>CM061920.1:176152896-176390284 GCA_031002005.1 Vandiemenella viatica | reverse complement strand
TGTGTGGAATGGATCATAAGTATCAGAATGTGGGTACTGTTGTAAATTTGTTTTCTTGATACGCATCGGTGTGTGAAGGACACTTTGTGATAGGGAAATATCTACATCTAAGCCAGGAGACATGTGGGATTAAATCCAGGTGATTTTGATGGAATGGCTATTGTTAAGGAAACTGAGGAAATATGGAAGGGGGTTTTCGTTGTACGTCCATATAACAAATATATCATTTATGTATCTGAACGAAACAAGGGGACTGAGATTGGCAAAAGGTGGGTGGTACCGTGTACCCGATGGTAAACTTTAAAGTAATAATTTTTGATAGGATGAAGTGCACCGTAGATGTAAGTAAAAGTATACTTCCTCACATCCTTGGTTCACATTATCTTCTCTGAAAACTACTTCTCCTCAACTCCCAAGTTCACCATTAGGTATGCGGCACTGCCATGGCTACTTGCAAGGCTCTATTTTACGCCAACCTTTTACAGGGCTGTCTGGAGCAACAATTCCTGAACAAAATTCCACTGAACTCAGTTCCCTTAACAACAGTTAATCCATCATCTGGACTAACTCACTCACACAACTCCTTCTTCAATGTGGACTTTGCCCTACAACAAGTTATATTACACTTTGTAGGCCATGACCTTGTGAAGGAAACATCCGGGATTCAAGTAGTTTGGCAAATCCAAATCTTGATGCCCAGACGAGGATTTAAACTGGCATTCTCCCAAATGCAAGGCCATATTTTCTTACTATTGGACTTGAAGAACTACACACCTCACCTTCCAACTTACCTGCCTTCATTGCACAGATTCTTAAATAGGCCTTCAGAATGGAAGGCCACACTCAGTTAGTTCTGAAAGTTCCACAAGTCTACCAACCACAACAATGAGAGATATCAGAGTTACAAATACTCCTACTGAATTCCATGGAACTGAAATAACTTACAAACATATTACTGACTTTAAACTCTCTCTCCCCCTTTTATTGTGGCTTTACATCTCATCGATTTGAGATCACTAGATGCGAGAAAGGACTGGGTACAAGGAACGGGAAAGAGTTTGAATGTGGTATTTTTTGAAGGAAGCATTCTTCATTCGCCTGGTAGTAATTTTGGGAAAAATAGAAAACACAAAACTGGATGCCCTGACAGGGATTTGAACCTGCGTCCTTCCAAACTGTGAGACCAGAGTGTTACTGTTCACCCGCCACACTCGGTGTTAAACTCTGTTAAGACTCCATCAACATATATATATATATATACACTGGATAGCAGAATAACCACGACTCACATATGATGTATGTTTGATTTGTTCTGTTATTAAACATCTATTATTTCCTAAAAATCTGTATGGCTAAGCTGGCATTGTTTGTGTCCTTCTTTTGTATACTATCTCTTCCTTTTATATTGGTTTTTCCGAGTTTGCTTTAAATCACATTTTTTATAGTTTCTCCAATAGGCTATTATTTCCTGGAATTATTAATTTTAGCTCTTAAGTACGTGCAACATGAAAATAAACTGTAATCAACACGTTATTATGAACAAAAAACTTTTAATTGTACTTAACCCACTCTACATGGATATAACAGAGAGATTAAATACAAAGCAAAGAATAACTTTGCAGTTTAAATTACTCCCAATATCTGGGCACTGCATTAATAATCTCCATCTTGGAAGATAATTAACTCGTGGATGACTCCACACACTGACTGCGATGAGATTTGTTTAGCTTTGATACAGTGCCTTTGTGAAGATATCACTGACATTTTGTTCATTCGGGATATATCGAAGTTCCATTATCCAACCATCATCTTTTCTATTACAAAGTGATGCCTGATTGCAATGTGATTTGTTAATATAGTTTTTAGCAAGTGCAATAGCTGCCTGACTATTCCACAATTTCGTTGTTGCACTATCACTTATTACCATGTGCAATAGCTGCCTGACTATCACACCATATCATAGTTGCACTATCGCTTATTTCTTCGAACTTGAGAACTTCAAAAGTTCTTTTGCCCAAAACACCTCTCTTGCACAAGCTTCTAAGGCCACATTCTCTGCCTAAGTGCAATCACAGTCTGTTTCAAACTCTTCCAGATGACTAAGGCACCTGCATGGATAAGCACATACCCATTAATGCTCTAGCGAGTGTTTGTACAACTAGACCAATCTGCATCAGTGCACAAGACTCTAATTAGTTTGATAATAAGTAATTCCATAGTCTTTTGTTTCTTTTAAATCACAGTATCCTTTTAGTTACGTTCCAGTGACACTTGTGGAATTGTGAACAATGCTTAGCTAACTTGCCTACTGACAAGGCAATGTCATATCTAGTTCTCTGCGACAAATATAACAGACCACTGATGAGTTCTATGTAAAGAAGTTTCTTAATCTTCATTACACTCATCGAGAAATTATGGCCTCTGTTCCACTGGGGTTTTAATTCCTTTGGCGTTTTATAGTCCAAATTCATCCAACAGTTTGTTGACATATCCTTCTTGTGAGAGTAAGAAACTACCATCCTCTTTCTTAGCGAATTTTACTCCTAATAAATGTGAAATCGTTCTAGTTACTTAATAAGGAAGTATTTCTCCAGAAGTACTTTTAACACTAAATCTAACTGATTCATTCTCCATCAATGCGAGTATATCGTACACATAAATAGCTGATACAGCCTTTCCTTCCCCTTTTACCAACTAATGTAAACAAGGACCATCTTTGTTCTGAATGAATCCATGATTTCAACTGTTCTGTTGAGATGATCATTCCGGCATCTTCCATTTTTCATCAAACCATATATTGATTTGTGCAATTTATAAACCAATTTTTTATTTACCTTTTTATATAAACTATTCAGGTTTTCAATATACAAAGTTTCCTATAAATCACTGTAAAGATAAGCAGATTCAACATTATACTTGTCCATGAGCCACTTCTTCTCAACACCAATAGCTACAAGTAATCTTAGAATACTGAAGCCTGATGCAGGCATATACACTTCTTCACAATGCACTACCCAGAGAAACATTTTGCAACTAAGCATGTATTGAAAAGTTCAGCTTCTCCTACTGTCTTCCTTTTAAACATCGATTTGCATTTAATGATAGTTGCATTTGGAGGTGGCGTAACCAATGACCAGGTATTGCACTCATTCAGTGATTCTATTGCTTCATTCATTGCTTCTAACCATTGCACTGCTTCAGCAAAATTACTCGCCTCACTGAATGAAAATGGTTCCACAATATTATTAACACGAACGGTGTGATATTTAGTTCTATGTTATTTATAGAAAACCATCCTCAGAGAATCGTAGTTTGTTACTTTTGCTGATTAGTTTAAGTCTTTGGTTGTCCTCTCTTCATTACTTGAACAGTTCTTCACTCTGATCACCTTTATCCAAAGTTTCTCTGTCTGGAAACCTTTTGAAGTCTTCTTCTTGCTTTCATTTGACGGAATTTCTTTGGCATTGATCATTAATTACACTGTCTTCATGATTGCTATCTGAATTATCACTTCAAACAAAACTTATAGCATCTCTTCGATCCAGTTGTTTGAAGGTAGAATCTTTGGGCTTACTGATGTTTTCTGTTTCATCACCCATGCTTTCTTTGAATACACAGTTGCACGACTCCACTACTTGTCGAGTATCTGGCATCCAAATTCTATACCCACATCCATATATTACATATACAACTAAGATTCCTTTCTTGACCTTTACTGAGTTTTTTGAGTAGTGATTTTATTTAGGAAAATGCAAAGACTTCACATTCCTACACCTGAAGCTGAGCGACACTTAGCCTCCTGCCAACCTAAAGTTCATTAGGAGTTTTAACTTTGTTGTGAATGTTAGTGACTCTCTTCCTGATATATGCTGCAGTATGTATTAGTTCAGACCAAACTGCTGTAGGTAAGCTACTACTGCTGATTTCACTTCTCACTAGAACAAACGGTGTTCTGTTGAGTCTCTCTGCTATCCCATTTTGCTATGGCACGTAAGCCATTGTCTTTTCGCGTACAATGCTGTTACTCTCATATCAATATCCCAATTTTGTGAATAAAATTTAAGTTCATTATCTGTTCAAACTTGCTTTAAAGTTTTGCCAGCTTGTTTTTTGACCTGAATCATCCAAGTCAGCTAGAACAGTTCCCTTTGTTTTCAGAAGTTAAATGGAAGTATATCTGCTAGCATCATCCACTATGCTAATAACATATCTGTCCCCATCAAAACTTTTCACATCAATTGGTGCCATGAGATCTGCATGTACAAGATTCCAAATTGTTCCATCACTCTTCAAGCTGCTTGATGGATGTGTCAGGAATGAGTCACATAGCTTTTCCTGATAGACAGTCATTATATGGGGAGGAATTGTCAATTCACAGTTTAAACCATTTACAGATTGTGGTTTGACCATTTTATAATTTGATTCTTGCTAACATGCATCAGTCTTTGATGTTACAAATCTAATGTTTTTTTAATTTTCCTTTTTCACAGTGTAATCTTTAAATTAGGTTCTGTTCTCACCACATACAAATGACACTTATTCTCCACTTTCAAAGTAAATTTCTAATGTCATTGTAAATGCAACATCTTCTTTTATTAAAAATAACTTTCTTATTATTTTAAGTTAACTGTATAACTGACAAAATTCAATTGCCAATGCCCGGTACTAAAAGAGCGTCTTTACCCTGCATGCAGAGTTATTACCTACAATAATCGGGTTTACAGCACCTTTTCCAGTTATACACGTTGCCATGCCCTTTGCTGTCACAACATTTTCAGTAGTCGAATTTTTAATAATCCAGGAAAAACAGTTTTTGTCTGGAGACATGTGATGAGTTGCACCTAAGTCTATGACTGAAACATTGCCATTTAATACAGCTGATTCCTGTGAAGCACTCACTGCAAATGTACTTGATGTACAACTATTGTTTGACTTATTGGGGCAAAAACTTGAAAAATAACCAAAGTTTACAAATAAACACTTGACTATGTCACTTTTGCTTTTATGAATTCCTTTCTTAAAATGTTTTTCATCTTTGTTGCTAGCGTCCATAGTTATTGTGTTATTTGTGTTTTACGTATTCACTTTCTTCACAAAGACCAGTTCGTGCCTTCATTTTCTTGTCATCTTGAATCATGATCAAAAAGACGCCTTTTCATTGTAGTGCAGGTATATTAGCTTTCTGGAAACTCACGTAAATCTGATACAACAGCTTCTCATTCATCGGATAGGCCACACATAATTGTCGTAGCTAAATCTGCATCTTCTAAAATGTTACTGACACAAGCAAGCTCTGTGACAATTCTGTTTAGCTGTTCAAAATATGATCATTCAGTTTCTGGAATAAAGTTTTCCCTGAGCTGCAAAATATGAAATTTGCTGTCACGTGGTACGTACCACCATTCCAGCTTATTCCATGCTTCTTTTGCATATGTTAAGCATTGAATATGTATTCGCTGTTCCCCGCGCACGGCAATTGTGATCTTTGCATAAGCTTCAATTTGTCTTGGTGTATTATTGTGTTTTACTGTTGGATTTGTATCAGCCATCATTTATTTTTCATATGGTTCCACAAATGTCTATAAATCACTTTCCATCATTACTATTATCATTTCGTAGTTCCACAATGTGTAATTTATGTCATTTAATTTGGTTATTGTCGTATATGTCAATTATCAGACACGTTGAATCAATTTAACCAATATGTGTGATAACGTTCACATTAAGAACTGTTAACCAACTTCTTCAAATCGATACTACAGCGGTTTATGATTACACGTTGAATTTTACAGTTTATAATATCGCTGCATTGTATCTGGGCCCATAACAATTGTTATTATTAGTTTTGGTTCTTAAGTATGCGGAACATGAAAATGAACTGTAATAAACACATTATTATGAACAACTTTCTATTGAACAACACACTCAATGCGCAATACAACTCATAGATAGCCCCGAGAGATTATATATACAGCAAAGAATAATTCTGCGGGTTACATTACTGCCAACATCTGTGCACTGCACAAATAATCTCTACATTTCCATTTTCCTGACCACATCTCTACCCAAGTTTACTCCCACTGTTTTCTAGATGATTTACCTGGGTGTTGTACTGGGAGCTATTCTCCATAGAATTTTTCCTGGATTCCATTCCAGATTTGAAGCTATTCCAGGTAATCCCAACCATTTGCCACTTCCATTTTCCTCTGCCTAAAATTTGCCATTTATACAAATTTTCAGCATTTACATAGCAGCTATCAACTTAGGTCTTGCTTTTTTGTTGGATTTTTAACATTTCACCACACTCCTTGACACACATGGACCACACTCTAACCTCCTGCAATTTATTTAATGTAAAATTAAATTTTTATTTCTTCCAGTTCCAAAATGTCTACAGTCACTACATGCCTCTCCGCACTCCAATATCAAGCCTGCCAACTCACCAAATTAAAAAAGCTTATCCTCTTGCTAAAATCACGCCGAAACCTGAATATAGCCACATGGCCTCACCATAAAGCTGCCTGTATTTGATTGCCTCCCACAAAATTCACACTATCTTCCACAATTTTCAATGCAAAGACCGTGTCCTACAGTCTGACAAGCAAACACTACAAACACACATATCCCTCAACAAAATATAGCAGCTTTCATTCCCTCATGTCATTCCACACCTGGCAATCTATGATGTAGTCCATGAGTAGACATGCCTAAAACCATCTACATAAGTTGTATATCTAACTGCAGATCAGTCTCTTCTATTTCAGTTAACTGGTTACCAAGCCAATTTGCAGTCTTCCCTCATTTCCTCAATATCATTCATTGCCCAGCTGCTGTCTTGTAGCTCAGATTAAGTGACTGGAGATCGAAAACTACCCAGTTCGAGTCCTGGTCTCAGCCGGGATTTTCAAAGGCCCTTAACCCAACCTTCACCTCTGGCACAGCTTGGTGGTTAGATTCCACATTACGCTGTGTATCCTCTACAGCCAGTATCATTACTGACCTAAGTTTGTTAGCTTTTTTTGCTTATGGTTTTATGCCTCATCGACGTTGAGGTCATTAGAGGGGGGATACGACTGGGGACAAGGAATCGGACATGGCCTTTTGAAGGTAGCATCCTAGCATTCGCCTGGAGTGTTTTGAGGAAACCATGGAAAATCCAAATCTGGATGTCCGGGTGGGGATTCAAACCCATGCCCAAATGTGGGGTCAGGGCGTTACCGCTAACACACATGCTCGGTGGGATCTCTCAGGCAGCAGTGCCTTACAACGATTTGACTGCCTAAGTCCTCAACATACCTCACATACCCCCATTAAAGCTCACTCCAACAATTATAGCCTGTACTCGCCTACAAAATTCAAACTATCTGTTATGCATCTATCCTCTTCCCCTATATCAAAACCTCTGCCTTAGGTACTCTCTAAAGGTCCCATCTTTTCAAGTACCCCAAAATTTGATCATGCCACCCTGATCCATGACTTTCTATCATTTTGCTGCTACTTTGCTGGCTGTACCACTTCGCCTCTGAGGCCAGTAAATCAGATCCTTGGGATAACCTGGAGCCTAGTCCCCAGAAATTCCAGACACCAATACACACTTTACTAACCATTCCTTCCTCAAAACCACCCTCTGCAAATGTTTCAAGATTTCTTAGCCATCAGCTTGAAATCATGCATCTTCCTGAAACTCCTAACCAGTACCACCAATCTTGACATCGCCGAAACACATGCCACGAAGGAGCTTTCAACCAAACCAAACCTGATCTTCCTTCCATCAGACAAGGGTTCAATCACAGTAGTCACAAAATCACTGAGAGTACGTGGCTGGGATCCTCCACCAATTGTCAGATATGAACACCTACCACTCCCTTAGATGTTATCTCACACCCAAGGTCAATAAAATGATTGAGGATTTCACACAGTTAAACAGGGCCCTCAAAAGTCTCACCCTAAAATCATCTCACTGTTCAATCAAAAATCCATACATCCTTACTCTATAACCGCTTTCCACATCCTATTAGCCTTGAAACCTGAGCTTTTGGTTTTCCAGCTGATTGTATCTTTTCATTGGTCAACCAATATCTACAACCTTTAGTCAGTCAGCTCTCCTCCCACATCAAGGACACACAACAATTCTTCAACCCTCTTTCTATTATGCCAACATCTCATCCTTTTGGCTCCATCCTGGGAACAATTGATGTTACATCCATCCTCAGTCATGGGTTTAGTGCCATGAACATTTTCTAGATTAGCACGATCCCAACAGCCTCCTAGCTCATCATTCATCGCTACCCTGGCCCACCTAAACAATAACTATTTCTCATTTGAAGGCAAAATCCACCATCAAATTTGTGACACCACTAATGATAACCGTATGACATTAAGCAAACCTCTTTCTAGTCACCTGAAACAGTGATTTTTAGATAAAGTCCAACTGCTACACCTCATTAGGCTATTGTATTTTTAAGATCTGGAACCTGAGGACCTCTTAGCTTCCTGAACAATCTCAATGCCTTTAAAACCTTGATTTCACAATAAGGATGGTTTCCTGATTGTGGATTTATCCATCTCCACTGCATTCTCAGCTCCCTGGTCCACACCAAACACATGAAGACAGGATCTTCATTTCAACAGCTGCCATCCTTACCACATTAAACGTTCCACACCCTACAGCCTTCGCATTCGGGGCCATCCTATAAGGGATAACTAGCAATCCCACATACAGTATTCCATCAAAATCTCATAAGCACTGATATCCTAAAACTAACCATTGAATTTAGTTCACAAACTACTTTCATCTGCCACATAACAACCTTCCTAAACACCCGAAAACCGGCCTAATTGTCCTGGTCACTCAGTATTTTCAAGGCCTCAAATCCATCACCTGAATCCTTTGGCGAGGTGACTTTATTCTAGCTCACCCAGAAATTAGATTTCTCCTCTTCAAAATCCTCCATATTCTTCCAGAAACGCTTCAGTAGATTCTTTAAACTTGACCAACTGCTAGTTCACAAATACAGTCTTCCTTGTGCCACTAAAAAGCCCCAAGGCTCTTTCCAATGCAATAGATCCTGCTGTGAGATGTGCAATATACAGCATGTGTCACTCATCCTCCACATCCCAATCACTGGGAAGCTCTCCCATCATAGTGCATGCTACTTTCAAAACCTCCCATGCAACATGCAAGCAGACTTGTAACTATTGTCCAACCTTCTTTCTACATAGATCTGTCCGTGAATCAACTGTTCATTAGAATGAATGGCCACAAACGGTATTAGCCCAGAATGCCCAAACAGCAGCAACCCTCAGAAGATGGGCACTGGTCCACCAGTACAAACTGGGAACCACTTGGTCTCAACCTAAGATAGTACCCACTGATCTTCCTTCTTTTCTACCTGTCTTCTCCACTCCTACTATCTCTCATCAATATGAACCACAGCTAGAGCTGATGTTTAGAGTATGGGTAGTATATTTGAGTTTATATTAAATCATTTAAAGGTTTTATGTATTTCAATATTTTTAAAAAAATTACTGAACAGTATTTGCTACCAACTCCTTTTGCCCATGATATATTTCCCTCAGTAGTTTCCTACTATTCAATGCTGGGGTTTATTCTTTTGAACCAATCATCCGATTCCACATTTCCCTCTTCCATTTTAATGTTTCCCCCAATCTGTGGCACCGATCAACAGTCTTGGAGCCCTCTGTTGCCCACCAACATTCTTTCACATTGTGTCTCATTCTACTGTTGATGATGGGTAATTTATGCGAAAATTTTAATGTTCAATGTGTCTACATATCTGTCCATTTATTCACACCATCCTGCCTTCAACTGTGGTAATCAATGGTTGTTCTCCTGTCCAAATACTTGATTTGTCCCTCTATTAAGTGCCTACTGTTTTCTAACAATCCTTATGACCATGCCAGTGTTTCTTTGTGTTCCTTTATTATGTTTTCCTACTTGTGTTAAAATATTCTTGCTTAGCTTAAGGTGCGTTTCACTTGAGAGTAACTCTCGCGAGAAACTCTCGAGAGTTACTCTCGGGAGGGTGTCCACTTGAGAGTGGATTTTGGCGAGCTCTACTCTCGGCGAGCTGCTCGCCGGGACAGTTCTCGCGACAACTCTCAGAACCCTGTCCACATGAGAGCAGCAGAGCAGTCAAGATGGCGGCACAATAGAAAAGTCGCGTCAGCTGTGACCATACTGTCTGCTGTTACTAAAAAGAGGTAGAAACTGAGTAAAAGCTGCTGGGTTAAGCCTTGGATAAAGAAATGTTTTCGGAGCCAGTCATACAATGACACCGGAATTACAGATCGAAGTCGCCCAACAATTTGGGAACTTTTGTAGGTTAATGAGCTGTGAAGTTGAGTTTATTACAGAATCTGTGGGATCAACAATTTTAAAACAGGACACTAAAATGAGAAAACCTATATCAGTACATACACTAGTTATGGCTACTCTTCGATTTTTTGTATCAGGTAAATTTACTTGTTGCGTAATGCGTTGTTTTCCTTTTTTTGTGTTACATCGTCTTGACGTATTTTTGGGGGGATTTGTATTCAAGCCTCCATTACAATAAATTTACCGGAATTTGTTGTTTTGGAAAGACAGTGAATTCAGGAATTACAAATTTTTGTGCACTGATGTAAAGCTTTTTTTTTTACAATACTTGACAGTTCTTGAAAAATGAATGAAATCTTACATCAATTTTGAACTTCTTACTATAATAAGAATGTGTCTACAATAATTATAGACACATTGTCATTAAAATAAATGTTATAAAATTGTATAAATGCATCGTTACTATTCCTTAAATTGTGGAGATTCTTTTGAACTTCATACCCTGAATAACAAAATTTTCTCTCCTATTATTTTTTTTAATTTAATTGCAATGGAGCACAGGCTCCAGTGGCAATTTCCCTACACCCCCATCTTCCCCCTATCCTGCATCCACCTACATTTGCTCTCTAAAAATTTTATCTTTAAATTCTTTCAACGTTTTCGGTAAATTATTCATCATTTCTCTTGGTAACTCATTCCAATCCCTGACACCCTTACCTAAAAAGAGAATCTTCCCACACCCTTGTTTCTAAAATCGAGTGCCAGCTTATGGTCATGGTCATCTTTTCTCTTCCATGCAATACTTTTCATACCTACTGCAATATCTTCCAATGCCTCATCGCCAGTATACGCCCTGTACACTCCCATGACCCTCGTCAACCTCCTCCTGTCTTGCAATGAATCCCATTCCAGCTCCTTTATCATATCCGTCACTGATTGCATTCTGCGATAATTTCCAGAAACAAATCTAGCAGCCCTTTTTTGCACCCTTTCCAACTCCTGTATTTGATACGTAAAATGAGGGTCCCATACTACACTGCTATATTCGAGCAATGGTCTGACCAAACATTTGGTTTTTTTTTTTTTAAATTCTGTCACACTAATAGGCACATTTCACATTCCACAACAATTCTCTACCCACATACATTTTAATTAATTCCTTTGTTTCTTCAGATGACCAATTTTTACTCATCTTGTTGCTACCTCTCGCCGAGCTCTCAGCTTCTGCTCTCAGACTATACGAACAGTGTTCGTATTCTGCGAGCTACTCTCAGACAGCACAAGAATGACGTGTCGACTTGCGAGAAAGTTGATTATTGTCAACTCTCAGGCAGTAGCTCGCCACTCGCCGCGAGCTACTCTCAGAGGCGTGTCCACTTGCGAGTTACACTATCAAGAGCTTCTCGCCAGTATTTACTCTCAAGTGGACACGCACCTTTATGTAGTTCTGACCTAGTGCTACTGTAATCTCGTGTGAAAATAATTTTGTTATCTTCAAACATGTTCGTCCTTTCTTGTTAGCCTATTTTATAGCTAGCATCTAACAATAAACAGATGCAAAAGTCATTAATTGTTCTGGTGAAAACTTTTATTCACTCAGTTAATAATTAGAACAATTTTCACCAACACCAGTTGAAACTACGACCGTTACTCTGTTATCAGACTTTGCATAGTGCATTTACGAACTAAACCACATCGCTCAATAATTCATTCCTAGCAACCAACAACATCTCAAAACAACAACAACACGAACTTAACTAAATCTCGAGGAGTATGCATATCATGGAATAATCTATAATATATATGTGATCGTCACAACCCCCTCCAGTTTACTGCTATGTTTGGGAAGTCTTATGACTTCAACAATGTAGCATGGGGTGAGGAAGCGACCATCAGTTGCTCCTACAAGCCACAAGCTATTTTTTTTTTAAGTTGATTAAGGGTCACTGTTCAATGAAATTATAATTACAACATTTCTGTAATAGCTGTATCCTTCCTTTGCTGCTCTTTCATTAACCGCAAACAGCATTTTACCTCTTTTTCCCCTATTGTTCCTTTGATGTACATTAATTTTGGTGCGTTTGTAGTTGATATAACCGACTTTTCCGCAGATGTTCCCAGAGGTAACTGTGACAAGGTGTCAGCAACAATATTCTCCTTTCCTGAGATGTATTGTATCTCAAAATTAAACTCTTGTAATAACAGGGTCCACCTTGCTAATCTCCCATGGACTAGTCTACACTTTGTCAAGGAGGACAAAGCTTTATGATCAGTAAAAACAATTGTTTTTCTTCCCAGTAGTAGGTAGCAAATTTTTGAAAAGCCCACACTACTGCAAGAGCTTCCTTTTGTGTGATACAGTAGTTGCGTTCTGCCTCGGTCATGACCCTGATAGCAAAGGCAATCGTTCTCTTAATCTGTGTTCCATCCTTGCAGGTCTGTTGAAACACTTCAACTCCCAAACCATAGTCTGAGCTATCTGTGGATAAACAGAAATCTAAGTTCCAATCTGGTGCACTCAGTACTACCTGATTAAGAAGAGCTTATTTTATGGATATAAAATCATGTTCACAATCGTCTGTCCAAATCCAATGCGTGTTCTTTCTTTTTAATTTATCTAAATGGGGACTATTTAAGATTTGACCTTTTACAAACATGCGGTAGTAACCACATAGTCCTAAGAAGCTTTGCAATTGTTGCTCATTGGTCGGTCGTGGAAAACCTTTTATGGCTTCTAATTTGTCGTTGTTTGGTTTAATACCCTCTGGTGAAATGGTGTGTCCAAGAAAGGTTATTTGGGATTTCAGGAATATAGACTTTTTTAATCGAATGGTCATCCCTCCTTCTTTCAATGCCGATAAGACTCTTTGCAATGTATCCCAATGCTCTTCAATTGTGTTACTAGCAGTAAGTATGTCATCCACATATACTGATACCTGAGACAACAGGTCTCTTCCTAGTACAGTATCCAATGCCCGTATAAAATTCGCAACAGCATTATTCAGACCGAAAGGGAATACAGTAAATTGATAGCATCTACCTTTATATAGAAATGCCATATATTTGCAAGATTCCTGTGCTATTGGAATTTGCCAATAAGATGTTAAATCCAAAGAGGTTAAGAACTTCCCTTGAAAATTGTGGAGTAATTCATCTATCGGTGGAGCGTGATCATGTTCAGTAGTCAAAATTTCATTTAGTCTACGGGCATCCAACACCAATCGTACCAATTGATCTGCCTCCCTTACTACCACTAATGGGTTATTGTATGGGCTGTGTGACCTCTCTATATCATCCCAGTCAAGCACCCAATTTATTTCCATGTCAACTTGGTTACGCTTTGCTAAAGGTATGACATATGGTTTTACGAAAAAAGGAGTATGGCATGAGACCGAGAAGTGACATTCATAATTCGATACTCTTCCCGGTCGGTCAAAAAAGACATCATTATACTTTGTAATATACTTTTCAATTGATCGTGGTATTGCAGTTCAACATTTTGTAGAAATCCTTTCATATTTTGTTTATCATATTCAAAATTGGATTTGGATGTCTGGAAAGTGTTACTAACTTCCACCCCTCTTACATTTTTACTAGTGCATCGCATGGCACAAATGTTCTAGCCTGTCTGCAAAAACAATAATCTTTGCAGTTTCCTGCTGATGGCCCCCATGATGACACATGTATGTTACATACTGGGGTACCCTCCATAAAGTATTTATTTCTGTTTTAACTCTTTTTCTTTCTGTTTGAAATTCCAGAAATTCCTCTTCATAATTCAGGATTGCTTGAAAAGTACTCATCCAGTCTACTCCAAAAATACACTCTGTCGTAAGGTCCGGTACTACAAATACTGGTACCTATATATGTGTTTCTATTGTACTTTCTAGTAATATCTTATTTGTTTGCTTTGTTTACCTGTAGCCATAGTAACCGTCATGCCTTCTACTGGCAGTGAACAAACTGTCACTACCTGACTAAACAATATATAACACACAGGAAACCTCTGCACCAGAATCAATCAAAACATTTATAGTCTTTCCAAAATGCAGATAAATGAATCATCGGCACCCTAACACATCTTTCCTGTAACTCAAATTCTTCATCCCATAAATCATCCGTGGGATTGTTGTTATAACACAGTCTTGCCACCTTCTTTGCTATATGAGGGTTTGGTCCGATTTCTAAATTTGCCTCCGTCTGGACCGCAATGTTAGCAGGTATTAGTTTTTTTTTTGGTCTATACTAAGCTGGCATTGTTGTGAGGTTCCCGGATTCCCTCCTGTTTCCTCTTGTTTCCAAAATCCATTGTGAAATCCTTTCCCTCTCTGATATCCCCTCACCTTTGCATTACCTCTTTGGTATGTCCATCTCCCATCATTTCTACTAAAGTTTGGATGTCCTTTCAACCCATTACTTTGGTCATTTTGCTTGTCCTCCTGTTTCCTAAAATAGTGTTTATCACAATTTCCTTCCTGATGATTCCAATTTCTGTGTTGATTATCTAGATTTGCTAGGAATTCCTCCTCTTCATCTATGGTTCTGATATTATGGGTTATCAGTAATAGTTGAATTTCACGTGGCATCCTATAAGCAATGTCATTTAGTACTTCCTCCTTCCGAGGTGGCATAACCAAATAGAAGGTTTTTGATGCTTCTTTTAAAAAGAAATCATGTAATGATTCCTGATTGCTGTGTTAGCGCCTACCGCACCATAAATCCCTGCACACTTCCCTTTGTTTTTCCTGTGACCAAAAACGAGCTAGAAATTTTTTTTTTATAAATTCTTGGCATGTGTCACAAGTTTGGACTTGTCTTTCACCTCATATGTTTGTTTTTTCTTGTTCCCCCCCCCCCCATATGCTGGAAAAAACAATTGATTTTTTCACTATCATTGTACAGATTAAATGTTCTGCATTTCTCATAACTATTTATGAAACTGACTGGCTGTATACCATCCTGATGCGTAAAGTTGTCTATTTCAAACCTACGGGTAAGTGTGGACTACCTATTGACTGCACCTTTCGGTGTATGTCTCCCAGCTGATTATGTACTGTATTTCAACTGCATTGCAAGTAAACTAAGTCGGCGTTCAATTTACTATATGTATCCTGAATTTCTTCTAAGTTCTTGTTTATGTCGATATTGGATGATTCAATTATTAATATTCTTTTCTCTGCTGTATTATATCTTTCCATTATCTTACCCTGAAATGTATGTATTTGTACCTCCATCACCTGAAATTGTTCTGTAATTTGTTTTTCAACTTCAACATTTGAGGCTGTTAGTTTAATATGAAGTTTCTTTTATTTTGTCAGAGATTGTGCTGTGTAAAATTTGACTGGTAGCTGAACATCTTTACTCACATCCGACAACTTTGTTATCCAAACTATGAAGTTTCTCGTGTATGTCCGTTATTGCCGAAAGGAAATCTACTGACTGTTTCTCCATCGTGACAGAGTGTTGTTCTAGATTACTTGATTGTTCTTCTATCTGAGCTTTTAGTGATTTGATTTCGAATGACTGTTGATCAAGGTGATTTTTCAACTCAATGGATTTGTGTTTTGTTTCAAATAGTGATTTCATTTCAATAGATTGTGATTAGGATTGTGATTCAAGTTCACTGAATTGTGATTTGAGTTTTGAACAAAATTCACTGAATTTTATTTCAGATCATTAGATTGTGATTCGGGTTTTGATTCAAATTCACTGAATTTTGAGTATAATCCTAAAAAAAAGAGATTTTTACATCAAAGTCACTTCTTAATGGTTCAGTAAAGTGTGTAAACTACTTTCACTCAACGGTGAGAGACCTAAAAATTTTCACACGAGATTACAGTAGCATTAGGTTGGAACTACATAAGCTAAGCAAGAATATTTTAACACATGGCAACTCGTAACAGTTTTGTTTTACAACCTGCAAATGCATGGGAGTAAAGAAGTGACAAAAGGAACCTGAAAATATAGACTGGAGTAGATTGAACTTTGGAGGTTAACAGACACGGCCAGCGAGATAACATTGGAGAATCCCACTGCTGCCAACGTCAATGTGAGAACAAGCTAAGTCACTTCATCTTTCAAGACGCATACTTTGGAAGATTTCGCCGTCAATTAATTTACTTTCTGTATTAGCGGGGGGGAAATGTAACAATGGTGAACCAACGTGTAGGTTGAATAATTTTCATCTAAACATAGATTTTTTTGTATATATTTCCACATAGTATGGAGTTAAAAAAATTTATGTTCGTCACAGATTGAAAATATATTTAATCACGAATACAAATGTATCAAATTAGTATAGTTACGTATGTGGAAATACATATTAATCTTTTTAATATTGGTTTGTGCAAAGGTTTCTTCTGATCAAACCTTTTCTCTTTCTCCAAAACTGAAAACATTTCTAGTATCATTGATCTAATTTGACTGCTCTCCACAGCATGCCCAGTCATACAGCAGACCAACTATTCAAAAACGTTTCTTGTTTCATTAGTATCATTATAAACAGCATTTTCAGTGTCATTGTTTTCATATAATCTCTCTCCCACCCTCTCTTTCTCTATGTGTGTGTGTGTGCACATGGAAGCACAAAATTATTCCATGTTTGTGTTTTTTAACTATCACTTGTAGTTGGGAACAGTTCCTCTGTTTCTCAGTAACTACCTTAACTTTTATTTTGTTTTGAATAATGATATATTTTTCAAAACTTTTATTTCTTTTAAAGAATCTTAAAAAACTTAACACTAAATTTTTTAAATACTAATATTGTATAAACTCACGTGATGATAAAGTATCTGGAGGATATCGGAAACTAAAAATCCAGTCATCTTCCACTTTCAAAATTCTCCCAGTTATTCGTGCATAGAATTCATAGTTCTCACGTCCAAACAAGTTGCTAATTCCAAAATTATCAATGAGAAACTTCATAATTCTTGTTGCCACCTAAAGACAGATCCAAAAATAAAAATCATTAAAATTAACTGTTTGATCACATTTTTCATAACATTGGACAGGAGATTTCAATTGAGTTCAAATATTAAAAGATACAAAAACAAATATAAGGCCTCAAAAAAGCAGAAATGTAGAAAAATAAATCAAATTTTTGCATAAAACTAATGTACTTGTTTCACATTAATTTTAGTAGCAACATCATATTACAAAATCAAGCCAATTTCTAAAAAATATATTTATATACTCCCAAACAAATCTAGAAATAGTATATGAGGGAATCTTACATGCTTGATTATGGCAAATATCAAGCACTGCCACAAATGTCATTTACGTACTCTCTATAACTTACATACAATAGCTAAGGCAATAATGACTATGTAAAAATATTACACAGCAAAGTGAAGTCAACATTTAAACAGTTTAATTATGAGAGTAAAGTGAGTGGCATTACTGAAGGTGTTCTGGACCATTAGAAAAATATGATAATTAAAAATGCAACATGACTAGCCATAAAAGTATAATAACAATAATATATAACAAAGTAACTCTGAAAGAATTAATTACTGTGATTTATATCATTAAGGAAAAACAATCTAAGATGCTAAACATAAAAATTAATATAGTTAAAAACAGATTTTATCATTATCTCCAAATAAAAAAATAATTATTAGCTTCAATACTCAATTTACATAAACAATATAGTTTCTCTCAATTTTTTTCTTCCCAAATAAATATTCGCTTTGAATCTGACTTATGCCTGTTTCATTTGTCACTTGTATATTTCTGCTTTACAAATTGTTGACCACCAGGGACAATTATGAATGACCTAACTGAAGGAAGTATTAGAATCTATCAGATGAATTGAATGCTCTGTGGTGATGTGTATTGTGCTATCCTGTCTGTATACTTTAGCACCTATGGCAGAAAGTAAACACTGTCCCAATTTTTTCCCAACTTACTGGTAAACCAACTAAAAATCAGGAAAGCTGGAGTGCTGGGATAAAGGTTTCAAACCTGGCACATTACAACTCTCCTAATCCAGTACAGAGATATCTTAATAAGCTCAATCATACTGGCAGATATTCTTCTTGAATAAGAGAAAAGAAATAAACTGTAAGCACTAATAATAAATTTTGATTATCATTAATGCAATATGCTTCTCTTTGTGTGTGTGTGTGTGTGAGAGAGTGTGTGTGTGTTTTTTTTTTTTTTTTAATAATTCAATAATGTAAGGTTCTCTGTGGAGATAATATAGTAAATTCACAGAGTCACATTAGGTTTCATTTGGCTTTCTTTGAATATATGAAGATAAAGGACAATAAACACTTGGTTGCTTTTTTTTCCTGTCTAGGTTGATTCAACTAATCAGTGAGCCACCAGACTGCTGGTCAAACCATAACCCGGACATTCTTACTAGTTCCCACTACCACTCTTGGTTCAGATCAGGCATAAAAACTAGATCGCCCAGCAAAGGCAACTAACAAGAAACTGAGATATACAATGCCTGCTTAGCCAAATGCAGTGAGAATTGAAGGCAGCACTGACTGAACATCACAATCTTGGATGGTCAGAGTGCATCGCAAAGTTAAAAGCAGATAACAGCAGCTCTTGGAATGAGTGGTGGTACTTCACTCACCGGAAGAAATTACTCCACTACTCCACTGGATGTGTGGTGTTGTATTCCTACAGACTGAAGCCTGGACCAGACAGGGGTGGATATCCATCAATTCCACCAAAACACAGGCACTTATGATGCCATAGTGCTGTGGGCAGCGTGGACATCAACTGCCAAATCCCCAAAATGTAATCAGCCTGGTACTCAACTAGGAAAGTACACTGGTACCACAGCTAGAAGCTGTCATTTACTGCTCTCCAATCAGGATGATAATGGAGAATGCTTTCCCATGTAGGATTACACAGCCCACTCCCTTCTGAAATAGTTACAGAACAGAGGACTGAAGAAAGTGCTAAATGTGCCAACCAAATGACATAGTCCAGGATGTGTTAGGAACTATGTGGATCAATAACAGCTTTTGACCAAAAAAAGTTCTACGATGACATGTATCAATCTGTGAACCCAATGATCTGTTGTCGGCTGATTAAAATCAGCCGGTGACAGACACTAGGGACCAACAGTGGTGATGGAGCCCTAGGAAGAACTACAACTACACCTGCAAGATAATAAACCAAACATGAAAATGTGACTTCGAAATGACTGAGGGAAAAAATGTCTTGGGCAATAAGCTCTTACCATCTGCTAGGAGACAAGTGGTAGCTTCACCAATATACCACTCAATGGTATCAGGCATTGATAATCAAATAGTCATATAGCTACAAATCTGATTTTAAACTTGGTTTAGTTACACTATTAATTTAGGGCTGTGTCAAATTAAAACCATCCACCCTCATTCTACTGACCAGCAAAATTTTAAATTTTTGTGTGTCTGTATTTTTCTTCTTTTTTCCCCTTAGTGCCTTACACCTCCAAGTAAAGGTCATTGGAGGCAGAAAAATATTTGGGACGAGGAACAATAATGAATTTAGTCATGGCCTTTTGAAGGAATCATTTAATCAATTACCTGAAATCTGGATGGCCAGATGGGTATTTGAACCCACATTCTCCACAATGTTCTGTTTTAATCACTTTGATCCCATTTTTTGATGTAGCAGCACATTTGTACACACAAACATTTCAGCAAAAGCAGTATGTTGCCATTTCATTTATTAAGTAAATTGTAGGTGAAAATTTTCTCTAAGAGAAGTTACATTGAATTATCACATCTCTAATGTGCCACACTTGCAAATAAAACTTAATTACCTTTATCCAACCTCTGATATTCTTTTCTTTGCTATAATTAAAAACAAAAAACCTTTCACACCAAGACACCAGTATTTTGCTACAAATCTATAGTAATTAAAGTCTACAATTCAGAATAGGCAAACCAAAAATCAATTCCCCTGGCAATCATGCCAGAAATTATAATCATTCAACTAACCAGTTTATTTCCTTCTTATTCTTTCCTCTTTTAGCAGAAGAAAACACTTAGCCAGCCAATGTGACATCAACAAAAAATTAAGAGTTTAATTTCCACAGAGAGTATCACAATTTACTTAATAACTTAAATTTTGAAACAATAGTGGCTTACATCTAAAAATAATAAACAGATCTAGTAACATATCTAACAATGTTTCATTCTTTTCTTCTTTATTAAGAAAGTCCTCCTGTTTGTGAATAATGAAACAATTTAAAACCCTTGTCACCCAGTTCTCAAAATTTTTTGGCAATTATAATGAAACTTTCCAATCATTCATTCACCATTAATCTTTTCAATGTGATCATTCCAAACATTTCACCCATTTTTTATGCTAGTTATTTATGCTGTTATTTTGCAAATTTCATGAACATTTGCATTAATTACACTAATTCATCCTAGTTTTTCAGTTGTTGTTCTTAAGTCTCTATTTGTATGGCTTTTCATTTGTTCCAGCATCTGGTTCATTAAGTTTACAAGATGGAGCCACTAGTATTTATCAAGATTATTGGTGAATGCCAGGAGGGTTCATTCAATGGGCAATGATGAAATTCCTTTTGCATTCCTTCTCCCCAATCCTGCCTCTGATGATCTCAACAAGGTATGAAACCTGGAAAAAAAATTTAACGTTTCTTGCCAACAAACTCCAATGGGGTCAACCAGATCTGATACTCTGTGCTTGCATTCATTTGAAATGATCATCCAATGTGATGTACGAAAAAAAAGAGTACGAGATAAAATTTTGTATAGTGATTAAACATAATTTTTTAAAGATAAAAGCCTTCAGAAACAAAAAAATGATAAACATTGTTGTGATCCTGCAGTTTCAATTATAACAGTTAAAAGACAGTTTTGCAACATCTGCAGTAGTCATATCAAAATAAGTGATTGCTTAATATCCAGTAAAATACATTTGAGTTATGAACTGGAAGAAATCTATGATATTCATCCATACTAAGATGGATGACAGAAGAGTGAAGGCACATAAAATCGCTAAAGTTGTGTGCAGCTCAAATAACTGTGTGCACAATATTTAGCATGAATATTTACACATGAGCAAACTTGAATCAAAAGTGTGAATCATTGCTAGGACTATCTGAAGCTGTTTCAATGCAATCTGTTTCATTACAGTTGATAAAACATGGAATCAATGGTTGAAAGAAAAGGTTCTTCACATTTTCTTAATTTCTGTGTGGTATTAATGAAATACCATTGTGAACATGATTTGACAGCAGTATCATTGTAACTTTTCTTCACTCTTCTTTCACTTTATTGATCTTGATTTGGAATTTAACAACACAATGAGGCTATTAGAGGCAGGAGGGTTGGGGACAAGAAACAGGAAAATATTCGGCATGGGTCTTTTGAAGGAACTATCACAGCATTCAGACATAGTGACTTCAGAAAACTGAAATCTGTATGGCTGAATGGGGATTTGAACCCATGCCCTCCTGAATGTTAGGCCCGAGTGTTACTGCTCACCCTCCAGGTCTAGAATTTTGCTAACTAAAATCAGTTAATATTTTACTGGAACTTCAATGGTTGATAGATAATAACCATCTTAAAAAATATGGCATCCGGTAGCACTTTTCATCCTCCTCTTCATTGTGAGTCCCCCCCCCCTTTTTTTATCTTTTCTTGATGGGGTTTTTCCAGCCAGTTGACATGAGAATCATTACAAATCTAAGATAGGATTGTGAGTCTTGCTATCTGTCTATGAACAGTGTCAACTGTACGTAAATGTCTTTTATGTACTTGTTTGATGTTTAGATTTTGAGATGGATACTGGGAACCAACCCAGAATTTGCATAAGTGGCTACTGAAAAATGCCTGGATGACTGATGTATGAAAGCAGATCCATTTTACATCATATTGTTAAGAGTGATAGTGTTTACATACTCAGTTGAACTGGGGATAACACTGATGCTGAAATAAAGTTACTCACATTGCATCCTTGTGTTGTTACAATATGTTAAGTAAGTAAACAGATTCAAAAATATGTAATTCCGAAAATTAACTTCTCTTAACAATTTTTTCAGTGGTGATTGACAAAGGTTTATCCCTGATTTGATGTTTAAGTTATAGTGCTTCTTTTTACTATTTCTGTGATTATTATGGTTAAATTTCTTATCTCAGTATAAATGACAAGGAAAGAAAATCACTCATCACTCACCAAAGTTAAGGCTGCGACGAGTGAAAAACATATATGACAAACACCCTCCATCAGAGTCTACAAAAACATCATATGGCTCTTTTCCTTGAAATTGACCTTGCTGCAAAACCTGCAGCATGCATCCTTCCACTACAACATACTGTAACCCTACTACAGGGGTAACCTTGGACATGCCACGTGATCCACAACACATATCATACACCAGCCAACTTGCTGCCACTGCACTAGTTCCTATATAGGTCTGACTACAAAACAACTCTCGGTCAAAATGAATGGCCACAGACAAACAGCCCACACCCACAATTTATACCTTCCAATACCAGAACATGCTAACTACCACAATTCTAACAACCTCAATGAATGTTTCACCATGAGAGAAATCGGTTTTCCCTGAAACCACCACAGCTTCAGAACTTCAAAGATGGGAACTTGCATACCAAAATATCCTGGATACCAGACACCCTCCTGGCCTCAACCACCGATAAAATTCCATCTTTTGACCCATCACTCATTGTTATCAGTATTATCATTGTTATTCAAAATTAATTTGTTTATTTTTCGTTTTAACATTTCGTACCCTTTTGTTATATTATTAATTCTATCAGCACCTGCGATATAGTGTTCATCACATACATATTTCACTCATCGCAGCCTTCAACTTTGGTGAGTGATGAGTAATTTTCCCTTTCCTTGTCATTTATATTGCCTAAGGCCACTTCCTTTTTCCTCAGTTTTATAATCTCAGTATAAATGAGATCTCTTGTAGTCTATCAAGTAAAATGCCTGTGAAAAACCTACAAAATAAATTAATGAACTCCCTACCATAAATATTGGAAAAATATGTGTACTTAATCTATCTTGCTATCATTCCTTGTTCTTATTTTATTTTTAAACCTTTTTACAGATGCATTTAATGTTATTGTCCCCAAACATTGTTTGGATGAAAAACCAAAAATGAATCTTTTACTTTAATTTCTGACACAATGTTACTTAATAACTGCAGTTACAAATAGTTAATCATCATTAAAAGTATTACTTTAATATTAATTTTCTTCAATAACATAAATAAGAAATTGGATACTTAAAAAATGAAGAAATATATGACACCAAAGACTTTGGATGAAAGAATAAAACCAAATGCTAAGAGAAGCTGTTATTAGAGTACTCAGCACACAAAAGTTAACATCAAACATTCAAAAAGAAAGAAAAATAAAATATCACTTGTTTTTGTGAAACTAACTGATATTAAATCACATCTGTTGGCCATATATCACTGACAAATTACACACAGAACAATCACTTTTCAACATGTATCAATGTATGCAATAAAAAGACCTAAAGGAAATTAAAATGGAGGAACTGGTTAATTAAAACCAGAGTGTAAACTTTTGTGGATATTAAATGTTATTTTGATCATCAGAAAGTACATTAGTACATTCAAATCAAAATATGACACAGACAGAATCATACTGGAAGGAACAAATCATGTTCAGGGCATCCAATCCAATTTGAAGTCAGTAAAATCACGAAACAGAAATTTTTGTAAAAGTTTGAAGGACATTATATAAGCTCCTTCCAATCAGATTTCAACCTTTCCCCCACTAGTTTGCAAGGATTGGATAATTCCAAGTATAAAGTTAAGAGATTCTTCACAGCGGCCTTCTGACATGAGGAAAGAGTTACAGGGCACTCTCTAACCCTTATGGTTGGAAAAAGCATCTAAGTGTTGATGAATCAGAAATGATCAATAGTATGGGGGCTGCTGCATTAGAGCACCAAAAGTATTTGTCCGCCAGATAGATCTCTGCATGATGACAAGTAGTAGTCATGACAGCAGCAATCACAGAAGTCAGAAAGTCTGAATAATGCAAGAACTTAAAATGGGAGGTAAGAAAAATTTGACATTTTTGTGATTACTAAGGAAAATTAAAGACGTACAACATCTTTCGTTTGGCAAATATGATGTAATTAACACACACTTTATTAATACAGCTACTGGGTGGGATTTATATTTATAAGAAAATGAATGAATTATCACAAAATGTTTAGAGATAGAAATATTTTGATGAAGATATAAACTAAGACCGTATTAGAATATGCAACTTTGTGAGAAGATAATGATAAAATAATGAAAATATATGCTAATTCTGAAGACCTAATTTAAACAATGTGAAGGGTGAGGTTACTCTAACAATCTCTGACAACTGTACTGTGATAATTGGAGAAGAAAAAGAAGAGAAGATTAGTTAAAGGACAAAGAAATAAGCAAGGAAGTATTCCATTGCAATTTTGTGAATAAAAGTTTGTTCTAGAAGAAGAAGGAAAAAACAATAATTAAGAACCAATAAGAAGAATATCCAGTTAGAAACATTCAGCAGAGACAGGCAAATATCAACAGGTTTATATCATGGTCAAAGAGGGTTTCAGACACAGGCTTCAAAGCTCATATGTGAACTGATATTTCATCCGACCATAATTTGATAGTTATCAAGCTAGATTGAAATTAAAAATAAGATCAGAGAGTAAAATAAAGCAATCCCAAATAAACTGAAATTTGCAGTTGCAATGTGGGAAAGCTAAAGAGTGAAAAGAAGAGAACATAAAACAGTTAAAGAGATAAGAAGGTAGTAGGGAAAACTAGTACAACTAAACAAGGAATTAATAGCTGCAGAGAGTGACAGCTGATTTGTGAAAAATATTATGGGTGCAGGGAGTCCACTCAATGTTGCTTCCAGAAATTTCTATGGCAGTTGTGGTTTAGGATGGAGAAGGCATTAAACAGGATTGGGAAAATGTCAAAGATATTAAGTAACTGGTTTAATTAAATCACCAGGAACAATTATTCATGGATGAGAGAAGAGAACTCAGAGGAGAAGATTCTCCATGTAAGTAGTAATGAGCAGCCAAAAAATTGGTAGTAATAAATAATAACAACCTGAGTATATTATGAAGGAACCAAGAAAGCTAAAATAGCCTAAAAGGGACAGTGTGAATAATATTAATAGAAATGAAATAAGGATAGAGAAATAAGACATTGTACCATACCTTGTAATATTATTTAAATGGTGGGAAATAAGGACAAAACCATTGGGAATGGGTGATAAAGTGACTCACTGGGTAGACAATTTTTAAAAGGTACAAAATTAGAGAAGGAAATACAGTATCAAAACAGGTAGAAGTGAAAATGGGATTGCTACAGGTAATGTATTGTGATCATTGCTGTTCATTATTCTATTGAATGATTGTGTTGGTGGTTTACACACAGCAGTGAGGTTGCAACCAGATAATAATAATTCCATGTGGTCATAATGACCTGGTCAGAGGGTTTCTATTGGCTGCACATTCTGCCTGTCGTAGCTGCCTTAACCTAACCGGGCATTCCTACCGGGTACAGGGTACCTACAATTTAATGTGGGATCCTAACCAAGGTTGCATTCTGGCGTACTTCACATTACACAGCATGTCAGAGAATGAAGATGTCAGAGATGAAGGTAGGGTTAAGGGCCTATGAAAATCCCCATTGAGACAGTATTGAACCGGGGACCTTTCGATTTCCAGTCAGACGCCTTAACCACTGAGCCACCAGACCACTCCACTACCAGACGACACAACATTATACGATGGAGAGATACAGGATGATCTGCACATATTATCTAGCAGGGCAGGTCATCATGGAATGAAGATAAGTGACAAGAAGAGTGATCTGATAAGATCACACAGATAAAAAGGTTTTTTTTATGGTTGCAGGATGGGGGAGAAATTGCATGCTGAAGACCACAAATGTAATAACACCTGATAGTAAACTCAATTTGGCAGCATACATCGGGCCAGTGCTGGAAACAGGTATCAAAATCCTTCATTTAATGAAGAGGATGAAGGAATTTGGTTAAAAAATCTATTGCATGAATATAGTGGTGTAGAATGGGACCAACATTTGATATATCAAATGCAGGAGTTGGAGGTGGTGCAAAGAAGGGCAGCTAGATTTGGATGTAAAAATTAATGCAGAATACAATCAGTAAAGGAAATGATAAGGGCACTGATTTGCGAGTTACTGGAAGACAGGAGATGGGTAAAGGGATTGCTGGTAATGTAGCATATATCAGAGATTGGTATAAGAATTGGAAGTAGTGCTTGGAAAGGAAGAGATTACAACAAGCTGGCATGATTTCAAGCAAAAAAGCAGTGCATTTTTTTTTTTTTTTTTTTTTTTTTTTTGGTATTTAAGGGAGTCAGGGACTGGGATAAATTACTGAGCAAAATGATAAACAGTTTACCAGAAAGATTGATATATCAAGAAGATTGATGTAGTTTCAAATTTGAATATGCAAAGAACAAAAGTTGTTTGGCGGTTATATTGTACTAAACGAATTTTAAGAGAGAAGGAAAGGAGGTGGGTTGGTAAACTGCCACAGAAACATAAGCTCCACCCACAACTGCACACTTCATTCACAGGGCAGTCTAGGATGCACAGAATATTTATTTATTGTCTTTCACATCTAAGAGGTCACCCTGAGTATCATGCATTTGTCTCAGATTGTGTTTTCATTGTCACTGCCTTTTTGCTTTCAACCTTGTTGAGTGATGGTCTTATTTTCCTTATCCTTATTTAAATCCAGTTATTAAGAGGGGCTGAGTATTAGAGTGTTCTGACTCACGATTAATATCCATCAACATGGAAAGACAGAACATTCTACCAAAACTTTAGAAATTAAGTTATATTTTCGTATGTTGTTTATGATGATGACATTATAAAACCTTCCCCATTTTAAATAAAACCATTTAATTTTTTTCTGGTATGTGCCCTACTGTATGAAGCCATAGATTTACATCAGCCAAGCACCTCATTATTTATACAATTTTACAGTTAGTAAATATTAAAAAATGTACCACTATTGACCAACTTTACTGCACTAAAATTAATTTCAGTCATTCCACTAACACCACCAAAAATTATAACTGCAGCAAATATTTGTACAGCTTGAAAATGCAAAAACATTAGTATGTTAGAGCATGCTTGGAACAAAAGAGGCACCTAAATTCAATGCATTTTATCTACCAAACACATTTAAAAAAGCATCACACTTTTTATCTTTCAATCTAATACTAACATGGAATTGCATCTAATTAGCTCCAATCAAGTAGAACAGAAGACAATGATTGTAGTCAAAATTACATGTTCTCTACAGAACAGTTTATTATTCTTTTTAAAGTGTAAAATAAAAATCTATTAAGTAAAATCATAAGTCTCCATTGCTTGTCTACAAAACCTCAAGAGTATGCAACACAGATTAAAAAAAAAAAAATAACTCTAAAAAGATGACCTCTCTAATGTGCAAATATGATTAGGTAAACAATTACACCAACTTATCATCATCGGTAATTGAGTGCCTTTAATTAAACTGGTCAGGGACACTGATTCAAATATTCTGATGAAAAGTATTATTACTATTATACACTAAGACTCATTAAAGCTGAATCCCATTTCTCATTCATTGTTGAAAGTTTTCCAATAACCAAATAGTGGCCGAGGTCATCAAGAAGATGCTGCTTGTAATGTATCACTAATTTAGTTCACACAACATCACAGTTATCCTCCCTATGGTTGGATTAGGATTAATTCCCCTCCCATCAACCATATTTTCAGGATATTCCATGCAAGAAGAATGCAGACTTAGCTTTAGTTTTCACACTGGTATCTCTGGATATTTATTTTGTTGGGAGGATCTATATAACTACAAGAAACAAATACCAAAAAATGAAAGAATTTTTAAAAAATGCAGCAGTTGTTATGATAATATTGGATTACTCAACTGTGTCTACCAGCAAAAAATAAACTCTATCACAAACTTTGGCCACAATGATCCTATCAAGATTTCATTACACCCCTTATACCTGGTAGCAAAGGATAAAAAGATTTTTCTAAAATTTCCAGCACATGTAATAAAACATGGACAATTAAGTCATGCCAAAAAGATAGTGCCATTAATATTTTTAACTACTGGATGATATTTACTTTTTTAATGGGTATTTAAATATAGGAACTATAAACTCTAAACCAAAATTTTCAATCACAACATTTGTTATTTACAAAGCATTTAAGGGCACAACAAAGCAAAGCAAAACACAAAATTATTTACAATCTAAGCCTCACCTCACACAATTGTGATATTAACATTGAAAGCAATAATACATGTCAAAAAAAGTAAGTATACTGGTCAATAATATCCTGATTTCTAGACACCAATAGTAAAATAGAAATTTAATGTTTACAAATAAACTAAAATATCATTTATGCTGCAATTACTAAATGCAAATTTCAGGGGTTTGGTATGTAGTGTAGCCCCAACTAAAAAGTAGTGCTGCAATTTAATAGTATATTTTCTAAGGTATTAATTCACTACAGTCACACTGCAATAAAGAATACTAAAAGACGCCTCTAGCAGCAGCAAAAATCATAAAAAATCAGTACAGAATCATTTACTTGTTTGTTTAATAACTACAAGTAATACTTACAGAAACTTCAGCCTGAAATTTGCAGTTTTGTTGAGAAAAAAGAAATGACAAGAGAGTTGACCATACAATAATTTGGTAAATTAGTAATGCTACGAATTTATAGTTTATTATGAGTACACAGCATGCTTAAAGCCAAGAAGAAATACAGCATTACAGTGTATGAAGGTTTGGAATGAAGTTTTCAATTTAGTACATATATTTTTAAATAGAATCTTTAAATTTTGTTTAGTGATGTTTTAGACAAAATTAAATTAGGAGCTTAATGGAGTGGACAAATCAAAAGTTGTAATTTACAAACCTTTCCATAATTTGCTTTCGGCTTTGGTTGTATCTATTTAAATATTCTTTTTCCAACTTTAGAACTTACAGTTAAATTATCTGAAACATTATAGCACATACAAGATTTGTAAAATAAGACTGAAGCAGTATCGACACAAGTCAATTACTTATGCAGATACTTGTAAATTCTAGGCAAGGAAGAAGAAGAAAGATATAATGGAATGTTAAAAAACTGTTATAGGCAGTGAATAAAGAAGTTTTAGCATTTTCAGAGGGTATTATGCCAAAAGATTAAACTATTTGAATTATAATTTGATTAGAGTGTCATGGCAATACTCAGGAGTTTCTGCTTCTTCTTTAATTGGATTTCTACACAATGGAAAATGGGAATTTTTATGCCAACTCTATAATCATAAGCTAAACTGAGATAACAAGGATACTATTACAACTTAAAAAGCAATTTATTTTCTAGCATATGTCTACCAGTGGCACAGCATGACAATGTCAGTAATGAAAATGTCTATGAACTGGATAATTTGGATTCATCAAAGTCAAAAATTTTGAAAATTTGTCCTTATGTATTGATCCCACTGCACTGCAATGATTTCTCCCTGTGTATCTCATCGCTCATGATATATGAAGACATGTGTGGATAATCATTACCACATCTGCTTTGTTAGCCTACTAAAAATCACAGGTATTACACCTCTCAATTGCTAATTGTCTAAAACTAAAAAAAAACAATTAATTTATGCCGTCTTGTATTTATTTTTCTATCATCATCTCTGTCAAGTGACTGCTTCCTTCTCTACAATTTACTGCATCAAAGCCCTGCCCACCTCTCTCCAAATCCCATGAGATATATTGAACAACATAATGAATATAAATGTACCTAATGGATTAGGATTTTGATCCTGATGATGAATATACACAGAAAACAATACACAGATGACTATATCCACATGACAAATTTAGTATACTGCATAAGCAATACTGCACAAGCAATTAATCTCAACTGTAATGAAAAAGAGCTAAATGAATAGTCCACCATAACAGTATGCTATAAATAGCTATGGCTATTCAAATGTAGCATGTGTAAAACCCACAATAAACTATTAATTTTTCATGTGTCTAATGGCTAAGACTAAACTTCTTGTTGCTCTGTGTTAATCTTTCTTTTAATGATAGGTACCAAAAATTAAGAGACAACAGAAGCTTTTACATATTCGTTTTTCTCAATTAAGAACAAATATGATGCTCACTATGCAAAAAAAGCAGTTTGACTTAGAAACAAAAATCAGGAATGCTGGAAGGGTAAATTAATCACAACTAAGTGGCAGTTTGGCAACAGAGATAAAGTGAAACATTTTAGTTAAACTGACACACATCTGAATGAGAGTAATGGAGGTGGAGAAGGAAAGATATTCATATATTTTCTACACTTAAGTACTGTTATTGTGGACAAAGGTTGGAATGTAAATGTGTCAAATTCTGTTTCACATGTTGCACTGCTTTTCCAGAGATATAATTCTGATAGTTGAACTATTTCAAGTGTAAGGAGTCTTCCACTTATTATCGAGAGTTTCCTGCAATGAGGGCATAAAATGTGTTTCTATCCAAGGCACCATTTGGAAGTAATAAAAGGACCATAAAGGCAGATTAATTTTTTTTTTTAAATTGTTTGTACGGTGCTGGAGAAGGCAATGGGAAAGATAAAAAGAAAATGTAAGACTCTAAATCAGCATGGCTGTATTATGAATAATATTAATCACGAAAAAAATCTTCTCAGTACAATCTCAGACTGCGCACAAATGAGCAATCAGAAACAAATCCCCCAAAAATGCTTATGATTCAGAGTATGAACTGTTACAACTTATAGTAAAGCAGTTTGCACCATCTTGTTCTCATGTTTGGTAAGTGATAATTACTATTTTTCCCTTACTTGCATTTTCCAGTCAGCACCTATTTTTAACCTTGGACTTTTTAAAATTATGCTTGTATAAAGGTTCAAAGACATTTTTTTTCCTGTTAAGTATACCTGAAAGTGGATAGCAAATCTACTACATGGTGGGTAGAATTAAAGGAAAGAACAGAGACTAAGGAAGATGCAGATATACAAAGCAAGAAAGGCCAAATATTAAAAAGAAAACTGCAGAAATTGGAGCTAAGGAACACAAAGTCAATTGGTTTAAAGAAGAATGTAACATGATAAAAATAAAATATAAATAAAGGAGAAAATAATTTTGCTTTTGATCTGAGGAAACAAATTAATTAATAAAGGAAAGGACATATATAGTCTTACATATGAAATATTCTCGGGTAACTAGCTGAGTTAAGGAAGTGTTATTACCACACGACTTAGTTCTTACAAATAGTCTTGATAAAAAGGAAGAAAGCGCATATAGAGGTAATACAGCATCTAGTATATACGAGCTCTTATGATATGTAAAGTCACACAGGATGTCATAGAACAGTTGCCTAATCTCCAAGATAAGATGGAATTAAAGGTATTATTGAAATTTGGATGAAGACCAATTTATATCCAGTAAAATGGGCACACACAAAGGCGGCCTTGGGGGGAGGTGGTGAGCAGGACAATCGCCCGTGGCCTTGCTCTTGCAGGGACCTTGCGCAACAACCTCAGTTGAAAAAAGTTTATATTTTATACTTGGCTATTTATTACAGTAAAAAATTTAGTTAATTCAATGTCACATTCGTATAAAAGTAAGATTAAAGATATCAAAAGTAATTAATTAATAATATTTTTGTAATTTTAATGTAAAACAGGATTGAAAAATTCATTACTATTTGAATTTTTTGGCTCGTGCATCAGAAAACTCACTTGAACGCTCAGTTTTCTTACTTTCATCATGTTTACGATTTACATTTGGAGAATTTCCGTATTTTATTTCAATAGTCAACTCCAGTAAGTGACAGGTTTAGCTTAGGTTTAGGCCAGGGGTGCGTTTGGTGTCAAGGATATGTTGGTTCCCATCTGCGGAGTTCTGAAGGGGATGGTGGTGTTCGGAAAAACTGTAACAGCTTTTTTCGAAACACCACAGTCACAGTCATTATACAAAATGAAATGAGATATGAATCACTGCTGTAACCTGAAAACTACAACTGCTACTTTAGAAAAACTGTTTATTGCGCAACTTCAAATACCTGTTTTTTGAAATCACTAAATTTGTAATAATCTCCTTACCAAAATTTTCTAGACGCAAAGTGTCATATGTTGTTTTGCTTGTAATTTAATTTTCCACCTATGAAAATGAATTCAATGGAATAGGTTAAGAAAATTGAAATTTTCTTTACACTACTTTCGACAATCTGCTAAAATGATTGATTTCCAACTCTCAAACTGTTTTTGAAGGAATATTGCTAAAACTAAAGTTATATTACACCCTTCCCCTCAGGCTCTTGAAAGGTTACTGGTTAGCTGAAATTTTTATGCACGACTTATTAAAAATTACAAGAAATATTCGAAAAGAACTGTTTGTTCTCTATCACACACACATACAAGTTAAAAAAAAAAAAAAAAATTATTGGTGGTTTTAATTTTCTACTTCACTTTAAAATATATTTTCCATTAACTTGTCAGCCTCTTTCATAATGCTGCACCTGTTCTTTAATCCCCTTTCCAGCGGCAATTTAACCGGTTAACAATGGTAGTTTTGAGTACAATTAATCAATAGAGCTCTAATTTTTGGCCTATTTGTTGAACAATTTCATTTATCTGGATACTCGGCATCCACTCTTCATAAGGGGATGTCCATTAATGATGTGAGGTGATTTTCCGGAATTCCGGATCCCCCACCAGTCGACCTCTCAACTTTTGGAGACCTTTTTTTTTAATGTCTCATGGTCTGAAGGCCGGTTTTTGGACCAAAATACCCCCCTAAAATCGACTTTCGCATCATTTGTAGACCTCTTTTTTTCTAGCTCTACAATTCTACAAGAATTTTAAAACCTCACGTGAGATTTCCATTGACCCCGCCCCCTCCCCCTTGGTGAGGTTTCGTGAGATTTCGCTGCCCCCCCTCTATTTCACCTCATGTCATTAATGGACGCTCCCTAATCCACATTTGTGCAGCCATTTTCGAAGTCTTGAGACCACTGTCCTAAATCATTACTATAGGTACGTAAGTAACTAGGTAGATTCCAGATGAATTTGAGCAGATAGTGGTCCTTTTACACAAAGCATGCACTTCGTACTGGTGGGAGCAACAATTTTCATGGATATTGTTGGAATTCACCAACAGGTAAATGAATACTAAATCAAAACAATAACGACAGTGATTTCGGAAACAATCAAAAGATGGTACTGCATGCGTACTATTCTGTTTAGACAAGCATATATTTAAATATAAGCAGAAGGTCCTTACTTTTCAAACATGCCTCATATATTTGATGTTCTCAGAGAACCTGAAACTTTCTCTTCGACCGGTGCTTTCAAAGTAATCATAATACTCGTATGTAATAATAATTAAATCATCAAATTAATTTATTTTTTCTTGTGGAATATAATAATTATGTGTTTATTAATTACACCAACTGATTCAATTTTACAGCAAAGCTGGATATAAATACTGTCATTGCAATGCTACAATTATTATTATTATTTTTGCTTCTCTCATTTTCTTGACAGATACTGTTTTATCTAAAGAAACAATGACAATAATATGCTGGTATTCACATTTTTACACAAATGTCAGAAAAAACGTGCAAAATATGCAAAATTGGCCAAATAAACAGTGACAAACTGCATGATGTTAGTGAAAAAGAGTATATAAAATGTAATACTGACATTCAAAAGAAGGATAGTGAAGACTTAATTAGATCTCAATGGATTTGCAAGAAAATATTCAAATTAATTACCTTAAATCTCATAACATCTTCCATCTTTGCTTGTTTACCATCACTGACACAACTCTGAAAAAAACTAGGCGCAACAGACACTCCCAATGCTTCAGATGTCATTCCTGTACTTGCACGTTCTGCGTTGGTTGCAATCACTCTGAATGTTCCAAAGAGAAGAACAAGAAGCCGCTGAGTATGTTCAGGCAAGGATGTGATGAGTCTGTAAGAATCATATCTTGTTAAAGTCTTTAGATTCAAGGATATTTGTTACATTGTTCTAAGTTTAAAACTGAGCAAATTTTTTTTACAGTTTATCAACAGGAAGGCTGCAAAATGATCCAACAATTAAAGCAAATGGAGTTAAAGTAAGAAATAGTCTAGTTGAGACAATTAAATTGAGCAAAACTTTTTATAGTTGAACAACAGGCAGGCTGCAGAACGATCCAACCACTAAAACAAATGGAATTAAAGTAAGAAGTAGTCCAGTTGAGACAATTCCCAAGCATACTCCTATACAAAAGATTAAATTTTATGGTAAATGTGGATAAAATGTGTCGAAAAGTCAATTCAGCTATAAATAAATTAATAATTATGGAATAAGCTGCAAATGCTGGTCATTCACAGAAACCATAATATAATTTTAACATCAGGTGTGTGTTATATGGGCCAAACTTCTCAGAAAAGTCAAACAAATGACTTCTAAAAAGGACATAACAACAGATTTCCCTCATGCTCAGTGGAGCCTACAAAATATCAGCAACTGGTGCCCTCCTTGTTTTGGTATCTTGAATGTGGCTACTCGACTTGTAAATTCAGAAGCAATACTGCCACAGGATTATAAATCTTGAAAAAGTATAGAAAATCATATCACACTAAAACTGGTAACAACAATTCTAGAGATAAATTCATCCTTGGAAGAATGGGAGCAGAAGTGAAATACCAGCCCACTAAAAAGAAAAATCTTTGACATGTTTCTCAGTGTTTTCACATATTCTCCAGCCTCCAAAACTGATGTACTATTCTTTAGGACATAAGGCCTATTCCAAAAAGAATGATAGTGGATACGAACAGCTGTGAGTGAAGAGACGATACAATTTCACAATACATTGAATGAAAATGTGTTTTAATAGTAGAAAACTGAGCAACATATCAAAAAAATCTACAAGTCAAGAACATTTTCAACTTAATGCAACAGTGGAACTTGCCGGATGCTGCCTAAAATCTGGCCTCTCAAAAGCTAAGAGAAGTTCTTAGAACTTTAAGACAGTCACTAAAAAGGGAGTAATCTTCAATATCTATAAAACGACAACCGCAAATATTGGTCGTCTAAAAACTCGGAATCTACACTGCAGAATTCGATGGGTTTTTCACCGTTTTAAAGCTTAGAATCTTAATTCACTTGTCTGGCATGTCTTATGTTTCAACATTAAATAATGTAGAAGCATTAAATGAAATTCTGAATGTATGGTGAGGAATTCCACAGGAGGAATGACTACATGCTGCATACATCGCACTAAACACACAACTACAATATAATATCTCTGACCATAGCCTTTGATGAGCAATTTACAATAATAACCATTTTTTCATGCTCCAAACTGAACAAAACTTGAAATATTATTTCCTTTAATACGGGGTGTTTAGTTTTTAAACGCTCGATGGCCATATTGAATGCGAGGAATTAAGAATGAAAAATCAGTAGAGATTTTCTTTGCCCCTGATATCTGGCAATGTCTTTGACCATCAGCTTTAGTAATTATCTCTGATTACAATGTTATTAAAATCAATTATTTACGATAATTTTCTGGATAAATTACGTTGAATTATAGGTTCACGTCGCGATACACGACGTTGCTAACTTAGGACAAAATGATTGTATCAATGCGCGTGTGATTGAAGCTTTGAATTTGTGGCGCCAATATTAGTGGAGATTGTGGTTAGGTTGAAATTCCACCTGGACCATAATGAAAACTGAACCTTTTTGCTACAACCAATGGTACGAGGAATTTAGTTATCAGTTATTTAAGCAACTTTCATAAGCACTATGTCACGTTGTAACATTGTGTATCGCGACATAAACTACTCCTGAATTATACAGGTAAAACTAATACTAAAATATCTCTGGCATTTAAGTTTGGATTCAGTTATTCACATTAACCAACGTTTAGCATATTCCCCCCCCCCCCCCCTATTGATTGTGTTTTTCAGTTTTGGACTTTCTATATTTCCATAAAAGACTGAATCTGTATAGCTAAAATTTCCGGTGCTTGGAGCTTACAGATTCATTTCATTCGCAGTAATTAGTTCGTACGCTGATGGTTTTTTTTTTATCATCTGAAGTTTGTATTCAACCTTTAGTGTTAGGTGCTGATAGATTCATTCCGTTCACAGTAATTAATACGTACACTGATTTTTTTTTATCATTAGAAGTTTGTATTAAAACTTTAGTGTTGAAAATAATAACGAATTAGGACAACTGAACATTTTTTGGTATTAGGGTGCAACACTATGCTATACGCGCGTGTATCTGATGTAATTTAGCTTTTATTGATTTTATATTTTATAGCGTTGTTTAGTAATGCAATGGCTTTTAACAGCTTTTATTAAATTCGTAATTTATTCAATTGTTTACTAATGCGGATTTTACGCCGCAATTTGATGATGAATTCTTATATAACTCAATGAGACAGATAGAAAGTAAAAAAAATACATGTTTCGCTTAGCTCTCGAGTTATCGAAAGTATGTATAGATGTATGTATATGTATGTATATGTATAGATTCTTTTCCGTTTGACAACGATTTTCTTCTCAACTTGACCACAAGCGCTAGAAAGAAAAAAAAAACTCCCATTATACATATCCAGCGTGTAGTACCTTGTGACTTTAGGATTTTTTTGGCCAGGTTTCGTTTCAAACTGTCAACCTCAATTTAGAGATACAATATCCCAAGGACAAAACAAAATTTTACATTTCAGTTTCAATGTGTCTCGCCAAGTTAGATAAGAATCCATCATCAGGTTTAACGAGAAGTGTAAACGATATACATAATATACATATAAAGATGAATGTATGTTTGTTTGTTTGTTCTTCATACAAATCCACAGTTTTCATCCGATCTCGATGAAACTTTGCACACTTATCCTTTGAAACAAGGAGAAAAATACTGTCTACATTTGGTTGAAAAATTATCTGTATAAATAACACATGTTGTCTCATAACTTCGAAATACGGCGATAGACAGACACGTTGGATATGGACGTCTCCGTACAGTGTTTCTGGAATCCAGATAAGTGATGCATGGATTCCTGTAATTGAGGCTGCTCATCACCAACGCTCTGCTTTTTGCGTTCCGCGGGCGTCTAATGACATCTGAGATGCTGCTAGGCAACATAACAACATCTGTCGTTGCCATGCCAGTTTACAAACAACACGCTCAAGGCTGACTTCAAGACTTGCAACTGCACCTGAAGATGGCGACGGAGATTAAAGTCGCCGAAATATTGTGCATTAATAACAACATCACTCGGTTTGTTTCCCGAGAAACGTTTATAAAAAAAAGAAAAGAAAATGCTGTTAGACAAGGAAAATAAGAAATGATAGGGAAATCATACCTATTATTCAACATAGATGAAGGCAGATGGGCCAGGATTAAAAAATAAGCATGACCATACTTTACAGGATTTTAGCAGAAACTTGATACACATGGCACATCCACATGACTGAAGCCAGAGATGAATAAGGTAGCAAAGGTCGAGATGTTAATGGCGAAGGGGGAGAAGTAGACAATTCATATTTAGAGGGAAGAATTATTTCTGAAAACGCTGCAGAAAGGAATAAAATATAAATTTGCATCAGAACGAAAATTTATAACAAATGGTAGGGTAAGTAAAACCCATCACTCAGGATAGCTTATAGCAACAGGGAAGTGACAAACACACAAAACATGAAAGCATAATTTTACAATTTAACCATTATCTATTGGGACATATGACTCTTATGTTGTACAAGTTCATACCATCAGTGAATTTTCTGTAATAATTCTTTCTGGAAAAGAGGTTGTAAATATATATCAGTAACTCAAAGGATTGTTTCATTAACAGGTATAAACCCCAGCAGGAACTCACTCCCTCCAAGTAAACAAACTACTCAACTTTTGCATTCATAAGCACCTATTCATAAGTCCATACTGATTAGGGAGCCGATATGTACACCTTTTCCTACCCTGCTGCTCTCTGAAGTTAGCTAAGCACTTCTGGCACGAGTCCGTGGATGCGTCTCCATGAATTCTAAGACACAACTCCGAGGTTTGTCCCAAAAGTATCTGACCTTGCTCCATATGTCCATTCCTGACAATTTTAACACCATATGCTGGGTATTAGTCTCAACAGCAAAGCTTCACAAACTCCCTAGATGCTGCACTTGTAACCAGTACACCTTAGTTCACGTGCAGTGTGCGTTTGTTTACAAAGTGTTTTGCATGTTCGTCACATTTTTCTATTCTGAAAATGATGGAAAGATCAGAGCAATGAATTTGAAATACATTTTCTTTAAACTCAAAGAGAGTTGTGCGGGAAATGATGAAGACGGCATTTGGGGACGAGTGTATGAGCAAAATACAAATAAAAGAGTGGTTAAGTAGTTCAAAGATAACCACACCGCTGTTGATAGTAACACAGGCTCTGCGTGGCTTTCGATGACAAAAACATTGGAAAATATCAAATGTGTGCAACTTGCGATGAATGAAGATTGTCGATTGATCGTGCGAGAACCAGAATGTGATCTTGGAATAGTGAAAACTAGTAGATTTTAACTGAAAATTTGCTAATGGTTCGTGTGTGCGAAATTCTTTCCAAAATTGCTAACAGTGGAGCAGAAAAACCTTCACGTTGAAATCGCTCAGGACAATTTGGAAATGGTCAATGATGATGGAAATCTGCTTAAAAAGATTAACTGGTGATGGATCATGGGTTTATGTTTATGATCCTAAAACAAAATGACAGTCTTCACAGTGGAAGCTGTTGTCAGTACCACGACCGAAAAAAGCACGCCAAAGTTGGAGCAAATGTTAAATCATTACTGATTGTTTTAGTTTTATGATTATTTCATTATTATTATTAAGAGGCTGTTGTGCACCACTAATATGCTCCTAATGGTAAGACGATCAACAAAGAACATTATTATCAAGTTATGAAAAGAATGCGTGATGCAATTAGAAGAAAATGGCATCAGCTTTGGTCAAGCAGCGATTTGCTTTTTCATCATGATAAAGCACTAGCACATCCATCAAACCTCATGCAGCAATATTTGACATAGCACAAAGTTGTACAGCTCCATCAGCCGCCATACAGTCTTGACGTAGCTCCCTGTGACTTTTGGCTTTTCCCAAGATTAGATATGTTACTCAAAGGACACCGATTCAATGACAAAGAAAAACTCGAAACTAATACGACGAACGCTCTAAAGTTGATAACAAAACACGAGATCCAGAGCTGCTTCCAAAAGTGGAAAGGCCATTGGGAGTGTATTCTTCAACCAAACTTCAAAGGATGGCACCAGCCCAATGACACAGAATAACACCAGCAGAGAAATATGAAGGAAGGTCGGATACTTCCGGTACAGACCTCATATAAATAATTATTGAAAAACAAAATTGCTAGAGGAGTGTAAAAGATGGATATGTGCAAATACACAACAGAGAAAATAATAAATAAATAAAATAATGGCCATATCAAGAGAATGGGACTATAAAAAGTGGCAAAGAAAATCAACTTCAAAACCAATCAGGAAAAGGAGAGTATTCTCAGAAGAAGAATAGTGAGCCAGATAATGTAGGAGTATTGGTGACAGAGGAGGGAAAGTCAAAAGAGGAAATGGAGTTGTGTAATCATAGTCCATAGATGGCTGAAAAGGGTAGAAATAAACAAACAATAAGTGATAGGTTTATTAGTAGACTCCTAATGGACGTTGAAGCCAGGTTGATGCCTGGTGTCCAGGATATGTTGCTAAGTTAGTTCTCATCTGCATAGTTCAGAAGCAGTGATAATTTGTGGGAAAAACTCTGACAGCTCTTACTGTGAAAACAGTTGTTGAGGCTGTGAGGGTTGTAGGAACTAGGTCATGGGGTCTAGGTTGGAGGTGTAGACTGTTTGGCTGTGGCTTCAGTATGACTAAAAGCCAGTTTTAACGATACCGAAGGTTTATAGCAAACCTTGTAAATGCGGAAAATTTGACATCATGCAGCGGAGGAAAGTAGATCGGTATATGATGTGTGTGGTGGTATAGCGAATCCATTTGGTGATCCGTTGCACGACCTGTCGCTCCATTCTAGATGGTCGACTCCTGAATTAGTTTTATAACAAGTGACTATATGTACAGAAGGATAAATAACAACTGCTTATTGCTAGCAAAATGGAAAAAGGAGCTATAATTAGAAATGATAGGCAAATTTGAAAGATAAGTTAGGTTTAATAAGACGACTGATGAGTAGATCAGACATAGAACTGATTGTCATTAATGTGATGAAATCAGAATTTGCTCTTAAGTGTGCAGGTCACAGAATTCACAAAATCTATGTGATTGGAGCTTCTTTAAGTAACTAGCAGACAGGGAAATGCTACATAGTGTTCCCAGGTTTCCATCTGGTTAGTGTTATAAAAAGATGACTATGTTCTCTGTTGTCTTCATCTGGTATCTTGCTATCGAGAATTTAGAAGTTGACTGTCATTTATCAGCCAGATGGACTCATACAACATCATACTCCAGTACCTGGACAGTGGCTCGCCACGAAATCAAGAGTATCTTCCTCACACCAGCAAAAATTAGGGCCTGGCTTTTACCCATGAGGACGGCCTGGGTTTAAGGATACCGGAGGTTTATAACATACCCTGTGAATGTGAAAAAATCTACATCAGGCTGAACACAAGTGCAACCTTCACCCGTTGCAACTAGAGAAATCCGTGGTCACAGAACATGTCATTGAAAGTGGTAAAAAAACAAACCTTGAAAATTTTAAGATGCTTTTTGGGAGTCTATTATAGAAGAACCTATTGAAATAAGATGAAATTACAACACCTTTAACATAGATACAGGACCCTTTCTGAATGATGTATGGAAACCAGCACTTTCAATCCTCAAACAGGAGTGCAGCAAGTTTAAAACCGACAGCTGTAACAAAGCCAGCATGAGCATGGCTGTGCAGCACAACGAACTGGCCCTCCTACACAGCCACGACACTCATTGGCCAGCTGTAGAAGTATGACTTTATATAAGACTATCCACCCACTGATGAATGAATGTGAACTACTAGATTGTCAATAGCAAGATACCTCATGAAGACAACTGAAAACATTTTTAAAACATTGTCGTCTTTTTTATGACACCATCCAGCAGCAACCGTGGAAAGACTATGTTGCATTTACACACTTGGAAAACCTCCATTCACATAAAGAACTTTTTGAATAAGTTATCCTTTATCTATAAATGCGTATAGAAAATATGGTTACATCTTCATGGTTCAGGAACAACTTCCTTCTGCGAAAGTCTCGGAGTGAGCGCCTCTGATTGAGACTAGGAGTGTGGCTCGAGATCTGATTGACCACAATTCATGTGCATGCCAAATGCTTTCTTTGCATTAGAAACCTGTACCTTGCAGTTTCAAAAGAGACCAAGTAGGGACCCTTGTGGCCATGCCTTAAGAGAGAATTCTGACCTCGGAGACAGTGAGCTCACAAAAATATACCTGGTTACCGGAAAGCTTCCTATGACATCCAATGCAGCTAGCTAAATCGCACACTTTAGAAGCTCCAATATGCCCAGGTTATTACAGTGGTGCATGTAGCATATCCAATGATGGGAAAGATTTTACCTGTTGACAGACTGGAATAGATACTGGTGGGCAGATGCATGCTGCAAGTTTTTCAGAAAGGTCTGTTGTAAGGAAAAGATCCATGAAGTGGGTTGGGAGAATCTGAAGAGGAGTGTTAGTGGACCAAAATGTTTTTGAGAGTGGTTAGTCTGCTAAAGCACGTGCTGGCAATGATGAGTAAGATTTTGAGAAGGATGCACATTTTGGGGAAGGAAGATAGAGTCATGCCCACAGCGAACGATGTGAATGAAGGATTTGAGACCAGGAGAGAAGTGGGTGTCGAATATGGGGCTGCAGTCAGCTTTTGCACATGCATCTTCGAAGTTGTGTAAACATTGGAAGGTAGCAAGAAAGAGTTATTTTTGTTCAAAATTGGGACAGGTGCAGGGCGAAATGTGGGCTTTGGCAGCGGTCAAAATATAGGTACTGTTTTAAATTTGTGGGCCTGATGTGCTCAGATGTGTGACTCTTTGCTATAGGAAAATTTCCACATTGAGGAAGGTGAGATGTAAAAATATGGTGAAGTTGATGGAATGGTTGTTGTTAAAGGAATTGAGGAAATCTGGGAGGAGGTTTTGCACTGTATGCACAGATCAGAAATAGATAATCTATACATCTGAACCATACTTGGGGAATGAGTGGGATTTTGTTCAGGAACTGTTTCTCTGTACAGCCCAGGAAGCGGTGGGCATGAGGTGGGAACAGGTCCGTGTGTGAATATAGAATTTTCTTCCTCATTTCATTCGCCTTCCAGTCCAAAATTTAGCATTAGCTATGATGCACTACTATGGGCACAAGCTTGGCACCCTACTACGATATCCTTGAAGAATCTTTCTTCAGATGAATAGATTACAACCCATTATGTGATTCAAATATACAGATGTAATTAAACTACGGAAAAAGGAAACTGATTTAGACAATATAATTGCAAGGAAAGGGAAAATGACTCATCACTCACCAAAGTTGAGACGAGAGAAGAACATATATTATGAACACACAAAAAAACTCAATATTTCGGTTATTAAACCTTATTCATGACGGAGAAAATGAGTCATGAGGCTCGGGAGGTGTGCACACCAAATATACAGATGTAATTTTTATAATCAGGACCCATGGTCGAAACCTCCATTTTTATTTCCTAAACTCAGTTAACAATATCCACTCCCTAAATTTCACATGGTCCGAATCACACACATACACACACACACACACACACACACACACACACACACACCACCTTTCTTCACGTAGACATTTCTGTGCATAGTAGCCACTCGCATACCTCTGATGACATCAAACCAACAAACATACAAGCTTCACTTTAATAGTTGCAACCTTCATCAAGAAAATCACTCCCTCTCCCGTTCCTAGCCATCCAAAGCAGACATATCTGCCCTGATAAAAAATACATTCTACTCCAACACCCTCAAACAAGTCCTTATATACCATAATCATTCCCCAGGATTGGTCTATAAACAAATATCTGGATCCAAATAAGATATATATATATATGTATATAAAAATAGACGTGCGTTTTCATATATTTCACTTTTCAGCCACCACTACCAAGCACAGGTCACTGGTCTTTGTGTGTGGAAGTAGCATGGAGTTTCCTGTCGTGCACAACGTTGGCCGAATGTCGATAGCTGTGGGGATGGGGGAGATATGATGATTAAAGTTGGCCAATGCAGGGCGTTTTCATATTTCGACCAAAACTTGGTGTCTTCTTATACTTCTCTTTCCTGCCACAACTACATAGCATAGAGCATTGGTGTTTGTTTGTGGTAGTAGAATCGTGTCTCCTGTCGTGCACTGTGGTTGGTAGATGTCGGAAGCTACGGGGTTTGAGAGATATGGGTGTTGGAAAGTGGTTGACCTGCGGCAATTTCATACTTCTGCCAACGACTCATGTGTCATGGTGTACAACTTTTCAACGAAAACTATCTATTGCAGATCACTGGCATTTGTGTGTGGTAGTAACACAGTCACCTTTCGATCATAACATCGGCCGAATTTCAGTAACTGTGGTAGTGAGGGAGATATGGTGGTTGAAAGTGGCCGATCAAGGATATTTTCGTATTTCACCTTTCTGCCACAACTACATAGCATAGACCATTGGTGTTTGTGTGTGGTAGTAGAATCGTGTCTCCTGTTGTGCACTATGATTGTTAGATGAAGGTAGCTATGGGGGTGTGGGAGATATAGGGGTTTAAAGTGGTTGACCTGCGGCAATTTCATATTTCTGCCGAAGACGCGTGTGTCATGGTGTATCACTTTTCAGCGAAAACTATCTATTGCAGATCACTGGCGTTTGTGTGTGGTAGTAACACAGTGTCACCTTTTGATCACAACGTTGGCCGAATTTCAGTAACTGTGGTAGTGTGGGATATATGGTGGCTGAAAATGGCCGATCAAAGATATTTTCGTTTTTCAACGAAAAACATGTTCCTAAGCATATGTCACTTTTCTGCTACTACTACATAGCACAGAACATTGGTGTTTGTGTGTGGTAGTATAATTGTGTCTCCTGTCGTGGACTATGGTTGTTAGGTGTTGGTAGCTATGGGGGTGTGGGAGAAATGGGGGTTGAAAGTGGTCGACCTGCCAAAGACGCATGTGTCATGGTGTATCAATTTTCAGCAAAAACTATCTATCGCAGATCACTGGCGTTTGTGTGTGGTAGGAACACAGAATCACCCATAGATCACAACGTTGTCCAAATTTCGGTAACTGTGGGAGATATGGTGGTTGAAAGTGGTAGATCAAGGATATTTTCGTATTTCATCCAAAGACATGTGTGTTTGTAAATTTTACTTTGCTGCCTGAACTACATAGCGCAGATGACTGTCATTTGTGTGTGGTAATATTATCGCGTCTCCCATCGTGCACTATGGTTGTTAGATGTCGGTAGCTGTCAATACAAATTCTTTACAAACACAAACGAAGTCGTGGGTATCAGCTAGTATAATATACAAGTATAATGTATACAATATAAATTCCCGTTCATTGAAACACATAACCAACTGTAATACTATTTTTCCCTCCTTGCCTGGAATCTTAAACAGATTATTCTTCGTGGCTATGACTTTTCAGATCTTAGCCTGAAATGTGTCATATTCTTACTATTATCCTTCTGCAATGTCCTGCATCGCTGTTAGTTGGCCTCCTAACTTAAATAATATATCTGTGCACAAATACCAACACTGTAATGATCATAAGACATGCTACCGCTCATTTCCTTATAATAGGCCTCTTTGCAAAACATGCTATATGCATTCTTACATCGGTCGCACCACAAACCAGTTATCCATCAGAATGAATGGTAAAAGACAAACAGTTTATCCTCGAAATCTAGATCACTGTATTGCTCTCAAAACATTAATGACCTCAATAACTGTTTCACAGTCAGAACCACCACAGTAATCCCTGATAACACATACCCAAGCGAACTATGGAGGTGGCAATTGGCATACCAACCCATTCTGAATAACAGACAATCACTGGGCCTAAACCCAGCCACATGAATGAAGGTTTTTAAGTTACAATGACCAAAAAACACTAAAAAAACGACCACAACACATCGTAGTTTCTTAAAACGATCACATCATGTTATTCGAATTGTGGCACTGACTAAAACAGCCAGAACGCATTGTGGCTATCTCAAAAAGGTCACAACACAAAACTCGCATTGTGGCTCTCATGATTTTTGACTATTACACATTGTGATTACAAAGATAAGCCACAACATGTTCTCAACACTAGCTGATGCAACCATGATACGGCAGGCAGGTTGTAAATACATATTCTGAATGTTAATTAATAATCAGATAATGTTACGAAGATAAAACATTTTCATTACCACTTCTTTATCTTTAATCATTGTCTGATATAAGTTGACAGTAAAATTATTAAAATAAAGAAAGGTTGGTACTTGTGGACCAAGATGTTTTTGAGGTTAGATGGGCCGTTAAAGCATGAGAGGGAGGGGGCAGTGAACAGGAATTTGCAGAGAACAATTTTGGGAAAGAACAACTTAGGACCGAGGTTAATGGATTCAAGACCGGGAAAGAACTTGGTGGTGGATCCAGGGTTATGGTTAGTTTTTATAGGCATAGGATTGAAGTAGTTCTGTGAAGGATGGGTTGTAGCATAAGAGATCGGTTTGTAAAAGATCAGATGGTTAGCAGGGTTAATGAGGACTTTTGTTTGGTATTGGGAGTTCTGGAGAATAATTATTCATTAGAACATACGTGTCTGCCACATTTTTTTTTTTTTTTTTTTTTTTTTTTTGAAATAAGGCTTTATGTGTCATTGACATTGAGGTCATTAAAAGATGGGAAAGGATGGGAGAGGGGGGAAGGAACCATCCCATCATTTTGGGAAACCATGGTAAACCGAAATCTGGATGGCTGGACCAGCTTTGTCATCCCGAATGTATCAAAGGCAGTTCTGCAAATCTGGTGGTAAATTGAAAGTTAAAGAAGGTTTCTAGAAAGAATGAAGTGAGCCATGCCAAGAAAGTGAAAAAGGGTGTGTTGAATCCAAAGAATGAGGAAGGATGCGCCAGGAAGGCTGATGCAGGGGATCAAGGATGGGAAGAAGAGGGGGGAGAGGGGAGGGAATCAATGCATTTCTAGGAAGTGCTCCAAGATGTAAGGGAAAATATGTAAAATGTGTGAAATTATTTTTAAATTTATTATAAAATAAATTTAAAAATAAAATGTTAATCAGTTAATTGTATTTTTTAGTTATTATGACATAATATCTGTGGCTAGTCAAGAAATACTTCTGTACAGTTATCTTTGGAGTTTTCAGAGAAGTTGTGTAGGAATCGTGGATAGTAAAAGCAAATTTTTAAATAGAGTGAGACAAGAAAGATTGGAATGAATATGGAATCAAGATGCATTTGTTTAAGATTTGGTTTCAACGAGAGTGATTATATGTTATGTAATTTACATAGTTAAGAAGAATAGTGCAGTTAAATAAAAGAAGTTTATTCTCTACAGGCAAGTTGAAATTACTTACACTAATGTAGGTAGCATTAATCCTTTCGCCTAAAACCATGTGGTCAGTTTTTCAAGCCAAAACTGATTATTATGAGCCTGGTCCGTGATACAATGATCAGGCCAAATATAAACACCATGTCCATGGTTTGTTAATGTGCCCCATTCATAACAGCACAGTCCAGGCTAACAGACTCAGTTTCATATTATTCTTGACTACATTTGCACATTAAAATATATTTTCTTAAATATAATAGATAAGTATCCCTATTCAATGTCTTCAAAAAGAAAATTCTTTGATGATGTCTGTGACAGTTGTACTGACATTTCATTCAAAGATTTGTAAAGATACTTTGGATAGTGACAGCGGCAGTAGTGAGATTGTACATACTGTATGAAAAAGTTGGAAGTGAATAGTTATATCGGATGATATTGGTGATGGCATTAATCATCAACTACCAGAGCACTGGATTTGGAAATAAAAACCAATCCCAACAAAATACGAACAATCAACAAGAATTGGTTTTTTTAATTTTGATGTTGTTGTTGTTGTTGTTATTGGTGTTTAAGGGCGCGTCGACGTCGGGGTCATTAGCGCCCTTACAATAACCAGCAATTACTGTGGCTTTAAAATGTACTAAAATACTGTCTGCATGGTCGACTGTAAAGGGGTCGGCCATACAGACAGCAAATAAAATAAAACATGAAATTACACGTGGCTTTAAAAGAGCCACCAGTACTTCAAACCGTACGGCACCTGGATGGCTGTAAAGGGGCCAAGATTGTTAAAAAGAGGATTAAAAACACTACACGTCTCGCTGGCTGTATAGTGGCCAGCGAGACATGAATCATAACAATATAAAAAATAATAACAATTCGCATGCATGGGTGGCTGTATAGAGGCCACCCATCCATCTTAAAACTAGGCCGATCTGCCTAAAATTTTAGGCGCTAGACCGGCCAAAACACAAAATCTTAAAACCCTCGCCACGTTGCTGGTCTCATTGTTTAAAATGAGGGACAGATCATTGGCCAAGCCAACATCTGCCCTCAAGTCTAAAAATAAAACACATTCAGTTAAAATGTGGCGTACCGTCAAAGGTACGCCACAAGCATCACACTCCGGAGGGTCCTCTCGGCGGAGAAGGAAACCGTGTGTCAGAGGACAGTGCCCTATACGGAGGCGAGTAAGGAGAACCTCATCCCTCCTCGCCCGCTGGAAGGAGCTGCTCCACGGCTGAACGGTTGGTTTGACCAGCCGGAGCTTATTATGCTCAACCTCCAGCCACTGCCTCTGCCAGATGTCAAAAACAAATCTTTTCCCCGCCGAGGCAAGGTCAGACTTTGGGACCGGATCAAAGTCAACTCTGACCTTGGTGCAGGCTAACTTGGCAGCTTCATCAGCTGCCTCGTTCCCCCTGATTCCCACATGACCAGGTACCCAGCAGAATACGACCTCCTTTCCAGAAGATTGGAGCAATCGGAGGGTGTCCTGTATGCTTTGGACAAGACTATCTGCTGGGTACATGCTTCCTATAGCCTGGATGCAACTGAGGGAATCACAGCATATGATGTACTTCGTGCCGCGACTTACTTTCATATGCTGGAGCGACTTTAACAAAGCGTAACACTCAGCAGTGTATACGCTGCAACAGCTATTCAGTTTGTAATTATAAGTCGCTCGAGGGAACACAACTGAGCAGCCAACTCCGTTAGCCTGCTTAGACCCATCCGTGTATACCGGGGTAAAATCGCGAAACTGATTTAAAACATCGCTAAAATTTCGGATAAAAACACTGTCGGCGGTACACAGCTTGTTGTACCGCGTCAGATCTAAAACTGTTCTGGGCCTCTTTAAAAGCCAGGGAGGAGTTTTACTCCAACCCTGGTGATAAAAAGAGGGCATCTGAAAGCCATATTCCTCTAATATAGCCTTTGTACGGTAGCTGAATGGTTTAGTTGCTCTTTGGCGGTTGCTATAAAGCCGTTCTAAGTTGGGATGAATAACTACGTCGTACACGGGACTGCCAGGAGTTGTGGCAATATGTAAATAGTGTCGCACCATGAGGAGACGCCGGCGGATGGAAAGTGACGGCTCGCCAGACTCAGCACAAATGCTGGGTATCGGACTAGTGCGGTATGCACCTGTGGCGAGACGAATTCCTGCATGGTGGACACTATCAAGTATACGTAGATAACTGTCCCGTGCCGAACCGTATACAATGCAACCATACTCCAACCGCGACCGTACAAAGGCTCTATAAAACTGTAGCAGGCAGGAGCGGTCAGCGCCCCACGACCTGCCACACAGACACTTTAGAACATTAAGGGCTTTCATGGCTCTGACTTTGACATCTTTAAGATGTGGCAGCCATGTAAGTCTACTGTCGAAAATGAGGCCCAGAAATCGAACGGTTTCACTAAAACCTAAAACGGTGTTCCTCAAGGTGAGATGGGGTACTGCTAAAAGACTTCTACTGCGGCTAAAAAGTACACACCGAGTTTTCTCGGCAGAGAAACGAAAGCCGGTGTGTACTGACCATTCATCCAGCCTGTTCAGCGTGAGCTGCAGCTGCCGCTCCGCGCTTATCAAGGCTAGCTGATGCAATAAAGATTAAAAAGTCGTCAACGTATAAGGAGTACCGGATGGGCCTCCTTATAACAGTTGAGATGCTATTTATGGCAATAGCAAAAAGGGTCACACTTAAAACTGAACCTTGAGGAACACCGTTTTCCTGAATAAAAAGGTCGGACACTTCTCTACCGACTCGGTACCGGAAGCAACGTCGAGATAAAAATGATTTTAAAAAACGGGGTAGATTTCCCCTAAATCCCCATTCATGTAACTGTTTTAAAATAACGTGCCGCCAGGTAGTGTCGTAAGCCTTTTCTATGTCGAAAAATATACCCACAAGGTGTTGGCTGCGGATGAAGGCGTCTTGAATGGCCGCTTCCAGTAGGATCAGGTTATCCGTGGTGGAACGGAACTTCCTGAATCCACACTGAAAACGGCTCAACAGTTTACGGGACTCAAGACACCAGACGAGGCGGCGGTTCACCATCCGCTCTAGTGTCTTCCCGACGCAGCTCGTTAGGGCAATGCTACGGTAGCTACCTGGCAACAACTTGTCTTTACCTGGTTTTAAAATTGGGATCATCGTTGCTTCCTTCCACGAGTCGGGGAAGTGTCCTCCGGTCCAAATTTCATTAAAAATACCCAGCAGGTACTCTTTAGCATCTTTGTTAAGATGCCTCAGCATCTGGTACTGGATCAGGTCAGGCCCTGGCGCAGTGTCTTTGGCGTTGTTAAGAGCCGACTCCAGCTCCCAAACTGAAAATGGGGTATTGTAGTCCCGTAATTCCGACGAGTCGAAGTTAAAGACTTGCCTTTCGGCAGATGTTCTTCGTTGCTGGACCTGTTGGTCCAATCCGGCAGACGAAGTGATGGCAGCGAAATACTCTGCCATCAGCTGCGCGATGCTTCGCTCGTCGGTGACTACACGCCCCTGATCCAGTAATCCAGATACTGGCGATCGAGAGTACCTACCGGATATACGGCGGATTGACTCCCATACTTTTGTTGGTGGTGTGGAACGGTTAATGGTGCTCACGAAGTTCTGCCATGATCTCTTTTTGCTCTCCTTAATCACACGGCGCGCCTTAGCTCTAGCAATCCGGAACGCTGCGAGGTTGTCAGGTGTTGGGTGCAACCTAAACCGGCGCATGGCCCGTCTCCGGCCCTGAATAGCAGAACGACATTCATCGCTCCACCAAGGGACAGGCGTTCTGCGCTGCGCCCCGGAACTGCTAGGCATGGATATATCGGCCGCCCGATGAACTACTTCTGTGAAGTGTTTCACCTTGTCATCGGTGGTCTGGCGATGTTGGAGTATGACTGACCGGCTATAAAGTTGCCAGTCAGCTCTGCCGATATTCCATTTCCGTGTGTTCCTTGTTTCGCTCCGTTCGGACTCTATATGTAACCAAATTGGGAAGTGGTCGCTTCCATGGAGGTCACGATCCACCTCCCAATGCACGGAGTCGGCAATCGATGGAGAGCAAAGAGAGAGATCAATGGCAGAGGACGAACCGGAAGCAGTAGTGAAGTGTGTCATCTGACCGGTATTTAGGATGCACAGATCCTCCTGCTCCAATAATCTACAAATCTCTCGGCCTCTGGGGCAATTGGTGGTCGAACCCCACAACGCGTTGTGTGCATTAAAGTCTCCCAATAGGAGAAAAGGCCGAGAGAGTTGCCGCATGATGTCAGCCAGTTGACCACAATCAACTGGTGATCCCGGCGGTAGATATATGGAGCATACAGTGAGTTGCACCGGTCCATACAGTTTCACTGCTACTGCTTGTAACGGAGAGGTGAGAGCTACAGGTTCTGAGTGGACAGTGTTCCGTACAAACACCGCCACTCCCCCCTTCGCTCGATCACCCTCGGTGTCGTCCTTTCGGTATGCGTCAAAACCTCTTAGCACAGGTTGATGTTGTGGTCTGAAGTGTGTCTCTTGAAGGCAGAGACACAATGGATCAGACCGTGCTAAGAGTTGTAACTCCTCTTTGTGAGCCACAAAACCATTAATGTTCCATTGGAGTATGGGAGCCATCCTACCGATTTAATTTCACCCGCCCCGGTTCGGGTGGGTTTTCAGTCTCCATCTGCTGAGGAACGGGACCAGTCTCGTCCACCAGCATTAAAGATTCCTCCGGCTCCGAAGAGTCAGACGTCTCCGACTCAGGTTCCTCATCCACTACTTCCTTCACCTTCTTTTTCCTCGACCTCTTTTCCTTCTTCTCCCTGCCAGTAGGTAGTCTGGGAGGGGACGAAGAGGGAGATTTGATAAACTGAGTCGGGTCCGTCCGCCTAAACTTCGGGCCCCGGATCTTCTGATTACCTCCATTTATAGATGTAGCAGATGGTAATGCTACAACTGTCAAAGTGCGCGGTGGAATTGGAGGTGGCGCTACTTTGACAGCTACTGCTGCTGGTGGTGGTGGACTATTAGTGACTGCTGCTGGAGTAGTCGAGGTCGCAGACGTACTACTACCGACGTCCGCGGTCTTCGATGTTACGACCTTTGCGGGATTGGCACCGCATTTGCATTCACATGAGCACTTTGTGCTGGTACTCATGTCCGCAACGGACGTCTGGGTAGCAGTACTTTGTTTCCTGACGGGAGTTGAAGCCATCTTAGCGAAGCTAGTTCCAAAAATTGGAGCGGCGAGCGACTTGGCCTTCTTCCTTGCTTCTGCATAAGGGATCCGCTCTTTTGTCTTCAACTCCTGTATCTTGCGCTCTTCAAGATACACTTGACACTCCCTACTCCAGGCCGGGTGCGATCCGGAGCAGTTGACGCACACCTGTGGTAGCGTGCAACTTACTCCAGGCTCATGTGCCCCCTTGCCGCACTTACCGCACGTGGGATTGCCCTTACATGACGCCGTCGTATGTCCGAACCGCTGACACTGAAAACAGCGCATCGGGTCCGGAACATACGGACGGACGTTCAGGTTGATGTAGCCTGCTTTTATGTTCTTGGGTAGTACTGGAGTGTCAAACGTCAGGACGAAGGTGGCAGTCTTTTCAATACTGCCACTAACCCTTCGTGTGATCTGACGTACCTCGACTACTTGCTGTTCCTTCCACTCCTTAACGAGTTCCTCGGTCCCTATGTCTATCAGGTCACGGCAGGTGACAACGCCTTTGGAACTATTCAGGGATTTGTGGAGTTCACAATTGACTGCGAACTCCCCGAGCTTCTCACAGTTAAGGAGTTGGGTAGCTTGCCTACTGGTTGTAGTTTCCAGCAGCAGCGTCCCGTTCCTCAGCTTTTTCACCGAATTTAGGGTCCCTACTAGACCCTCTAGCCCCTTTGAGATATAAAACGGTGAGACTTTTTCAAAGGTTCCTTCCACCCTCTGCATCACTATAAAAGCGTTCGCAAGCGAACAAACTTTTCTGTCACTATTACCATCAGAAGCGGGGGGGCTATCGACCCTTACCCGCTTCTTAGAACTGGGTGTATTGGGTTTAGCCTGCGGCACACCCGTACCGCAGGGTTTTGTAGTTTTTGTGTGTGACTTCGTTTTTGGTCCCACGAGCAAAAACATTTTATACAGGAATGCTGATACAACAGGGGTGCGCAGGTGCCCCTGAGGTTGTACGTTAGCGAGTGATCTGCCTCTCACCCATGCACCTCCTCGGCACGTATCCGACCTTGAGGTTAAGGGGTTTTTTATAGAGGTTTGTTCCGTCCTCGCGATCCGGGCGATGAAGCCAAGATCCCCGTTCTCCTAGGCACACAACGTTCCACCGCCACGCCCTACGGTGGTCGTTGAAGCATGGTAGGAGTTTACGGTGTGGGAAACTTGCGGCGCTCACAAGTTTCCAGCTCGGGCACCGCGGGTTCGCCAAACCCGTACCTGGCACTTGCGTACCAGGCCCCTGCGGGGTTTTTTTTTTTTTTTTTTTTTTTTTTTTTTTTTTTTTTTTTTTTTTTTTAATGAAAAATTTTAAGAAACATATACAATGAAACAAGACATTGATATTGATGAATCACTCATGAAACATAAGGAACACAAGTATTACAAACAATTTGACACTTCAAAAAGAAAAAGATTCAGCATTAAATTTTACAAATTGTATGAGTCAGATTCCAGTTATTTTACAACTTTAATATATATATATAGGCTGTAATAAAATAAACTGTGATGATAGCAGTTCTGAAAGTGTGGTCAAATAACTATCACAATCAGTGTTCCACAATGGACACACATTAGATATAGACATTCTTCACTAAAAATTTATAACACCATATAAAACTAATGTCATTGGCACAGTACATTCTAATAGAAAGAACTTGCCAAAAGATTTCTGCAAAACAAGACTAAAAAGGGAAGAATTAAAATGAGAAGCATTAACGGAACATGGGCTTTAAAATGGAAAGACAAATGTGGTTTGCATATTACGTTTACAAAACACAAAAACAGTAGAAATGACAATGCATAAATCAATTCAATTGTACTTTGAAGCTAAAATGTGTCACTGAGTACAAGAAAGGAATGACTGGAACTGATCATCAAGAACAGAAACTAGCAAGCTTTCCAATCAAGAGAAAATATCTGAAAGGATATTGAAAAGTTTTCTTCTATGTGTTCGATATTGCACTTTCTAACTTATACATTTGCTTCAACAAAATAAATAATGGAAAAAAAACAGAGTTACGTAGAATATGGGATTGAAATTGTCAAATCTCTACTGAAGAATATACCAAAACCATACTATAAAAAACGAGGACGATCATCGTACGGAGCTTTACCGGAGAGACTGGATGGGAAACATTGGGGTCATTTTCCTAAAAATATTGACCCAACACCATCAAAGGCAAGATCATCAAGGCTCTGTAAAGTTTGTACAAGAAATAAAAACCATAGTGAAACAATGTGGTAGTGCAAAAGACACAAAGTTCCCTTACATGTACCAGTATGTTTCAAAAAATATCACGACTGGAGATTATTAATTTTTTGTTAATTTTTGTACAAATGCTAATTCTGTGCAATGAGAATTTATTTAGAAATTTGACTTAAATGTTATTGATTTATTCTTTATTTCAAGACAATAATAATAAACCTTTTGTGATATATTTACTTCAATAATTAACCTTTATTGTTTGTTGTTTAATTTAGTTTTAATCATCTGTATGTTTTTAATTTTTCACTTGTATTTTTGTAATTTATTAAATTAACTTTGCCCAAATTATATTTTTCTAATAGGTATGACACCCCACATAAGTCATGTGCCATTGGTACAACTTACAAAAGATTTGTTGAGCCATGGAATGGCTCAAAGGCTTGGCAGTTCTGTTTATGTTTTGGGACTATACTGTTGAGTCTTAAATTGTAGGGCGAGGGGTTAAAGTTACATCTGGCTCAGTTGTTACATGATCAAAGCTGAAGATTTACAGGTAATGAAGGATTAAACTATACAAACATAGACCTTATAATGACAACGAGAACCCAATAGTGAGTGGGGGGGGGAGGGGGGGAGATTAGTATATCGGGAAGTAACATCAATAAAAACAAGAACAGAATTTGGCAGTAGAATAGGATGGGTTGTGGATAAGTACCTTTTTTTGAATGAATGGAGGTTCTGTAGAAAGGGTTGAAGGTGTTGATCCACAAAAACAAAAATTGTTGTAGATGGAGATCCATACACCACAACTATAGGTTGCTCATGGTTGCCGGGCTTGTGTATCTTTGAAAGAAGGTCCACATTGGATGAACAGGGTTTTTGCGGTGTAAGAGGCCAAAGTCAAGGAAAATATGAACTTCCCAGAAAACTGAAGTAGTGGGATCTATAGGGTATGCGCAGTAGGTGGTAGTAGGTAGAAGTATCCGAGAGCTGTCTCAGGCATTCAACTTAATAGCCACAGCAGTCTATAACTACAGTGGTTAAACCCTTGTAAACTGGGAAGATGATGCTTTCTTTATCTTGGATAGTTATCTCATATATCAGCTTTCAATGGAAGTGAGAATGTTGAATGAGGATCGGTGTTAAGGAAAGAGGTTGAGAAAAAGGTGTACATTCAGAAATCTCAGAACAAAAAAAAAAAAAAAAAAAAAAAAAAAAAAAAAAAAAAAAAAAAAAAAAGATGATTTATGGGTGGGAAGGTGGGTATAGCTGGAAAGGAAGCTGCCGGCTGGAACCAGTCTCATCATGCTAACTGTCACCCTCCTCCATGAAGCTAGTGGAGAGAGCGGCAGAACACCAATGAGTCCTGAGTCGCAGCGACTTAGTAAAATTTTCGGGATGGTGCATAATGAGAGTTGTTATAAAGAACAGAGAGTTGGGGTTCTGATATAACGGAGGAAAGTTCATCAAGAGTTATGGTAAGGGTTTTGGAGTGTCAAAAAGATTAAAAAATGTGGGCGAGATATGATGTTTTTGAAATCTAAGGAGGAATTTAATGTGTGCTGCATAGGGGTAGAGTGTTGGTAAGTAGGGTCATACCTAAAGTCAGACAGAATTCTGCCAGCACAAATAGCTTGCACAGATGTTATTTTTCATGTTTTGCATGGATTTATATGAAATCTGTTAGGATTTGAATTATTAAGATAGTGGAGGATGGACAGAGCACATTTTGTTGTGCAAATACTGTTTGAGGACTAAATGGACTAAGTTGAGGAACAACAAAAAACACAGAGGGATGAGTGAAGCTGAGAATGGCAATCAGAGGTTGACCCATTTGAAGGTATACTGAGGGAGAGGCAGGATTGAAGGAAGAGAATTTGAAAATGGAATTTGGCAAGGTGTAAGGCTTTGAAACAGTAGAGGAAAAGGTGACAATCAGTTGGTAACATATTATGAAACGAGCAGAAAAATAATAATACATGAGATAGAAAAAGAGAAAAGAATAAGAAGGGATAGAAAAAATAGAGGCATATGTTGTGATGGGTGACGAACTGCCAGAGTGTATAGACTGTGAAATAGATGAAACGCAGAGTGAAATGAAAATGACTGTATGGTGTATTGTGACAGGAAAACCAACCAAACACAAATTTGGTCACTAACGTTAAGACGAGGGTGAACAAAAATAGTAATGTATTAAAATAAAAAGTATAAATCATAATCACCGTACAAGTAGGAGAGTGGAAATATCATTTGAAATTTATTTATTAGTAAAAAGAGTAAGAAACAAAAACACAAACATTCAGTAAAAATGTCCAGTAAATGTGATATACATGAAATCACAGTTAGGTAGTGAAAATAAAGATTAGGGTAAAAAAGGCCAACCCACCTAAATTTGTGGTGAGTGATGGGTTTACTTCCCCATCCTTTCAAACATATTGCAAGGAAACAAAAGAAACTGGATAACAAAACAAGAATTACAATAGGGAAATAAAACTACATTTACTATAGATGATGGCATGATTGCATCATTACACAAAAGGGACCAAACATGTATAAAACACCAATTATTGGGCATATAACCCTTCTTTAGCAGAACAACATCACAAGTGAGAGCTATGGTCAAATTTATGATGGATATACACTGAAACAATTTGTGTGGAGGGCCTTTTTTTTTTTTTTAAAAAAAACAACTGCTTTACGTCTCTCAACAGCGAGGTCTTTAGAGACGGGAAAGGATGGGGATAAGAAATTGGAAGGAATTCGGCCATGGCCTTTTTAAGGAAGCATCCCTGCATTTGCCTGGAGTGATTTGGGAAACCATGGAAAACCCAAATCTGGATGCCCGGACGGGGATTCGAACCGCCGTCCTCCCGAATGCGAGGCCAGAACGCTATCCGTTACACCACCATGCTCGGTGTGGAGGGCACCAGTTTGGTCACATCTCCTATCTTTATCATATCTAAGCGAAGCCAGAACATTATCCGTTACACCACCAGGCTCGGTGTGGAGGGCACCAGTTTGGTCACATCTCCTATCTTTGTGTCATATCTAATTACAAGATTATCGTCCACTGCCACAATACTATATTATACATGACCATCCCTTTTTTTTGTTTCCAATGCTGCCCTCCTGCCACTGTATATGATAAGTGTTGACAAACACATATTACAATATTTTGGTAGCAAAATTCATGCGAGTAGAAGAGACACATGACAAGGGTTTCAAATTTGCACTCAGACACTAATCACAGAATGAAATCTAAGAAGATTTGGTGGACAATGAAGGGGTAGGACTGGTGGCAGGGGAGATACTGAATAGATAATCGATAAATGTGTCTCTCTCCCGATATCATCTCTGGTAGATCCAAAATTAGTATGTGTGTGTAATAACAACAATGAACAGGAAAATGCTATAAGGCAATAAAACTCAGGAAGGATAGGGAAATAAGACCCAACATTTATCACAGATGAAGGTGGCTGGGAACGACATACACAAAAACTAACAAACACAAGAAATGCGCAATATTTCAGTGAATAGCCTTATTCTTGCAGAAGTGAGACACGAGGTGGAGCCAAATGTGTACACGACGGCAGCCACTATTTATTTTGCTTATATTGTATTTTTCGTATTTCAAGTTTTTCAAAATATGATTTATATGTATTTCGTCACTCAATTATTATATTGATCTACCACTTTCAATTATTATATACCTTAACCATTATCGATTATCAATCTAGTATTTGCACTTCCCCCCTCCCTCCTATACGACCATATTTGCCGGCCATGCCATTCACCAGACAGCTGTCATCGTGTACACGTCTGGCTCCGCCTGGTGTCTCACTTCTGCAAGGATAAGGCTATGCGCCGAAATATTGAACATTTATTGTGTTTGTTCTTTTTTGTGTTCGTCGTTCTGAGCCGCCTTCCTTCACCTGTAGCGTGTGTACATTTGTATATATATATAAAGCAGAAGACACTTCAACAATAGAGTGAAGTAGCTGCATGATGGTGGTTGGCAGCTAACTGGAGGCTCAGATTGTAGGTCGGCACCTCAGGGTGGGGTAAAAACAACATGGCAAGGAATATGGAGTGGATATTGAAAAGCAGTTTCCCTCATAATAAAGATCTATTTTGTTTAAACAGTGTTTCTTTCTCGCTAAGTACCTTTTGTGCTTATTTATTTTAATTTCTTTAAGAGGTTTCTAATAATTATCATATTTATTGAAATTTGTTGCCACTATCATTTTTAATGAAATTGTACTATTTCAGTCTACCATTTTCACACAGAACTAACCTTGCCAAGTAATAAATTTCTTCTGGCATGATTAATGGGAAATACTGTGTTTGTAGTCTCTCTCTATCTACCCCTCCCCCTTCCCGCCCAACCATTACCATCATCCCTTGAACATCGATGAGTGACAGGTTTACTTTAACGGTACTTTCCATTATAACATTAATTTTCAATACAACTGGTTCCATATTATACCTGTGTATCTCATCACGTTGCTCTTCTTTGTTTTCCATATCAATTACAGTGAACAGACGCTGCTCTCCTTCACGTCCAAATATTCCACCTGGAAGTTTTCGCAGGAACTTCTTAAGTACTGACGCAATAGTATACACTGAGAAGTTGTCCATGTTGACTAGGCGGCCAGTTTGTAGAAAATGAATCAGCTTTTTCATATTACCCTGGTGGCCTGGTGCACGAAACACATCCTTCTTACAAGGAGCTTCCTTATTTAACTTAAGTATCAACACCTAAAAGGAAGAAAAAACAGATTTTTGATGAAACTTCTTTACTAAAATTACTTTCCACAGTAAAAATAATACTTTTAAGCTAACAAGGTTAACATGATACATCAATTTCATAATACTCTGAAATATAAGAACAATATAAAACTAAAATAGAAAACCAATTATTGATCTCCTAACTCAGCAGAAAGGAAACAGTTTTGTGGATTGTTATTTGGGGTTTTGTTATTACTTTTCAAAAAAAAAAATGTTGAAATGGGCCTGAATACATGAAAGTGATGTCTATTTCATTCAATAAATTGAATTGTCCATTTTTCAGCTTCTGTGAACATTTCTGCTTTAGATATTCATCATTCTTTTTCACTTTGTCACCAACAACTCAATGTTCTGTTTTCTCTATTAACTTGATCTTTTATATAGTCAACACAAGATAAGACAGCTTGTTTTCATTCAAATTCCAATATTTTCCTTATGTGTCTGGTCATGGTAAGTATTGGTTAAGGAACTTGCTTTCAAAATTCATGTCTTCAGTTCAAATCCTGATGAGGCTAGGAAATTTGAAGAGGTCTGCTTGATCATACGAGATATGCCTGGATGTTTCATGGTTTTGATTCCACTTTAAACTGTAAGTGGCATGTATGGAAATCATAACTGTCACGCAATCATAGGACCACATGAATTTACTTACTACATCCTTATTTCACAGTGTGTCATCATAAGTTAATTAATATAATGATACGACCTTTTATGGTCATGTGCCCATATACTACCTCAACAGTTTGTTCCAGATATACCAGCCCTTGGGCAATTCTCTACTAGCCAAAGTGATCTTACGGTATAAATGTCCTTGTTCTATCAGTTTAGCACATCAACAATCCAAAAATGATATCCATTAATTCTTGCTGAATTTTCCAATATTTGTGTTATTTAAAACAAGCAGAAAAGATAGTCTTGAAAGTGCACCTATCTATTAAATATGAAGACAAGAAACATACCCTCTACAACTGAAGTTCCTCAAAATATGGAAATATTTTCAGTAGCATTTTTCTCTGTGTACCCTCTACTTTCAAAAGGAACAGCTAAACCCTCCACTGACAGATAGCTACTGGATAAAATTCAAATTCAGTTTGAACTACTGGCATACAATTATGTAAAATTAAGACAGTTAATTTATTTATTAATAACTGTAATGTTAATATTACTGTTACAAATAAGGATAGGGAAATGAAACACTGCTTGCCATAGATGATGGCAGGGCACTGTAGACATATGTAGCAAACACAGACACAAGAAACACTGCAATTTTTGGCTCTAGGACCTTCATCCGTAATAGAATAGTAAGGTGGATGGTAAGTGACAGTACCCACTCTCCCCCTTGTTCTCTTGCTGAAAAAATGAGAAAACTGGAAAAATTCAATGTTTCTTGTGTTCATGCCTGATACATGTGTACATGCTTCCCTGCCAACATCTAAGGAAAGTGGTAGTTCATTTCCCTATCCTAATTTGTAATTTTATTTCTATATTAAATTCCCATTGTTTCCTTGCAACCATAATATTACTGTAGCATACACAATCAAGTAAGTAACATAATTTATAGAAACACACAATCTAAGAAAATAAAATTTCATTTTGCCTTAACAAGATGGTAACTGAGAAACAAACTGGTGTGCATCTCTGTCATGGACTAGTGAGAAAATAGACTTTCAGAACAATGTGGAATCAAGAGCATTCATTTAATATTTCATTCACATAGAACAAGATATGCGAGAGGTGAAGATCAAGTAAACAGCACATTAAAAGACTTTAAGAATGGATCTATTGGTGTACAAAAAAACTAGCTGACAACCTTTTAGAAAAGATCAATCAGAAGTACACACACAATCTTTACACATAAAATTCTAGGTGCACCTAAACCACGCCATCACAGACAAACTCCTGAACCAATTCTGGCTATATCTATATAAAATGGTGTGAAAGGTTAATTCATCCTTGTAGGTGGCACTGAAGTATAATTCCTGCATTTACAAGTAGGTTATACTGACCGTGATTCTACAGATAACTCTGTATTTGAGATGCATTGCTCACAAAAGTTTACTACTGTTTTGAAACTAAAAAAAAAAACAAAAACAAAAAATAAAATTAAATAAAATAAAGGTATTTATTTCATATACTTTGTTAAATGTAATAGGCACATACCACAGTAACTCTAAGTGTTTAAGTGGACGATAATTTTTTTATAGCCAGGAAACATGAAGCATAGATGTTAATTATCTTTGGTTCAAACCTGATGTGAGAAAATAAGATTGTAGTAAGCATTTGCTCAATACAATTACAACTTAAGTAAATTTGGTTGTGCATTGTAAAATGTAGTTGATGCGAGGAACTATGAAACAAAGATATTAATGATCTTTTGTTAAAATTTGACATGAGAAAATAAGATTATGGCAAGCAATTGCTGGCTATATTTTCACACATTGTGTATTGCAACATGCATGCAGTTCATAACAACATGGCAATATATAAAATTTCTTTGATACACTATCTGCGAATTAACAGCACAAATCTTAAATTCCGTGTGGACGAAGTCGTGGTACAACTAGTATCATACACATAATTTCTAATGAGTTTAATTAAGTACACTGAATAAAATAAACTTTCCAAACTTACTAAATCATTGAACAACTATTTAAAAATCCTCAATAAGCACTTGTCTCTGAAAACTTTAAAAACCAACCTTACAGAATATTTCAGACTATTTTTGGATAATATGTACAAACAAGGCCATTAAAATATTTCTTCAAATGTAACAGTAAAATAAGGACACTTTATAATTACATATTAAATGCTAAGCATAAATGAAGTTCTAAAGATTAATTCTTTGGAATATATCAAAAACACAAATAAAAAATATTGAAAAGAGCATGATCTTGGATGAAAAATTAAGTTTCTATGAGGTTCTATAGATTGATTATTTGGAATACACCAAAATCAATCAGGAACAATGAAAACAGCATGATCTTGAATAAAAAATTAAGTTCTAATCAAAAATGAGTTTAAGCAGGAAAAGTAAAAATAGCATGACCTTGAATAAAAAAAAATTAAATTCTAATCATAAATGAGAAACGGAATGTACCAAAATTAAAAATCAGGAATGAAGAAAAAAGAATGGTATTAAATGAAAAAAATATTTTGTCAGAAAATAAATCAAATTAAAAAAAAATACTCTCTTAATTTATCATTTGCAACATTTTACATTATCATAAACTAAAGCTTGTAAGACAAAACTATGGTGAATCTGTTAAATAAAAAATTAACTGTAACTAATTTTATAATAACACTAGGCTCTAAACCCGTCAAAAATGATAGGTGAAAGGAATGTTCTGGCAATTCATTTATTTGCGGTTGCCTAAATAAATACAATTGTTGTTATGTAATGCTCATAACCTTATTTCGTAATTTGAACATATTTTGGTTGTAGCGAAACAGATGGAACTTCTACTGAATTAATGATGTCAGAATTAGGGAACTGACGAAATTAAAAATAAATTAGGAATCTCAAAACCTTATGCTATAGCGTGTGAAATTGGTTTGATTCCAGGACCAGGTTTCATTCAGCACGATAAATACAGAACTACTTCAGTCCGTATAATAATAACTTCAGTAACTCGGAGCTTATGAAAGCAGCTTAAATTATTTACAAAACTAAATTCATTGTGAATTATTTTGTAAAAAAAAAAAAAAAAAAAAAGTTGTCATTCTGGTTCTGTCTGCATTTAGATATAACCACAACTTCTACTAATATTGCTGTTCAAAATGAATAGATTTTATTACCCATGTACGAATACGTTCACTGTATTGTGATCTAAATTTGACCCACTGGAAATATTTAGCTACATGTGTCTGATAGAGAGACATCAGTAATAAAAACAAACTAAAAGTTAGCATATTAATTTAAACACAGTACATACTTTTATTTCAGTGTTTTAGTAACTCATTTCTTCAAGTATATTATAACGGTAACTTAAAATATCTACATCGAATATAAATATCTTGTACGCCAGCAAAGATGACATATTGAATGCAGTATTTTAGCAATTTGTTCCTTTGTTATCCAAGTACAATTTTCATCAAATAATACTCATAATCTTGAAAATGATGTAATGTAGATATTTCTTACCCTACTGTAACAATGGCATCACTGCACAGAGAGTATAAGAAAATTCTACAGCAAACAAATTTTAGTTAAGAAAAAGCACTGATTTTTACAAACTACATACTTTTCGCTTAGTGTGCTGACAGCTCATTTACTTGTCGATATTTAGCTAAATAACGTGCATAACCTCGAACACCGATAGATTTTGGTTGAGCAGCAGATGCAGGAATTATGATGTAAGAGTGTGACAGACATTGCTACATTATGTCCAAGATTGGAGTTTTAGAGGTATAGATCAGTGATGAGTTAACTAGTGGGGTATCAAAGGCCATTGAAGGCAGGTAGATGCCTGCCATCAAGGATAAGCTGTTGGGTTAGTTCCCGTCTAAGCTGATCCAAAAGGGTAGTAGTTTCAAGAACACCTCCAAGAACTCTTCATGTAAAATAAGTGCTGTGACTGTTAAGAGTTGTGTAACTGGCTTGGGTGGCCATTGGATGGTCTAGACTGCCAGTATAAATTGTTTGCCTGTGGCTATTCTTCCTGACAGACAGTTGGTCAATAGCAAGGCTGATAAAAGAAGCTGTGCAGTGAAGTTGGAAAATGAGGTGTGAAGTCGTACAAGTGGCATTTTCAATAAAAGGTAAAAATTCCCCTGCAGTTGGATTGGGATAGACAGTGGTGGCTAGATGAATGCTGCAAGTTTTGTAACAAAGTCTACTGCAGGGGAAAGATTCATAAGTTAATCTGAGAGATTCAAAAGGTGAGTATTTGTGGACCCGAAAGTTCTTAAGATTGGGTGGTCTCCTGAAGCATGTGCGTGGGGCAATGGATAAGATACTGGAAGATAATCATATTTTGGGGAAGAAATGTAGGAGGTCAGGCCCATGGCATAGGAACTGGATAATGGATTTGAGGCCAAGGGGGAACTGGGTGACAAATATGGAACTTCGGTCAGCTTTATGGTATGTGGAGTGGATGTTGTGAGAACAGTATGTGGTAGCATAAGAAATATGTTTTAGCACAAGACCAGGGCGGCTAGCAATGGGAAATGACGACTTATGTTAGGATTTGGAAATACCTGGAAGGTGACAGAAGCAAAAGCAGGAAATTTTTTTATTTATTTATATATTTCTTCCTCTACAGTATTTAACCTTTGACTGTTCCCTCCACTAACAAATTAACCAATCCCTAATGTCTTAAATGTGGCCCACCATTCTGACTCCTCACTCATTATTTCCAAATCATGTTCACTTGGCACTTTATCTGTCCATTTAATTTTCAGCTTTCTTCTATACCACCACACTTCTAAAGTTTCAATTTTCTTTCTTTCTTATGTTTTTAAAGTCTATGCTTTGCTACCATAAGGTACTATGCTCCACACAGTTTTAAAAAGTTCTTAGTCCTACCTCAATATTCAAAACTAAAAGATTTCTTATTAGGTACAATAATGGCCAACCAGTTGCTTAAATTTTTGATTTATTAATCTTAGCTGCAGTTTCAACAAACATAAGCTTGTCTTCTTCAGAAGTACATTTAGGGGTTCATAGATGGATACAATATACAACGGATACAATAACAAGTTAGCGGAAATCTCCCGCCCTATGCAGGCAGTGGATGCAATGACGAAAGTTGTAATCCTGTTTGAAATTGTTGACATAGTGCATGTTCACACTAAAATGACAAAGTTGTCTATTGTATCCATCTATGAACCCCTAAATGTACTTCTGAAGAAGACAAGCTTATGTTTGTCGAAACTGCAGTTAATAAATCTAAAATTTAAGCAACTGGTTGGCTATTATTGTACCTAATATGAGTTGCTGTAATGCAGCCATGCTCAAGATTCTAAAAGATTTATCTTTTTCAAGAAAGCTCCTTTTCACGAGTGCTATTCTGTTTTAAAATCATTTCTGCAGCCATCAGTTGTAACTTTACATTACAAGTATTAGAATTCACTTACTTCTCCTACTGCATCTAATATTTAATCTATGATTATTACTATCATTTCTGCTATATTTCATCACTTTTGTCTTGCTTTGGTTTATATTTAGACCAAAATTTCAGTATTTTGTTCATGCCATTCATTAACTTTTCAAGATCCTCACACTGTTCTTCTAACAGAACAATGACATCAGCAAATCACATAATACTAATTTTTTCTCCTTCAACACTTAAGTCATACAAAAATTTCTTTTACTTCCATCATAGCTTCCTCTACATGCAATTTGAATATTAATGGGGATAGGCTACAATCTTGTCTCACATCCTTTTTAACTAATGCATGTCTCTCATGATTCTCTACTTTTATTACAGCCACTTGATTCTTATATAGATTATAAAGTATTCTTCTATCTAGATAGTTTAAAACTGACCTTTTAAAAATTTTGTCCCACATAAAATAACAGACTTTTTTCTAAATCAACAAATGCCCTTTAAGTACTAGTCTTAAAGCCAGAATTGCTTCTTTAGTACTGGAGCTTTTCCTAAACCCAAACAGATCTTCACTTACTATCTCTTTTACTATTCTTTCTATTCTTCTGCATATTATCCTGGTCAGTAATTTTGAAGCATGTGATGTTACATTTATAGTGCGATAATTCACACATTTGTCAGCTTGCGCTTTCTTTGGAAGTGTCAATATATTACTTTTATTAAAACAGTTGGAACCTTTCCATTTTCATAACTGTTTGAATAATCTTTGGTTCCCTTCTTCCCCTGGGAATTTTACAAGTTCTGCAGAAATCTCATAAACCAGGGGAGGGAAATGTTTATTCCAAAGCAGAAAATGAAGAGAAATACAGAACATACAAACAACAATAGGGAGGTGAGAAGGTTAAAGAGGCTAGTGAGATGGGAACACAACAGAGTTAAGAAACAAGAAGGCAGTAGGGAGTACTTAAAACTAAACAAGTGATTAATAAGAGCAAAGGATGGGTTTATGAAGAATATTATTGGTGCAGGAAGACCACTGAAAAATGCATCTAGAAAACTGAGAGGAAGGGAAGGTATTCAGAATATTGTAGATAAGAATGGAGTTGAAGTCACTAAAAGATTTTAAAAGGCAGAGATATTGAGTGACTGGTTTAGTGAAACAAAAAGGGACTATCATCCTGTAATGATAGGGAATGAATCAGAGTGAGTCTCCCTAAAAGTATAAATAAGAAAACTACAAAATTTGAAATAGATTCTCAGGAAATTATGAAAGAATTCAGAAAATTAAAAACGTAATGGGGCTGGTGCCGATAATACCGAGTGTTACGGAAAAATGTATACACACTTCAGGAGAAGAAAAACATATGGAAACGTTTTCATACAAAATGTTTATTAGCCTGAAAGTAAGATTATAAGTCTGTTTGAAGTATCCAATACACTTTCTGGGGTAAATGTTTATGTTAAGTGTTCAAAGTGATAGCCTTCTGCATAAATGCATTTCTGAACACGGGTTGCGACTGATTCGGTAACTACCGCTAAAGTTTCCAGTGGGATATCTGTGCACACTGTTCTAATCTCATCCCAAAGTTCGTTCAGGTTATCTGGTTTTCTTCTGTACACCTGGTCTTTCACTGATCCCCATAAGTAAAAGTCCAACGGTGTTAGATCTGGAGAATGCGCAGGAAACTCGATTGGACCCCTGCGTCCTATCCAATTCTCTGGAAAATGTAGATCAAGGTATGCTCTTAAATCCCTATGGTAGTGCGCAGGGGCGCCATCTTGTTGATAATAAATCCTCTAATTACCGTACAGTTCATGAATGGCAGGTAAAATTGAATCGTTAAGCATTCTCAGATAAAGTTCACCGGTTAAAGTACCTTCATAACAGAAAGGACCAATGAGTCCCCTACGAGTCAATCCACTCCACACATTTACACCAGGAAAATTCACAGCCGTTTCCACTGTGATGTGGGGATTATTGTCAGCCCAGTACACACAATTGTGCCAGACAGTTTCATCATTGCTAACATCACACCTGATACAATAGAAAAGTCAAATAATTTTCAAACCATTTTAGTATAGCTGAAATTTTAATATGATTTAGTCCTATAACCAAAGAATATAATATAAATTTGCCAGACTGAAATTCGGTTATTTAATTGGGAGTCAGATCAATTTAAGTCTTCGAGAGAGTAGTTAAAACTAACAAAACATAGAAAAATGTATTGTAAATACATAAAAAATAATCTGTTTTTTTGGTTTTTTTTTTTGTTTTTGTTTTTTTTTACATTTTTCTTTCTCATCACCCTTCACGATGAAACTGAGTTTTGAATTTGCAAAACCCAATAAAATGAACATAAACACTTGATACCATCTTAAAAAATAGCATATGCGACTGCTTATCTCTCATAACGCTCTTTGTCGCAACTATCTCTCTCACGCAACTAACGAATTAAATGCCGCACTCCTCTAACTCACCTAATCTCCCCAAGACTTAAATTTGTCTGGCTCCTAATATAGCAACTGATTTTCTGTCTGACAAACTTATAATGTATTCGTTGATTTTAGAATTACAACATATTAAAAATTTCAGCTATAGTAAAATGGTTTTAAAATTATTTTAATTTTTAATTGCATCTGGCATGATGTTAGCAACGATGAAACTGTCTAGCAACTATAAATTTATATTGCTAAGATGACAAAGAAAATTATGGAAAAAAAAGAAAATGTGTCTTAAAATGATTTCAAAATTATTTTTTTTACCTGCATGGAAGGGATATACACAGGTAAATGCAACCGTTCGCAGGTGCCAGACGTACCACGTCCCTACCCAATTTCAACAAGAAATGAAATTAAAAAAAAACCAGCCAACCTAACATTCTTTCTTGAAAACATTCCTAGGTCTTGTACCATATCTTCTGAGCTTAAAAGAACACAATCAGTAACAGATATGATAAAAGAGTTAAAACGGGATTCACTGGAAGACAGGAAAAGGAGGGGGGGGGGGGGGGGGGGGGAGGGTCATGGGAGTGTACAAGTTGTATGCTGGTGATGAGGCATGGAAAGATATTGGTGTAAGAATTAAAAGTAATGCATTGAGGGAAAAGATTATCATGCCCACAAGCTGGCACTTGATTTCAGGCACAACAAGAGTGAAGGAACGTTCTCTTTTTTAGGAAAGGGTGTGAGGGATTGGAAGTTACCAAGAGAAATGATGAATAATTTACCAAACACGTTGAAAGAATTTAAAGTTGGATTTTGTAGAGGACAAATGTAGGTGGGTACAGGAAAGGGGGAAGATTGGTGTGTAGGGGAATTGCCAACAGACTGTGCATTCCATTGCTATTAAATTAAATTAAAGAGATTCCCCACCAGCAACTTTAAAGTTTATACATATTTTCGTCATTTCTTCAAAATATTGTTTGATCCTACTATAGCTTACATCTACTTTAAATATTACCATTTCCTTTTCTCCTTCCTCACACTTTTTTGCATTTCCTGTTGATCTGATTTCTATAATGTATGTACTGCTCTCTTCCTACTTCATTCCGAGCATTTCTGTACCTTCTCCTCTGGTCCATTAAATTCAAAATTTCTTCTATGATCCAAGGTTCTTGGGTGGCATTTTATCTAAAGCCTAATGTTCTTTACCATATATATTTACTCATTTGAAATTCTTAAGCACTTAAACGAAAATTCTAACAACCAGTTTCGTTATATTTCCATCATACGAGTGTAGACAGGAAAGAGAAGTTTTGATTTTGCTGACACTAGATGCTGATGGAACAGTAAAAAAAAATCATTTGTACATTTTGATCGTGGCTTCAATGACAGCTTCCATTGCAAAGACTGTCGTTTTGTTTCAACAGGATCTTAACCATAAACCCAAGATTCATCACCAGTTATAATCTCTTAAAGCAAATTTTCATCATTATTGACCATTTCCAAATTGTCCTGAGCGATTTGCCAAGGCAAAGGTGTTTCTGCTCCACCGTTAGCTATTTTGGAATGAATTTCGCAAAGACATGAACTATTTGCAAATTTTCAGTTAAGATCTTCCAAATACTAGTTTTAGGTATTCCAAGATCACATTCTAGTCCTCACACAGTCAATCGATGGTCTTTATTGATCAAAGTCATACATGTTCGATGTTATCTGGTTTTTCGTCGTTGAAGGCTATCCAGAGCTTGCATTACTATCAACAGATGTGTGGCCATCTTTGAACCACTTATACCTCTCTTTTATTAGTGTTTTGCTCATGCAGTTGTCCCCAAATGCAGTCTTCATCATTTCAATGGTCTACGCACAACTCTTTTCAAGTTTAAAGTATTATTTAATGCAAATTTGTTACTCCAATCTTTCCGCCATTTTTTATGATAGCAAAACACTTTGTAAATAAATGCATCTGCACTTGAACTAAGGTGTCCTGGCATCAAATGGAGCATACCCGGCATATTGCACTAAAATTGTCAGGAGTGAAGATATGAAGGAAGATCGGATACTTTTGACACGGACCATGTATGTAATAAATAAATTAGTTATCCAAATCTCTATGACTGAAAGAAATTGAGAAATTCAAAACCAAAAACATTTATGCAGCCAAAAACAGCTGAACTTTCAAATTTTTAAAAATTGTATGAAAACCTAATGAGATAAAAATATATTCTCATTTACTTCAAATAGTACTCCATTTTAAGAACTGAGTGACAAATGTATATTTTCTTTTGTTTCAAACTCAAGTTCAGAATATTGTGCCAGTCTAACAAAACGTTAAACAGCAAACCCTCATAAAAGTGGCATCTTTGAAAAATCAAGCTCTGGTAAAATCCTAAAGAATGAATGTTTATACCGGGTAAAGGAAAAGTTTCTTATCGAGCGCAGTCAGTTTAAACATAACTGCAACTTCTGGAAATTTGAAGCTTTTGAATAATTAATTACAGGCATTATAAAATGTGGCTTCAGGACTGGGATTATACTAACTCATATACTTCCATGATGCACAAAGGAGAGTTAAAAATGGTGAGAGTCCACAACCATTTTTAGTTCTTCTTCACGCATTTGTCTTTGTAACACTTTCAGCTACAGTTTCCGCCAATAACCACGTCTCTCTTCATTGCTGAATGCTGCCTACCTTACCCGGACAGGGTCCTACTTCAATCACACTTTTCAGGGCTTTGGTGGTTTCTCCAACCCTATATTAAATCACTCTCTGTACCAACCCCTAAATGATCCCGAGATTTGAACCAAAATTTTTTTTAATCTGTTCTGTATAGTAATTTTTTAAGTAACTAAAACAGCCAAAATGAATTATGGCAAGTATGTTAGATCTCCTCATTCCAGTAAATAATTAAATTTGAGATATAAAAGATATTTGTAGGCTACTCCATTATGGACATGTTAACTCAAAACTGAGTATTGATTGATTTTAATCGTTAATTTATATTACTTTGCTTCAGCCAAGTAATTTCTGTTGCCATTGATAATGGTCTCGAAAGCTGCATCAGAAGCTAGAACATGATGTATTACAATTGATTGACAAATGAGCAATAGAAAATCCAGAGCTGTAATCAGTTTTAAAATAAATGAATGAATGATAAAGGATATTCTAACATACTTTAGTAGAGGTAAAATATTGGAAAACAAGGAATCGCATTATTTTACTACAAAACACCACCCCTCAATAATATTTCAGACATTTCTGCAAGCAACCTAAGGAATCCTTGTCTGTGGCAGACTGGAACAGGTTGTGATTTCACATAGTTCATGACAGACAGAGGCGGAAGAGACAAATAGTCTCATTCACTGGGTGTGGGAATACATATTTTTATATAACACTTGGCATTCTGAGTATAAGATGTTACCAAAAAACTGAAACAAGGAATGAAATTCACAAAAGTCTTAATCAGACTAGTAGTATACACATATTTGTTTTGTACATTTTCTATTATTTTCCATAACCCATTTGATCATAAACCCAATCGAATAATGTGCTTATGTTGCTGAAGCTTTTTTTTTTTTTTTTAACTGCTCAACATCTCGTATCAGCGAGGTCTTTTAGAGACAGGAAAGGATGGAGGGTAAGGAATGGGAAGGAATTCGGCCATGGCCTTTTGAAGGAAGCATCCCGGCATTTGCCTGGAGTGATTTGGGAAACCATGGAAAACCCAAATCTGGATGCCCGGATGGGGATTCAAACCGCCGTCCTCCCGAATGTGAGGCCAGAACGCTAACCATTACACCACCACGCTCGGTTTGCTGAAGTAATTTATAAAAATGGCTTCATACAGCATACGCAGCATCAGTCGATATTTCTCTCAATTGACTTGCAGTTGAGAAATCATTGCCAAGTTGATTTTTATTATTATGTCATGATGTAGTTCAGTTTAATGATCTGTTTATGTAACTAATGTATTTGTGAAAGCAACATGTAGCTTTGACAACATGAACTGGACTATCTGTACCCAACTCTACCAACCTAACAAAACATCTGACTGAGCACTTCACTAAAAAGCCAAAGACATAGTCTACTACACCGATGGGACTTCTCCAGTTAGCTGTCGGTTTTAAAAATGGGAGATAATACATCAAAGATGGGGGAGATAAAAAGTGAATTACACCTTCCTTCGTACACGACTGCTTCAATGCTGTTCTTTAGTTGCCTGCGCTCTGTTCGACAACTACAGCTTCAGCGGACTGCTATCAATCCGCCATGTTCTGTCCATGCAGTCCACTTTCAGTTTCTTTAAAACTTACACCTACTGTAAGGTCCTTATAAAGGTGTCAGTGAGTTAATCCTTAAAGGAATGCTGCTCTCTTTTATGTAAACTGTAAATGAACTATTATATGAGTAGAAACAATGCAGTCATTTTATGGGGAAATAAAGGTTAATCTCATTATAGCTTCGAACAGTACAAGTATGATATTCATTTTATGTAAACAATGTTTTCCAACATTTTTTTTGTTATAATATTTTTAATTCTATTAGCATTAAATCTAATATTATAATAAGCAACTGTTTGTCATCTATGACATCACCTGTCAAGCCATGACCTGTTATGCCATGACGTCACTCTATAACGTCGCGCAATGACGTCACGTTTTATGCCATTGTACTTGGTTATGCACGTTATTTAATAACATTTCTAAGCATCCGCGAATAAATAAACTTACAGAACACTGAAATAAAAGTATGTATTGCATTTAAATTGACATAATTATTATTATGTTGCTTAGATTTATTTAATATTGGTTTTATGTAAAAGTATTCATTAAAATCTTTGGTCATAGGTATGTAAGATAAAAGCTTTAATTTTTGCAATGTTGGCGGCAGATTTTATAGATTGTTATTCACGTTACAGCAGAGGGCAAAAGTAATTTAATTTTTTTTAATAATTTAATTTGTTGTCTTGGGTGTTCTGTTACTCAAATCATTACTTCGTTTTAACAAAAGCAGTTCCGCACTGATGGCGATCTGTACAGCATAAACTACAGTACCTGGGTGACCGATCTTCGCTCGGTATCTTTCGATTTCTATTTAATATCCAAGATTTCGAGTAAAGTTTGATTAAAGTAAAAGGCTTGAAGACTTCCTAGGCGTTTTGAGGTGCACAGTTAACCAAAGAGAAACTTCACTAACATCATTAGGCTTACTGGTACCTGAACCTTCTACGTAATGAGGTTAGAGCCGTTTTCGAGAAACCAAATACAAAAATTGCAACTTTTTTTTTTAAATCGTGTTAAAAACTTGAATAGCAAAACGTTATCTACATATGAAATTTCATCCAAATCGTTAGATCCATTTGCGAGACCGCCTCATAAATTGCTTTCAAAGAAAAATGCTATTATTATGTTAAACAGAAATCTTAATGCCTGTCAGGGATTGATTAACGCTGCGAGATTTGTGTTAATTCAGGGCATTCTACGAAAACCCTTGATGATGGATTCTTATGTACCTCGACGAGAAAAATTTAAAGTACAAAATATTTTTAAGTTTATATATCTCGCTTAGTTCTCGAGATATCATATCGCAAAATTGACGTGGTTGGTTGAAATGCGACCTGGACCAGAAGATAAATTTCGTCACAGCCAAGTTTGATGATGAATTCGTATGAAACTCGTCGAGAAAAAATCGAAAATAAAGAATTTATTTTTCTGATACCTCAAGTGAAGAGGTTAGGATTAGATCAGACCTGGACCAGAAAAAGAATCCACCAAAAGCACTATGTCGATACGGTGAAAATATACTTTTAATGTTTTATTTTGTTCCAAATGGTTGTTGTTAGGTTGAAATACAGCATGGACCAGAAGAAATGTCGCCAAAAGCACAAGGAACTATACCTATAACTGATTTTTGACATGCTATATCTCGTAAACCAAGTGAGATATCAAGAACATTTATTCTTTATTTTCGATATGTTTCGTCGCGTTCTATAAGAATTCATCATCAGATTGTGACGTCACGGTAATGATAGAACATCATCAGTGCTAAATCAATTCACTCCGCTAAAACTATGCTCATACCTCGCGTGGTAGTATTTAATGACAAACTAACAACCACTTTTTACGGTCAAAAAGTAAACGGTGATTAGTTTATAACTGGTACCGGTAATATTATTTTCAAACAAGTTTATCACCTCTGACAAAACCAATCATAAATTTTTAATTATCTTCCTTTTTAAATGTTTTACAATTAAACTTGCAATGTTACTATTTCCACGCCTCAGCCAGTATACAAGAACTGTTCGTTTAAATATTCTTTGAAATCAGAGAGAATCTATTTGTAGGCTTTCTGGTACCTGAATTGTCTACGAGATGGCGCTAGTACCGTTTTCGAGATATCAAGTGAAAAAATTGTTTGTATTTTGCAAACTCGCTTTTTTGTACGGAAGACAACTATTTAGTTAATCTTAAAAGTCAAAACATTATCTAAATATCAAATTTCATCCAAATCGTCATAGCCGTTTCCGAGATCCGAAATATATATATATATACAAGAATTGCTCGTTTAAAGATATAAGATTTAAAACTAATATTACATGTTATGACGTAAGTTGTTAAGATTTATTTTTAATTTCTTCTGCTTTTACTGATGCCATATTTCAGTTGAATGCAAGTGTGTCAGCCATTCAAAGGAGTTAGTATCTATCTGAATCACAAATATAAAAAAGGAAGACGGAAGAACCCGTAGAGATTTTTGATTTAGTTCATATCGCGATGAATTATTCCCACCAAAATGCGACATAGTACATGTATTAATATGCATGTGATTGAAGTATTGTTTCTCTGGTGGCAAGTTTAGTAAGTGGTTAGGTTTAAATGCAACCTGACGAAGGATAGAAACGAAAAACTTTATTACAGGGCTAGGCACTAGGAATTGCATTGAGCTTTATTTTATAACAATTCTATTTATTTAAGTAATTGCTAAGAAATGTAATGCTGGAATGGCATATTAATTATCAGTTGCTTTTTTTACTGAAATCATTACTTGGTTTGAATGAACCAAGATCCACATTGATCGCTATCTATGAGGTCTAAATCACAATTAAAACTAATATTATGTGGCATAACGTAAGTTGTTAAGATTTATTTTTAGTATCTTCCGTTTTCACTGGGGTTATTATTTCAGCCGAATATCAGGTGTTAATACCCAATCTTCATCATAGGCAATAAGAAAGATGTAAGAAACTGTGAAGATTTTGGATCAATTTTGTATCACATTGCATGATGACATTGACATGCGATACAGAGAATATATTAATTCGCCTGTGATTGAAGCTTTGATTTTCTACCAGCAACATTGGCGGAGATTGTGATGAGGTTAAAACGCAACCTGGACGAAGTTGACAACTGAAAATTTTTGCTACATCACAAGGGATGAGAAATGACAGCACATTGTGCTTTATTTTATAACAATTCTATTTAGGTAAGCAACTAAAAGAAATTAATTGCTAGAACACTCCATTAAATCCACATTTTTGACGGGATTTGTGGTTAGTGTTTAATATTCTGCCTCAGGGTCAACTGTCCAATCTGAGCAGACCACAGATTGAGATTCAAAAATTCATAATTTTAAGTACCTAATTCAACATTTTATGTTTAAAAAATAATAATAAATAAACAGCTGTCACAAATTGGCTACTAGATACAAAAACAAATTTTAATTTCCACATCAGTGAACACAGTTAATGGATAAAACGCATTGAAATTATAGCCGAATCATATTAGCTTTGGTTTGTAATTTACAAATTGAAGCTGTGATGTAAATATTTCTTAAATCTTTCAATATGTATACAATAATGCTAATAAGAAAAATGAAATGGCTTTTAGGCAATGCAAATAACAGAGAATAGTGAAAATAACAGAGTACTCACAAAAGATAATGGCTGAGGACTTTGACGAACACACAAAACATGAGAAAAACATAAATGCAAAACAGTCATGCAGTAAGCTGTTTGTGTAACTCACTTGCTTGAACCTTCCTACATAAATAAGGTTTTAAACTGAAATATTGTATATTTGTGTTCATCTCGCATTTTGTATATTCACCACAGCCCTCCAGCATTGGTGAGTGATGGGGTATTTTCCCTATACCTGGTTACTTGATATGCATACAGCAATATTAGATTCAAGCTGTTTTGTATCAAAAAGAAAATGTTCAAACAATGTGGCTGGCAATTAAAGCTGTATTTACTAAATTGTATGAACATGTAACCTGATGAGGCTGCTGTTCTCTTTGGAACCTACCAGCTATGGAAACTCAGTTTTTATGGTTCAATGGTACCAAAAATCAATGACTACAGAAATTTTTCACAGATAAAAATACAATGAGTAATTACTAGCAGAAAATGTTTTCTTTTTTACTTATGGCTTTATGCCTCGTCGACATCGAGGTCATTAGAGGCGGGATGGGATTGGGGACAAGGAACGGGAAGGAATTTGGCCATGGCCTTTTGAAAGAAGCATCCCGGCATTCACCTGGAGTGATTTGGGGAAACCATGGAAAACCCAAATCTGGATGCCCGGATGGGGATTCAAACCGGCGTCCTCCCGAATGACAGACCAGAACGTTAACCGTTCACCCACCATGCTCGCTAGCAGAAAATGAAACCACAGTGTGACACAAACTTGGAGCTGAATGCACCAAATTAAAAACAGATAATTTTCATAGGATCAAAATATGATGACCAAGTGCTAGCATAAAATGAAACCACAGTGACACAAACTAGACATGAAGAAAATAATGGAGTCAAAGCATGAACACTCATTAAAGCACTAGTCAAGAAGAATCAAATTTAAAATTAACAATATACTACACAATAATTAAATCAAAACCAATAACAAAGCAAGAAGTCAGACAAGTGAAGTCTTTTGTGATGACAGTTCTAGACAAGAAGGTGAAAGCCTTCTAGTTGCATAAATCTTTAAAAACACAATGTTTCAGACTGTGATTTCAAGGTAGTGTTTGTTAAAATGCTGAGGCATTGTATATTACAGCATACTGCAGCCTATTGATATGTATGTTAGAGACACTTGGCAATACATAAGCAACGCGTGAGGTGAGTGTTTTGCACCTTCGAACAGTTGACCATTGGGAGCCATTTGTAAAAAGCACAATGTGGCTATCACTGTATACCAACAAATCATAAAATGAATTCCACTGTCTTTCTTGGAGTTTCTCATTTCTGTATTTGTTGGAATCATTCATTCCCAGTTGGATTTCGATTAAAGAGCCAACAGGAAAATCATAGTAAGTCCATTAAAAAAAACACACACACACACAACAACAACAACACCATGCGATTATGATGTATTCTGGTAATTATTGATGAATACTGTGTGTTAGTGCAATTTTAACAGCAAATATATGTTTGGCATTCAAGTATTTAACATCTGAACATTTCACTTAAATGGGAAGTAAATGGACAGTCAAGAATTCAAATTTACTTTCTCTAAAATTGTGATAACTGGACTTACCATATTATTCCCATTGACTCTTCAATTTGCTCTTTTTAAAAAAAAACATCCAGAAGCAACAGGTGTAATCTGTAATTTTTGTAGACTCAAACACTATTACACTATATCATGTTATGTTCCACTACAGCTAGTGTTTCTAGATATCTGAGGCAAATCCATCTCTTACATTCCATGAAGCACTCTTTAACCAAGGAAACTGTTTGTCCATTATATTTGGCATTGCAGTTGTATAGTATTCTGCACATACAAGGGGCATTTATAACAATGGTGCCCTGCACTGTATGAGACAGTTGATGTAATTTTGTCAGAAGGCAGAAAATTATACACTCATTATTTTTCACCACGGGCCAACCAAGCTTGCAAGAATTGTGCCACAACATGGCAAAATTACAATTAGGTATTCATGATTCCATTTTCTGGCCCTGTCTCATTGTTCTCATAGTTTTTTAATAGGGCCATGGAAATATACCCTAAACACACCCCATCTTTAGTGGTTTTTATCATCACAGAAGGTATGATCTTTTCTGAATGGACAATTTTTTAGTGGGATGGTGGCAACAAGAGACAATTTAAATATAAATCTGCAAGAGTAGGTTTTTGACACATACAATTTTCTTGCTGGTTTACAATAATAGTCAGAAATGTGTAGGATTCTCAAGTTAGGATGGATACTAGACGATTTCTTTTTATGTGTTTATTCCACTTTGCCAATTATGAAATCCATGTAACAGAAGAAATAGGAAACGTTCCAAGAGGCTATATATATGATCCCATGTCATTAACAGTACTCAGTTATTGTTGGTGAAAATGCAGGTCCCATATCCATACCATTCATCACATTTTGATGGGAAGTTTTCTGAATAGATGGAAGAATGGGGACCACTCTTTGATAAAAGAAGGATGGAGAATACTCTAGTGTCCAGTAATGTGATATATGAGGAAAGATGGTTTAAATGTTGTATTTCTAGAATGACACAGCTATAAGACTGGGAATTTCTTTTTGAATAAATTAGATGTCTGCAATTTACACAGCAGGTAGAATAAATAATTCTGAATAATTTTCTCAGTTTTACAGAATAAAAAGATTATATTAAACATTACTTACAAGAAGAGGGCCAGGAATATCATTTTTGCATACTTCATCCAGTGGAACACCAAATTTTACCCTAAAACATTTAAAAAGCACTTATTTAAACAAATTTTATATTACATATGAACATCTTATTTAAATTTTCAATACTAATGATACAGGAAGGGTTTTTGGGCATTAAAAATTAAAAAAAGATAGTGAAAATAAATCCCTCAGTCACAAAGTTGAAGGCAGGGGGACGGCGACGAACAGCCAAAGATTGAGCTAAACATAATATTACAACTTTCTGGTCGAACACCATATTCATGTAGAGAGGAATGAGCCATACTGTAATACTTGCATATGCCAACTGCTTCGCATGCATGACATCGTGTAAAAATACTTTATCCTTTTTATCCCAGTACCAAATATTAATACGGAGAAGCAAAAAATGTAAATTTTATCTAAAAACTTCTCTTCTAGTTATTAACTTAAGATTTTTTCATGCTGCTGTCTGAAAGTTTTTTTTTTAATATAACATACAAAAAATAAGAAGTTAAAGCTACGTGAAAAATTATCAATATTACGCACAGTTACTACTTAAATTAAATATCATAATTCCTTTTTGCTTATTGTAGTTTCAATCTATTATGTAGTGGTTTGATTAACATATTCCATTTATTTATAATTTACCACGTTTCAGAAAATCGTGGGTATGCAGTTCTGTTTTCTTCCTAGCAGTGAGGCCTGGATCAGAACAAAGGCACAAGGAACTATAACTAATTTTTTACTTCCAATAACTTGAGAACTAAGTAGCACATTAAGAAAAAAAATCTTTACTTTTGATTTGTGTCGTCAAGTTAGAAAAGAATTCTTCGTAAAATTGAGGCACCATGGTTTTCACACAGCTGCCCTGATACGGAATAAAGCAGCTTAATATTGATATTAAGCACAAAGTTACTTCCATTACACTTATGAAAGTGTTACTCTATTATGTAGTGGTTTGATTAATGTATTGCATTTATTTTAATTTACCACTCTACAGAAAACTGAATAAATAACTAAAGCTAAAACACAATATAAACACAATCCAAAGATAGATAGAGTCATCTGAAGTAAGTATTTCTTCAAGTGGAAAGATGTTTACAGTAGACACATGTTTATCCATGTTTTGATGCAACAGCAGCCTTCAACTTTGGTAAGTGATGGTTATTATCCTATCCAAATGTTTAATTTATCCCACTTTATATAGCACTCATATTTCCTACAACTTATATTTAACATGTATGTGGTGGTTCTTTTACATCATCTATTTGATAATATTGCTTCACACATCAGCTAAGATACCTCAATTCTCAAGAAATATATCTAATGGGTTACATGAGATATACAATTTTTCTGGAATGTATTTACAACTAAAAACCAAGAAGGAATTTTTATATTCACTTACACAGCCTACCATTTTGCTGGGGGAAAAAATACAAACATCGCTATGTGAAAGAGGTAAATATTGCCAGAGGGAATAAAACACTTTCCCTACAAAATTGTGAAATTATAATTTCTGATTTTGATTCAATAAGATGAGTCATACACATCAACAGAATCTTTGATGGTTTTTTACATTTAGAAAAGAGAAAGTTTGAAACAAGTAACCCATATAAAATGACACAAAAACAGTTAAGAATTGATAAAAGATGAGACTGTTGTTTGAGTTTGCAACATTTTCCACTCTGACCAAGTGGCATGGTGTTTTTTTCCTTTCAGAAATAGCAGTCATGAGTTCAACCTCCTTTACACAAAATGTCTGTTCTGTTTATTTATATAGTGTCCAATAAAACCATCTAATTTTAATTGTGTAATCCATCATGCTGTTGAGTCAAAAGATTCTTTGTGTTCTGTTATCTGTTTTTGCTTTTATGGACTACACAAAATACAGTTATTAAATAAAAAGACTGTGCTCCTTGTAGCGGCTATATTTCACAAAGCAGTTAATGATTAGAACCTTCCAGAATATAATGCAACAAACCAAATTGCATTACCATTCACAGTCAGTCTGCAAGCAGCATCTGAAGGGAGTGCTGTCCAGTTGTGCTGCTGCATCATGGCATATGTCTCTCTTGGACATTGCAAAAATTCAAAATTTCTTGTTAAATTGAAGAAACTGCCAGAGGATGTGAAAACTGTTGCAAGAGTTGTCGGTATTTAACGTCATATGTGTGTGTGTGTGTGTGTGTGTGTTAGAATGGTGCAAACGATTTTTTGAGGGACTACAGAACATTGTTGACGACGAACGTTTTGGTCAACTTGTCCCAAAAATAAACCGAATCGCCAGCATTTTATGATAGTGGAATGGGCACCACAGGATCAGACTATTAATCAGGATTGTTATCTTCAGGTTTTGTTCAAACTGAGGTAACGATTTAAGAAGAAGAGGCCTTAGTTATAGAACAACAACATGTGGATTTTGTATCAGGACAATGATCCTAACCACCATGTGCCATCAGGACAGATTTTTCTTGGTGGTGCTAAGATCCCTGTGCTGAACCAACTTCCACATTCATCAGATTTATCTCCATGCAACGTTCACCCATTCCTAACATGAAATCCAATTTGAAGGGGTCCCATTCCCAAACTGTGGATGAGGTCAACAGTAGCTCTACTGAAGGGGTTGACATAAGTTCCAAGACTGCTAGACATGAAGTTTCCATTATTGGAAGGAATGTGTAGCTAGGGAAGGAGATTGTGTTTAAGGGGATACAAAGTAAATTGTTCTAACAATGGATACATTATTTGCCACCAGTTTTGTTATTCAAGTCACACAATGTATAACAGGATAACAATTGCTGACTAGCTTATCTTATTACAAGAGATGCTAAGTTTATTCAGTGGTTCATCATAATGACCCCAAGAGGATCTTTCTTTTAGAGGATTTGAAACAAGTTTTATGAAGAAAAGCTCTGAATCACACCCAAACTAAAAAAAAGGGAAAATTCAACTTATTATCCATCACTCCAATACAAGATCAAGTCTGTGAAAAGTCATAGCAAATCATGAGAGCAAGTTTTGTGAGCTAAATCTATATGCTAGAAATTATTTTTCAAAATTATGTGGCAACTTGTGGCCTTTGCATTGTTATAAAAATATTTGGAATTTCATTAATAAAATAATTTGCTCATCTTACTAAATTCTTGTTGACTGACACTGCCAATCTAGGCTAGAATATTTTAGCTGATCATGTTTCTCAAAGTTTTCAAAGATCAAATAGGTAGCCTGTAATAATGGCCTCAGAATATTAAAGATCTCTATAATCTCATACAACTTCCTCCACTAATGACATGATTACAATATCATCTTCACAATGTCAATAAACTTAAAATATGAAACAGGCAACTTACTGAAAGGTTATATCAAAAATTAATTGAGGTGAGAAATGAAGACAATGAGGTACATAGACAAAAAGTAAGCTCATTTCAAATATTGTAGAATTACCTGGACATGTTGCATAATCTGCAGGAATAATTCTCTGAGCTGCTGAGCTGTACAACCAAATACCTCAAATCAATTGATGGAATAAAGATAGTTGTCAGTGGCGGATCTGCGAACTTTCTGAGGTGGGGCAAAAACTTGGGACTGCCGCCCAGTGCAGTATAGAGCTATGTTACCGCCACACGAATTTGTCATTTACCACCCCTTAAAACATGGTTTTGCTGCCCCCCCCCCCCTTTGAAGCTGCCGCCCGGGGCAACCATACAAACTGAAGCAGTCAGTTTTAATCTTTGGAGAATTTCAGAGGTTCTGAAGTAACTTTTCCACCAAACAGAGAGGGGTTCTGCATTATACTCATCCAGAAGATAAATCGCCAATTCAGCATCTAAATGCCAAGTTATAGCTGAATCATTAATGACACCGATAACTATGAGTTGTTGAAAAAATGTTTTAAGAAACAAAATCATTCAGTTACAGCCAAACAATATTACGATCAATCAGCACAATACATGAATAGAACAATTAAAACATTAGAGAAACATTATGATGACATCCTGAGAATTTTTAAACAAGGGTCGAGAAAAGTTTGGTTTGGTATTTAGGGAGGGACATACCTGTCTTATTGCTGTTACATTACGTAGTAATAAGTGTTTTATACAGCAAGCAGCATTAAAAAACAGTTTTGCAAATTTCCATTTTTGTTGTAGCCCATTGACAAGCTTAACAGAAAGGGTCCGACTAGTTTTGCCATTCTGTTTTGTCATTTACTGACCTGATATCACAAGTTCATATTCACCCCAGAAAGTTATAGTGTTATTCAAATCACTGAAACACTGCTGACTCAATGAATCATCCAGCACACAACACAATTGAAGGCACTATTACGCAAACAAACACATAATGAAATTTTAAGGTGTAAACTATTTGTCAGCAGAAGAAAATTATGGACACTGGTTATCTGGAAGTACCTACACAACAAAAATGTTTATTACCTTTTATAAGGAAGGATAGTAAACATAAAACCATCACTGATCACAGATGAAGGCAGGAGGGCCAGGATGAACACAAAAACACAAATTAAATTACTTTTTTTTTGCACAAATTCCTTCAACATGTGTTTAAAGTGAGCATTTAAGAAGTTTATTCATTTTTATAGGCTTGTGAACATTTTGATTTATATTTGTGAGCTGTTAGAAGTTATGAAAATATTGGCATTTTGTGACTAGCATCTGTACTAATAAATTGCTAAGCTTGGTCATTGTGTATCCATGTTCCACACGCAGACAGCGTTCTTTGCTGGATTAGCAATCGTCAGAGATATTACTACATACTAGAGGTTATGGGCTTCATTTAATAATAGTTCTATTTAGTTAAACATCCATGAAGAAATGAACTGTCAAAACACTGAGGGGAAAATAGATATTTAGTTTAAATCAACATAATCATTATTTGTTTCCTTTTGTATTCAGTTGATATAGATGTTTTCTTATACATTTTGTACATAGATATCACTGTTACTAAACTAAAAAATAAATTAAAACATTTTTAAGGTTATGATTGTTATTTAATAACAATTGTATTTAGTTAAGCATCTGCAAGGAAATAAACTGCCAGAACACTGCATTCAACCATATCTTTTAAAAGGAGTTTACATGATGTTTATAAGTTATTCAATTTAGATGTTTCTATGCCACTGTTTTTTAAACTTGATGAAATGAATTTCCAAAACACTGAATTACAAGTATGTATTGCATTTAAATTAACATTTTAATTTTTGGTTGCTTCTTATTACAATGTCATTATATCACCTGGATGTAAATAGTTCCAATGGATATAATTTAGGTCATGATATAATGAATAAATTCATACACCTGTGGTATAAGTTGCGATATTCGAACGGTAATATTAGCTGGAATTGTGATTTGTAATTTTCAACCCCATTTGTCCTCCCGCCTCCACTTTTATCAACCGATACTACTATCGCTTTTTTTCCAGTCCTCTGATAAGCAGCAAGACTATAGACTCATTTTTTTAAAAAAGTTTCAGGGTAAGGAACACAATTTTTAATACATCTGTAGTTATGTTATTTACACCAGTCCCTTTGTGTTTTATTAACTTTCTGAGTTCCTTCATAATTTATTGAGAATTTATTTCTAATTTTATAGTTTCCTCATTTATACTTATAGGGAGACAATCCTCTGATTCATTCCCTCCCATCACAGGGTGAAAGTCCCTAGTGGTCTCGTTAAACCAGTCACTCAATATCTCTGCCATTTTAAAATCCTCAGTGACTTCAACTCCATTCTTATCTGCCACTGTCTGAATACCATCTCTTCCCCTAAGTTTTCTAACATAACCGTAGAAATGTCCAGATGCATTGTTCAGGATCCCTTTGCACCAATTATATTCTTCGTAAATCCATCATTTGCTCTTATTAATAGCTTGTTTAGATGTTTTAAAAATTTCCTACTGTCTTCCTGTCTCTTAATTGTGTTGTTTCGCGTCTCACTAACCTTTTTAACCTACTCCCTACGCTATTGTAATTGTAGGTTCTGAACTTCTCTGTATATTCTGTGTTGGAATAAACATTTGCTCGATCTTTTTTTATTATCTCCTTAAACTCTTCCCACTTTGCCTCCACTATTGTGCGCCATTCTTCCATTTGATAAACCTGTCCCCAAAATTTCTCTTTAATTATAAAGTCTGTGCCTTTTTATAACTGGTTTACTGGATCTCCCAATATCAATCAGTACTGCATTGTTATTACTTATTCCTCCATTTCTGAGATGATTTTGTTTTAGGTTTTCTTGAGATGAGTCTTGACTGTATGAAGTTTTATTGTAATTAAATTTTTTTTCTTAATACCTTTTTATGAATTTCGAAGCTCACAGCTGCTTGCTACAGCCAAAGATAAAACAGTGGGCTCACTGGCAACTCAAAATTCTACAAGATTGTGTGGTGTTAGGATTTTTTTTTTTTTTTTTTTTTTAAGCTTGTATTTTTTCTTTCTTTCTTGGAGGGAGATAAAAGTTTTTCTTAATGGCTGCCTAGGGATTTTGAAGTGCACATTCCCTTGCTCGAATCAAAGAGAAACTGAAGTTACATCAGTAAGCATTACCTGAAACTTCTACGACAGCCATTTCCAATATAAAAATGCTAATATTATGTTAATATTGCTTTCAAAGAAGTTTTGTAAGGTAAAGAAGTTTAAAAAAAATTGCATCTGGCAAAGCCAGTATCTTTTTTAAAAAAATTTCTGTTTTTTAAATGTTTTACAATTAAACTGGTAGTATTTAATGATAACCACTTTTTTCAATTCAGTAATATTGATGTTTTGACGTACGGTCAAAAAGTAAACGACGATTACATTATAACTGCTAATATTATTTTCAAAGAAGTTTTGTAAAATAAAGTATCACTTCTGACAAAGCCAATTTTAAAATATCTTCTTTTTAAATGTTGTACAATTAAACAGGTAGTCCTAGTATTCCCACAGGTTAGCTAGTACACAAGAATTGTTCATTTAAATATATAAGAGTCCCTTGTTGAAACCAAAGAGAAACTATTAGTAGGCTTTTTGGCACCCAATCATCTACGAGATGGCGTTAGAGCCATTTTCAAGATACCAAGTGCAAAAATTGTTTGTATTTTGTAAAATTGTGTTTTTTTTTTTCAGGGAAGACAGCTATTTAGGTAATCTTAAAAAAAAAAATGTTATATTAAACACGGAATTTCATCAAAAGCGTTGAAGCTGTTTCTGAGACTGCAAATATGTACAAGCATTGCTTGTTTAAAGATAAGATTATTATAGGCTGTCACCCAGAGGACAAAAACAGAGACCAAATAGATTACAGATATATGGTGAAAGGAATCATTAATGCACAGAAATAAGTGACAATTGTGCTAATAATTAGGATGAAAATGCTTTTGGATAGAAATTGGCAATTTTTCTGAAATAATAAAAATGAAAGATGCAATAAGGTGGGTGAAAGGTATGAGAATTATGTAAAAGCCAGAATCTATTAAACAGTATGAATATATTGAACAAATCCTGAGGATATCATGAAGGAACTAAGAAAGCTGAAAAAACATAAAGGGACTGTGGATAATAATACTGAAGATATCTTAAAGGTAGCCGGATGTGACATTGTGCCTTATCTTAAAATATTATTTAAATTGAATCTGGATACTTGCTGCTTACCAGAGGACTGGAAAAGTGTGATAGAAGTGCCGGTACATAAAGGAGGGGTGAGAAAGAGAGTTGAAAATTATAGGCCAATCAGTTTGACATCAGTGGTAGGTAAATTAATGAAGAGATTGATATGCAATTACATCAGAAATATATGTGAGGAGCGTAAGTGGTTTTCAAGCAGGCAACATGGCTTTAGGCAAGGATATTCACGCGAATCTCAGTTGGTGGGATATATGCAAGATATTTCAGATGAAATGTACAAGGGTGGCCAAATTGATAGTGTAGCACTAGATCTTTGAAAGGCTTTTGACAGAGTGAGCCATAAAATGGTAGTACATAAGGTAAAAACTATTGGAGTGGATGAGAAAGTGATTTGCTGGATAGAAGAGTTTTTAAAAGGTAAAAAACAGTTAGGGTAGGAAATGCAGTATCAAAAGAAATGGGAGTTCCACAGGGTAGCGTGTTGGGACCATTACCATTTATTATTCTAATGAATAATTGTTTTGATTGTTTACTGTTTGAAATTAGATTGTTTGCAGTTGGCATAATGCTATTTAAAAGGATCAAAATGGTAGAGGAATATAAACAGCTGCAGGGTGATCTGGACAGGATATCTAGTTGGGTTGGTAAACATGGGAAGAAGATAAATGCAACGAAGAGTCAGCTTATTAGATACACAAATAAAAAACTAAAGGTTGATTATGATTATAAGGTGGGGCAAGAATTGCTCGCTGATGACCTTGAAATGTTAATATCTTTTCATTACATTTGATAACAAGCTTAACATTCGACAGGTGATAGGAAAAGGTTTCAAAATTCTGCACTTGTTGGAGAGAGTGATGAGGGGATGTACGAGGGAAGTAAAGGAATTAGGTTACAAAACTTTGGTCAGACCATTGCTCGAATATGGTAGTGTATTATGGGATCCACATTTTGAGTATCAAATCCAGAAGTTGGAGAGGGTGCAAAAAAGGGCTGCTAGATTGGTTTCTGGAAATTATCGCACAATGCAATCAGTAACAAATTTGATAAAAGAGCTGGAATGGGATTCTTTGGAAGACAGGAGGAGGGTGAAGAGGGTTGTGGGAGTGTACAAGGCGTATGCTGGTGATGAGGCATGGAAAGATATTGGTGCAGGTATGAAAAGTAGTGCATGGAAGGGAAAAGATGACCGTGACCACAAGCTGGCACTGGATTTCAGGCACAATGGTGTGGGAAAATTCTCTTTTTTAGGTACGGGTGTCAGGGATTGGAATAAGTTACCAAGGTAACTGATGAATAATTTACCATAAACATTGAAAGTATTTAAAGTTAAAATTTGTAGAGGGCAAATTTATGTGGATACAGGAAAAGGGGAAGATGGGTGTTTAGGGAAATTGCCACCAGAGCGTGTGCTCCATTGCAAATTTAATTAAATTAAATAATCAATTCCTTCAGTTTGAGTATATTCCTTTGCACAGTCTGTATTTGTAATGTGGACCAGTTGGTTCTTCCTTATGCGGTATATCCATTTACATCTGATTACCTTTGCATCCTGAGGATTTTCTATCAATGTCCATGTTCCATTTTGATGATGAGATTTTAATTCCTTGTTTATAGACATCTTCCACTTTTCTGAATCAGGTGATGATATTGCTTCATTGTAGTCTCGTGGAATAAAAATTGTACCTACACTGTAGCACAGATAATCCCATTGCACTTTATCTTTTTCTTTAGAGAGCAATAATTTATTTCTGGGTCTTAGAGAGTTACTTCTAGTTTATACTCATTGCTAGAAGTGGTATTGGTATCAAGAAGTATTCAGCAGTAGTAATTGTGGAATATGATTTGTCACTGGAGCTCTCTGATGTGTGACTGTCATTTAATTCAGATGATGACTCACACATTGGTTCTGTCAAATCAACAAGAACATAATTTCTTTTGACAGTAGATTCCAGAAAAACAGCATCTCTGCTTTTAATCACTATCTGAGAAGGATGGCTCATAAATCTAGACTTTAAATGTAAGTATCTTGGCATTACATTTGATAACAAGCATAACTGGGCAGGGCACATTGGGCAGGTAGTAGCAAAAAGGTTTCAAAATTCTGCACTTCTTGGAGATGGTGTGAGGGGATTGTGAGAACAAAGCCTTGCTGGGGTTGTGCATAAACCTTCAGTCTAAGCTATGACTGTGGATAACAGTGGATTTTTCAGCTCTAGCTTTGTAAAAGTAACTTGGTCACTACTTAGTTTGACAAACCCCAAACTAAGAAAGGTAGTTGAAAATAAAAGTCACAAGTATATCACTGGTAGATATGCAGTATATTCTTGAATATTTTTGCAAAGTCACAAACTGAAACGGCATCAGACTAATTTTCTGAAGATAACTTGCAAATTCGATTAACTGATTCGATCCAGACCAAACCCAAAAGTTCAAAGCACAACTAGCCAGTCTGTGAAAGCAAATAAAAGTTTAACACACGCTTCTACTGTTTGACTTGTTTGTCAACGATTGACACTTAGGCTATCCCGATGCACCACATGGCGAAAAATGTTGCATCAAAACTACATAGCACTAAAACTGAGTGAATAAGCGAACCAACATTCTGCCAGCACAGTAGTGCTCTAAACAAAACTGGCTGTGGGAGTCTACATCTCACCAACGCGGTATCACAGTAGTGCTTTGAACGAAACTTGCTGGCCAACTACAGGAGGATGAGGAAAATTCTGGGCTAATATTTATCAAATCCAACCTTGCAAACAATCGGGCTTCCTGGTCTCTCATGAGAATATGCTGGAAAACTGATCAGATCAGTGTCTCACGCCTGTAAGCTTGCAACAAATATCTTGACCTTGACAAAAAAAAAAAAAATTAATAAATTTTTTTGAGAATAGCAAGATTTTCTAAAAAGCTTCAACTTTAATCCCTATGAAAAATTCTGTAACTTTAAATTCAGTAAAAAAATTATTTACTGCTATACCGTAAAACCTATTAATTACTTTTGTAATTTTGTTGTTATGGACCTGAAAACAACTTTTATTTATTTCTAATTATCTACTCTTTCCCTCGCTATCAAGCAAAGCATGTTTACCATTATCAAAAGGTGAAATAAAATTTGTAATCCAAAAACAAAATCTAACTAATTAACATTTCAGAAGTTATTGAAGATATCGACTTGAAAGTAACTTTAAACAAATCAACATATTTGTGGTTACTGTGTGAACTTGAAGTCTCTAACTGTTTTCTTCGGTTTATTACGAATTTTTGTTATAATTATCACTCCTCCAGGTGAATGAGGCAACAGAAAATACTATCTTAAAATCTGATTTCTAGCTTGAATTAACATAGTAACTGGCTTCAAAAATGATATGCAACACTATTTAATCTAACTCGTGTTTCTGAGAACAAATTTTGATGTGCAGGTTACCTGACAGGATGTATGAGATAAGTAAAAGAAATGGGTTACAAAGCTTTGGTCAGACCATTGCTTGAATATGGTAGTGTAATATGTGACCCACATTTTGAGTATCAAATAAAGGAGTTGGAGAGGGCCTAAAAATGGGCTGCTAGATTTGTTTCCGGAAATTATAGCAGAACGCAATCAGTAACAGATAAGATAAAAGAGCTGAAATGGGATTCATTGGAAGACGGGAGGAAGGTGAAGAGGGACATGGGAGTGTACAAGGCGTGTATTGGTGATGAGGCATGGAAAGATATTGGTGAAAGAATTAAAAGTAATGCATAGAAGGGAAAAGATGACCATGACCACAAGCTGGCACTCGATTTTTTTTTTTTTTTTTTTTTTTTTTTTTTTTTAGATAAGGGTGTCAGTGATTGAAATAAGCTACCAAAACTGTTGAAAGAATTTAAAGTTAAAATTTGTAAAGGGCAAATGTAGGTGCGTTCAGGATAGGGGAAAAATGGGTTTGTAGAGAAATTGCCACCGGAGTGTGTGCTCCATTGCAATTTTGCAATAATGAAAATGGTAACATTATTTGGTAACTTAACAGTGATGCAGAGACCACAAATAATCAGAAAAGTAGACTTCATTAAAAGAAAGAATGATAGACAGCAAGCAAAGTTTTGGCTGAGAGTTGTAGAATGTGCCAGAAAGACAGAGGAGTTGCAGAGAAATATTCACACAGATTAGCTATTACATGATTGCTCAGGCATACCCTGAAAATCTAATAATCATTAATACTATTACAATTCCATTGTGATAGTAATGGGGTCCCAGGAGAGATTTCTGGAGGAATAGAGGAACAAAATTAAAGGTCTTAGCTGCTTATCGTATTGGTAGAATGAATGAGCAATATGAGGCATCTATATTTGGAGTTTGAAGGAGGCAGCAGGATGGCAATTACAAGCAAGGACTTAAATTTACCTGGTGTGAATGTGCTGGAAATAAGATTAATGACATAAGAGAGCAGAGATTTGCAAAGACACAAATGAGGAGAGGAGGCTTTACACAATTAAAGCCTGATGATACCTTAAGTCTTAGGTTACAAGGAATCAGTGATCATGAAGCAGTTCTAATGGAAATAATGGTATTCAGTGCACTAGTAGCCAAAATTGAATGGAAATAATATTATTAAGTAAACTAGAAAAAATCGATGTAGTTTATTGGAAAATTATAAAAAGTTATAGATTCCAAAAGTCAAGCAAGGGGTAGGTATATGGAAATTTAAGAGTTTCAGACTTTTATTATAATATGTGGGTAAAATTTTATCTGTGTAACGAATTTCAGCTTTCTATGACTACGGGAAGTGCCTTATAGTTTTGATGATCATCAGTGAGTGATTGAAAAAAATCGCAAAGGTTTGCATCTGAATAACATCCGAACTAAGAACAGTAACCGAATAAAATTTAATACTTTTGCTAAGATTGCTGATACCTATGCATAACAGAAATTTGAGACATGTAGCATGAATACAATCGAAGAAATTGAGTTTCAAAAATGGCCCGAATCACTTCAAGAAAAGGGTAGGTAGGCAGTGCCGCCATTGACTCAACTTGGTGGGTGCATGGCATGAAACCTACATTCAATAACAGGAAGGAGAGAAGGAAAACTACATTGATAAGAAGACAATTTAGTTTGAAAACACCAGGGCAGTAGATTACACTAGAAATCAACTAGACAAAGAATTAATAATAACAAAAAAAGAGGGAAAACAAAGATCAATGAATATTATTGCCACTGAAAGAGGCAAATAGAAATTTCTATTGTTACCGAAGTAAAGAGAAGTATTTCTTCATGTAGATAAGTACAAGGATTATAAGTCACAATTTCTTATTATCAACTTCTTTTTACTATAAATTCATGTCTATCATCTGAATATACGAGGGTGGTTCAAAAAATAAGGTCTCCAACGACGCCACGTCGAAACCAAAAATGCTAGGTGAAATCCGACAACAATGCCGTGTTCCATGGTTCTCCCCCCACTGAATGGTACAGGTTTCAGTTCAATCGGATGATCAGTTGCTGCTTGACAGCAGTACTTGATGGAGCAGCCGCTTAGCTCACCCGCCAGATGTGAACAGCGTTCAGTGATCCAATTTTTGAACGCGAAAAACGTTACACTGATAGAAATCCATCGTCAGTGGAAGTGTACGGGGAACATACACCCCCCCCCCCCAATAGCACAGACATTGCCCCAAGCGACTATCACGTTTCCCCCACTTAAAAACAAATACCTGGGAGGCCAGACGTTCCGGTCAGACGAGGAAAGGCAGAATGCAGTCATTCGATTTCTTCATGATGCGGCGGGAGAATGGGTCGACGACGGGGTGAAAAAGCTCGTGCCGCAGATGTGGAAGGTCATCGAACGGAAAGGCAATTACATAGAAAAATATCTAAAACTTCAAGCTTTCCAACGATGTATCACAAGTGGTTAATAAATGTGATTTTCTATATAAAAAAAATTATGAGACCATATTTTTTGAACCACCCTCATATGTATTAACAGTATAAGTCAGTGCTGAATATTTTTCCAAACAATTCAACATTGAACCTATTAGTATAAATCAATTCGCATTTTATACGGTCTGTAAAAGGAGTACAATTCAAGTTATACAATAATAATTACTTATACTCCTTGTACTTATCATGATAGATATTATACTCTGCAATTCACAAAATTGTGGGTGACTGAGGGTGCTTTGCACGAAAATTAACATCTACTCCATGTATTCCAATCCTGAATAGCACAAGGGAAGAAAGAATTCATATACACATCACGGCAGCATCTTATTTCTCTGGTCTTATCACTCCTGTCACTGAGGCTCAAATAGGTTGGTCGATGAAGTTTCAAGAGAAACTTACATCGTCTGTCTAAAAAGTAGCAGTTGTTAATTTATATTCTTTTAATTTTCTCCATCCAGATACCTAGGGCTTGTAGGGAGCATATTGGAGATATGTTCTCCTGGATATCTAATCGATTTTTGAACAAACTACCGATGACCCGCAATCCTTGTGAAGATCCTTTTTACTTCTAGTCACTAGCAGGACCAGCACAGAAACCAGAAGGGGAGAAATCAGTGGTATAAATCCTTCTAATAACTGTCTTTACATACACTGCAGGTGCAAAAGAACTGTAAATCATATATGTTATTTCTAAAGGGTGCTTTTTTTTCACAAACCATCATCTCCTTTCATACAAAACCGAAATCGATAAATGAGGTATCATTTCAAAGGTAAAGGTCTCCACTATAGTCAACTTGTATTTTAAGAAGGAATTTTTCTGAATTCAACACTGATAGGGCAAGTACCATTATTTCTAAAATGTTCTTTTTTTGCGATGATCAAATTATCTCCCTTGATACACAACTGAAATCGATAAATAAAGTAGCATTTTAAAGATTAAGATCTCCACATTGGTGAGATCATATTTTAAGAAATTAATTATTTAGACTAATAGAAATATGCCAACACAACTGTAGTTGGATATTATTTATATCACGGACACATTTCACCTCTCGTTGAGGTATCTTCAGCGTACACGGTTTTATGTAATATGTGATTAGTTTTAACCTTTGAACATAATGATTTTTGTTTACATATAAGAAAACTATTCTTATATATAGGAAGCATAATGTGACTAATATTTACATATTATTTTTGAATTATCATTGTTTACATAGGTGTAATATGATAGGATTCATATTGTAACTTACATTTAAATTTTGAGGTGAGGTTGTTGGTCACCTGCATCCTCAACCAGAATACTGCTTCCAATATTGCACTTAAATACACAATTTGGATATACAGAAATACCCCGCTTTACGCGAGGGATACATTCCATTAAGTGAAATTCGTAACACCCAACGCTGTTTTTAATTGTTTGACACACGGTCCAAACACGGTCATCATCACTATCTATGCTATGCAATATGTCCAAACGTGAATAAATTTTTGAACGAAAATTTTGTATTCTGCTTGAAGATAAAATTCTCTCTTCTACTTGTTCTTTCTCATCGTCTATGAAATTATTCTGTAACTCGATCAGATCTTCATTGCTGAGAGGTTCGTCTTGAGTTGCTACAAGTTCTTCAAGATCTTCTACCGCGACATCTTCAAGTTCAGACCCCTCAACCATTGCAGCAACGTCTTCAAGCACTTGTCTGTGCATTTGGACAATTCTTCTAGGTACTTCCACTACATCTGGCCAAAGATTACGTCACACCCTGTTCATATAACTCTTTTTAACTTCTTTCCAAGACTCGTCTATGTTGTGAATAGCCTTCATGATGTTGTATGACTTCCACCACTCTCGCATAGACTGTCGTCCTTCCCCGTCAGGTTCATGAATTAGTTGGCTAAAAGTGCGGCAATGGTAATAAGCTTTGAAGTTTGCTATTGCTCCCTGGTCCATAGGTTGTAATATTGACGTAGTGTTTGGTGGAAGGAACTTCACGTACACTTTTAAGTCTCTCGGCGTTTCAAGTGAGGTTGGATGTCCTGGGGCATTATCTAAGAGTAATATAACTTTACGTTCAAGCCCATTTCTGTCACAGTAGGATTTTACTGATTGGCAAAAACTATCAGAATACCAATCTTTACCGAGCGTGGTGGTGTAACGGATAGCGTTCTGGCCTCGCATTCGGGAGGACGGCGGTTCGAATCCCCGTCCGGGCATCCAGATTTGGGTTTTCCATGGTTTCCCCAAATCACTCCAGGTGAATGCCGGGATGCTTCCTTCAAAAGGCCATGGCCGAATTCCTTCCCATTCCTTGCCCCCATCCTTTCCCGTCTCTAAAGACCACGTTGTTAAAAAGGGACGTTAAACTGTTAAAAAAAAAAAAAAAAAAATACCAATCTTGAAAAACTTCCCATGTAACCCACGCCTTTCTGTTGAACCGCCACAAGACTGGTAGGCTTATCTCGTCTGTACCTCGCACTGCATGATGTGTTTCTGAATGGTAAACCAGTAAAGGTTTCAGTTTGAAATCACCAGTGGCATTACCACCCAGCAGAAATGTTAGTCAATCTTTCACAGCTTTGAAACCGCTGGCTTGACGTTCTTCTTTAGAAATGAATGTTCGAGGTGGCATTTTTCCCCCCAGTAAAGCCCAGTCTCATCAACATTGAAGATGAGACAAAAAGGAATTTTTTCTCATGCTACAAAATCTTGAAACTTGTCTGGAAACTCAGTTGCAGCTTGAGTTTCCACGCTGGCGGCCTCACCTGTTATCTGGATATTGTGAAGATTGGAACGCTGCTTGAACCAATGAAACCAGCCTCTGCTGGCAGCAAAAGTCAGAGTGGAACTCACCTTCTTCTGTTTTTAACATCTCATACAAAGATTTTGCTTTTGTGCATATGAGATTTTGACTCAGTGGTGTGTTCTTCTTATTTAAATCTTCGATCCAGACTGCTAGCAACTTCTCCATTCTTTCTAGGATAGAAGATCTCGAACGAGAAGTTTTGTTGCACTTAAGTGTTGAACTTTCGCTGGAAAGTTTAATTTTTTACCGATTTTAAAAAATTGTTCTCACAGTCGATTCTGACAGACAAAAATCTCTGCCAACAATTGTTGTTTTTCCTCCATTTTCCATTCTTCTTATCACCTTCATCTTCAATTCCAAAGTTACGCTTTTACGCTCTTTTTTCTTCATAGGCGGCATTTTTAACGTAACGTTAAATTATGTATCTCCACCAAAGGTTTAAAACACGACTGCCAGCCGAGATAAACATATGGAACAAACGAAACAAACAAGGGAATTCCCATAGAACAAAGTCGTAGGACGGGGAATCCTCAATTCTTCGATCAGAATGGTCGGAGAAAGTGTGGATCCCACGACCAAAGAGAAGCCAATGACTACATTATGTACATACATATTCTTAAGTAAGCAATTCGAGTAATACGAGGCATTTTAACGCAAAATTTGAAATTCGCACTAAAGCGAAACCGCGCATAACGGGGTCGCATAAAGTGGGGTATTACTGTACTGGGATCTTATGAGTTCTCTGGTAGTCAATTCTGAAGCACAGTTTTCGATACACGTCATTGTCAAACTTCAGTTTTTGAGTGCGCGTTGCTGTTATTCAGCCGCTTTTTGCTGGAGGTGCTCTGTTTGAAGTGTAATGAGTGGAGAGTTTGAATTTTGTAATTGCATTTGTATGTGTGTGTGTGTTTTGCTTTGTTTTAGCCAAAATTTGTATGTGTGGTAGAGGCAGGAGATGCAAAGTGGCATTAAATTGCTGTTGTGGTGAAAATTTGGGTGTTTAATGGAATTTTTTATGTCAGTTTCAGTATTTATTGATTTGAATAAGGTTTGGATAGTTAAGTTTACATGATCATTAAGTATGTGTTTTCCTCAGACTATTGCCTTTTGAATTTGATAGTTTTCTTGAAGAGTTAGAATATTGTGTGTTTTTTTTAAGTGCTTTACGTCTCTCAACAGCGAGGTCTTTAGAGACGGGAAAGGATGGGGGGCAAGGAATGGGAAGGAATTCGGCCATGGCCTTTTGAAGGAAGCATCCCGGCATTTGCCTGGAGTGATTTGGGAAACCATGGAAAACCCAAATCTGGATGCCCGGACGGGGATTCGAACCGCCGTCCTCCCGAATGCGAGAACGCTAACCGTTACACTGCCACGCTCAGTTTGTGTTGTTGATTGTTAGGATTCTCATGTCTGTATTTATGTTTGTGGGGAAATGGTCACAGTCTAAGAGATGTTTGGCAAAAGTTGAGCGATTACTGTATTTTAATGCTTCAAAGGGTTCCTTATATCTTGTCTTCTTGTTTGACCAATGTAAACTGCATCACAATTCTGACATGCCAGTAGGTATATGCCAGAATTATTGAATTTGTTTGTATGTGATTGAGTGGGTGTCTGGTATCTAGGATATTTTGATATGCAAGTTCCCATCGCCGAAGTTCTGAGGCAGCGGTGGTTTCGGGGAAAACTCTGATTGTTCTCACGGTGAAACATTCATTGAAACTTAATATATTTTTCTCGGGCTTCCAGAGAAAAATATATTAATATTCAACGCCGTGAAAAATTACGATCCTACATTCATTGAAACTGTTGGAATTGTGGTAGTTAGCATGTTTTGGTATTGGAATATATAAACTGTGGGTGTGTCCTGTTTGTCTGTGGCCATTCTTTCTGGTCGAAAGTTATTGCATAGTCAGGCCTATATAGGAACTAGTGCAATGGTGGCAAGTTAGCTGGTATATGATGTGGGTTGTGGAGCATGTGTCATGTCCAGTGATGGGGAAGGTTTCACCTGTGACAGGGTTACAATATGTAGTAGTGGGAGGATGCATGTTGCAGGTTTTGCAGCGAGGTCTATTGCAAGTAAAAGATCCATAAGTTGTTTTAGGAGAGTCAGGTGTAGGGTATTTGTGAACATTTTATATATATATATATATATAGATTGTTTGGAAACAAAGGCGCTGAGAGCGGATATATTAGACATTGGGATAAGAGAAAAACCACCGCTTACCAAAGATGAGGGCTCCAGCGGCGTCAAAACACGAAAAAACACACAAACACAAACATAATACAAATTTTCGAGCTTAGCTCTTCATCAGGTTGTAGGATGAGGTGACTGCCCCGCGGAAGCTAGCAACCAGGCCTGGTTGCTAGCTTCCGCGGGGCAGCCACCTCATCCTACAACCTGATGAAGAGCTAAGCTCAAAAATTTGTATTATGTTTGTGTTTGTGTGTTTTTTCGTGTTTTGACGCCGCTGGAGCCCTCATCTTTGGTAAGCGGTGGTTTTTCTCCTATCCCAATGTCTAATATATATGTATATATATATATATTGTTTCTTTTCAAAATTAAGTACCTATATTTGTTTCCCTAATTTTTTTATTTTTTTCGTCTCTACATTCTGTACCCTTTTGGTATATTACTATTTCTATCACCCTCTGTGATATACATCTATATATACATAAGAAAAGAAAGGGAAATTAACCCACCACATACCAAAGAGGACGGATGCGATAAGAGGGAACACTTATGCTGACAAACAACTACACAATATTACCTAATGACATCTTTATATACAACATGTATATAACATCCCCACATCAGTCCTACTGCCATATCGATAATCCACCCAGTCGTGTAAGAAACTTCGGCGTGTGCACACCTCCCGAACCACATGACTCTTTAGCATGAATAAGGTTTAAGACCGAAATATTGTGTTTTTTTTGTGTTAGTGAGTGATATATGTTTTTCTCCCTTCGCTGCCTTCAACTTTGGTGAGTGATGAGTCATTTTGCCTTTCGTTGCAATTTATGTACATATCAAGGTTTCCAGTGAACAGAGTGGAATCAATTGGGCATACTGACATATTTTTTTAAGAAAAATTAAAAGGAATCAACTGAAGATGGCAATCTACTATACAATTTCGTAAGCTCACTCACTCAATCACTCACCTCGATAGCTATTGCCTGGAGAACAGTTCATGTGTCAGTCTTTGCTCGCAAAACAGCGACCAAGATACCATTGAATAAATTCGTGGTTATGTCCACAATTTAATAGCTAAGCAACTGCTACCAAATTAATTGCCATAATACATTCATTAAGTTTGCTTTTCATAGTGTTTCATAGTTAAAAAAAAAAATTGATAAATTTTGCGGCTGGAAAAAAAACAAAAAAAAAAAACGTGGATATGCTATTCAGTAACATGTTGCTAATGAAAGCAACTCAAAATAATTTTTTTTAAAAATTAAATTACCCATAGTCTCTGCTGTAACAATGAGTGCCAATTGTCATTCCATCTTAGGATAAATTTGAATTTAATTAAAACTTTCACTAATGTTGTTGCTCGGTCAAAGTTTATGCATTACGGTTTACTTGTTTTTTAGATATTTTACTGACCGCTTTTGTTAATGATCTTTATTCATGTTCTCTGCACGTGAGTTATTTGGTTATTTTAAGTGGACATCAGACCAAATACATAACCGAATCAACTATTCTGACAATTCATTTCTTAGGAGTTGCTCAACTGTTTAATAATATGGAATGTGTATTAAGTTCTCTGGCCATTACAGATAAAATGACCAAGGATTACATTATGAGCGTTTGCCCAGTCTCAATAAAAAAAAAAAAAATAACATGATGCTTCTGAAACAAACAGGAATTTTTTAAATTTTGAAAACTTTAAGGGTCAAATACAAGTCAAGTTTGTATTTAAGTAATTATACGATTGCACTATCATTCCTGTTCATGTTTAACACCTACATCTATTAATGCTTCTGAGTTCTTCAAGCTCAGAGATTTTATTCACCCTGAAACACAGGTCAAGTTTATATTTGGTCAAATCGGGTCAACCTTTGATCCTAAAAAACTGGAACTATTATAGACCCGTGGCGATACGCAAAAAACCGTCACGGGCTTACACTAGTACTGCTATATTTAAACATGTTAAACCTCTCAACATCATTGACATTTTTAGGTGAGCATACACTTGGTATATCTTGCTATGCAGTCATGTGGTGGATAGTAGTTATAATGGAATTGCCCTCTCCAGTTAACCCCTTGAATCAGTTGTTTTGGACAAAAGTAATACCATGTTGCAGCCAAAATTATACATGAAAAGATACTGTAAATAATAATTAATCATATTCAAACTGTTATGGTATGAATCTTACCGATATCAGGCTGTCAATAAACTCTCTTAAGCATACAGTGCAGCTTCATGTTACTCCTTTTTTTACTTAATTTGATTCACTAATTTAAGTCAAACATGTCTACAAAAGTCATACTGCCAGTATCATGAAATTCAAAAGATCCCATTAAATGCAGGAGATTGTGATGGAACCAGTAAGCAGTGGCGTAACAATAGGGTGGCAGAATGGGCAAAATCATTGTGTCTATGCATTTTTGGTGAAAAATAATGGGCTTAGTTATAACTTTTTCGCCCAGGATAAGGACCTGTGAAAGCGGTAGATTATACAACTGTGGCATGGGAAAAAAACATCCTCAAAGTGGACCCGAGTGTATAGTCATCATTTTGCTGAATCAGATTTTAATTCATAGCTTGACAGCTGTGCTAAGTAGTTGCTTGATTTTTATACTTTGAATTAAGAGTATGAAGTGGCTGTATCAACTTCATATGTGCATCTGCTAGAAATCAATATTTTTATGTTGTAATTGTCCTTAGATTATGGAAACATAACCATGATTTGCTGTGAATTGATTATCTTTATTCGCTATGTTCTGTGACAGAATTAATCTTTAACGTTTCGACTGAAAATCTGAAAAAGAGTTAATAGGTTGGTCAAGATAATAGTTTTGACGTGTTTTTTTAGAAGTAGGCAATGAAAAAAAGTATGTTGCAGTTAAAATTTTTCTCAGATGTTGAACAATCCAAAATGTGAACAACATTTTACATTAAGGTTTTTAAAAAAAAAAAAAAAAAAAAAAAAAAGTAGGTAAAACCTCAAGCGGTTTCAAGAGTAAATCTGCCATCAATCAACCCATATTTTGCATACGAAGAACATAGACTGATCTTTTAAACTGAACAAAAATAATAAAAAAAAACCTAATGGTTAATATTACTTCGCGGAAGATCAAAAAATTATTTTTAGGATCAGCACGCCACTCGTTAAACCGATCATGGAGAAGAAGCACATAGAAGAAGAAGCTCAAATACAAACAAAGTTTGATTTATGTTCACGAGTTTGTTTCTCCTATAAAGACTATAAATACAACCCTTAAGCTATTCTAAAAACAGTTATAAAAACACATTGGCCTTAAATCAGTCAATTATAGTTATAAAGTTACTTCAAGTGGCTCAAAACAAGGAGCGAGATGCTGGCAAGTGGCCCAAATTAAACAGTAAGCTTTCAAGGCTTAATTGGCTTTGATGTTATCAATTCTTATTTGTTAATAAATTCTTACTTAGTGCACTTCAACAGATAATGTGCACCGTCTTTAAAAAGTAACTCCTTCAACTCTTTCACTATTAAGTTCTTACAGACACAATCCATCATATACAAGAACAAAGGAAGTGTGTCCAACTGGAACTTAACAATACCACACATTGTATGGTGGTGAAAATATAAACTAATAACTTACAGAGCTCTATAGTTATGCCACTGTCAGTATAGACTTAAACACACACACACACACACTAAAACAACATTGGCAACAGCACATGTCCACCATAAACATTCGCAATGCCGCTATGCAGAGAGGCAGAACTCCAGAAAATCTAAGGAGAGATGGGGAAAGTGTAGTGAATTTTTTAATAGTGAACTGTGTCACAGAATCATTGTAACATACACTTAATCTCCTTGTTAATAACAAATAATCAAACATCCACTCTTTCTGGAACTTAGACTGTGTTTTACTGCAATGATAAGAATTTCTCTTTATATGTTGGTGATTCTTGGCCTAAGGTCCTTAGCTGCTGTGATAACCGTTTTTCTTTATTATTCTTCTGCCTTGACAAACAAATGCTTTTTACGGCAAACGTGTTTCATCTTTCTTTAAGATGTCTTACAAAAAGACGGAACACGTTTGCCATAAAAAGCATTTGTTTAGTTGCAAGACGGAAGAATAACAACAAAAAACACTTATCTTTATAATTTAATGTCAGTCTAGTTAGTTTTCTCAAAACAGTATGAATTAGCAAAATGTTACTAAACTGTTGTCTGCTATAAGATCATCATTAAGTTTTTCATAAATGAAAGCTGTATTTCTAAAACAGTTTTTTTTTAATTGCAGTTTACATACATCCCAAAATACATTGTTGCTGTTTCTTTGATTGTTAAACTCAGATGAAATCATAAAATGCAGGGTTAGCCTAAATGATTCATCAGGTTTCAAAATACTGTGTATTTAAAAGTATAAAATCTACAAAAACGAGTGATGCACGATATGATAGGCTGAGATCAGGAGTGGGCAGATCCAAAGTCAACCTAGCAAGATGGGGTCGATTACATCAAGTGGACTGTGGAGAAGATCAGACTGTTTATCACATGCGCCAGTGTCGACAGTGTCTATTCTCCTTCTCAGAAGATGATCTATATGAAGCCTCACAAAACACACTGGAACTGGCCAATTTTCGGTCTAGCACAATTTAATGTTTGTAATTGTGTAACAATGTATGATTCTGAGATTAAATAAAATAAATAACAATGAGTGCTAAAAACCAGTTTTACAGCAATTAAGTGTGTTTGTAATTGATATCACGTGTTCCAATGTAGGGCCTACTTCACTGTTTGGGTGGGGAATGCAATACTGAATCTCAAATAAATAGTTTACCAATGCCCCAGTGAACTATATGAAATTGCTACTTTTAAAAATAATAATAATTAATAAAAGAAAAAATATACCACCATCTGTCCGAGACAAAGGTAGGATCTTAAATCCACAGCACAGATAAAAGATATACATGATGTGTTGGTTGAATAAGAAAGTAATATACTGCCAGAACTACTTGCAACTAATGACATCACAATAGCCTCGTATGACATAATGTGCCTAGTTTTTTTAATGCCTCATCAATGTTGTGGTAATTAGAGGCAGAAAGGAACCATCAATGAATATGACTGAACTGATTTCAGCAAGTCATGGAAAACCGAAATATAGATGGCTGGACAGGGAATCAAACCAGTGTTCCCTTGAATGCGAGGCCAGAGCATTACCGTTCAACCACCAAGCTAAGTAATATCCCTAATGCTTCAGGGTGAAGTTAACATTGTGATACAGTGAATGTATTTTTGAACGTGTTTTAGTTCAGTTACTAAACATACTGAAGGAATATGATTAAATTAATTGTGATAATTTATGCCAAGTGAACTGGAAATTATGATGTAGAAAATGTTGCTATTACTCGAAATGTAATTTGTGAGGAATTTAATGTATTTTGGTGTGAGAGCATCCTTTGATTTTGTAGTGGCAATATTAGCGAAGATAGTGGTTAAAATAATATGGAGCCAGGAGGAGAATGTTCTAGTTACAGCATAAGGCGCGAGGAATTTAGTTATTATCAGAATTAATACTATTCTTTATAAATGGCATGTTAGTAATGAAGTGTATCATGATGTAAACTAGTCCCATGCTTTATGCTGTAATACACAACATATTATGACACTGGTGTAGGGTATATTACAACCTAACTGTACAGTAGGACATACACGTTCCAACGGTCACAAAGACTGTCAATCGAACCGTTGGAACGACAGTCTTATTACCACACATACATTGTGACTCTTTGCATAGACGGTTCTACAAAATTTCTCCACATTCGTCGTATTATCTCTTTAATGTCTGTTTAATATCACTAAAGTATATAGTATATTTTCATTAATATTCACATGTGAACAAGCAAAAAAACTCCTAGTTATGTATCTTTTCTTCTGATGTTACTGTAGATAATTTAATAAAATTTGTATAGTGTAATCTAATGTTAATGATACAACTTGTGAAGCAAAATTATTGCTTATAAGAAACTGGTTTAGATTTTATAAATTTGAGATTATATAACCATTTTTAGCAAATATTTCATATATTTATTATATTATAACTAACTAGATATTGCTTCGATTATTTTCATTTTGCTTTACAGATCGTGATTTATAAGCTTCTGTAATTGAGTAAAATTTCAAGTTAATTTAACATTCGATTCCTGAGAAAAAGGTACATAAAACAGAAATTTTTGAGTTTTGAGAAAGTAGGTATGGTAGTAGTGTAGGGCTAATGAAAACCTTCAATAACACCCCGAAGAAATGTATTATACTCAATAAACTGATATAACTGTAAACAGGAAATTATGTAGAAGATTTTTTTTTTTTTTCGAAAAAATAAAAATGCCACTCTTTGACATTTTATACTACCCGGTTCTGATAGTTTGGTCGTAAGGCCCGTCTCAAAAATCAACACTCACGTTAAAACCGGTGGGATCGCATACGACCGGAGCGTGTCGTGTCACAAGGTTCGATGATAATTTCAACGGACCAGTGACGTGACCTCGGTCATACAGTCCGCTTTACAATCAACCCATCCACGATCAGATTTGTCGCATACGACTTAAGTCTGTGGGATGGTCCGTGCGACCATTGTAACGTGTATAGCCTGTACTAATACACTGCCTGAAAATCAAAACCTCTACAGTAGAGGTTCCCAAGATTTTTCTTATCATACCCACTTCCATCATAAGAAACATTCTCACATCTCCCAACCCCAGACACAAATTTATTCTTAAAAAGGTGAATTTCTACTTCTCCTTATTAACAATGACATCTCAAAGGAAACTCACTATATACATGATGTGAGAGAAAGGTGAAGAGGACATATTAGTTCTGACAGTTTAGAGGTAGGGTTCTATCCAACAACAGCGGCGAAGCTACCTCACACCCCAGGTTGGGAATCTCTACAGCATAACACAAAGTAGCCATCCAATAGCACCTCCAATAACAAATCAAAACCAGTGATGTTGATGAGTATTGGTCTATTAATATAATAAGCAAACTGTCATGTATGATGTCATCTGTCACGGCATGAAGTCAATCTATGACGTCACGTTTTGAATCATTATTCTTGGTAATGGACGTTATTTAATAACATTTCCAAGAATCCACGAATAAATTAACTGACAGAACACTGAAATAAAAGTATGTATTGCATTAAAATTGACATATCAATCATTAGAGGCTTACATTTATGTAATATCCTTTTGATAATCCTTAAATTCTTTGTCCATAGATTTGTAAGATAAAAGCTATGTGTTTCGAGCATCAATGTAGCGAATGTTTTGGTTAGTTTGTTACTTAGCATGAGTCAGAATTACAACTGACATTTGATGTTACGGCAAAAGGCATGAGTAATTTAGTTTTTTTATATAAATTAATTTAAACTGTGTCTTATTATTGATATTATTAATTTGTTTCAATGGAAATAGTTGCACACTGATCCCAATCTATGCATCCTACACTACACTCGAAACAAATATTACATGTGATATTGTAATAAATTTATAAGATTTATTTCAATTTCCTTTGCTTCCACTGCGTAATATTACTGAGTCTATAATTTCAGCAACTGTGTAAGCCATTCAAATGTTTTAATATCACTCTGAATCGTGGATAACATAAAAGAAATGTGTAAAAACTGTTGCAGATTTTTGATCAAATTTATATCACGATGCATTATTGCCACTAAAACGCGATACTGTTCATGTATTAATATGCGTGATATAGAAGTATCGTTCTCCTGGTGGCAAGTTTATCATAGTATGTGGTTATAGGTAACAATGAAAGTAAAGAAATGCCGCGAGGCAATATTTACATGGAAAAGAAAGGGAAAATACACCCAACACTGAAGGGAGGAGGGCGGCAGCAACACAGCACAACACACAAACAAAGAAAAAACACTCGCATTCTATGAGTGGCTGCGTCCAACGCAAGACCAGCCACCTCTCTGTTAACTTGAAAAAGGGGATTTTCACCCGAAATATTGTTTTTTCTTTGTTTGTGTGTTGTGCTGTGTTGCTGCCGCCCTCCTCCCTTCAACTTTGGTGAGTGTTGGGTGCATTTTGCCTTTCTTCTCCATGTAGTATGTGGTTAGGTTGAAATGCAACCTGGACCCAGATGGAAACTGAAACCTTTTGCTACAGCTCAAGGCACGAGGAATTACAATGAATTTTATTTTATAACAATTCTATTTAGTTACACAATAGCTAAGACATGAATTGTCAGATCACTGAAAGAAAAGTATGTATTGCAATTAAATTGGCAGATTAAGTATAAGGGTTTTTTTTTTACTAAAATCATTACATGGTTCATATGAAGACAGGGAATTTATTAATTCACGTGTGATTAAGCTTTGCCTTTCTATCAGTAATATTAGTGGAGATTGTGGATAGGATGATATGCAGCCTTGACCAAGTTGACAACTGAAGCTTTTTTGCTACAGCACAAGGGGCGATAGATTACAATCAGATTTATTTTATAACAATTCTATTTAATTAAGCAACTGCAGTGAAATAAATTACCATAACATTCAGTTAAACCCATCATTTTTGACGGGCTTTGGGGCTAGTATACTAATAAATAGCCTAGATGTTTGTATGTTGTTATTGATTGTATGCAGCCATATGCCACATAAATAAAACATGGGGTGTACTGGAGATCGCGATTCCGGTACAATAACATTGTGTCTACGTGGAGGAATTCGATCTGAGATTTTCGATATATTTTGGATGTCGATACATATTGTGGGTATTTATAGGCGGTCAGTGTTTGGTCGGATTGCGGATGTGTTTATGTTATGATGGAGTGTTGTGTCGTGACTTGTGTTGGGTGGTAGAATTGTGAATCGAGGGTATTGGTGTTGAAGATTTTGCAAATGGGTTTCCGTTATGTGATTGAAGAGACATTGTTTGTGTATTTAGGATGAATGTAGTGAAAGTGTATGTTTGTAGTTGGTTCTTTATAGTTATTGGTGTGTTTTCGGTCTTGTGTTTGTGGGAAGTTTTAGTGGTGGATTGTGGGGTATTTTATGTTGGTGAGTGTTTTGATATAAGTGTCGGTGGTTAATGAGACATTGTGGGTTATGTGTTGTAGTTGCTTTTTTTGTTTTTTAATTAGTAAGGTTAGTTGGCTACTGATACGGTAAGTGTTCATGTGTTTGTAAAAGTTAATACGTTTTTTGTTTAGTGAATTGGTAATTTTTTTCTCGTTCGTTTCTTGCGACGTTTTCGCGAATTTTTAATTTTTCTGGCAGAAGAAAGTTTGGTATTATTGGACATCTTAATTGTTCTAGGATTTGGCATTATTATTTTATAATGGTCTAACGGAAGATTTATTTATTAATTATTTACGAAGTAGATTTATCTGTTTTGTATTGGTGTACGTTTTATTCGTGCGTAATTTTGCAGTCGGAAAAAAATGGTTTAGGGTTTATTATAAAGTAATTATTCTTTGATGATAATTCGTGTGTAGAAGTATTACAAGTATGTTATTTAATGTTGATGTAGCGGAATCGCGTTTCCAATGGAACGGATGGTTTGAAAGTGCTTAGGATATCATGATTTTGGTGTAAAATTTTATTAGATTGCATGTGTTCTAATTTAGTTTTCAAGTGATGTTTGATTTCAAGATTGTGGTATCGTGTTATACAGTTGGGCGGGTGGGGGTTTATTGGAGATGACGATACCATTTTTTGGTTTTTACCCTTTATATTGGTTAATATATTGACTGTTTTTGTTCCCCACCCAGATAACCCCCTAGTTCCCGTGCTGTCCCGTTAGTTACATTTGTTGCTGCGTTGGATGGTGTTTACGTCATAGGCGCCATGTTGTGACGTCATTGTTTTGCGCGGCGGAAAGTAGTTCTACCGGTATCGCGTTCTCCAGTAATCCCAAAACATGTACCAACTAAATTCACTAATCCATGTTAACACCAAGAAAATCTAATAAACATAATACTCTTGAAGACAGGATGTAGATTATACCCAGTTATTTGAAAAATCACCATTATGTGTGACATAAACAAGCAACAGCCACAGTGAAAACAGTACCAGTGGCAATTACACAGAACTAATGACAATTTTCGTACATTTAACGAAATAGTGCTGATGATCCGGTATCAACAATGCCGAAGCACAATATTTTCATATATTAATGCAAAAATTACAAAAACAGGTTTTATCACTCACTTCTCAAGCCTGTGGGGGTATGGACCAGATGGATGGCCACAAGAAGTCACCACACTACCAAATGTGGTAGCTCTGCGGTGCATCCTTTCGGCCCAACTGGTCATTCTAGGCCCTCCACAGCACTCCACGCTACGGCCCACCTCTATTTTTGGATGCCTGCAATTGAAAATACACATCACAATTACTTAATAATATCTACAAATAAACAAAATCATTCTAACAGATAATGATGTATAAGCATGAATAAAACAAATTGAAGATAATGCTGAACTATTAGTAAACAAAACTCCCAGCGTATCTTCATTGTTTACATGCAACTAAACACACACAAAAACAAACAAAAATTACAAGCCGGAAATTAATATTACGTTCTTTTACTGACAGTGTAACAATCACCAATGTTTTGCAGGTTCAATTATAAATAAACAAACAAATAACCTTCCAACAAAAAAATACTACTCTTTCCATGTACGACTCATACATACCGCTGACAGACATCTCAGCTGACGTTTAATCCCATTCTTTACTTCTTTACATATTGGTAATTTAACAATATCGGGCAGTTAAATGAAAACATTTCTCCAGCACATACAAAACCACACCTTCCTCTCCATCACAATTTTTTTTCTTTGTTTTTGAAAAAAAAAATCAATATGGCTTCCGACTTATGTGTTTGTCAGTAATCGATGGTTTAAAATATCGATACACCGTATTGAATATGTCTTCGTTATTCAGAAATTTGTTCCAGGAGATATCTTTGGTTGTTTACGGTTGCAATCGTTGTTTATTTCGAACTCGTGATTAAAATAATTAAAATAAGGTAATTTAGACGTGTACAACTCGTTCGAGCATCGATACGCGAAGCTTTCCTGTTGACAGCCGGAATAGCTACATTAGTACAGCACCGATTACATAAGTTAATATCCAACCAGCGGCGGTTTCGCCGGTTACCACCATGTACGGTGGGGATTATGGTGAAGGTGGAATGCGGCCAAACAGCCTAATGAATCCACTTTTACAACCAGATGGAGACAGCGAGCGACCTTCAGTGATAAGGAATGCAATACAAACAGTGGCAGACGATGAGATCCCAGTGTGCGTAGAAGATCCTAAATTAACGAAACGCCCTTGCCGGAAGAAAGACGACCAGCAGCAAGCCGGGAAAACGGAGAAATTTCTACGCGTCTTCAAGTTGTAGTCAACCGTTGCAGCCAGAGCGGAGGAGATTTTATCTTGAAAGAACTTAAAGATAGAATTTGTAGAGGGCAAATCGAGGTAGGTGCAGGATAGGGGGAAGATGGGTGTGTAGGGAAATTGCCACCGGAGCCTGTGCTCCATTGCAATTAAATTAAATTAAATTAAATTACTACAACCACGTCAACAAAACATGTATCAACGCGGAATGGAGTGAGCAAAGGGATACCCACACCATACCCCACCAGACTTATTAGCAATAGTTACGAGATGTATGAGAGCGGTCCGTTTGTGATCATAGTGGAAAGTATTGACAAAAATGTGGGTAGACTACATCCAATGGCGCTAGGGAAAATTCTGAGGTCGGAAAGTAGTAATTATTTTAATAATATCACTAACATCTACCCTTCAGGTCAAAACAGGGTTAAAATAGAACTATCCACAACGGCGGTAGCCAATGCACTAGTGAAAAGTAGTGTTTTCCCTAGATATAAACTGGAAGTATATATCCCAAGCTACCTGGTCACTAGGCAAGGGATAATCAGGAATTTAGAGACTACATTAACGGAGGAAGAGATCTTAGCAGTTATTTTCAGTCCAGTTCAGGTCATTGCAGTAAGAAGATTCTACAAAAATACGATGGAAAATGGCGCAACGATAAAGAAAGCCCTGCGGGTATTAAGGCATAAAAAAGGCCTGTGAATTTAAAAGTCAATGGAGTTCGATGCACTGTAGAACCGTATGTATCATTTGTTCTCCAGTGCTTCAAATGTTTCCATAATGGCCACAATAGCAAGCAATGCCGCAGCCGTGCCGTACTCACGATAGTAACACTTGCTCCATCTCCTCCCAACCAGTATGTCTGTATCGCGCAGGCCCCCCTACGGCTACTGATAAATGATGCCCGGAGTTTATAAAACGGAAAGAAATAAAATGTAGGATGGCCTATCAAGAAATTAGCTACCTGGAAGCACTAGCCTCATTCGATAACAGGCTATACGCAAGAGCTGCGACAGCCCCACCACCTGACACCAGAGATGTCTCCCAGTACCCGACGTTACACCACAGCAAAACAGAGTACGCTCCCTTTTTGACAAGGCACATCTACGCAAATGGAACACTCCAAGCCATACCAAAGTACAAACCTTGGATAATTCAGACGGGACTTCATAATCCCTCCCGGAAACCACCGGAAAATTGTCCGACTCCAACAAATACCTATATTGAGGCATAGTGACACATGAAAGGGCTATCAACAACTCCTAATACCAAATCAAAGAACAATGGAATCGTTAACACTTAACAGAACTAATATTGTAAATGAATTGGACGACCTTACAGCCCCGCTGGGCAGAGATTATCTAATAGACACAATTCTCAACTTTATCATTACCCTGATACAGAAAGTACAGCCTGGAGGAAGTTCAATACCAATAGATGCACTAAGAGAAATCAATTACCAAGTTGATCAGTAACTCGTTAGATAACCGTCCTTATGGCCCAAGCCCAACAACATGCTTCAGTGGAATATTCGATCTATCCACTCAAACAAAGAAAATCTGCACCATAACATTTCAATCGCAGGGCTAGTAGAGACATGGTTAAAACCATCCTCTAACTTTTCGAAACAAGGCTATAACATCATCCTGGCAGACCGGGAAGACGGGTATGATGGCATAGCCTTATTGATAAAAGAAAACCTTCAGTTAAAGAAAATAAAATTAAATATACACGATCCAAGATCCAGACCTGCGCAGCAAGTATAAGCTTTGATTTTGGAAAAATGACTTTATTAGTATGCTATAGACCCCAACATGTCCGACTCACAAAACGAGAAATCCGACGGATCCTGCTCCAACTTCCTCCCCCTATTATTAATAATGGAAAATTTAAACGCCCATCACCAGAACTGGGTGTGCGAATACAACTGCCACCAGGGAAGCGTTCTCACATAACTGATAGACGAACTGAACTTGGTATTGTTAAATGATGGTTCGTAGACTAGAATACAACGACCACAGGAAGAAAATCAGCTGTGAATATAACTCTTATCTCTCCGGAACGCGCATTCTGTTTCGAATGGAAGACATTACTAGACCCCTCGGGTTCCGACCATTATCCTATTTTGATGTCTTCGCCAGTTTAGATAGGAGACAACCCGGCGTTAACTCCTACTTATAGATGGAATATAAACAAAAGCCAACTGGCGCCAATATAAACAGATAGCTACAGAAAAGTTCAAAAATTTTCAGCTAACAGGGGACAACAAATAAGATTATGCAAAATTCATGACAATAGTGGAACAAACGGCCTCAGCATCCATCCCGGAATTCAAACCAAGGCGTTCGCACCGTGGAATCTGCTCAAGGTGTAGGGACGAAGAGTGCACTCAAGCCATTAGAGATAGGAGATTAGCATTGTCGCGTTACAAAAAAGAACCTACCAATACCAACTACATCCTCCTCAACAAGACACAAGCAATTACGAAAAGACTACTGAAGAGAAGAAGAGAGAAAACTGGGAAAATTTCTGTAATTCATTAAACTCTAAAACCTCGCCAACAGTGATATGGAGAAGATTAGATCATTCCAGAACAAGACAAGAAGCCACCATACCCAAATCCCACAGGCCGCCGCCATGAACCTTCTTAGGTCTCTAACCCCAGACTGGTGTAGAGAAGAATCTGCACCCACCCGGGACAGCAATATGGATCACCCCCTTCTAAAACCATTTTCTCTCGAGGAGCTAGAAAACGCACTTACTAAAACAAACAATTCCAGCCCGGGCCCAGATCATATCCACTACGACATGTTGATCAACCTGCCAAAAAAACGGAAAAGCTATCTACTTGCAGATTATGAACAGTATAACTCATGTACCATCCCTCAAAACAATAAGAGTAGTACCAATACTTAAACCAAACAGGGACCCTTCAGACAGCTCGTCGTTTCACCCAATTTCTCTACTGTCCTGTTCCCTGAAAACGTTGGAACGAATGATAAAGGAAAGATTGGAGTGGTACATTGAACATAAGCGCCTATTGCCAGACTCGCAGATTGGATTCCGTAGAGGCAAGGGACAAACGAAATCTTAGCGCACCTAGTCACCGATATTCAGCTGTGTCATGGTAATAACCAATACCTAACTGCACTATTCACTGACCTCTCTAAGGCGTACGACAACGTTATTCTCCCTATCCTGGCTAGTAAATTAAGGAGATTGAAGCTCCCGGACAGTTTTATAGACAACATGATTGCATTACTCGAGAATAGAATATTGATCATACGAGAGGGGAACAAAACATATGGTCCTAGACTGTCGTCCAAAGGATTACCACAAGGCTCGATCCTGTCACCACTACTCTTTAATATTTACTCCAGTGACCTACACGAAATTGCATTACTGAATGTTAAGATCCTTCAGTATGTGGACGACGTATGCATTTATACAAGTTTCCTGTCATTGCAGGCCTGCAAAAGAGCATTAAGTGCTACCGCTAACAGATTGGCGAATTGGATTTTGAGCAACGGCTTCGACCTCTCCTCCGAAAAGTCGTCCGTCATATATTACACGACATTGACTCCCTCAGACGACCAAATATGTCCCTCGGGCCTTTTAACTTCCCAGTGCGGAAAACCGTATCATACCTTGGTCTAAAGCTGGACTCCAACCTGAGATGGTACGGCCATATCCAAGAGCGAAGCCGGCGATCAACATCATTCGAGCAGTGACAGGTAAAGCCTTGGGGTGCAGACATTAAAACTACACTAATGCTGTATCGAGTCCGTCCTTATCTCAACTATGGAAATATGTTCATAGGATCTGCCTCTTAAAGAATTACTAACCAAAATCGATAGATGCCAGTATCGATCACTCAGACTGTTCACCGGGGCCATGACATCCACACCTACAAACGCACTGTTGGTGGAATGCTTAGAAATGCCCCTACACATCCGTTCGGCATTCCTTAGGCGGAAGTTCATCCTAAGACTGCTTGAAATAAAAGATAACCAACTTATTGCAAAAATATCTGCTCTTACAGTTCAGCTCATGAATTGGAGGTACTGGCAACAGAAGGAGGCCCCTGCCCTCACAATTGCCTTCTTGGAGGTAAAACAATGCAGTAACATAATATATAGGTCATGCTGTCCTTCCAGTACATTTGCATAAAACTATGAGCGCCATGTTGAGACTAGGTACTATCATGGATATAAAATTTATGACGGAAGGTAGTAATAACGAAGTTATTTTGAAGGAGCACATTGCGAATCTGGCAGGCAATCCTACATGCCTATACACGGATGGCTCTAAATCGGAAAAATTGGCGGGTTGCGGCTTTGTGGATCCTGCGAATGAAAAGTGGGGCCTATATCACCACCCAGAAGAAGCATCGGTCTACACTGCTGAATTACAAGCCATTGTGAAAGCTTTAGAATACGGCCTACAATTGCGGACAGACCGGCTTGGTTATTTTCTCGATCCGTTCTACTGAGATTATTCAACTTTGCAGCGTACAACGGAAGAAGCTGGTTAATATACGAGGTTCTACAGTTGGTAGCGAGGCTTAGAGAAAAGGGCTCGGAGGTAACATTTATCTGGACTAAAGGTCACGCCGGAATAGAAGACAATGAATTAGCTGATCGGCTGGCTAAGGCAGCACCACATCATGGCATGAAAATAAAACATATTCCGGCCTCTGACTTGATCCCCCTACTCCGTAATAAAGCTAGAACGGAATGGAACAGAGAGTGGAGAACAAAATACCTACACAAAGCTAGTCATTATAGACAGATCCACCCAAGAATCCCACAGACTCACTAGTTCGACAACACGCCAACTACAAGGAAGGTCACATTCATTTGTCTCCAGACTGAAATTCAACCACGGTCGCTATCCGAGCCACCTCTACAGGATCAACATGGTCAACTCCCCCATGTGTATGATGGCAGAAGCTTTGGGAATACTGACCACATATTTTTTGTCTGCAGACGACATTGGGATGAATCATCAATATTAATAGCAGAGTTGTGCAGTCTCGGGGCAGAACTGCCTACCAAAGTGCAGACCCTCCGTCAAAAGAATAATACAGAAATCTTTATGAGCTTCTTCAAGTTTGCAGCGAGGAACAACATCGAAATATGACACTTGAACAAGCTGAATAAATAGGTCACACGGGCAGATCTCAAACAAACCCATATACATTCAACAAAACAACAAATTCTATAACAACGCTGACCAACAGAATAACCTGAGTGAAACATTTTATTATCTTGCATGTTAAATATTGTATTTTATAAATTTGTATCCCACATATTGTACATATATTGTATGACATTTATCGATAAATATATAGTCACTTATAAATTGTAAATCTGACCCTGTACTTAACCAAAGGATAATATGTAGTATTTGATAAGATGTAATCCGCTGGCTGTATGCCAACAAAAATAAATTAATAATAAATAAATTTGTTCCAAATAAATAAATAAAAAAATTTCCATTGAAACAGTCGTAGCAGAAAAATGAGAAGTTGTGATTTTAATGGTTTGATGTTTTCTCTAAATATATTTCACCGTTTAAAGGTCGGGCCACACTAGACCGTACCGCATTCGCACCGCAGCGCACCGCACCGTCACTTTTCTTATTGTTGTCGCTCACCTCGATTGAAGTGAATTCAAACGACACCGTGTGTCGGCCGACACTCGGCCGTGTGTTGGCCGTGATTAGTTTGGTTTATTTTTTGACGGTGCGGGCCGGTATCGGGCTGCTGTCCGGCTGGTCGATATGGGAAAGTGTATAGAAAGAGTTCAGAAATTTACGGTCCTTTACTACTAAATATTGTTTTAGCGTTACTGATTGCTTTAAAATAGTGTCCTTTTTTATTCAGCCTCACTTCAGGTTCATTGAGGTTCGTAAAATGTATGTAGAGTCCTTGCATGTTTCGCATTAACAAATCAAAGTATTGCCAGAGGTGAAAGTCGATTTTAAGGCCTGTAAAAATTACATCCGAGATCCTGATTTTGAACAAGGGACCTTCCGTACATAAATCACATGCCGCAAGCATCTGAATGTAGAAGTACTGAAAAATATGTACAGTACATTCAATTATATAAAAGTACATTTGTGTTTTGGGATAGCAGAAATAAATTATATAGAATAAAAGTACGTTTATTTTATTATGATTGAATAATAATTTTTGATTGCATCCAGATGTATCTTCTGACACAGATGGTTACGGCATACGATTGGGGAACTGAAAGTCCCTGGTTCAAATCCCTATCTCAGCTCTAATTTTCATGGGTCTTAAAATTGACATTCACCTCTGGAAATGGTTTGATTTGTTAATTCTAAGATTCTAGGACGCTCCGTTGTTCGAATTTCATGTTAACCTTTAGTTTTCCTTTTCAAATTAGGTGACAACGATAGAGGTGTACTGCGTGGCCGAGAAGTAACTCTGTGACTAGAATTTTTAGGTCACATGAAATTATTATTATTTTACAGAATCTTTGCGGTTTGAATTTAGATAAAAATGTATAATAATCTTATTCTTATTTTATAAAAAAAATATTGAGGGAATCGAAAGGAACTTCAACCAAAACAAACTCATTAAATGTGAAGTGACTGAGGCTTGAAATTTAATTGTTACTATGTAGAGATACACGAGAATCTTTCAATCTAGTGTGACGATCATCTGTTAAAACTGCTTTGGAAAACTATTTTTATACATAAGAAATCAAACAATTAGAAGATAACAGGTGTAAAAAGAAATGTAACTTACTTTATTACTTTCGCAGATTATTAAGTACAATATAATAAAGCACGAGTGGTAGCCGCAGCTACGATCCACAAATCACTTTTAAGGTAATTTTTTAACATTAATTCTTTGAAACAGTCAAGGGGATACGTTAAAGGAGAGTTAAGGCCGAGCAGGAACCCGTCCGTCACATGGCCGTGCTACGGACCAGTGTCGACGCGAGGGGGCGACTCGGCCGAGTGTTGGTGCGGTGACGGCGCGGGCTCGGCTCGGTTTAGTGTGGCATGACCTTTCGTGGTACCAGGTCTATCCTTTTAGTTTCTTCCTTTCTTTATTAAAGGACCTCTGTTAGGCCGGGCGCACATTGACGCGCAGTTGACGCAGGCGGAGCAGCACAGTTTCTGTCTCTTCCCATTGGGGCGGAACAGCGCCTATTGAGACGTAGAGCAGGGCAGCACAGTACTGCGCCGCACATGGCCTGCACCACGTTGTGTTCACGACACAGAAACTGTGCCACGCAGCTCACTCGTGCCGGTTTTTGCCGTAACACTTCTAGTGTTATTTGTAATCTTGCTTTACTTTAAAATCATTTTCAACTATGGAATAAGAAAAATTGATTAAACTGGCGCGTAACCACACTGAGATTCACAATACCAGTCATAATAAATACATAAAAATTAAATTTAAACAAGAAATTTGGACAAGGATCACCAATGAGCCCAACAAGTGGCGAGTAAATTCAGCATTTATTTATCATACAATTGTCCACTTACAATTAACATTTTTATTTTATCTTTTCGAATGAATTTTTAACAAAACTTAAAAAAAGATTGAAATATAGGCTATTATTACATTATATGTTTTCTTATTATTTGTAGTACATCATTCAATAGTGTCCCCCAGAAACACTTTCTTTTCTAACCGTGGCACAATTCCTACTGAATTGAGCTCTTCTGCTTCTACTCCCTCTTAAAGGCAACCTCCGTCAAACTGCTAACGAGAGAGGGGCAGAGGGACGAAACTTGTGAAGAAAATTTCACGAATAATTTGTTGAACACTGCTTTTTTTAGTTTCAAGTGTTACTTATGTTCTGTTATGTAGTTTTCTTAAAAGTGTAAAATGAAATAAAAGAGAAAAACATTCTTATAAATGTCATGTACTGTCAAACGCTAAATAATTAAATAAATAACCACGAAAATACTGCGAGATTTTCTTCGGTTCTAATAGGTACTTGAGCGTTGTCGAGAAAATACCTGGTTACATTATGCCGTGAATCTCCGCTCGAGTCACCCGTAAATAATCTTTTGAAAATTTTCTTGTCACTGCAAAAGCCAGATGAGAGTTTCTTCTTTTCATATACTCACTTTTGCATAGTTTTATCTAACTCAGCTTCTGTTAAAGTAATAACAATTTTCCAAGCTCGGCATCCAAGTAGGATTCAGAAATCAAAAATCGAGTTTTTGCATCGACATGTTTTTGGTTACGCTTTTTTGTCGGTTTTACGCACAACACAACAATGCTTTGTAAACTGCCGCACGAAACTGCGCTCGGATACTTGTATGCGCGGGCAACTGCACGACACAGTTCCTGTTTTCGTGCTGCCCTGCCCTGCTCTGCGCTGCCCCTACTGCGCCACGCAGCTCAATGTGCGCCCCGCGTTAGAGAGCAGAGTTCAAAACTAGAAATTTATTCATTGCTGCCAATTCTACGGATTTATCCACAGATATACGGATTTTTATAAAAAGTTAGGATTTTCGGATTTTGTTAAAATATCTACGGATTTTTGTTACTTTTTACTATTCGTTGATTTTTTCTTATATTGGCGTCTTGTTAAACTTTGAGAGTATAATGTTAATGCATTACAGAAATTGTGAATCGTTTCCTTGTAACCGCTTGTGTGAACCAACGATTGAAATAAAGCTCATATTTTGTTTGGTTGTAGATTTTATAGATCTTAAAAGACCGTAATACAGAACTTTCGGCGCACGCTTTATGTACGGTAACACGCTCGTTGGTACGGCTTACAAAGCAGAGCCTTCCGAGAAGGCTTACCCAATATCCGATAGTCAAAGTAGTTGCAGTATTTAACATTTCCTGTTAACGAAGATACACTAAATTTAATGTTAACAAAGAAAATTTATGGTCCCTACAATAAAAAAAAAAGCAGCAGTGATGAAAGTGACGATATATAAAACATGTTCAGAGATATTTCTTACTTTCAATGTAGAATATTATTTTATATCTCTAATTTTAAAGTCCTGGAAATAAAAAGTATTCTTAATTTTGTCTCTCTCTTCAATAATTATTATTTCAGTCTTTCAGTTAGTGAGTCTCCGGATTTTTGCACCCAATCTACAGAAATTTTAGCGGCCATCTACCGACATTCAAAGCCTAGTGGCTGGCAGCACTGAATTTATTTATCACTGGTGTAAGCCTGTGACCGTTCTTTTTTGCGTATCGTCACGGGTCTATAATAGTTCCAGTTTTTAGAGGCAAACAGGTTGTCCTGATTTGAACATATCTGTACTTGGCCTGAATTTCACCTGAATAAAATCTCTTGAATAACTCAGAAGTATTAATAAACGTAGTTATTAAACACAGACAGGTAAGATCGCGCTATCGCATAATTGTTTCAAAGGTCGTAGACTCGAACTTGGTTAAATACAAACTTGGCTTGTATTTGAGTCTTACACTCTGCAATTTATTAAAAAAAAAAAAAGAGCCTCGGAATTAATAGAACGTAATTGGACAAGCAAAAGTGGAGAGCGTTCTTATACCGCACCCGGGAAACTGGAGACGGAAGAAGATGATGATGATGACTGTTTGCTCCGAAAGGATAACGTCGTTTTTTTTATTTTTATTTTTTTATTGAGACTGGGTAAACACTCATAAGATACTCATTCGTCATAGTATCTATAACGGCCAGAGAACTTAATACACTCGATCGGTAATATAAGGCCGGCATTACTATGAAGGAAAGAAATATATGGAGACGAAATAACGTTAAATCTGTGACGCCGCCTCTAAACTCTCGGCTGAAATTGCGCATGCGCTGCGGCGGCGACGGCCATGATACGTATCCCTACAGTTGGTAAGTTCACATTGTGTTTGATGTTGTGATTATTTCATTTTCTAAAGTGTCTAAGTTTTTTATAATGCCATCTTGTGCTGCATACGAATACACAAATAGCCCAGATAGTAAAGAACCTGGAATATCATTTCATAAGTAAGTTGGATTGTAATTATCGTTCTTGAAGTGTGCAGTAGGTATTGGAAAGTTTGGTGCCGTTCTATAAATATTTAGTCATAGCTCTCAATAAGATAACTTTGTTCTCAAATTTTTGTTGGTGTAGAAAATCAGCACACCTTGCTATTTTGCACATAATAGACTAGCATTACTTTTTAACGAGTGTTGAAAATGAGATTTAAAGGGGTGGTATTTACATCGCGATTCAGTGAATTTAGTATTGCGTTTTCTTTCGTCACGTTGTAGTTTATACTAACAGTGTATGATGAAATTAAATGTGTTAATTATGCTATGCAATCTAGGAATCTTGTTGAAGCGAACGATGTTGTTACCACAAATGCAGTTTGCGATTAAAATACGCGTGTGTGGGTGTGTCTACATACTTTGATTCTGTAGCGGCAATTTAATGGAGATTGTGGTTAGGTCTAAATGCAGTCTGTACCAGAATAGTTTTGTTGTTCCATAAGGGATAAAAAATTAATCTATTAATCTATTATTGTTAGTAATTTCATGAGCACCATGTTAGTGACAAAACTTGTATCGCGATGTAAACTACATCCAGCTATTCCCAATTAAGCTTACGATGTATGGTAACAAGATAACTATTTTTATTCTGGTCTAGGCCGTATTTCAACCTAACTACAAGTGGTAGTAATAAAACTGAAATATCCATTCTGCATGTACACCACGTGATTCATTGTGGCTTTGGCAGAATTAATTTTTGTTCCAGGCTGCATCCCAACTCAATCCCCTCAATTTTGAGACAGTATATCCCGAAAATTAAGCATGATATCGAAAAATTTTATTCTTTATTTTCGATTTGTCACGTCGTGTTACATAAGAATCCATCATCAAATTTGACTTTTGCGAAAGTTTTCTTCTGTATTTAAACTCAGGACACCTCACTTTTGAAACAGTATATCTCGAGAACTAGGCGAGATATCGGAAATGTTTATTCTTTATTTTTTATTTGTCTCGTCTTTTTAAATAAGAATCCATCATCAAATTTGACTTTTGACCTATTGTTTCTTCTGAATTTCAACCAAAAACATCTCACATTTGAGACGAAATATCTCGAAAACTAAGGATATCAAAAAACTTTATTCTAAATTTTTTATTTGTTTCATCGAGTTACATAATAATCCATCACTAGATTGAGGCGTCACGTTTATCCTAGAGTTCCCTTGAGGTTTTTGTACATATTCCCCGTGTCTGTATGGATAGGTAATATGGCGGCCACGCCTCCTCACTCCTCCTCCGACCGGCGTCACTTCAATGCACTTCAATGCGTGGTGAAGGTCCCTTGCGTCGTCTCCATATATTTCTTTCCTCCATGGGCATTACACTGTAAAATATCTTCGTGCAAGATCTTTTATAAAACATTTCATCATATTTATTTTATCAAAGATATTTTATGATATTTTTCCAGTCCCATTACACTATATAAAATTTTTCGTCATATTTCTTTGAGATGAATGAATTTGCACACGCAGTTAGCACAGCTGTCATAATACTATTTTATTGAAGATAAAGAAGAGAAGTAGACATATTTAGGTTAGACCGTGGATTACGAGTCTTGATATGATAGGAGTTCACCAAAGTTTAGTGAAAGAGCTTCAATGTGAGAACATGGCAAATCATAAAAATTATTTTCGATGATGAAGTATAGGTCCAATAAATTCTTACCACAATATTTTCATAACTTTCTACATCAGAATTATTTCCCCATATATACTATTGGGTGTTTATTTTTAGGGTGTATGTGTAATGGGTTGTACTCCATTGCTGGTGGCAGATCAACACCATTCTGCAATTTAGCACACGCATTGGTCTGCGCATTTCGTCTGCTATTATTCCAGAAACCTGTCAAATACTAGTTTCTTAACACATCAATTTTATTTTTTACGTCTTCGACACTACAGCCTTCTATCATAGCATTAATTAACTTTGCGTAAGTGTTCACCTTTTTATTCCTAATCTTATAGTCTTCATGTTTCTGACTTTACAACATTTCCTTCTGTTCATATTCAGAAATAAAGATTTTCGTGGATTCGGCAGTCATAACCAACTTTGGTAACGGCCCTTGCGCCGCTTTCTTTGTTTACGTTTGCAGGGTGGTGAAACCTTTTATTAAATGTAATGCCAACATCTTACATTTTAAAAAAGAAATCTTTTATAAAATATGCTCCATTGTAGGCCTACTGTGAATTTTTTTTATAAAATATCTTTTATCAAAGTACTTTGACAAAGATCTTTTACAGTGTAATGCCGGCCTAAGGGGTCTGATGTCCATTTTAAATAACCTAATAACTCATGTGCAACGAACATGAACAAAGACCATTAATGAAAGTGGTCAGTAAAATACCAAAAAGGAAATAAATCGTAATGTATAAAACTTTGATCAAGCAACAACAATAGTCAAAGTTTTAACTAAATAGAAATTTGGCCTAATCCAGGATGACAATTGGAATTCGTGTTTACAGCAGAGACCATGAGTAATTTAAGTTTTTTTTAAAAAAAACATTTTTATGTTGCTTTCATTAACATGTTACTGAAAAGAATGTCCATGTTTTTTCAACCATAAAGTTTATAGATGTTTTTTAACTATGAAAGGCAAACTTAATTAATGTATTACGGCAATCAATTTTTTAGCAGTTGTTTAGCTATTAAATAGGACATATCATTACAAGAATGCGAACGAAGGCTGACACGTGACACCGTTCTCCTGCCAATAGCTATCGAGGTGAGTGAGTGAGTGAGTGAGTTTAGGAAATTATATAGTAGACTAGTGTAAGCCCGTGACCGTTTTTTGCGTATCGTCACGGATCTAGAGTACTTCTAGTTTTTAAGGTTAAAGATTATGATAGGTTTACCTGATCTGGCCAAATACTAACTTGGCATGTGTTTCACCGTTAAGATGAATAAAACGTTTTGGGCCTGAAGAACTCAGAAGTATAATAATAGACGCATTAAACATGGACAAAGACGATCGCGCCTTCGTATAATTGTTTCAACGCCGAGGTCTCTTGACTGGAACTGACTGAAATAGAAAGTTCTATTTGACTCCAAAAGGTCTCTTTGCTACATTTGAAGAATGTCTATTTAATGTGAATGGTGTTAGAATGCATAAAGACAGATATGTGCGGGTAGATTAGGCCTGAATATGATGCGTTTCCAGCGTTTTAATATACGATTACATGTTATTCAATCCATGTTACTTAACTCCCTCACTACAGCGGTGGTTTAGTTAACTACAATTAAAGTGAATACATTATGAATTACCAACCTTGCCGAAAGTTTTTGTCTTGTAGAAGTTAAGTGACATTTATTTGGTACAGCGGTAGCTCGATTAGTCACTTATTGATGCTCCAGTATATCTCTGTTGACAATATTCTTTGTAAAAACTTTGTTACAGTTTTCTAGAAGTTTATCGTGACGAACGTTATTGATGATTTGTACTTTTACATCACCTAGCTTTGTACTCTGGAAAAACCTACATAAAGTTGTCAATGACTGAAAACAGGCTCAGAGAGGTTGTCGAATGTTTGACCTTGTGATTTGTTTATAGTCATAGCAAAGGCAAGCATGACAGGAAACCGTCTTCGTTTCAGAATGAATGGGAGGTCAGAATTGCTTGGAGCAAGATTAACGCGAAACATATACTGAATTTCCTTTTGCAGATCCAGTAAGAACTTCAGCAAAAATCAAATTTGATTTCAAGTCTTTGACAGTCAAGCAAATGCCACTACACGGTCCTCGTTTTATGTTAAGATTCCGCAGTAGCATGACAAGGAAATGCGGTATCAAAAGAAGTAAAAGTAAAAATGGAAGTGCCCCAGGGTAGCGTATTGGGACCATTGCTATTCGTTATTCTAATGAATAATTGTGTTGATTGTTTACTATCAGAAATTAGATTATTTGCAGATGACATAATGCTATATAAAAGAATCAAAATGGTTGAGGATTGTAAACGGTTGCAGGGTGATCTGGACAGGATATCTAGTTGGGTTGGTAAATATGGGATGAAGATAAATGCAAAGAAGAGTCAGCTTATTAGATACACAAATAAAAAACTTAAGGTTTACCATGACTATTAGGTGGGGGAAGAATTGCTTATTGAAGACTTGAAATGTATCTTGGTATTCCATTTGATAACAAGCTTAATTGGGCAGATCACATTGGACAGATAGTAGGAAAAGGTTCCAAAATCCTGCATTTTTTTGGAAAGGGTGATGAGGGTATGTACGAGAGAAATAAAGGAATTGGGTTACGAAACTTTGGTCAGACCATTGCTTGAATATGGTAGTGTAGTATGGGACCTACATTTTGAATATGGAGAAGGTGCAGACAAGGGAAGCTAGATTTTTTTCTGGAAATTATCGCAGAACGCAATCCGTAATAGAAATGATAAAAGAGCTGGAATGGGACTCACTTGAAGACAGGAGGAGGGTGAAGAGGATCATGGGAGTGTACAAGGCGTATATTGGTGATGAGGCATGGAAAGATATAGGTGTAAGAATTAAAAGTAGTGCGTGGAAGGTAAAAGATGACCATGACTACAAGTCGGCACTCGATTTCAGGCACAAGGGTGTAGGAAGATTCTCTGTTTTCGGTAAAGGTGTCAGGGATTGGAATAAGTTACCAAGAGAAATGATGAATAATTTGCCAAAAACGCTGAAAAAATTTAAAATTAAAATTTGTAAAGGGTAAATGTTGGTGGATGCAGAAAAGGGGGAAGATGGGTGTTTAGGGAAATTGCCACCGGAGGATGCGCTCCATTGCAATTTAATTTAATTGCCGCACGTTTTAGTCTTAGTTGATGTAGTGACATTCCTGAAGGCCTTAGATTGTTAATAAACTCTATGGGATAAATTTCTGTGTTTTGGTCCTTTGGATATTCGATAGAGTATGAACTGAACTAGGTAACGCTTTCACCTTCAAGAATATCTAAAATTCGCTCATTAATTTCAGAAACATTATCTTTCTTTGGACATAAAATAGCCTTTTTAGAAAAATGAGGGACACTTTCTTGTCTCAAAATTTCCCCAAATATGTCTGTAACAAGTGAATCCGAAAGAAAGTTTTCTGCAATTTCAACATATTCCTCAGGAAGACCATAGTCGTTGGTCAATGTTCCGTTGGCTACTTTAATGAGCTAATTACTGTACTCACTATCAACTGAACGATTGTATGTCTTGAGTACTATAATTTTAAACACTTTCCAAAGGTTACTAAATGTAATCATTGCTTCCATAACAGCCACTCTTGCAGCATGAGGAATAACAGCATGAGAAGAATTATTTTACCACCAACGGCTATGTCATCTTTAGTAATGGCTTGTCAATCGCTGCCATGGTGAAACCGGTGGTCATTGTTGCATTATTTATAATCAAGAGCTATGCATTTTTTATTATCTTTGCATCATTTGTCGTTAGACGCATTGACCACTTGCTATCATTTAGTAATGGGACTGGCCGTTTGTGTAGTGAATGATACGTTCTTTCACCTTGCAATAGGTTTGCTGCTATACCTGTAGAGGCAGACGGAAAAGCAATGTTCCTATGCTCTCTGACATAGCTAAGAAATGTTTGATATATATATTGTCTTACCACTGCCACCAGGACCATATAGAAAAAAGCACTTACTGGTTTGAGTGCGATCATCCATCGCAGCAACAATCGCTTCGAATGCATCTCTCTTTTATCGATTGAGGCTGGCCTAATATTCATCATCTAACTTTCGCTGTTGCATAATGTCATACAAATCTTGCGGTTCAGGATGATGAATATGTATTGGATTTGGTAACCCATATTGGCAAAAATCTTTGCCTTACAAAAGTATTGCTTCTCGAATTTCTAGAAGAGCACAGTTCTCGCAGTATCGACATGGATCAAGATGACCGTCGTGTCTGGCAAAGTCTTCGAACATCGCTCTCTTATGACAGTTCCATAGCTGAAATAAGGATTTCCTCCAGTACAGATCGTTGTAAACAACTGTCGTAAATGAGAAGGCATGTTAAATACTTCTGCCTCATTTGAAGTGTCTTCCCATATTTGATTATCATCAAGTAGAAAACTCAATCGCGTGGCGTCTCTGAAGGTCTCACAGACAATTCCATTTACTGTTTTTAGGTTATCAAAATTGGTAGCTCAAGGAATGCGAGTTGCGAAACTCGTAAGTAATTTTTTTCTATATCGACCATGTTGCCGGTATGTATTCTGCCAATCACATTCTCTCCTCCTCTTTGACGGGGAATCCATTCCTTGGTGTTTTGGACTTTTCGGAAATATTTGGAATATCAACATATTGTCTAGCTTCAGGGAAGTCTTGATTTAGTTTAAACTAAGTTGTCAATGTCGTGTACTTAAATTGAGCATCACTAATTACTTTTGGAATGTTTTCGTTGGTAAAGACAACCGATTGTTTATTTGGCAGATGCACGTCCAGTCATACAATTGTATGAGTTTGGTGGTGCATAGCATTGCCAAACAGTCGCCAGACTGCTTCTGGGGCACTGACATATGAACGGATTAATTTCGTTAAGTTCTAAAACGTTCTCTTCCTTTATGTCGATGTTAGCGCAATCGTGGCCTTTGTAAACATATTTGAATAAGTACTTGACACTTTTTATAGAATCACAAATTTCAACATTAATATGGCAGTTGTATCTGAGACTAAGATATGAATTGTATGGTATAACCCATCTAATGTTGATTTGTTTGTGTCGAACCAAGCTGGTGCGACCATTATCTGGCCGCTTGTATCTTGGATAGCCGTCGAGGTTGGCAACAGTTGAAAATCTTTAGGAAACCCTTTGATACTTGATCCGTTTTCCACACACGGAGAAGAGAAAATAGATGTGCCACATGGGCCATGAATCATATGTCTTGTCACAATTTGATGCAACCTGGGGTTAATACTTGGATCGGGTATTTCTGCAGAAACTAAGGCGTCAATTATATCAACGGTGTGGGGTTTGTGATCAGTTTGCAAAATATGCGGGTTTGGGAAACCACGCTTTTTAAATTCAATCACATGAATTCTGGCAGCAGGTACTCCTAAAATGTGCTTTTTCATAACATCATGTAAGAGTTCTTCGAATTTTAAATTGAAAACTCGTGCCACTAAATCTGGCCGATATTCCACCATTTGATAGTCGGCAATGTCTTCCTGAATCTCTTTCCAATTAGGATTATATGTCATGGTGATAAATAAATCAGGCTCACCTTACTGTCTTACAATTGCCATTGTATCTTAATAATTTTGGTGCATAATCCTCAGGCTTCCTATAAAAGGTGATGGAAGAATTTCGGGGACGCCAGGAACTAATCCTTCACGATCAGCCATAGAACCAACGTGATCAGTCAAATTCTGATATAATACTACGCGGATGTTGGATTGGTGTGTTTTATATAGTTTAGTCGATTACCCTCCGTTTTAATATAGGCGTCGACCAAATACTGTTGTGTCAATTTGTCAGCACTCAAAAATGGATTAAATTCTTGTCTAATTGCAAATCGGTAGCCACAGTGATGCATTTGTTTGACACGTGTGTGTACTCTTTCACCCTCAAGGGGAATGTTTGGACCCCAACTTTGATCACTATATGGAAAGAGTACAGGGTAAACCATAGGTTCCAAATTACAATCCAGAATACTGATTCTCTTTGTTTTTCGAATATTTGGATCGTTAAGGTCTGGCTTTTGGTGAATAAACAAATCCCTCTCAAGCGGAGGTTCTCCGTCAGCATTCTGAAATACCATTGCCCTTTAGAAACTCTAGGAGCGTTGTAGCGCCTTATATCGGAGAGTCTGTCTTGTCGGTTTGTCATTGTAATTTTATGAGGCTGCCTTCCTTTAATCTGTACTTCAGCAATCGTCTCCTTTTCTACTTCATGCATCAGTTTTCGGGCTTCCGCATAAACTTTGTTCAGTCTCATAAATTCTCCTAGTTCCTTCATTAAAGATGAGTGACATGAAGCATTTTCCGATGATGCCATTCTCTGCTCGGCAGCTTCATCGGGATCCAGAATATATAATTGAGCATATTTTATAATGTCTACAGAAGTTGGATGTAGTGTACCAGCTCTATGGTATATTTGACAATGTATTCGGAAGCAATAGGGTCCGTAGCCTGGAGGAGCTGCTATGTTTGCACCCATTGATGCAAAAGTAAGGGCGCTGTTAAAACATCATATGTTTTTTAAAACATGTTTTGAATATTTATGGTGGTTCGTCAGTAATCGACTAATGAGATCGCATGAGCGAATGGCAGACAAAACTACTTTTCCTTTGTGACAACAGAGAGTGAATTTGCCATCAGGAGGTTTCACTTTGGAAATTTAATTGAACCACAAAATTGGCATTTCTCGGTTAAACTATGTGAGGTCCCACTCACAAATCATTGTCTAAATTGTAAATAAATTAGCAAATAGTAGACTTTCACAGCATAAGTAGAATGTATAGATATTTGGGTAATTTTAAGTCTTTTGTAGTAATGACGATTTGAAAAAGGCAGAGATTTTAAGTAACTGGTTCAGTGAAAGCATTAGGGACAATGAATCAGAAACAGGAGGTTCTAATTCGGAGAACGAGCTTAACAAAACAATTAGAAATGACGGTAGTTAAAAATTTGATATCCATCCTGAGGAAATCACGAAGGAAATAAGAAAGCTGAAAAAAATAAAGGGGCTGGTGAAGATAATATTACTACAGATATCTCAAAGATAGCCGGATGTGACATTGTACCTTATCTTGAAATATTATTTAAATTGAGTCTACACACTTGCTGCTTACCACAGGACTGGAAAAGTGCAATAGTAGTACCGGTACATAAGGGAGGGGTGAGAAATAGAGTTGAGAATTACAGGCCAATCAGTTTGACATCAGTGGTAGGTAAATTAATGGAAAGATTGATATGCAACCACATCGGAAATATATGTGAGGAACGTAAGTGGTTTTCAAGCAGGCAACATGGTTTCAGGCAAGGATATTCATGCGAATCTCAGTTGGTGGGATATATGCAAGATATTTCAGATTAAATGGACAAGGGAGGCCAAATTGATAGTGTAGCACTAGATCTGTCTAAGGCGTTTGACAGAGTAAGCCATAAAATGGTAGTAAATAAGGTAAAAACCATTGGAGTGGATAAGAAAGTCATTTGCTGGGTAGAAGAATTTTTAAAAGGTAGAAAACAGAAAGTTAGGGTAGGAAATGTAGTATCAAAAGAAGTTGAAGTAAAATGGGTGAGCCACAGGGTAGCGTATTGGGACCATTGCTATTCATTATTCTAATGAATAATTGTGTTGATTGTTTACTATCTGAAATTAGATTGTTTGCAGATGACATAATGCTGTATAAAAGAATCAAAGCGATAGAGGATTGTAAACAGTTGCAGGGTGATCTGGACAGGATATCTAACTGGGTTGGTAAACATGGAATGAAGATAAATGCAAGGAAGAGTCAGCTTATTAGATACACAAATAAAAAACAAAAGGTTAATTATGAATATAAGGTGGGGAAAGAATTGCTTGCTGAAGACTTGAAATGTAAATATCTTGGAATTACTTTTGATAACAAACTTAACTGGGCAGGACACATTGGACAGGTGGTAGGAAAAGGTTTCAAAGTTCTGCACTTGGTGGAGAGAGTGATGAGGGGATGTACGAGAGAAGTCAAGGAATTGGGTTACAAAACTTTGGTCAGACCATTGCTCGAATATGGTAGTGTAGTATGGGACCCTCATTTTATTTATCAAATACAGGAGTTGGAGAGGGTGCAAAAAAGGGCTGCTAGATTTGTTTCTGGAAATTATCGCACAATGCAATCAGTGACAGATATGATAAAGGAGCTGGAATGGGATTCATTGCAAGACAGGAGGAGAATGAGGAGGGTCATGGGAGTGTACAGGGCATATACTGGCGATGAGGCATGGAAAGATATTACAATAGGTATAAAAAGTAGTGCATGGAAGGGAAAAGATGACCATGACCACAAGCTGGTGCTCGATTTCAGGCACAAGGGTGTAGGAAGATTCTCTTTTTTAGGTAAGGGTGTCAGGGATTGGAATGAGTTACCAAGAGAAATGATGAATAATTTACCGAAAACTTTGAAAGAATTTAAAGATAAAGTTTGTAGAGGGCAAATGTAGGTAGGTACAGGATAGGGGGAAGATGGGTGTGTAGGGAAATTGCCACCGGAGCCTGTGCTCCATTGCAATTAAATTAAATTAAATTAAATTTTTTGTAGTTGGTACTACTGTACTGTTGATCGAGAAAGAATGAAGGTGTGAAGATGGTGTAGAGAGACTACGAGGGAATGTATTAATTGTACTGTGACGACTGTGTATTGTGTTATCTGAGTATTTAAAGTGTTCAATAAGATTTGATTTAACATTAACATCCGTTGCGCAGAAGTGTGTAATTTGAGAGCAGTTTATCAAACAGTAATAGTATGCTAGGTGGTAGCACTACCGCGAGAAACAACGCTTGGGCCATGTATTGAAGTTGGCAGGCTATCTACCTCCGACTAATTGATAGTAATTAGCAAGGAGGACCTAGAAACTATCACGGTTTGATTCTGGAATTTGTTTTTTTTATTAATTATGCCTCTTCTTCCTACATACCTTTGGTTTTGTCCTTGCAGTATACGAGGGTGAATCAAATATAAACAAGACTTTCGGCCGTTCGGGCGCAATAGTGGTGGGAGAACGAACCCGCTTCGTTTGGCGATAGGTAGGTTTGTCAGGAGTGGGGGAAGACCGTTAGCCCCCCCCCCCCTCGACTCGCTCAGTGCCAACCGTCACGATGTCGGAGCAAGAGGTACACTCGTCGATTGCGCAACGTGTTAGAATCAAGTTTCTCGCTGCAGAAGGCGTAAAACCGGCAGAAATCTTGAGGAGATTGACTGCCCAGTTCGGGAAAGAGACACTGTCGCGAGCCAGAGTGTTTGCATGGCATAAACAGTTTGTGGATGGTCGTCATCATGTTGAAAATGAGAGCCATAATCGCAGACCCCGCACCAGCATTACAGAGAACAACATCAGCTGTGTTAGACGGCTTATTGAAGATGACAAGCGTCTTACCACTTCTGAAATTGCAAGTAAGGTCGGAATAAGTTATGGGAGCACTTACTCCATACTCACAGAGGAGCTTGGGTACCGTAAGGTGTGCGCCAGGTGGGTTCCTCGCCTTCTCACAGCAGAACAGAAATTAAATCGACTTCAGGTGTGTGAGCGTCTTCTGGCACGATTTCGGGAAGAAGGGGACCCATTTCTGACTCACATCATCACCTGTGATGAAACTTAGGTGCACCACTACACCCCTGAGTCCAAACAAGCGAGTATGGAGTGGAGAAAAAAAGGAGAACCTGGACCAGTGAAAGCCAAGTCACGACTATCGGCTGGCAAGGTTTTGGCTACGGTTTTTTTTTGACCAGCGTGGTTTGCTGCACCTCGATTTTTTGCATGAGCGCAGGACAATCAATGCGGCCTACTACCGCGACATTTTGAGTGAGGTCTGACTTGCATATCGCCGCAAAAGACGAGACCTACCGATGAGGAAAGTGGTTATTCTCCATGACAATGCTCGCCCCTACACAGCAGCCTTAACCAGGGAAAAATTGGAGAAACTGGGGTGGGAGACACTGGACCACCCTCCTTACAGTCCAGACCTGTCACCCTGTGACTTTCATGTGTTTGGTCCTCTCAAGGAAGCTTTGGGAGGCCAAAAATTCAACAGTGATGCTGAGGTGGAAGCCTACGTGCGCAATTGGCTGCAGACACGACCTGCATCTTTCTATATGGAAGCAATTGGGAAGCTGCCTATCCGCTGGAAAAATGTGTTTCTAAAGCAGGAGATTACGTAGAAAAATAAGATATGTACTTTTTTGCACTTAAAATAAAAATAATATTTTTAAAAATAAAGTCTTGTTTATATTTGATTCACCCTCGTATTTTCCTAATGATGGCGTTTTTTCAGCGAGACTAGCTCGACGTTGCTTATCGTATTCTTCTTTCCGTTGTTCACTAACATTTGCCTGACGTCGCTTGTCATATTGTGTTTTCTGTTTCCGTTGTTCTTCAGTATGTTTGGTTTCATGTTACATGTCGTTTTTCGCTTTCTTGGTCTTTTTTACAACAAATTCCTCGAGAGATATAGTTGTTCGTTTAGATGCCATATCTGAAGTCTGATGTCATCTTTAAATAAATTAATAACCGAAATAAATTAATAACCGGCGTATAGTGTACACGAAGAAAGAACACTAATGAATTATAGCGTAATGTAAACTCTGGCCACAGATTTTACTACAGATCTCAGGTTATGAGTGTTATTTAATAATTAAGCAACTCCGGAGAAATAAATTGCCAGAATACTTGTTTAGGTCACATACCTGAAGTCCTTTTTCCATTTTAAATAACCTAGACCATGAGTAATTTAAGTTTCTTAAAGTTAACATATTATTGAAAAGTAGTTCCATGTTTTTGCAGCCATTAGGCTTTTCAATATTTTTTGAAGAATGAAATGCTACGAATCGTAATTATTCCAATGGCAAGAATATCGTTCTTAAATTACGATAAATAAATGAAAAGCTGCTTTTTATATTTTAAATTGTTTAAATAAATTATGTCCTGTATTTTCTTGAAATAAGAAAAGGAAGAAAATATTATATTTACGTTTTGTAAATAATAAATGCTGTAGCTAAGAAACTAAAAAATGAACTGAATTAATGAGTTTCACATCGCTTATTTGTAGTCATATCCTCAATGATTTAAATGTATATAAAAAGGTAAGCTTAATGCTTATTTAATACTTGTGGCATTTCATTCTGGGGGAACTCGTCACAAGCACAGAGGGTATTTAAATTGCAAAAGCGTGCTGTAAGAACTAATTGTGGAGCAAGCCCACGGACGTCGTGCAGAAATCTATTTAAAAACCTAGGTGTAGTAACAATGCCAGCACAGTATGTATACTCCGTACTATCATTTGTAGTGGAAAATCCTGAACACTTCAAACTTAATGCTGACATACATAGCCATAATACTAGGAATAAATTTAATATTTACAAGGATTACAAATCACTGTCAATTGTACAGAAAGGGATAAAATTTTCCTGGAGCTTCCTTATTCAATGTCTTTCCAACAGAAATTAAATGTTATCTACAAAAACCCAACAACTTTAAGTCCAAACTGAAAGAGTACTGCTTCAGAACCCATTTTACTCTGTGAAAGAATTTTCTTCTTGGAAATTTGTAACTAAGAATGACTGATAAAATAGTATATATGGTGTATGGAAGGGGAAGGTGGCAAAGTTGTCCACAATTACTAAAATTATATATGGTTTTTCTTACTATTGAAACTTTTTACAAATGAAGTAATTACACTGTTTACAAAATTCATTCATATATAGTTACTAACATGGGATAGCGTGCACTCAAAAATTGCTATGAAAAATTATCATGCTAACAGGTTTTTTAAGTAATTGACTGCTAATGAGTTGTTGGTAATATAATTGATATTGTTAATATGTGTGTACACTGTTCCACATAAATAGTGGATGTAACATGATATAATATGTAGTTGTAGATTACAGTGAAACCTGTAATGGTAATTGGTTGGTAAGAAAATAACTGGTTATTAGATGCTGGTAACAAGTATATACACTGTTCCACATAATAAGTAGTAATTAACTCGGGACTGTATTTGTAGATTACAGGGGATATTGTCTGTATTAATGGGCTGTAGCTAACTTGTTATCAACGTATAATAAATTATATAGTAAAAAAATTGACATTATTAATAAGTGTACAGGTATGTACTGTTCCACATCCCCGAGATTATTCTCACATGGGATCAAAGTGAACATATCTATCTATCTATCTAACACGTTCTATGTTATTGCAGAGATCATGAGTAATATAAGTTTCTTCAAGTCGACATGTTACTGAAAAGTAATCCCATATTTTTTAAGTCTACCAATATTTGTTAGTTATGAAATGCTACGAAAAGCAAATTAATGACTGTATTATCTTATCTTATCTTATATCTTTAAACGAGCAATTCTTGTATATATATATATATATTTCGGATCTCGGAAACGGCTGTGATGATTTGGATGAAATTTGGTATTTAGATAGCGTTTTGACTTTTAAGATTACATAAATAGTTGTCTTCCCTACAAAAAAGCGAGTTTACAAAATACGAACAATTTTGTCACTCCGTATATCGAAAACGGCACTAGCGCCATCTCGTAGACAATTCAGGTACCAGAAAGGCTACAAATTGATTTTCTTTGATTTCAAAGAATAATTAAAGGAACAGTTCTTGTATACTGGCTGACCCGTGGAAATATTAACACTGCAAGTTTAATTGTAAAACATTTAAAAAGGAAGATAATTAAAAATTTATCAATGGTTTTATCAGAAACTTCTTTATAAAGTAATCATCGTTTACTTTTTGACCGTAAAAAGTGGTTGTTAGTTAGTCATTAAATACTACCTCCTTAATTATAAAACATCTTTCGATTTCTGTTCAATGTACAAGATTTCGAGTAGAGTTTGATAATAAAGTAAAAAGCCGCGTGCGAGTGCACATACGAAAAAAAGGGTTCTGATAAATAGAATCTTGCCTTTTGAATCGTCTGACCTTGTGCTTTATTAATGTTTATAACGAAGGTTACTTCTTATGGGAATTGTTTTATTAGCATTTTGAAATTCTGATCAGAAGATGTGAGATTACTGCCATGTATGAGCATAGTTTTATCAGAGTGAATAAATTTAGCACAGATGATGTTCTATTAACGTCACAAACCGATGATGAATTCTTATAGAACTCAATGAAACATATCGAAAATAAAGAACAAATGTTCTTGGTTTCGAGATATAGCATGTCAAAAATCATTTATAGGTATAGTTCCTTGTGCTTTTGGCGACGTTTCTTCTGGTCCAGGCTGTATTTCAACCTAACAACAACCACTAGGTACAAAATAAAACATTGAAATTACATTTCCACCATATAGACATGGTCATTTTGGTGGATTTTTTACTGGTCCAGGCTGGAGCTAATCCTAACCTCTTCACTTTTGAGATATAATATCCCGAGAACTAAGCGAGATATCAGAAAAATTCCTTTTTTTCGATTTGTCTCGACGAGTTTCATACGAATTCACCATCAAATTTGGCTATGGCGAAATATGTCTTCTGGTTCAGGTCGCATTTCAACCAACCGCGTAAATTTTGAGATACGATATCTCGAGAACTAAGCGAGATATATATATAAAAATATTTTTTACTTTCAATTTTTCTCGTCGAGTTACATAAGAATCCATCATCAAGGGTTATCGTAGAATCCTCTGAAATACCACAAATCTCGCACCATTAATTAATAGGGCCTATCAAACTGGCATTAAGATTTCTATTTTACATAATAATAGCATTTTTTTAAAAGTAATATGTGAGGCGGTCTCGCAAATGGATCTAGCGATTTTGATGAAATTTCACATGTAGATAACGTTTTGCTTTTCAAGTTTTTAACACGATTTTTTTTAAAAAAAAAGAAAGGAGCACATTTTTATTTGTTTTCTCGAAAACGGCTCTAACCTCATTACGTAACAGGTACCAGTACGCCTACTGATGTTAGTTAAGCTTCTCTTTGGTGAACTGTGCACCTCAAAACGCCTAGGAAGCTTTCAAGCCTTTTACTTTAATCAAACTTTACTCGAAATCTTGGATATTGAACAGAAATCGAAAGATACCGAGCGTAGATCGGTCACCCAGGTACTGGCCATTAATTTTATAGCAGTTGCTTAAGTATTAAACAGTGCACATTTTAATATCTCTGCTTGCTGTTCATTAACGGTAAGAATATCGTTGTTGATCTACTTTTAACAAATAAAAAGCTGTTTGTTGTATTTTAAATTAGTTAAACAAAATAAGTGCTATATTTTCTTGAAATAAGAGGAGGAAGAAAATACTTTATTCACTTGTTTTAATTATTAAATGCTGCAGCTTAAGGCAAAAATCAAGTGAATTAATGAGTTTCACATTGCGTTTATATAGTCATATCCTCGTTGTTTTAAATCTACATAAAAGGGTAAGCTTTGCACTCATTGAATAGCTAACACGTTTATAAACTTAGGTTATAAAGCCTACATCTTCCTGGAAAGTAGCTCCATGTTTTTTTAACAGTAAAGTTTATCGGTATGTTTTTTAAGTATGAAATGCTACTAAAATCAAACTCATTGAATGTATTATGACAGTTTGGTAACAGTTGCTTAGCTATTAAATTATGGACATAACCTCGAATTTCTTCCAATAATCTCTCTAGCGGCTGTTAATATGCGAGCGAAGGCTGACACGTGACACCGTTCTCCAGCCAATAGATAACGAGGTGAGTGACCTTACGAAATTATATAGGCTAGTAGATTCTCCAAAAAGTGCAAAGTATTTTAACAGGGGTGGCATAGTGCACACAAATGATACCTCGATCTGTGCTGTCACTTATATAAGTGCCCTTTCTGCCACTTGATCACAGTTTTAGTTGACGGTTATCAGGCTCAGATCTGGACTGTTACTTATCACAGTTGGAATGAGATCTTTTGACAAATCTGTGATATAAAGCTATCTTTTGCTAATTTTACGTTGATCTGATCCGAACTGAGAAAATATTTCATGACTGATCTGTTATGCCGAAAATAATGGTCTACTTTCAGAACTTTGATAAAATTCAAATGTATTGGCTCACTTATATATTTTAACCAATCCTTGTAGCCACCATTTGTGGCATCCAAAATTAAACCATAATTTCAATTTAGCTGGTAGTAAAAGAAACATAACCCTTCTGAAATAAATAGAGGAACGAATTCTGAACATTACAGTCATTCAGTGAACAGGACTCAGTGTTTCTTGTTTGACAGGCATGAGAGAAGTTCATATTGTATTTGTCTTTGGTTATATTTACTCACTTGTATGAATTTTGATGATTTTAACTAAACGGAATTCGTTACTCAAACCGTTGCAAAATATATTAACTCTTCAGTAAGAATAGTGATATCAATATTAAAGGGCTTTACTGTCGCTGCAATTTGATTGTGAAGTCCAGGGCTCACTTAAATCTAGCCACAACCTCTAGAAAGAAAACAAGAGTAAACTTTTCGTTGCGATACAGTGGATATAATATTGCGCGTGTTTTAGTCCTGTTGCAGTTCAAACTAAAGATATATTATAAAATTTATTGCTATATTTTATGCTACGCGTACTTTGAATCCTGAAATAAACAATGTTGTCACTACCCAAATTGCAGTTAGTGAAGCATTTAATATGTTTAGGTGTGTCTGCATCGTTTGATTTCGTAACGGCAATATCAGTATAGGTTGTAGTTAAGTTGAAATGCAGCCTGGACCAAAATGTTCTTGCAACAAAATAAGACATAAGGAATTCAATTATTGTTAGTAATCAATTAGCTGTTTTAATGAGTGCCATATTAGTGGTGACGTGTATCGCGATGTAAGCTACTCCTGAAGTAAAACCACCAGTTGTGTATGTCCAGTGTATGTTTCCTTGTGGTTTTGGCGATTTTTTTTTTTTTTTATCAAGGCTAAATCTAAATATAACCATTTAAGCTTTGAGATACGATGAAGAAAAATTGCTCGAAATATAGGTAGTTTCACAGAAGTGATTAAACAAAAAAATGCTTGTTTTTACTTACGGCATTGGAATATATTCATATGGGATTACGAAATATTTCCAGTGATCTTAGTACAATCGTTGCTGGAAATGCTATCGTAGATGGTTTAGAATTGTCCACCACCTGTACTGCCATCATTATCGCAGACGGTAACTTTCGTGTTGCCTTATGTCTAAGGTACATTTCTTTTTGCTTTATTATGCACGTTTTATCGAAAAGTATGTCCTCAGGTAAGTGTGTTCCAAAATTCTAACCTAAAGGACAATTGACTCTCGGTGGACACTTATTCGACCGTAGCTTTAATTTCATATATAGTATTGTGTTAAAATATAAGATAAAAAAAGCTTGTCGAACATGAGGCCGAGCGTGGTGAGTGAGCGGTTATCGCTCTGGCCTCGCATTCGGGAGGATGGCAGTTCGAATCCCCATCCGGGCATCCAGATTTGGCGAATGCCGGGATGCTTACTTCAAAAGGCCATGGCTGAATTCCTTCCCGTTCCTTGTGTCCAGTCCTTACCCGTCTCTAATGACCTTGACGTCGACAAGGCGTAAAGCATTTTTTTAAAAAAATCCAAACTCTGTGTGAAAACCGATTCTAAGTTAATAACTAAAAGAAAGGAAAATTTGCTTTTCTGCAATAATATTTGATAGCAAATTAAACAGGGTAAAGCATTTCTATACACGCCAAGATCAGTGCGTGCGAAGCAGTGGGTAAATGCTAGTAGTAATTACAAAAAGAAAGAAGAAGATATACGAGGTGAATGAAGGTCATGCTGATATTAAAGAAATTGATTTTATAGACATAGAGGAAGTCGATGCAGCATTAAGATCATTCAAAAATAGAATATCTAATACTAACATTGTTTTTGTGGTTTATGAAAAGCCGTTCGATAAAGTAGACAGGGAACAATTGTGAAAAATACTACAAACTATCCAGGATATGTTTAAAAGGACACAAATTGTATTAGATCTGGGATATACACTAACAGAAGAGAGATAACAATTAACCGAGAAATGCAACAAGGTTGTAGTCTCTTTCCAACACTCTTTAATATATGTATAGATGGCTTAGGAGAAGTAGAAAGCTTTGAATAGGCTCAGAACATGAGTATCAAATTGCTGGAGTACCTACTATGAAAACGTGGGGATACACAGACGACGAAAAGTGTGATTGCGGCTCCATTCAGACTCCTAAGCATCTCCTCGAGTGCAGAGACATGGGATTCGTGTGACAAGCAGACCTCTTCTTAGCCAACGACAAAGCAATCGAAGCAGCTAATTTCTCGAAAAACGCAATTTGAAACAGTCTAGACATGGAAAGTACGTAAGATAGTAAATGGAAGGAAAATGTCCATCCTGGAATAAAAATAAGTAATAGAACATACACAAACACTTTGCCATTTGCAGATGATCAATTTGCTTTACAAGAAAATGAAGATGGACTTAAAAATCAATACACATATTAAAAATTATTAGTAAAGATTACAATTTGCAGCTGTCTCGTACAAAAAGAAAAGTTATGGCATGGCGAGGGAAGAGGAAGAAAGTAAGTATCACGACGTCTTTATGAGGTAACTAGCTAAGATAAAGCATGTTTGGGCTCGTATGAATAATTTACTATACTTATATTGAAGATAGGGTGAAACACCAAATTATTATACCTTGAAATATTATTTAAATTAAGATTGGAAACATGCAGCAAACCAGAGCACTAAAAAATTAACAAAGCAGAACCGGTCCATTCACGGGGGAAGGCTTACAGAGTTGAAAATTGCAGGTCGATTAGTTTGAATTCAGTGATATGTTAGAAGATCAACAGTTTGAAATTCTACCACACCGACAAAGTCGATGAGACAAGTAAGTAGTTTCTAAATCTGCTGCACGTAATTAGCATAGGATGTCCATGTGAATCTCAATTAGTAGAAACCGCTAAATATTTTTGATGAAATTGTCTTTTTTTTTTTTTTTACTGCTTTACGTCTCTCAACAGCGGGGTTTTTAGAGACGGGAAAGGATGGGGGGCAAGGAATGGGAAGGAATTCGGCCATGGCCTCTTTAAGGAAGCATCCCGGCATTTGCCTGGAGTGATTTGGGAAACCATGGAAAACCCAAATCTGGATGCCGGGACGGGGATTCGAACCGCCGTCCTCCCGAATGCGAGGCCAGAACGCTATCCGTTACACCACCACGCTCGGTATGAAATTGTCGAAGGGGGCAATGTTTATATAGCAGCAATGGTAATGGTAGGTGAAAAAGTTAATTGCTGGTAAGAGGAATTCTTAATAGGTAGGAATCAAATAGTTATGATAGGAGACGCAATATCAAAGCAGGTGGAAGCGAAAGCTGGAGTGTCAGGAGTATTTTATTGCGACCATAGCTCATCATTATACTAATGGATGATTCTGTTGATGGTTTACATTCAGAAGTTATATTGTTTACAGATGACATAATATATTATATAAGATGACTAAAGCAGGAGAGTGAATAACTCGAGAAGAATCTGGACAGAATATCTAGATGTGTAAGTAAATATGGAATAAAGATAAACGTAAAAAAAAGTCAACCAATTAAATACACAGCTGGAAAAACAAATCTTCCTTATGTTTCTAAGATGGAGAATAGATTTATTTCTGAGGGCCTTAAATATAAATATCTTGGCATAACATTTGATGCTAAACTCAGCTGGTCAGAACACATTGGCCGGACGATTAAAAAAAATCTTAGTCAGACCATTGCTTGAGTACAGTAAGTTTGGAATCTATTTTATGGGTATGAAGTAAAGGATTTCGAGGGAATGCAAAAGATGGCAGCTAGATTTGTTTGTGGAAATTAAAGCAGAAGTCATTCAGTAACTGATAAGATAAAGGAGCTGGGTTGAGAGTCATTTGAAAACAGAAGACGGATGAAGAGAGTCTTGGAAGCGATTAAAGTATATATTGGCGATGAGGCTTAAGTCGATATTGATAAGAAGAACTAGGGGTAGTACGTAGAATGAAGAGATGGAGATGGACATAGACTAGTACTTGATTTAAGGGGTTGGAGAGTAGTCAAATTTCTTTTGTGGGTAAGGGAGTCATGTGCTGAAAATTATTATTGTCAATGTTCCTGAAACGTTGAAAAAAATTAATATTAAAATTCGTAAAGGGCGAAAGTAGTGGGTAATGAAACACTCCTGAAAAATTAAGGCAGTAAAATTGTGAAATGCAATAGTAGTTGTGTATGAAAATGGCCACTCGAGCATATGCTCCATCACAATTAAATAAAATAAAAATTAATAATATTAAATATAATAATATTTAAATATCTGAGTGAAATAATTCAAGAAAATGAATTATTTAAATCCGCCGTAGAAGAAAGAAAGCGCAGGATGGAGAGAGCGTATGGTATCATTAAAAAATTTATAACAAAAAGTGCTTGTCAAAAAATCTTAAAATACTCGGTCTTGAAATCAGTTTTCTAGGTGAGAAATGCAAAGTGATGGGAAGAGAGAAACAGAACTTATTTAAATAAGAATAAGTATATTTAAATCTAAATTTAGAACGTAACACCAGTTGTCAAACTTTTAAAGGAAACCAATAATTTATAGCTAGTGCTAGCTATTTTATTTCATTAACTATTTTTTAATCTCTTTCGAAGATGATTATACACATACGATATTTTATTCCAAACCAACTGATGCCCACAACTTCGTTCTTGATTGTAAAGAATTTTGATTGACAGCTACCGACATGTGACCACCATACTGCCCGATGGGAGACTCGAGGCTAATACCACAAACATCAATGACCTGCGCAGGGTATTTATGGCTGCAAAGTGAAATATAGGGACACAAATGTCTTTGGTCGAAATATAAATTGCCCTTCGTAGACCAATTTCAACCACCATATCTCCCACACCACGATGGCTCTGAACGTCGGTTTCGACGCAACTTGTTCTGTGGGGCCACAGGCTTGTCAGTGCTTGGTGTCTGCTTGCTGGGCCGTAGATTCTTCTTGATTGGATAGCCGCTGTAACAGGCGGGGTGGTTACCGTTACAGTTGCAGCAGGTGGGCACCCCGTCTCGTATGGTGCTGCAGTCTGCTACCTTTGGTTCCCCACGCACCTGACGGAGCGCTCTTGTCCAGTGCCGTCCCGTGCCAGCTGACCATGGCCCTGGCAACGGAAACACTGGGCAACACTCCACTCACGGTGGTTTAACTTTTGGAGGATGTTCTCTAGTAGATCATTTGTAATGGTTGCTCTTCCTTCTCCTTGGGTGGATGGGTGCTTCAATTTTCTAATGTTCCGCCATATATCAGGTAATGGGATTTCTTTGTTAAAGGATGCACAAAACTTTCTCAATTTTTCTCTGTTTTTGCACTTAGATAATTTCTTGACTCTTGCCTGTGCTCTGCGATGGTCCAAATAGTTCTCCACCGTGACACAGCTTTTGTAGGCCCGTAATGTATCTTTGCGTCGTTGGACAGCTTCTTTGCATTCGTTGTCCCACCAGAGTGTGCTTTTAGACTTCTGTAAGTGTACTGGTTTCTGCACAGGTATAGAGGCATTAACTGCTCGATTTATGTTGTTTAACAAGGAACAATAGTCCAAGGCAACGTTACCGCCATGCTTCCAGGATGCTGTAAGCCGTTCCATAATTTTTCCCAATTTTCTTCAATCTGCCTGGTGAATTTTCCATCTATAAGAAGGGAATATAATCCGTGTAGCTGGGATGGGCGTGTGGAGGCGAAGTAGTATATGTATGTGGTCCAATCCCAGCGTATCATCGACCATTTCCCAGGAGATATCTATAGCTATATTCGATAAAACACAGGAAATGTCAACTGCTAATGGTACTTGGTGTGACGCGTTGATCCTGGTAGGGGCGCCATTGTTCAGCACAACCATGTCTTCCTCCTCTAAGATTTCGGTGATCACATTCCCTAGTTTGTCCGTACTTAGGCATCCCCATAGTGTACTGTGCGGTTGAGGTCTCCAAGGAGCATGACCAGTTTCAGTAATTGCCTTAGGAGATTCGTGATGTGTTCATTATTTATTTTCTTGTTGGGTGCTCTGCACACTGACACAATAGATATCAGTTTGTTTCTTACGCGTATTCTAGCGGCACATATGTTGATCTCGGTGTGTCCAATGCAAAGTTGGAGTTGTTCATAAAAAATTGAGCTTCCAATTAATATGGCGGATCCCCCATAGCTGTCTGCTCTATCTGATCTGATAATTTTGTATCCATTAAACTGGAATCATTCATCTGGTCTCAGCCAAGTCTCACTTATGATCAGTACGGCAATGTTATTCATTGCCGAATATTGCAGCAAGTTCTCTTTATTGGCCTTAATAGATCTTGCGTTCCACTGTAGGATTGCGTCGCACTGCGGTGATTTTTCGTTACTTCTAGAAGGTACCGCCATTTTCTAAACTATTTGTGGCCAATGAACGTGGCAATATATATTTAACGCTTAGAGCATATTGAGCTGGATCCGGCAAATGGTTTCCTGCAAATTGGTTTAAAATACACATTATTATTTCTAACATTTTTTTGGCAAAGAATTCAGTCATTCTTGGGTCCTGTGGACCATTGAAAAGGTGGGGAGAATAAGGGTTACTGACTATAGGATAGATATTCCTGTTGGACGGACGGAATCCAGTAGTTTTTGTAATGCATTTCGCCTTCGTAGTCAGAGCTTCTATCTGCTTTTCTCTGTTTTTCATTGTTCGGTTTGGGTGTCTGGATCCTGGGAACAGGGTTTGATTGGATATTATCAGGCTCCCTTCAGGTATTTCCCAGCATGTGTGTAGATTGGAGTTGTGGTACCTGTTGATGCGATTGTACCAGAATAGTTGGCGAAACATACGCCACATTGTATTGTCCTATATTGTACACAATTTGTTCATAATTTGTATGGTGTTGATTAGAGTTTTGAGAAGGCGTATCTGGTCTTTCTGATCTTGTTACAATGCTAGCGAACGATGGTGAGTTGGTTTTGTCTAGAGCTTGTTTATAACTTCCATTATCATAGGCAATTACCTGCTTGAGTTTCTTTTGTTTTCCATATTCAGGGAAACGTCTATCAAAAGATGGATGACCGCACTTACAGTGTACACATATTGGACTGTTTTGTTTATCGCATTCTTTTCCATCATGTGGGCCCGCACAGAAGGTCCATCGTTTCTTGTTTCTACATTGGTTACTAGGATAACCGAAGCGCAGACAGGTATAGCAGTGCATTACCGTCTTGACGTAAGGTTCAACAGGGCCCCGGACACCATGGATGTATACATAATTCGGACGGCTCTGTGCTTTGAACGTAAGTAGGCACACGGGGAGAGGAATTTATTTTAGTAGACCATTTTCTTTCGTTCTCCTAGTGAATCTGTTCACCTTTACCACATGATATTCGCACCTTGCTACCGCCTTTATCTCTTCTTCTGTTAATTCTGTCATCACATTTTTGATTACCCCTTGCTGTTTGGTGGAGGAGAGTGGAATGTAAGCCTGGAGGGTATTACGCTGCCATACAGCGCTCTGGGTCAGGCTGATGGCTGATGGCTGATTCTACTATTTTCATTTATATTTTAACACGACTCCGGCCTGCTGGGGCTATCTTCATTATATTATTGCTTACTTCACGGTTGAGAGAATATAAGAGATGGCCAATAGCCATTGGGTTAATTCTACCTATATTTCTATCTTGGCTTTCTATAAATACATGACAGGGACCCATATCAAAGCTTTCATAATAAGCTGGCGTTGCTCTGTTTACCTGCAGATCGTTGCTTTCGGTTGTTCTTGCGGAATGTTGCCGCTGCGCATTTTCTGGCAGCGTTGCCACCATGCTGTTGTCTGCCATTGGTGTGGCCTTCCTTGATCTTCTGGGAACCTTATCGCTTCCGCTACCGACGCCGTTGTTGTATGTTGGGGTGCGTGGTCGTTTCTGCGCTGTATTTGTTGCCGCTTCTTCTTCTCTTAGCAGTTGTAGTTCTCGTCGATCTGTTGTACTACTGGTAGCTGCTAGTGTCGCGTTCACAGTACTGAGAGCTGTGCTAATGACTTCCATGGCTTCATTCGTATCATCTCCTATACCATGCTGGTAAAGATGCACCTGTCTGCCTAAATTGTTTGCTTCGACCACTATGCCTGCATTTCTGTCATAATTTAGCTGACGGTACATCGACGGCTGTATCTGGCCGCCTTCACTGTATTCCCCGCCGTACATGGCGGCTTATGTCTATGGAGAATTAACTATTATGTATTACTTGAGTGTCTATTTCACTATAAGTTATACGCCACACGAATATAATGTTCTTCGCGGTCAACTGTTTAGTCCGTTGTACCGGGAGGAGTCAACCGGGTATCCGTGAAGCACTATATAACTTTTTTTTTTTTTAATATGTATAACAAACGTCGCTGCTCCGAAAGTGCAAGTTGTCTCTCTGAAGACAAAAAATGCTATGCTGTGAACAGTGAAAGTTGTTATTATTATATGTAGCGCTAAAGGATCCTGTCATCACGATAAACACCCAAAGATGTTATGCGCCAGATAATTTAACTCCGTAGATTCAGCCATTTATAAAAATATCAAAAGTGAATCCGGAATAATATAATTGTAAACAGAAGACTAATGCTAATGGTCAAAGACATTGTCCAGAGATCGTGCTTAAAGAAAATCTCTGTTGTTTGTACAGCTATCTATGGCGTTTAAAAATCGAATATCCCGAATTAAATGAAAGAATACTTCAAGGTTTGTTTGTGCAAAACAATTATTATTGTAAAGTTATCTATCGCTTTCATTAAAAGCTATGGTCAGAGACATTGTAATTGTGTGTTTAGTGCGAGACCTATATGCACCTTAGACCAAGAAATTTCAGACCTCAATCACATCATTCTCTCCTGTTCACGGTTTCAATCACAACGAAAACGTTTCTACAGGCGCCTCGAACAGCTTTCAGTCAAATTCCCTGCGAGTGTTACCACAATTCTTCAATAAAAAAATGTCCAAATCTACAAGGCAATAGTTCGCTTCCTTCAAGACACAGAACTGACGATTTGAAGCCTCCAATACTCTGTAAGAAGAAAATATCAAACAAACATTAATGTATAATGCTGGCTAAATGGTCTCAGACCAAAGGGCAAATAAATAAATAAAAAATGCTGCAGCTAGTGGTTCCATCTGTGATATTCCTCCCAACACATTCAGAATTTCATTTCCGGCGTTACGTAACGTAGAAGCATAAGACATGCCAAACAACTGAGTTGAGATTCTAAGCTTTAAAACGGTGAAAACGCCATCTAAATCTTCGCAGTAGATTTCGAGTTTTTCTGGCACAAATATACCCGGTTTTTGTTTTATAGATATAGATGAATAAGGCAGAGGCGATGATCATATATACTTTTTTTTCTTTTTTGTGCATCTAGACGAGTGTAGCCGTGTGGTGTTTTTTTGTACGTCTCGAATGCCGAGAACTGCCTGGCGGGACGACACGTGTCGTTATTGCCTCAACGTCGAGGCATGTCTGGGAAAAAGAAATTGCAAAAGAAAGAGAAAAATATCTGGACCCACGACACGGAATACCATCACGTGACCCATCCAAGAGAACGTGATATGAACCTCGGATATTTTGTTTTGTTTGTTCCGAGGGAGGCCCCTTATTGGTGATGGAATTAACGCTTTCGGGTCCCATCGGTGGATCTGTGGGGGCAGTTCTGGGGTTAAGCAGAGGATGACCTGGCTGCAGGGAGCAACGGGGAGCTAGATCGACTGCGTGGGTCGTTATACTGCTGACGACATTTGCTGCAATTATGTATGGTGCATATCCTTTTTCGGACTCAGTGTTGTGCATATGTCACTACTCGCCCTTATAACTTACCCTGTGACGTTCTGAGTATAAGGTCCCAGCCTCTATCAACTGTGTAAAACCTCAGCTAGTGATAATGAAGAGGGCAAAAAGATCTTTAATTTTCAGGAATGAACTTTAATGATCATGCATCCGAATCAATGTACGGCGAACTCAATAACGCTGCGTGTCTATTTACATTATAAAATCATTCTTGTATCATTTAATGTGCTTTTATTATTATTTGGAGGTGTTCAATCTTCTAAAGTTTTATTAATTTTTATCAAATTTTAGGATTTATGGCCTCAATTGTAGGAAAAGGTGTTGATTTTTGAAAGTTTGATTGTTTATGAATAACTAACGATAAATACACCTTTCTCTGCAGGCCATATGTTCTTATATGAGGTAAATAGGCCAGGTTATGGCCCATGTCTAGATCGTATGCATATGCGTTTTTAAACTCACACCTCTTTCACAAAAATTAAAACTAAATAAATAATAACTATAAAATAATAAAATTAGCCAGACCCAACCCATTCCATTATAATACGAAGCTGGGCAGCTAGATACGTTTATGAAAATAACCAGAACCAAACTAGTTACTGACTTGATAATGGAGCTACGAGTACGTTGCGAATTATTGGAAGACAGGAGACAGATGAAGAGATTACTTTTATTCCCTGTCATCAGTATCTCTACTGGTTTGCAATAACCTCTTAATCTCAATATACCCTTACAGCCCATGTTCTCAATTATCTCCTTCATGTATTCTAATCTTTGTTTACCTCTACAGTTCTTTCCTTCAACAGTTCCATCGACTAACAAATTAACAAAACCCGAATATCTTAAAATGGTGCTACCGTCATGTCTGTTTTATCTGTACGTGTCTTCCACAAACTACTTTTCTCACCAATCATTTCCAAAATATGTTCGTTTCGTTCTTTATCTGTCCACTTACTTTTCAGCATTTTTTTTTCTTTCTGGTATTCCTAAAGTCCATGCTTCACTACAATAAAGTGCTCTGCTCCATATATTTCTTGCTAGATCAATACTTGAAGCTAAAAGATTTCTCTTCTTGAAGAAGGCTCTTCTCGCTAATGCTATTCTGCTTTTAACAAAATTCCTGTTTCGGTCATCAGTTGTAATTTTACTTCTTAAGTAACAGAATTCACTTCTTTTTCTTATCACAACTGATGCTATTTTTGTATTTATTTTATTACTTTCGCTTTCATTTGCGCTAAATTTCACCACTTTTATTTTGTTGTGGTTTATATTTTGTTAAAATTCCTTTATCAGTATTTTCTTCATGCCATTCCGTTTCAATATCTTCAGTCTGTTTTGCTAATACATACTGTTTTTATATTTTTTGGAATCCCACCCGACAGTATCACAAGTTTTTTCTAAAGTAAAAAATGTCAGAAAAGTACTCTTATCTTTCTTGACAGGCCCTCCAAGTATCAATCTTAAAGCCAGACAGCTTCTCTTGTACCCCAGTTTTTGATAAACGCAAACTGATATATACCTACTATCTCTTTTACTATCTTTTCTATTCTTCTACTCTACTGTTTGTGAAAATTGTTAGACCAAGAAGGAAACACGTTTATAATAAAAATACCAACATATCAGGTACAAGACAAAGTACAAATGATTAGCATTACAGAACTGTACATGTGGCATGTGCTACAATCAGAGCTTCTAGAAACCGTGGCATGGAATCAAAGAGATCTTGGATGTGCTGCTGGGGAAGACACTGCTACGCGGTTTGTAGGAGCGTACAAAAAGCATTGGCAATGGGTGCAGGAGGAACAGAACGAACAAGATGCCGAAAGGGCCATGTCCGAGATATGCTCGACGGCATGTCAGGCAAACATGCAGGGCAGGGAATCATTGGTACTGCCAGCCGTTCTTCGAAGGAAGCTTGCACATTCCTCGCTACATGTGACGGGCATTGTCCTGCTGAAATAGCTGTCTGGAAGCGGGGCAGCGCCTCGGGCTTTAAAACCTACATGATATAGCGGATGTAGTTCAGATTTCCCTTAATGCGTAGGAGATGAGTCCGCATGCTACAGCCAATGGCGCTCCAAACCGTCATACTTGGCGTTTATCCGCTATGCCACTCAACAATGCAGTCTGACCTATTGTGCCCACCGTCGTAACGTCTACACGTAACGGTCTTCACTGTAGGAGAAGTGGAAGCGAAAATCGACGGAAAACACTACATTTTGCCACTCATAATTAAAGCTGTAAAAGTAACGATGTGTTCGTTACTGAGTAACGAGTTCGTCGCCTGACTCGAAGTACCGAATCGTTACTCACAAATTCATTTCGTTACTCTCATTTGTCGTATATATACGAACACGTTACAGCTCTCGCAGCTAACTAATTTTGACAACGTAAAGACTAATTTTGTAGTTTTTTTTTTAACCTTTAAAATTACAGTGCATAATTTGTAAATAGAAAATTTGTATGGATAATTTGAGATAGTTACTTTTTTTTCATTGATCGTTCATTAGTGAAGTTAATTTATTTCAAACATTTATAAGATGTGTTTATTTTAGTGTTTGATACCTTCTATTTTATTTCATAGTGTAATTTACAATATAAAAGAGTTGTCTAATAGTTTGTGATATAAATATCTGCATTTGTTATGTTCTAATAATATTTAATTAAATTGCAATGGAGCACGCGCTCCGGTGGCAATTTACCTACACACTCATCTTTGACACCCTTACCTAAAAAAGAGAATCTTCCTGCACCCTTGAGCCTGAAATCGAGTGCCAACATGTCATGTTCATCTTTTCTTTTCAAAGCATTACTTTTAATTCTTACACCAATATCTTTCCATGCCTCATCATCAATATACGCCTTGTACACTTCCATGATCCTCATCACCCTCATCCTGTCTTGCAATAAATCCCATTCCAGCTCTTTTTTCATATCTGTTACTGATTGCATTCTGCGATAATTTAAAAAAAAAAAAAAAAAAAAAAAAAAAAACTAAGCAGTTCCAGAATTCCATAAACAAACAACAAGATACAATAACTTTATTCCTTTTGTCAGGGGTTAGTTATTGTATTTTACAGCAGGATCCATGTGATCAATGTGGTACTGGCTTTCATGTTGAATGTTTGTTATAACCACGACGCAACTACAATTACGAATGTATTCCCCTGTTTGTCCTATACCTTTATTATTGATTTAAAAGTTTTGAATATTGATATGTTTAAAATGAAATAAAGCGGGAGTCAGTAGCACTTTGCCTGCAGGCCCGATATGATGATATGTCCACATTTATTTTAACAAATCTATCACAAAAAGATGAAAAATTTACAAAAATAAATGAAAACAGTAAAGGAAGACAGTGGTGAAACCTCCCATTTAAAACGAAATACACTCCTGGAAATTGAAATAAGAACACATTGACGCCGGTGTGTAAGTCCTACCATACTTGCTCCGGACACTACGAGAGGGCTGTACAAGCAATGATCAAACGCACGGCACAGCGGACACACCAGGAACAGCAGTGTTGGCCGTCGAAGGGCGCTAGCTGCGCAGCGGTTGGGCACCGCCGCAGTCAGTGTCAGCCAGTTTGCAGTGGCATACGGAGCTCCATCTCAGTCTTTAACACTGGTAGCATGCCGCGACAGCGTGTACGTGAACCGTATGTGCAGTTGACGGACTTTGAGCGAGGGCGTATAGTGGGCATGCGGAAGGCCGGGTGGACGTACCGCCGAATTGCTCAACATGTTTGGCGCGAGGTCTCCACAGTACATCGATGTTGTCGCCAGTGGTCGGCGGAAGGTGCACGTGCCCGTCGACCTGGGTCCGGACAGCAGCGACGCACGGACGCACGCCAAGACCGTCGAATCCTACGCAGTGCCGTAGGGGACCGCACCGCCACTTCCCGGCAAGTTAGGGACACTGTTGCTCCTAGGGTATCAGAGAGGACCATTCGCAACCGTCTCCATGAAGCTGGGCTACGGTCCCGCGCACCGTTAGGTCGTCTTCCGCTCACGCCCCAACATCGTGCAGCCCGCCTCCAGTGGTGTCACGACAGGCGTGTATGGAGGGACGAATGGAGACGTGTCGTCTTCAGTGATGAGAGTCGCTTCTGCCTTGGTGCCAATGATGGTCGTATGCGTGTTTGGCGCCATGCAGGTGAGCACCACAATCAGGACTGCATACGACCGAGGCACACAGGGCCAACACCCGGCATCATGGTGTGGGGAGCGATCTCCTACAATGGCCGTACACCTCTGGTGATCGTCGAGGGGACACTGAACAGTGCACGGTACATTCAAACCGTCATCGAACCCATCGTTCTACCATTCCTAGACCGGCAATGGAACATGCTGTTCCAACAGGACAATGCACGTCCACATGTATCCCGTACCACCCAACGTGCTCTAGAAGGTGTAAGTCAACTACCCTGGCCAGCGAGATTTCCGGATCTATCCCCCATTGAGCATGTTTGGGACTGGATGAAACGTCGTCTCACGCGGTCTGCACGCCCAGCACGAACGCTGGTCCAGCTGAGGCGCCAGGTGGAAATGGATTGGCATGCCGTTCCACAGGACTACATCCAGCACCTCTACGATCGTCTCCATGGGAGAATTGCAGCCTGCATTGCTGCGAAAGGAGGATATACACGGTACTAGTGCCGACATTGTGCATGCTCTGTTGCCTGTGTCTATGTGCCTATGGTTCTGTCTGTGTGATCATGTGTTGTATCTGACCCCAGGAATGTGTATATAAAGTTTCCCATTCCTGGGACAATGAATTCACGGTGTTCTTATTTCAATTTCCAGGAGTGTACTTTGATGAGATTATAATATTTTTTAAATACGTGTCCCATTATCATTTCAGGCTTGTATGCAGGGTTCTGAATAGGCTACTTTAAAAATAACCCCGTTTAGCTATTGTCACTAGATATGCCACAGTCAGGTGAAAGGTCAGGTATTTGTTTGTGAGTGCAAACAGGTGTTTGTTTTGAAATTAGATTTCTCTTTCGAATATAAAATTCATTGCGGCAAATCAAGTGTATATTTAGAGGTTTTCCATAAGATCCCTGTGCTAATTACTTTAAGTTTTATCCAAACAAAAGTAACGAAACGAAACGATTGTAACGAAGTTAACCTGTACGCGACGCGACTCTATACAATGCTTCATGCTATTGTTCGGTTGTACCGAAAGTAACGAGTAACGATTCGAAAGTAACGGGTATTGATTGGTTTAGTAACGAATACATACGAGTATAGAAGTTCTCGTTACTTTTACAGCTCAACTCATAACGCTACGGACGATGTTCATATTGCAACCTGAGGCGTTAGTGGTTGCTGGGCAATGGAAACCGACGCAATGGTATGCATGCAATCAGTTCAGCCTTCAACAGACGGCGTAGAATCGCCGACGCAGACAAGTTCACACCCGTTGCTTTGCTGCAACATCGAGCCAACGCTGTGAGAGATGTTTTGACAGTTACAGCTGAGCTATAAGATGACGGCCGTCTCTTGCTGTGGTCACATTGAGTGGTCCAGTACCTGCTCGTCGTTTAATGTACAACCCTCTTCTATATTCACCGTCTATATGGTTGGTGTTGCTTCTATCCACTGGTTCACCCACGAATCATTGTCGTAGCAGCGTGCATCATACGAGCAGCTATTTCACTGTACGAGAAACTCGTTTCCCGAAGATTGATCATTTTACCATGTTTGGCCTCATTTCCATGGTTATATTGCTCCATTTATGGTCGAGTAGGTATATCGCCACCTACTTTCAACTTTACTCTTCGTTTGAAGACGCTGCAGCTACTTAGCGTGACCTAACTTTGACACACAAAAGAGAGCACTGATGGATCTAGGTGTATTCCATATCTTTGCAATCTTTATCACTTATTATACTACATCTCCTCTTGCTTTTGAGTGATTCAGACCATTCCTTCCGTGTCAATTCTCTTAAACAGTAGTATACATATGAAGACTGTGTACGATGGCTATAAAATAAAAAATCATTTAAGGCGTAACTGATTTGAGTAGTTTTCTTATGTACCGAAGGGTTTCATGGATTGTTATGAATTATCGTGTGAGTGTTGAACTTCTTACCCGAAACAGTGAAAGAATTTAAACCAAACATTCCTCGTAATGCAATAATAGGTGTGTAGGGGAACTGTCAGTTGGACGTAATCTCTAACGCATCTTATTAATTAATGAAACTGAGATAAATGGAGTAAAATAATATGAAGAAAATTTTGGTTGTTCGTACTGTGTATTTGAATGCAAATATGCCACTATATGAACACTGAAAAGAGTCAAAATACGCTAAACAATCAAGCGATCATCCCATCAGAAAACAGTGAAATGTTACAGCAAAACTTTGACCTCTACCTATAGCTTTACGAACCTGGGATAACAGTAGAAATCTGTAAATTCGATGAGTGATTTGTTTTGCACGGAGAAAAGAAATATTAGAATAGTTGTAAACTGATTGTTGTTACCTTAGGATTCGGTGCCTTCCTTCCTACATGTTTAACGTCAAAATAACATCAAAAATAATACTGAACAGTCTTTGACCCGAGAAATCCATTGATCACTTTGTTCTGATGGTAAGCGTTCTGTTTTACTGGTATCGGAATACGAATTACTGCAGTGGAACATTGATAAAGTGAGACAAGTGGGAATCATCGATATTATCACAGACGGGCTGTGAGATTAAATCTTCGAGTGCGTGATGTATGTTTTTCGCCAATCTCTCTTTTCTTCTTTAATGACATAAATGTCCTAATCAACCAATATAATTCTTAAAGGTCATAGTCATTCTCACTGTCAGACGCTGTTAAGTTAATTTATTTTTTCATTCACTGAGGGTTTTTATTATTTTTTTATTTCACGAATATGCTTTTATGTCAGTTTCACGACGACTTCTTGAAGAAGCCGCCTGAAATCTTTCAAGTGGGAAGATAACCGCAGCGAAGTCCGATAACCTTGATAAACATAACGATTTGCTCATTATTGCTTCCTGAGAGTGTAATACATGCTGAAGACATACCTACTGCACTCAGAACAGTTACCCGATGTCAGAAATTATACTGGTATGGAAAGATTACTGATATTTTAAGACATATATGATAATAATTCAATAATTTCCTTCATTTCAGCGCTACTTCCATGATTAATAATTAAGTAGTCGTGTTGGCGGTCACGTGGCCAGAAAAAGTGGAGGATTGTTCGGTGGTATCGTTATTCACCCATGTAAATCACATAAACGAATAAACGTTGAGATATTCTTGGAATTTGGGTTGTTCAGATTCGGTTAGCAAATATGCCAAATAACGAGGTTAAGCATGTGGTGGACATTTAATTTGAAAACTCTGTACCGCAGTTTATAAACTGATTGATTGTTGATATCCTATGGAAGTGTGTAAGGAACTACAATGATCGTAAAGAACATTTCACAAACATCTCAGAGTCGGACGTAAAATAATGGCAATGTTTCAAAAACGTAGCGCTGCCTGCAGGGGATGTCAACATGATGGGGAGGGGCAGTATCAGCAACTTTTTATTGTTATTATTATTGTTATGGTTACGGCGTTACTGTTTGTTGTCGTTGCTGCGATTAGAGGTGTCATACTCTACCATCGCCTCTGTTAAACAAAGAATCATTCGACTCACCAGAAAAATCCACTTCCTGACGGGAAACTTGAAACAAATATCATTTTAGTTTGTGTTTGCGAGAGGCTCCGCAAACACCAGGGCCAAGGCACGTTGAGCGACTAGTGTGGCATGCCGACTGAAGATCATTGCTCGACGCATCGGAGCGTCAGTCGGCTGCCAGCAGCCAGAGAGGACTACGACTATCATTACCCAGGTGGCGGTTCTCCTGGAATGTGGGGAAGTTCTTACACTTGGTGCATCTCCTTCCAGATTTTTGTTGTGGTTGTCTTCATCGGTGTGGCTTATTAGGATTGTCATCTCCGGTGTGGGTTACTGTATGAAGTGGACTGGCCACCTGATATTGTCGTTGAAGTGAAGTGTGTTGTCTAGTTGGGCAATGAGTGGATTTGTTGAATTGGTGCAGTTTGTATAGAACTTAGCAGCCAATTTTTTGATTTTGAATTTTAACTTTTCCAGACCACTGACTTCGTGTAGCACTAAAGACGGGGTATCTTTAGGCAGCTTATACGCATAGCGTATTGCTCTATTTTGAATCGTCTGTAGCTTCTGGATGTGTGAGGTAGCAGCATTTCCCCACACAACCGCTGCAGAGCAGTATACAGTCTAATGGCCTGGTCGGGTTTTAGTTTGGACGTCGGGTTGAGAATGGGATAATGAGTCCTCATTCTGCCTTTTGCCTTTGCTCTGACTATCCTGATGTGCTGTTTCCAGGTGAGGCGCTTATCGAGGGTTACACCAAGGTAGATCGCAGTTTGGGTCCATGGTATCGGCTCGCCAAATAGTTTGATGGGTTGTAGATTCAGTGGAACTACTCGCCTGGTGATAAATGTGGCCTGACTTTTCCCTGCGTTGAAGGCAAGTCGCCATCTATTGGCCCAGCCTTCAATATTAGTGCAGGCTCTCTGAAGCGAGTTCCTTGCATTTTGTGCTTTAATGCTCTTTGTGAACTGCGCTGTGTCGTCAGCATATAGTCCAGTATGCACACAATCAGTTTTTGGCAAGTCGGCAGTATAAAGATTATAGAGGACTGGCCCGATGACTGAACCTTGCGGGACTCCAGCCTCAATTCTTTTAATAGATGACACGGCCTCGTCTAAGATTACCCTGAAAGTTCTGCCGGTCAGATAGTTCTTCAGCAGCCTCACGTGCGACAGAGGGATGCCTAGTACAAGGAGTTTGTATAGCAGTCCTTGGTGCCAGACAGAATCAAAGGCTTTCGAGACGTCCAGAAGAACTGTCGCGAAATACTCTTTCTTCTCGAATGCACTTAGCGCATGTTCTACAAGTCTAAGTAGCTGTTGAGATGTGGAATGGTGCTCTCTGAATCCAAATTGTTCCTCCGGGAGTAGATGCTCTTGATCTATGTGATGTCGCAGCCTCCTTAGGTAAAGCTTTTCGAACATCTTCGACATGGTTGGTAGTAAGCTTATAGGACTGTAGGATTTCGGGGATCTTCTGTCTTTCCCTGGGTTGGGAATGGCCACAATATCTGCAGGCTTCCAGGTCTCAGGGTAGTCACCGGTTTTAATAATATGGTTGAAAATGGCTGTTAAGTAATTAATAGCTTGTCTTGGTAGTTGTTTTAGTAGTGGCGCCCCTATGCCGTCATGACCCGGTGCTTTATTGGGTTTTGCATGTTGTAACATGCCGATGACTTCATCCTCCGTGATTGGGTCGATTGAGTCCTCTTCGGGAATGTTAGTATTTAGAAATCTTTGCAGTCGCTCTTCTACCATCTGAATGTGTTGCACGTCGAGATGGTCCTGCACTGGATGGAAGTTGGCTTCAAATACTACTGCTATTGCCTCAGCTTTTTCTTGGGGTTCGCTGACAAATCTGTTGCCTACCAAGAGAGGCGGTAACTTTCCTCCCTTTCCCAGCATTCGCCTGGTTAGTCTCCAAGCCGAGCCGTCTTTTGTGCTTATAGTGTTGAGTAGGCCTTCCCATTATTTATTTTTGTGTTGCTGCACTTCCAACCTGATTTCGTGCCGCATACGATTGATGTGTTGTTTGGTGACTGGGTCACGTGTAATCTGCCATTCCCTGGTGAGTCGGTTTTTAGTGGTTATGGCCTCTCTGATATTTGGCGAAGAGGTTTTGAGTAATTTTACAGGATGGGCTTTTGCTGGGGGGAAGCAGCATCTGCTGCTTCGTTGATCCACTGAGTGAGGGCGTGGGTAGCAGCGTTGGACCCTATGATATCAGGTGGTGCAGCATTTTGAAGTCTTTGGGTGAGGTGCTGTTTGTATAAGTCCCAGTTTATGTTTTTGATGTTTCTGTGGCGGCTAGGATTTTTTAATCTTGCACCCTCAGCTAAGTAAAAAATGACTAGTATGTGATCAGAAGAGAGTGCGTTTTTTGTGGCTATTGCAATTGTATGATTGAGTCCTTTGGTTATTGCGATGTCGAGAACATCTGGCATATATCTTCTTTGGAAGATGGTGGGTTCGGTGGGCCCCCATACCATACCATCATTTGCCTGTACAGCACGCAGTAGCTGCTTGCCGGCTGTATTTGTAAGTCTGGAATTCCAATAACAGTGTTTCGCATTGAAATCCCCTGCTATGAAGACGTTCCCAGCGATGTTTAGTAGCTTGGCGATTTCTTCCGCGCTGACTTTGTTGGCGGGTCGACGGTAAGCGGAGATAAGGATCATCCTGCCACTTGACGTGTCGGCAGCGATACCATTTGCTTAGGACAGTTGCAGCTCGCCACCATATACCAGTTGCCGGGACTCGTATAGAGCCGTCTCCGCAAGCTCGTCGAGATGGGAGGAAACAACAAGAAGAAGCGAGCAGCAAGAAAAGCGGCAATCGACCAGCCAGTCACGTCATCCCCCTGCGTCAAGAGCACGGAGCGCAAGGAAGCGACTCGCCAGCCTGACCAGGGCGAACCACCAGTGGCAGACCCAGCCCCCTGCATCCCTCCACCCCCAGCCTGCGTCGCCGCGGCCGAGGACGAGGGGGAGGACATGGAGACTGAAGACTCCGCCATAGAAGAGGGGCCAGTATTGACCCTCTACTTGACTCCGCCGTACATCAGTACAATTCTCGACACGCTATAGTGGCTCACAACCCAGCCGCTGTTCGCATGGCCGATTAAAGACGGGATAAAAGTCACGGCCCGCTGCCAGGCCAACTATGACATCTTAATCAACAAGATGGAGGGCAGGAACAACCTTCCACCAGAAGTGCAGACCAAGACATCTGAACATACCGCGGAGACAGCATCACCGCCTCCAACAACTAGATCAGTCAGTACTCAGTGCAGCAGACCTGCACGCAAGACTGACGTCATTCAGTGTTACAAATTCCAAGGCTTTGAGCACTACGCAAAGCACTGTACCAGCAAGCTCAGATGCGTGCGCTGCGGGGAAGAACATCAACCGGCGGCCTGTCCCAGGCCAAAGGAGAACCCCACCTGCTGCAACTGCGGGGGAACCCCGCCGCCTGCCACCACTCCTGTCCTGAACCGAAGCGCCTGCAGCGGGAAATATCGACGAGACACCCTACGTAGCCTGCTCCCTCTGCCCAGAGGAACACACAAACTTGCAAAGTACATCGTCAGACCACCTAGAAAGCTGCAACGTCCAGCTGCGAAACCAGGGCAAGGTACCCCGACCAGCCTCGTCATGTTCCGAGCCCTGCCAAGAGGTCGCCACATAGAAATTCAAGTAGACCACAGAACCCTAGCTGCAGCAAGCATGCCGCAGCAAACGGCACTCATCGAGCTGCTAATGCAGCTCATCACTAGCGACTCCCGGAAGACTCTCACCTAAGGCCTTTTCTCATGCGCGAAGACCACTGGTAACCGCCATCAGAAGAATCCATCTTCTGCCAACCAAAATGACAGACCAACACCGAAGACACAACCCGTCTAATAATGTTGAGGAGTAAATGCCGAAAGGCAATACACTCCAAAATACTCTGGTCCAATAATGGAGCAGATAATGGCTCTACTGCTGCATCGGAGCGTACCACCCCCACCACCGGTATCGAAGCGCCGTGGCGGGATTGGAGGGTGTGGGTCGAAGGGTATAAATGCCGCCCCGGCAGGTCCTTCTCGACAGTGGCGTGCTGGACTGCGCTTCTCACGCCTGTCAGCAGACGCAACCTGAAGATGATGGCACGTTACGTCGTCGAAAATTCGTTGAACTACGACCAATTGATCAGGCCTCATGCCCGAGAGATCTTCAAGCAAATTATTGTTTTTTAATAATTTTTTGAAAGCTTTGTATACCAGAGAAATATGTTTCATTTATCATTTTTTTGTCAGTGTTATATGAGATGTCACGTAGACCTCTCAACAGTTCAAATGACTTAAAAGTGACTCAAACTGAAATACCAGACCAGCACTCTATGACCATTTAGCCACCACCTCGGCCGGAGCATGACACTGTGTTAACCTCATCTCTAGTGCCGTCGTCCAGAAACGAAATGAAGAGTTCTAACTCCACTATTATCCTTCAAAACATCCATATTAGCAAAGAAGAATATCTTAACAATTCAATAAGCTGGAAAATGCTGAATCAAAAGAAATGGAGGTGAAAATGGGAGTTCCACAGGTTAGTGCATTGGGACTATTGCTGTTCATTAATCTGACGAATGATTTTGTCAATGATTAAGAGTCAGAAGTTATGTTGTGTGCAGGCGACGTAATGGTATATTATATGATGAAAACGGGAGAAGTCTGTGAGCAGCTACAGGACGAACTGTATGGGATATATCGCCATGCAGGTCAGCATGGAATAAAGATAAATGACAAAAAGAGTCAGCTTATTAGGTACACAGATAATAAATCTTAACTTTGTTTATGATTATATGGTGACAAAGGAATTGCTTGTTGAGTACTTGAAGTGCAAATATTTTACCATAACATCTGATAATAATCTCAAATTGACAGGACACATTGGGCAGTAGTAGGAAAACGTTTCAATTTCAGATTTGTTGGAATGGACGATGTTCAGAGACGTGAGGGAATAAGGTTGCTTAAATATGGTGGTGTTAGTAAGGGGCCCACATTTGTGTATCAAATACAGGAGTTGGAGGACGTGTAAAGGAGAGCAACTAGTTTTTTTGTGAAAATTACCACGGAACACAATCATTAATTGCTATGATAATGAAGCTGGATTGGGATATATTCGAAAACGAGAGGGGTTGAAGGAATCGCTGGAAGTGTACAAGACGTTCATTGGTGATGAGGCTTGTAAAAACATTTGTGAAGAATTGAGCGAAGTGCATGAAAGAGAAAATATGTCCGTGACACGACTGCAGGAATAAGGAAGTGGGAAAATTTTCTTTTACAGGTAAGGGAGACAGAAATTGGAATAAGTTACTTAGGGAAGTGATGAAAAATTTACGCTGAAAGAACTTAAAATTCAAGTTCGTAAAGGGGAAAAATAGTGGGTGGAAAAATTACACCCATAGAATTATTGAAGAGTCTATAGGAAATTTGCTACCGAGCTTGCACTCCATTGCAATTAAATAAAATATGTACTTATAGTTATTTCAACAATCAGTCTTTGGTTGCATAACGACGCAGAAACAAGTTTATTCCTAAAATAGATTATTCTTTAATTAAATAAAAATCGCACAAAAACAATTCTTTTAAAAATAGGTCAAGTCAGGTGCTTGCGTAGTGACAAAAAAGTTATGAGATCTTCTACTGAGCCAAGTTTATATTTTGGAGTGTGTATTCACTTTATTTTCTGAAACATAATGGTTTGTCTTGGTGTTATAGATCGTTTATTTAGAATTTAAAAAATTCTGGTGACTTCGCAAATAAGCATGCCATGTTTTAGAAAACCAATATAAATACCTTAAATGTGTTGCTTTATCAAACTTACAAATGCGTAAAAGCCTATATTCCCATTGTTCTTTTTCGGGTTTGACAAGTCTCAGAATAAATGGTTTCCCCAAATCACTCCAGGCGAATGCCGGGATGCTTCCTTCAAAAGGCCGAATTCCTTGCCCCCATTCTTTCCCGTCTCTAATGAACTCCATGTCGACGAGGCGTAAAGCTATGAGCAAAAAAATAAACAAACAAAGAAAACCAATCAAACAAAACAACCAAACAAAAACAAAGAAAATCAAACAAACAAAGATGAAAGCCGGGAGAGAAATAGAAAGAGGGGTGGAGGGGGGGGGGGGAGAGAGGGTTACAAAAAAAAAAAAAAAAAAAAAAAAAAAAAAACGCTGTCTCTTCAAGGAAAGTTATTTTTCATTCCTGATGATTTTTATGAACTTCTCTTTTAATAGTTTTATTTAAGTAGTGGAGTTATATTTTTAGATGAATTTGCGCTTCGCTTTTGTGCCTTTTAACTTATACTTTTTCTGAACGCCAACGGATTACATCCTGGTGTTGAATTAATTTAGAATTAACATTTAATGCCAAGACGCGTGGCATAGATTTTGTTCCTTGTTTATTTACTGCATCCTGTTTTATCGAACATTTGCTGTAAACACCCGTTAAAATGTTATTAGCTCCTGTGACTGATGAAGCGTTGTCCGTATGTTCCTGGTACAGGGGTACGAAACAATCCCTGCGCAATTGTTTGTCAGGTGTTTTGTTTCCGTACCTCGTTGAATATCCACTATATTTTTAAGTGAAAAAGATAGAAGCAAATTGTAATTAATGGATGCTGTCTAGGAATGTATAATAAAATAAAAACCATTAGTTGAATAGAAATTACACTGAGCAGTACTGTACACGAGGCGAGACCCTCGTGTACCGGCCGTCCTCGTTACGGTTTTCAGACGGGTTCCTGCTTTCAACAAGGCGAATGCTGGGACGGTCCCCAATCTCTGGCTCATAAACCACACATTTCACAAACAAAAATATACACCTATCATACAGAACATAAAGTTACAAGTTTCGCAGACAGAGGGCAACACAAACTTTCCTCCTGTTGGTTGGGTAACCTATAGAACTAACAACGCTGCTTGTTACATGGATATGTATGAATCGAATAGCAAAATTAACACATTGACCGGCTAGGTAAACGGGCGGTTGATTTGTTGCGTGCTCCTATTAGTCACTTCGGATGACCAAAGTCTCTGTAACAGCGTGTAATGTTGCCGGGTATTCCTACTGTTTAATGTAGAACGCGATCGACGAACTAATCCCGGTTGTTGAGTTTTCAAAGAACTGGCCTAGTATTGTGGAGGTACCTGGTTGGATCCCCGACCCGGCCATCCAGAGTTGGGGTTTCCATGATTTCCTTGGCCAGGTGAATTCTTTTACCTTCCTTGTCCCCCCGTCATTTTTAGTCTCTGATGTTCTCGACGTCGGCGAGCCATAAAATCTTAATACTAATCTATATATATATATAAAGAGGAATGTATGTATGTTTGTTTGATTGTTTGTTCTTCATACAAATCCACAGTTTTCATCCGAAATCGATGAAACTTTGCACACTTATTCTTTGAAACAAGGAGAAAAATACTGTCTACATTTTGTCGAAAAATAATTTGTATAAATAATACATGTAGTCTTATAATTTCGAAAAATTACTGAACGGCGATAGACAGACGCGTTGGATCTGGAGATCTCTTTACTGTTTTTCCATGTAACGGTCAGGTAGCTCAGTGGTTAAAGCGCTTGATTACTGATGTTTGGGTCGTGGTCTGCGGTTCAAATCTCTGTGGATGCTAAGATTAAAAAAAATGATCGTTAGAGTGACGCCGGGACCGTCGGTTATTCGGATTGTATGTTAAACTGTAGATATTACAAATTTAGGGGTGCAGCACGAGGCAAATCGTAGGTAGGCCTGTAATTCTGTAGATGTACACTTTTTTACGTTATATTGATCCCTCAGGAGTGATTCGCAGTGTGTGTGTGTGTCATCTGCAGTAATAATACTATAAATGAGGAAGGAAGTCTCTATCTTTTGTTACGTTTTTAAGACTTAATGCCTATACGGGTATTGACGGAATTTGACAAGAAAATCTGTAGGGAGGGCACAGGAAATTTTTTATCGGTATGATTAACAGTTGTAGTCACGAAATTTTGAGAACTTATCGATTTTTTTTTAAACTGCTTAACGTCTCTAAACAGCGAGGTCTTTAAGAGACGGGGAAGGATGGGGGAAAGGAATGGGAAGGAATTCGGCCATGGCCTTTTTGAAGGAAGCATCCCGGCATTTGCCTGGAGTGATTTGGGAAACCATGGAAAACTCAAATCTGGATGCCCGGATGCGGATTCGAACCGGCGTCATCCAGAATGCGAGGCGAGAACGCTAACCGTTACACCACCACACTTGGAAGAACTTATCGAATGGTGACAGAGAGATGGATGTGTGTGTAAGTCTGTAATGTTACGTCGCTTGCACAAGCTATGCTTCTCGCGCATTATGTTAGTGTATAATTTGTTAATAAATTTCGTTTTGAGAAAAAACGTATTATTTAGTATAGACGTCGATTTTCTCTGTCCTATTACTTTGTGTTTGCTTAAATGTTTCTGGCACCAGTTTATTTTTCCTTCTTTTTTGACATGCCTTCCGGGCGTAAACTGACCTAAGTTGTAGCTCTAGCAGAGAACGAGCAGCTAAAGTTATTAGAACCCAAGAATCGGATGCTCATGCTCGAGAAAGAAGAAAAGACCAATCTAAAATGAATCTGCCCTTAGTTAACACCCCCCCCCCCCCCCCACCACCACCACATGCCCTCACCTTCGTTTTTTTCTGTTTTTAAATGTATTTGAAATTGATTCTCTTCAAGGGACAAGTTCGATGGTAGAATCATATAGTGATGGCTTTCCTGTCATATTATGCCAACTCGGTGTTGTTTGGATCCAATCCTTCGTTACCAAAAACTTTCTATATTCAATTCTGGCAATGAAATTCTTAATCCACGCGTACGAAGTCGCGGGTATCAGCTAGTATAAACTTTCTGGCTTACTTCACATCCAGATAAGTAGCTTCGTCAATAGTTGTGAGAGATATCAAGAATGAAACATCGTATACATTCGGAACACCAAAACTTCCAACCTAACCATTTTTCATATAGACGGCCCCAGTGGAAAAGTTAAGCACTTATGGCATAGAACAATTGTAAACCGTCAGCCATTAAAGTTTCAGCCTTATCTCTGTAGCCCTTATTTCAATGCTGACTGGCATTAACGATTATGTTTTACTTGTATCGGTACCAGTTATACAGTATTTTCCCCTCAAATTTCTGTGTATGGGTGCAACAGAAGCCTGTGATAACAGCCGGAAACTGTAAACTTTTTACTTCAATAGAGATTTGTTAAGATGCCTGCTTAACGCTAAGTGTAAAAAATCCTTTATAGGTGAAAATTACTACTGAATGACCTGATTTTTACCATCACGGAGATAAGTTCAGACTTTTCAGTGAGATTCTCTTTCTCCTCCGCAAAAACTCCATAAAAACACGGACGAAGCTGTTTGAGAGTATTTACGTAAGCAGGGTAACGAGTAGAGCTGTAAACTAACGAGAAATTCTGTACCCGTATGTATTCGTTACTAAATCAATCAGTACCCGTTACTTTGGAATCGTTACTCCTTACTTTTGATACAATCGAACACTGTCTTGGAGCATTGCATCGAGTCTCCTCTCGTACGGGATAACTTCGTTACTATCGTATCGTTTCGTCACTCGTTACTTTTGATACAACCGAACACTAGCATGAAGCATAGCATCGATTAGCGTAGCATACAGGTCGACTTCATTCGTACATGGTAAAGTTTGAGTAAATTGTTTATTTGGTAAAATAAGTTTAGGTAAGTTGTTCGCATGGATAAAACTTGAAGGAAAGTAATTAGCAAATGGATCTTACGGTAAACCTCTGAATGTACACTTGATTTACTGTAATGAATATTATATAGGAAAGAATAATCTAATTTTAAAACAAACATCTATTTGCATACAAAAAAAAAAGACCTGACCTTTCGCCTGACTGTGACATATCTAGTGACAATAACTAATGAAGGTTATTTTTTAAAGTAGCCTACTCAAAACCCTGCATACAATCCTGATATGATAATGGGACATGTATTTAAGAAATATTCTAATATTATAATCTCATCAAAGTACTTCGTTGTTAAATAGGAGGTTTCACCATTGTCTTCCTTTACTGTTTTCATATATTTTTGTAAATTCTTCATCTTTTTGTGATTAGATTCGTAATAATTGTTGTTGCGTCGCGGTTACAACATCAAATCCAGTGCCGCATTGATGAAATGGATCCTGCGGTAATTAAAGTTCATTCATTGCTATGTCACATTACTTCTGATACAACTGAGCACTAGCTTGAAGCATTACTTATGAATGACTTCTTTAGTACTTTGTGAAGTTCAAGTGAATTGTTCATTGATCAAAGTAAATTTAGGTAAATTGTTCGTACATTTCATTTACTGCACTGAATATTACATACTTCAGAATAATACCCAATATCACAATCGCAGCACACTTAAATCCACTAATTTCAAAACAAACATATGCTCATTCAATCGCTGGGCGAACCATTCCAGCTCTCGCATGACGCGTGATACCTCGTGTTCATTCGTTTATCGAATCAAACTGACACCTATACGACAAATGCGAGGAAAGAAACATGCGAGTAACGAAGTGAATTTGTAACGATTCGGTACTTCGAGTCAGGCGACGAACCCGTTACTCAGTAACGAATACATACGGTTTGCTACAGCTCTAGCAACGAGCTGTACGAGGTAACAGTATCAGGTTGTTTATCTGTGAACGCTGTGAAGTGCCGATTAACTATGATGAAAAATAAAGTCCTCTCTCTTGAGCCCTCAGAATCTTGCTTCTTCCTGCTCCTCGCAATCTTTCCTGCGACGATTTGCTGTCACTCCATCCGAAAAATTCATTTTATGTGATCGAATAATGCCAGACCTTGCAACGGTTTCAAATGTAATGGGACGGTTGGGAGTATCCTATCTTAATCAAATTGCAAATTGCCTTGATATTAGTGTTTCGAAATTTTAGGTGAGCAGTTTTCTAATATAAAGGACTATTATATGAGAGTTATCTTTTTAGTTTTATTTTCAGATCTTTTGCTTATTAACCATATAGCCAACCTGAAGATTATATAATGTCTACATTTACAGATTAGTATTTACGGTAGTTCTCTTACTTCCAACTTTTTTTTAAATTCATTATTTATTTTACAGCGATTTTAATTTCCTTGAGAAAGTCGAAGATTCACTTACAAATTCAAATGTCGCCTGTTCCCTGACACTAAATGGTACTACGTATCCTAGTCAACGTATGTGTTGAGAAGATCATACGTTTCTCTTTCTTCCTGTTGCATCTCAAAAATTTTAGATTGTTCTGCACAGTCGCAACTAGGTGTGTCAGATTTGGAGTAAGTATTTTTTGCCGGTTACATTTTTGGATTCTCATATTTTTAGCCTAATGGCTAACACGACTGTTGTGCTGACAGCATTGTGAAGGCTTTCCTTAGAACATGTTCGCTTATGTCCAGGAGAATATTATCGGCGAGTCGGATGTGCCGACACTATTCTGCCAGATTCAAATGAAAAAAGGTAACAGTAGTAAACGTTTCAGATCTTACTGTGGTTTCCGATCGAAGAAAAGTCGCAGGTTCATTTGTAAAAGTTAATCATTTGAGGCTGGATCTGCTATCGATTATAAATTACATATTTAAAATATTATTGTCCACTTGCGAGTATTTCGATAAAAAAATGAAGGGTACACCTTGACTTAAAGTTCTCGTTTTCTTATCATACGAAAAATGATGGCCAACCATACAACAATAGATGCAAATACATATTTTATGAGTTTACTGCAACTCACCTGGAATTAAAAAAAATATTTCGTGACATTCTCTTTCGAATTGGTAGAATTCAACATTAAAGTGGTCGCTGAATATTAAAGTTTAATATTTTTAAACTTCTGATACAGTAAGCTTATATTTTTTCCAATTATTAAGCCTGAGATCAAGGAAAATGGGTGTATGATGATCGATGTCACCACACTGGCTCATGCACACTCAAACATTTCTCTGACGATTTTATTCTCAATGTTCTGGAGTCTGACATATACATTTACACATAAATATCTTAAGCGTTTATAGCTTTCCCATACGTTGGTAAAGGTACTGGGAAATAAATTTCAACACAAACTGTCCCAGATTTAAATAATTCATACATATATTAATATTAACAAGTATTTACTGGTTTTGGAAGTGAAAAAGTATTAATCAGGACATATCTGTATCATATCACTTCACTGTGGAAGGTAACACATAAACATGTCACTTTGTATTTAATTTGAGCCATGCGATACTTGTGGGCAAACAAAATTTAACTAAAGTTTTTTTTTATTTTTAAATTAAACTGGTGCTAGACAAGGGACCGTTTAATTATGATAAATCCCAACAAATATATGTGTTCACAAACTGCAAAGCTCTCTTGGTATGAGAGCATGAATTTAATAGTAATAATGTTTCAAGAAATGAATCATGAAATGTTTTGAGTTATAAACGCTCGATTAGTGCACACTGCACCCCCCTTTACAGATAATCTCGTGCAACAATATTTTGAATAAGTGTTAAATTCATTTTGAAGAGTATTATGGCAATAAAATGTATGTTAATGATTTTATAGCATGAATACTAAATCTCTGATATAAAAGAACCTTTAATTTCCCGCTGTTTCCTTCTGCACTACTGTTATATTGCTTCCAAAACACAGCCTTAACTTTCCTTAAAATTATGATGTTCAGTAACAAAGCGTTATACAAATAGAAAGAATGTAATACATCAATAAATTATCTGAAACATTTTTGTTAAAAAATAGACGAAAATACAAAGCCGTTTGACAAAAGAAACAATAAAATTACGATCACTAATGCCGTATCGCATGGTGTATGTAGAAGATTTATTGTCTGGGAGATTGTCTCGGGGAGGTTGTGCGTTGGCTTACTGTTTCTCCCTCTAACATTTTTATGTGGGGATGTTTCTACTCACATAAATATATTTTTAAATTGTACAGTTGATCTATGACTTCATTTCATGATAGAACTACATATTCAGTTATGCTACAAACGACTTTACGAAGAATAGAACATGAAAATACATTAGACAATTGGTATGTTTATAGTATGGATAAATAGTTTCTTATTTCTGTTCTCCTAAGTAACACGTAAATCATGACTACTTTAGACACAGTAAAGATGCGCTATTTTACAAGTGTACAAACAAGCATCAAAGACGAATTAGTTTCCTATTATGTCATTAAAAGGTACAATAGTACAAGAGTTATCTTACATGTGTCACAAGTCAATAGAATTAAAGGCAGAAAAAGACGTTCTGTCGTCTTACGAAATGTGAGTTGACCGCCATTCAAGATTGGCTTGACAGTGTTCCACAGAGATTAAAAACATCGCTTACCTATTTATTCTAAGTGAGAAAAGTATCTACAGGAAACACAGAAGAAATTACAAAAAGAAACTAACGGAGTTATTAACGAATGAATTCTCGTACATTAATGAAATATTTTATATGATTACATAAAAGGAAACATGTTCATTTAAGTTACACGTTTACATATGTTGCCTGTAGGTATGTTCTTGATTTTGATGGACTAATTCCGTCACAGCAGCTAAGAGATATGTGATCTGAAGCTTGCACAAATCATGTCTGAGACTGTGATCAAAAGAAGGACAAATATTTGTATTAAATCACTCCCGTTTCCGTTGTTCCGTTAGATGATTAGATAATAAGAGTTTAAGAATGAAATTAAAAATTAACCTCATAATACAGGATATATTATCATTCATCGATGTAAAACGAAAGATAGAAAATATGTGGACTGATAATGTATTTACTCTCGGCTGAATGGTCCTTATATTTTCCAAAGTTTCTTGCACTATTATGAATTTTTCAAATGCACTTGTGTATGTCATGCTCACATTTATCAGATTTCTGCTCATATTAATTCCTTCAGTTCTATACATTAAATTACCGTTGTGCAAGCCTCGTTTCGGAATACATATACTTCACTCTTCTGTTAAAAAATAAATTACATACATTTATTTACTATTCCTATTTACAGATTTCAAGAAATATGTTGAACTATTTCAAGACATGATGCCAGCTTGTTCTCAGCCGTTATTCCAATACAGTTCACAATTTTTTTTTAAGCATTCATCATAACGTTTAGCTTATTGAAATGAGACTTCATATAATATCACAGAATTTGATCAGAGACAGGAAATTCATGTTATATAGTTCGCCAGTTTTGAAACATTGCCTGAGTAATTGCAGTTATTTACATTTCATATTTTGCTTTTTAATAAAGAGTAACAGTGTAAACGAACCCTTTCATCTTAATCAAGATCTTTGTTTTGAAACATATTTTACAAAATATTTCCTACAGACTACTAAATAATACAGCATTTGTAGCTAATGAAAGCATAAGCTCTAAGCCTTTATCTTTCTTTGAATACAACCCTACTATTGTTTGTCATGAAAGATTTATGAAAAAATAAGAATGAAATAAACGACGGAGCTGGCTTTCTTCATTGACGTTTTTACATTTAAGGATCATTTTCGTTTCGAATGAAGACGTTTCTAAACAAAGAAACTTTAATTTTAATTATTACCATCAATTTACCAAGCTACAGACATTAATAAATTATAATGGTATTAAAGAACAATTACTGCTTACAAGTCGGCTGGTAAAAACAGCATCCCTGATACGATTGAATGCGATTCACTTTCGACTTTCAAACAGAAATCAGCATCATATCTTGAAATTAACGAGATTTATGGCTTGATTAATACTATACACACAAATACAAATATGATTGTCTTTTTCGGGTGGACTCTGGAGATAGTGCTGCTAACGATGAAGTATTCTCGAAAACAAGATTTTCTTCTGAGCGATATACTTGTAAAGAACCCAAAAAGAGCTAAACGATTTTAGGCCAGTGCTCATAAAAAAGAAGAGTTCAAGTTTGTACTAGCATTTTTGAAACACACATGATTTTTTAAATTACAGTCACAAAACTCAGGCGGCGTATCTATGTGATTGTGTTCGCGTATAGTCATTAGGCCGAAAAAATTAAGATGTTATTGAAATGAATGGTAAACAACCATCCGAATGCACCGAAGTACCGAATGGTTAACGTCTCTGGAACCGCAAGTCCGATGAAGCTGTATACATCGCGAGGAGCTGTACTATAACGAACGAGATTGCTCGATTGGTCTTCGGATATTCTAAAACTAAACAAAAGAAGCTATAATTCAGAGAAATGAAGGAATGTATCCGAGTTAGAATCAATAACGGCTGGCGTAATATACGAAATAAGACCCCAACTGGAATTAGTGCTGAAGTCTCTCTCAGAATCTAGGGTACTTGTAATAAAAGAAACTTTTTTCTACAAATCTATAAAGAAATTGCCTTATTTGTCATTACTTTTCTACTTCTGTACTGCTTTGTTCGCTGATTTTGTATTCTTTACGTAAGTATAACTTTAACATTTCACGGATTTGTATGGAAAACAAGTATCTTTCTTATTTTTTTCCCACTTAATTATTTCATATTGAGATTAAGCTGTAATATAAAATGTTATACGTTATACAGTTTAGGGTCAACTGAAATCTTTTCAGAGATATAACTATTTGTAAAAAATTAAATAATACAGATAATTGTTTCATTATGAAAAATTATATAATGAAATTCTAATGACAACGACGAATCAATTACCTTTATAAACATGTTAATAATTCGAAATCTTTTTGAAAATAATTTTGTGTGATTATTTCTTACCCCTAACAATCTTCGTCATCTAAGGTATTTTCACATAATACCTCTTTCTTAATTTAAGAAAATATTTCTTGTGTGATATTACTTTAATAACTTAGCACCTCTGGAATCACATTTAATTTAAACATTGGAACTTCTATACTCCGCGCGTAGCATGACGTATCATGCCGCGTATTATCGATTACGCTGTTAAGTCATTGTCTTCATCATCAGACCGCATTTAGTATTTAGTATCTACTATAATCGATAACCTAATAAAGAAAAATCATAGTTAAAGTCGTAAAAGTAATATTCATTAAGTTTAGAGAGACTTGTCGAGCGTATTCTTGGAAGTTCTAAACATCATTGTTGAATTGACGACTAAACTCTATTAACAGAGATAACTGTATTTTTTGTCAGAAGACGTAGTTATATTAACAACGCATTCACATGCTACTACCCGTTAGCGAAGATAAATGACATTTTATTTTCCTGCCACATAAAATACTTCCTAATAGAAACCTACAAAAATATTACACACGCCAAAAATATGGCAGACAGAGAAAACCGCCTCCATATTTTTTGGCACATTCTTAATTGATGCTAAATAATTTGGTGTTAAACTACAGTGATACAAGCATGTAAACATGCTGTAATAAATATTCATATGTATATATTTATATTCAGTATTTCACGTCGTTGATATGAACAGATAAAGCAAAACACTTAATTTGTCCAACACACTAGTGTACTGAAATTTCTCCATTCGTAGACAGTGAAAATAGTTAAACAATATCTGAATGTTTTAGTAAATTAGAGGTAAGGCTAACGCTAACCTTTCTTATTGAACACTCGATCCAAGAAATTATGAATTCATGGTTATTGAAAAATTTAATTTTAAAATTCCTTTGTCAACATTAACCATAAAATATTTTCGTTGATAAACAGCAGCTGTAATGTACTAAACACAACTAGTTGTAACTATTTTATTTAATTAATAACTCGATGATCAGCTCAGAAAACTGAGGCTAACAACAATATTCTGTATCACGAGGAATTTTTTTTCAGTGATTGTGAAGAGGATTTACCAAACCATTAAAACTTAATTCGCCTACTTTACGAAAAAAATGCAACGTCTATCTGTATGGGTGATGTTAGATTACCATTTCGTTAAATTGTATTCCGTTTGTGGGATGATGAGCAAAACCAATGGACACGCATGTGACAGCTAGTAATGTCTGTCGCGGTAGATGCAGTGTACAACACTTACGAAAAATTATGTTAACTTTCACGGGAAGCAAATTAAATCCAGGAATGTCGAACATATTTCAATGCCATTTGTGTACTTGCAGCATATGATAGACAAAACTAAAAGCAAGGTATTGATAGTAATTTAAATTTCCAAATTAACTTGCCGGTGATTATACTATAACTCTGTTCTCTAGTGCACGATGATTCAAGAGAGCCAGAGCTACTAATCGTAGAAAAAAGGTGGACCAGAAGTCTTATGACCACTTTGTTATCTCAAGAATAGAGATTAGAGCTCTTATTTTTCAGTGAAATCAACGCTTCACCATGTTCGTAGAAATTTGCAAGCAATCATTTACAGACTAAATATGATGTATGCACACAAGTTGTAACATTTATTACACAATAATTTCGTAATAGATTTAAAGTTCGCGTAACTTTGCATATATGCTTAATAATTCTATCAATATGGTCTAATGTGTGATCAACGCGCTAAAGTGGCCCAGTAACACAAAAGTTACTTTGCGTTTTTTGGCTCTGTTTTCTTATGATACCACTGAATTTTGATTTGCTGGTAAATTTTTATTTCTTTGTAGGAGATGTGAAATATTTGTGGGAAGATAAAACCTAAATGAAAACTGAAAACAAAAATCAAATATTACTAAACTATAAGTATATGTTTTAAGACAGTTTCGTTAAAACGTTTCTGAAATCTTTATATTGGCACCGGTATAACGTAGTTGTTAAATTAATCGTTATATTTACAAGTTTTTACTGCAAGTGCTAACGATTGTTAAAATGTATCTACATACTATACTGCGTAGTGATAATTAATTGTTATTGTCTCTGTTTCAACAGATTTCATTGTCTTCTGATATGAAAGCAGTTTTTTTTTTATTTGTCTCAGGAGATTTGTCTGAGAACTGATTAAATTTAACTCTTTCCGTGTTTGCTATATTAAATGAGTCTTAGTTATAGTGAATATCAGCAGATAAATCTATTCTTGTCTATTGGATGTCCTATGATCACACTGTATTTCCTTGTTTGTTAAAACCGTCCTTTTTTCCTTCTCATTTTGATTTTGGGAATTTCCAGAAGCATGGGGCGAGACTAATGTTATACAAGGTGAAAGCGAATCTTACCTCTTAGATATAACTTTAACATCTCTTCAGAATAACATACCAGTAATGTACTGTTACCATTTGCGAAGTATCAAGCTACGCTGGTATTAATAGTGAATGATAGTAACTTAATTTTATATAATTACATATTTTTATATGTACAGTGCATCATGTTTTAGATTCAGTCATGTAACTTAAACAAATATTCATATCACTTTTACTGTTCAGAAACTTTATAAAGAGTATAACTTTTAATTTAAAGAACAGATTTACGCAAAATCTAGACTGACTAAGTAGTAACTTATCACGGTAGTCTCTTAACAAAACGTAATCAATTTTTGTTTAGTCCGTTACGCATGACTGGCTCTTCTTCAAGCTTGACTAACCAGCATATTTCATTGTACCGTCATGCTGCCTTCTGAATTCTTCCCGAAAAATTAAATATGGATTTATTTAGACGTTTTCGATAGTTGTTTATGTCGTGATAGAATCTCCCTGAAGATTAGTTACATATACGGTATTAAATGCGGTAAAACCGGTTAAACTACAGAATCGTATTTAAATAAACAAACTAAAACAACTTTTCAGAAAGTTGAGAGCATGTTCATTATGGATAAACATCTGGACTCTTTTTCTCGTGTGCAGATTTATTTCAAAGAACGGCGCTGGGCTGTATGATGTTTGCAGTAATAGTCCGTGACTGGGCAGCGTTATTGATTTTAGTTCTATCGCATTCTTCACTCTCTTCAAATCATCCTTCGTATAGATAGTGAGTTTCTGAATCGGTAGACATTTGACAGACACATAGATTGGAGTCGTAACCTGTAATGAGCAAACTCGTGTCGTAGTTTCGTTGTTTCCGACCAAATCTCACAGCGACATTATCGTTGGGAGGTGCGTTGAGAGATATTTAGATCGATGTGAGAGAAGCGGTAAATTCAGTTACCAGTCTCAAGAAGGAGGGGTTTCTGTGAATTTCTAAATATTGATAGCCAGTTACTGAGTTGACTGAAAGATACGATTCTCAAGTAATTCGTGTTATTTATATTAAATTCTAATCAACCCAGTCCATATTTCATTAAGGAAATGATGCCTTCGTGTTATAGATACCTGTATTATAAATATGATAATTTCAATCATTTGTATTAATTAAATCGGCTTTAATTGCCCAGCGTTACTGAATATCGGTAGAGGTGGTGCATTTGTCTAGAGTATAAGGCGCCTTCAAGTGCTCTCTACCTGCCGAATTCGCCTTAATATGTAATTCCAAGTTAAATGTTACACGTTCCAGTACAAAACGCTCTTCTGAAAGGTACAAAATGACTCTTCCTCATGCAGTATACAAGGCATTTACCGACGCGGCAGAAGATGAAATCAAATCTGACAAAAACAGGAGAATTTCAGAGAAAATTAACTGGCTTATGTTGACGATAAAGGATGTAAATACATTAACAGATTATACTGATTTTTTTAGTTTAACTTTTATATTTTTTTAAATATACTTAAAAGTGAGACACCAGGAAATCATTTCCAGTTGAATCACAGAAGCGCCTTACACCGAATATGATGCAGAACGATCATCACGTTTGGTAAGTTTGTTTCCATCTACTTTCAACAACAGAAACATACTTCATTTCAGTAATTGAATTGGTATTAGCTAGGGCACGTCTATATGACTTTTTCGATAAGAATTTTGCAAAAAGGAACCAAAATAAAGAAACACACATAGAATATCAAAGACCTTCGAGCAAATTTGAAGTAACTGGTTTGAACAAATCCGACTGCAAAGTAATTGTCCTCGCTGCTTATATTCTAAAAGTGACAGTGCGGTTTCCACAGAAGCAGGCCCTTCAGCAGTGCAATTTGACACGTTTCCAACATCACACCACCTTATTCTATTACAGTTTGGTCCCCGACTGAAGAATTCACAGATCGCTACAGACAGTACCAGCACACGTACCTCCTCAGATTGCCCCAGTGCTTGCGACGTATCGGTTGCAACACTTTGGGGAGAGTAAGGACTGCCTGTGGATGCATTAAACGCAACAGGACTTGGAAATGTGGCCCATACCACCACTTTTGTAAATTTATTATTTATTTCATCGACTTGAAGTTTCGAGGGTTGACATTTTGGTAACTTAATCAAATGAAAGGTGTTATCACCAATGGAATTTTTAACAAACCAGAAGTTGAAGAAAGACGAATTTTCGGCAATCATAGCCCATGTTTGCAACAGACCTTCAACAGCGGTTGAACGAACTTCCGTTGGTGAAAAATGTAAGAGTGAAACTAGGATAACAATGCTGCAAAGGAAGGTATATCTGTCATCCTTAAAAGGGTGATACGCATTGAAAGTACCAATGGCATCTTTGATAGACGAGACGACGTTGATCTCCACCCGTTGGAAATGCGAGAGTAGCAGTGGATGGCGGGTAGCGTGAGGTGAGGTGACGGTGTTGGGCTGTCCTCGCGGTCATGGAGAGTCGTTGGAATCGGAGCCGAGCGAGTGGAGCGGGAAGAGCGGGTACCACGCGTGCGTGGGCTGCGTGAGCGTGAGCCTGTCGAGGGCCACCTCGGCCCCGCCGCGGCCCACGTTGTGCTCGAAGCCTGGCTGCCGCTCCCACAGCATGACGAGCAGGGCGCGGCCCAGCACGTCGCACGCGCTGTACCGCAGCGTCTGCCGGAACTGCGGCTCCAGGCTGTGGCGCACGACGCGCGTCTTGCGTTTCTGCAGCCAGCGCTCGCCGTCGCGCAGGTACGTCTTCACGTACGTGTCTGCAACATAACATTTTTTTTGCTGTTGTTGTAAAATTCAACTTAGTTTGCGGGTTTAGCGCTGCGTTAATGATGTTTCCTTCCCCAGGCCTGATGTATTTCCTGTTGACGGCTGGTTGCACCATGTCACCGTTCACTGCGAATTGTTTTGGCTTTCCGCCAGAGAGACTGTTGTATTACCTGCAGCGAGTGTAATTTACATTTCCAACGATATTGGATCATATTTATCTTTCCATATTGCTCACAAAGGTTCTAGTCTTGTGTTATGCTTCTCCTAAATATTTACTAATAAACAATAATTACAAATGAACCCATTATTTTCTCATCCTACTTAAAACCATTAATCTCGCTATTAAATTTTAATGCTTCTTCGTATTTAATTTTTAGGGATAATACAGAATAAAAATTCATTTGCTTTTACGTACGCCCTGTCTCCTATATCCGAGGTAATGTTATGTAGCGGATGGCCACCGTCGGCGAGTATGCCAGCAACCATTCTACCAATGTTTTGGAGAGGCACAACGGTGTTGCTCCTGGCGTCACTGTGTGTGTAGCCATCGGGTATGACTTCAGTAACAGTTGGTTGTGATTGAGGAAACTCTGAAGGCACAACGGCACGTCAGGAACATTCTCCCTAATGTATTACCTCTCATGCTGCAGTATAGTGGTGTCATTTTTCAACAGGAAAATGCTTGTCCACATGCTTCAAGTGTCTCTATGATCTCTCTGCACAATTTTGAGGTGTCAGCTGATCTGTCTCCGATGGGACATGTGTTGGAACAATACGGACGTTACCTTCGTCCAGGTGCCAGTATTCAGGGTATCGGGGACAATGGTTAAAACAGTTTTGGGCCAGCTTGCCTCAGGAGAGGATATAAAGGCTTTATGACCATCTTCCCAATCAGAGGATGCATCAAGGCCAGAGGAGGTGCAACGTCATACTGATAAGTGGAATCACACTTCAAATTCTTTGTAAATTTGACTGGATCACTGAAACAACGTCATATACCCCGTCAAACCCTGAAGGTTGATTTCGTTTCGTTCTTCCCTTCCGGGTGTTTTTTTTTTTGTCTTTAGGCAGTGTAGAATTTGCAATAACTGTGTGTAATAGTTGTTAAATGTTAAGAAAGAGAAAAATGGTTATTTGAAATGAAAAATAAATTGCTTTAGATTGTTAACATCTGTCTCCGTTCATTTTTTCAATCCCACAATCTAGGCAATGGATTCATTAGGATGACGAATGGAGAAAAGTTGTATAGATTATGTCTGAGAATATATATATCTAACCTCAATATACTTTTAAAATTTCCAGTTTATTGCAGCTGAAGTTTCCAAAATGTCTAAGAAGTTTCGTTATCCTTGAATTCAGATTTTCAATGCACATTTGGTTAATTAGCCGCTCCAACAGTTTATTTTCTTCTAACTGACTTTATCTAGAAAGCTAACGATAGTATATTTAACACGACAATTATTATTTGCGCTAATCATAGTGGGTTGGTGACACATTAAAAACTTTCTTTAGAAGCAAAAAGAAAAATTTGGATACCGTAATAGATAGCTTTAATAGTGGTGCCATTTAATTACGCTGTCTTGGGGACAAATATTTTAATACTTTCACGCATGTGGACAAGCACTGTCCTGTTGAAAAATGACACAACTATACTGCAGCATGAGGGGCGCAGGATGTCCGTGACGTACCGTTGTCTCTGCAGAGTTTGCTCAGTCGCAACCAACTGGACGTAATTAGTTCAATTAGAGAGTGAATAGAAACTTTGTGTGAAGTCTACCCGAGTAGTTACATTTTTATGTATTCTTCTATGGTTATATTCCTGCAGACTATGAAATTTTTTTGTTAATTGGTATTATGTTTGTGAAACGTATATTTCTGAGCGATAACAAACATTTATGTGGATCACGGGTCAGGGTGGCCGGTGGAGTGAATCGAACACGTTCTCGTCATGGCTTCCGACGTTCTGTACGAACCTTTTACACTTAAAGATGATAACGAGGTTTTAATGTAATGGAGAGCAAAACAGTTTCTATGAATTGCAGGAAACAGGTGAATACAATCCTCTTCCAACGGCATCAAAGGGAACATAGCGTTAAATGTGTAATATTTTTTTGTAGTATTCTGTTTGTATAATACATCCTTTTGAGTTGGAAAATAAGAACCCGTCGCCACGTTCGACTAGATCATAGGTTCCCAATCTTTTTTGGCTTATCGCCTCCTTATCAAAAAATCGCTCACCGCATTTTCAGAATGCAATAAAGAATGTAACCCATAGTGCTCCATTGTTTTTTGGTTTTTTTTGGCTCGTAATCCAATTTTTGGAAACGGTGATACGATGCCTCCCCTCTTAGCTGAAGTGTGCGATGTCACATGTCCTTGTTTCTTTACACATGTTTCTTTATCAATAGACATAAACAGAATTTTTGTTCACAGTTTGATTAACAAATACATATTATGAAAAAATGCTATTAATAAGAAGGCTGATCTTGGTCTAATGGAACTAATTTTTCAGTATTTTGTGCCTTGTTTGTCATCATCAGTCTTAAATCGCCGTATTATACTATTGAAAATCTGTTTCTTTTTAAGCCAATAAACTGTGGGCTACACTAAATTTTCTTTTGGCTGTATATGATCATGAGAACACAATTAAAAAATTCTTTGATGAAGCCGTTAAAATCACAAATAATTCTGGAAAGTAGGTGGTTGGACCTTAAACTTAACTTAATCCAAAACCCGAACGTTGGTTGGGTCCTCCCGAAGGAGGCATACTAAGCCATTGTGTCAGAGGTAGGACGGCCAGTTCCTTTCCTCTGGGACCTACAGTTTAACGTGGAATTCGAACCACGGAGCGTCCTGGCATAGCTCATATGATCAAACACAACTCTCAAAATCCCAGCGCTTGCCGGGATTCGAACCCGGGATCGGAGTAGCGAATGTTTGGAAAGCAAGCGCCTTAACCACTGAGCCACCAAAACGCTCGTAAATTTGCCTTTTACCAGTAACGCCTCCCACGATCAGCGGTGGGCGCTACCGCCCCCGTTGGGAACCATTGACGTAGGTGATAAAGGATTAAGGGCACGAAATTCGTGACGAGGATGGAGAATACTCACCTGGTGGATTCTCGCGGTCCTCGCTGCAGAAGTTCCTGGCGCTGACCACTTCGACCTCGAGCTGCCCCTTGGTCATGAGCAGTCCGAGACGCACCTCCCCGTAGCGGCCCGCCGTCAGCCGGTAGCCGCGGGGCTGTATCTGGCCAGGACCCAGCTGCACCTCCACGCCGCTGCAACACACGCACTCGTTGTCCAGTGGTCTTACACAATACAATGAATTATACTTCTCTCGCTCATTTTAAGTCGATTATCAGCCATCGTCTCTGGTCACAGTTTTTTAACCACAACAGATCATTAAGAAATACTTACTTCTAATGATCACATTGACAGTACCGTAATCGAAGATAATGATAGCACATGATGACTAGTCTACGAGACTTGTAACGCAACGCGTGAGGAATGGCCTTCACCAACAAAGCATCCCACTTACTCAGTGTCTCGATCCTATAAGTATAATAATTGAATATCAGAGCAGAAGAGGGGAACGAAGTGAAACACATCGCTATCCCAATATTCTACTTAACACGTGGGATGTGCTAAATAAAACGTCTCCTTCCTACTGCAAGCATTTATCAGTTTACGAAACTTCGACTTCATAACTTACTGCTAATTTGAACTGTGATCACTAAATCACTGTTGCCTGTACGAACATTGGGAATGAAGCTATTAAAAGCCAACATATTAAGTGATAACCTAGATTGCCTCCATCAGATCGCTTTTTCAAACAGGTAAAGCCCTCTCCATTCGATACAACTACCGGTCTAGGGACCTTAGGGGTAGAGCTTACAGAAAGGTTGTCGTTTATAAACTATCATCAGAGGGATGGAATACCTCTGTACTAAAGTTCACGGTGATAACCATGTTCCATCGATGTGAATATTAGTATCGCTTATTTTATTACATCGAGAGCATTACACCATGAAGAGAATTGCTAGGAAATCTGAATCTGGACTAAGTCTTCTAGAAAAAAATTATCACTGCATTCGCATGCATTACAGCTAGAAGAATGATCTCTCAGGAGTTATTTCAGCTCTTTTTGACTTGCAAAAAAAACAAAAAAAAACAAAAACAAAAACGAATGAGTTATAGTCCAAGGTAATTAATTTCCCAGTTTTACAACGTGTTTGAGCAAATCGTCATAAATCAAGTAATCAAGACATTGCCTCAAAAGTAATTTCTCAGCAAGTAGATCTTCGTCCTGTTATGCACCGGCCACGGATTAAATTTAATACAGCACATAGAAAAGGCTTTGCAACTAATAGTATCACTGGAACCGTTATAATAGAAATGAGTGCTGCATATGACACAGAAAACCATTGTGTGTTGCGAAAGAAGGTGTACGACATTTCCAGAGCCATGTTTTTTAGTGACACGCTCCTGAGTAATAGGCGGTTCCAAGTGATCCTCAGTGGTAAGAAGAGCTGATGAAGACGCCAAAAACAACGGCCTTTAACAAGGGAGCATCATGGTGTCTCTACTATTGAACATACAGTATATACAAGTGATCAGTTGCTGGGTAAGAGATTTATCGTCTTCTCTTCGGCGGTGAAAGGATCCTTTCGTGAGCACTCAAAGAAAGTATTAAATGAAGCTTGTCGGATAGTGACTGGCTGCATGAAACCAACCCTAATACACATATTACATAAACCCGGCCCAGTTCACGTGAGTACACAGAGCGATTCCAGCAAACGTACGGTGAGAGGCACCTAATTTTTGGGATATCAAACCCTCCACACAGAAGGGAAATCTGCAGAACACTTTTCCTAAAACCCACAAATCTCGATACTCCAAACTGGTATCCCATCTCTGAGGAAGAACCATCTGGAGTAAAACTGGACTGGGTAAATTGGGGAATCCTCAACCGCACAGGAACAGGAGTGGCTCCAGTAAAATCAAATATGTATAAATTGAGGACTGACAACAGACGATCGATGGAGTCCATGAGTCATCTCTATGCTTGCAATTTCCAATTTTCCACAACACTCGACTACCTATGGATAGGGAAACATATTGACAACTTTGTCCAACATTGTAAAAAACGCTTATGATGTCTGAACAAAAACAAAAAAACAGGAAAAATAACTACAAGGTAAGAACAACAGCCATTGTGTTGAACAGTAAATTTTTAGTAAACTACGTAAATATGGTGATGAGGTGCTGCTACTTACCCCCAGCGGTCCTCTTCGTCGGATGGACTGCCCGTGGCCGGCGCGGGCAGCGGGGGGTGGGGCAGCTCGCCAACCACCATGGACTCGCGCCGGCTGCCCCCTACAACCGCGCACCAAGCACCTTACACGCAGAACCGCAATGGCAGCACCAAGTGCAACGCCAGGTAGGGAGCTTCACACTCACACAACACGCTCATGCGCTTCTAAATCTCCCGAAGCGATACGTCATGACCCCAGCGTCGGCAAGGAGATGAGCCATTATTATGTAAACAAGCACAGGTGAGCCATTCCACATGCTATTACTACCAAACAGAGTGTTACGTATCATAATACTCTTAAAGCAAACATTTGATTTTTTTTTCTCTTAATTTGAATTTCCCCTTCGCTACCATTGCATTGCCTTTTGCGTTGATTATAATTTTCGTCTCAAACCCTGTCTCGTCCCAGCTCCTCTTTTCGTCTGTCACCAACTGTATTCACTTATTCATGCAGAATACACACATGAGACCTGATGTGTGATTCATGTACGTCCTAATACGATCAGGCATTTGTTCGTCTTTGATCACGCTGTACTCTCCTCAACTCAGCAACAGGCACAGTTCAGTAACATGGTCACAGTATTTGGTTTTATTTTGGAATGGTGCACAATAAAACACTAATGCAAGGCATTAAGGAGGATCTAACAAATTATGGCAGGCTCAAGCCAGTTCTCAAAGGGACTCTTGTGATGGCGTGATAAAGTGAACTCGAAGTGGGTAACGAGAGCCTTCACCTGCAACATTCCTGAATCTGTCATCGTGTGATGACATAATGGAGGGAATACTGATGAAAGAATGGAGGAGGAGGGCAGGCGAAACAGTCGTGCAGATGTAATCTGACAACGGAAAGCCTTTGTAGTCATATAGTTTGTTATTAGCAACCTGTGAAAATGCGACTAGGATCGTCACCACTTTCATAGAAAAAATTACGCTAGGTTATAAAGTCGGAATTTTGAAAAAGAACTCCTGGTTTCTAGAAAATGCGTTTGCAACTCCTAAATTCGTAATACAAATGAATCAATGATATAAAATTAAATCTTATCTTTCAATCAACAAAGATACTGTGTTGCATTAGTTGTTTTCTTTTGCTATATGTATAGTAACTTAAGGCAGTGTCTCACTGAAAGAAGCAGAGGTTTGGCTTCCTCTCTTTATCATCATTTGTTGTATTAATTAAAGAAGCTTTTTAGCTATAAATGACTGGAAATTGTACATGTGAATTTTAGAAGTGTTTGGTATCAACCAAAAGGAGGTAAGAGAGGAACGTAAAATCTTTTAATGTCTTAGAAATTGTATGATTCTAGAAGTCCACGCATTGGAAGATTAGTGCATTCCGGATGTTAGTAGTTTCAAGAGTGAATCAAGTTGGTTCAAAAAATAAACGGGTACGAAGTTTTCAGTAGGTCGAACCATTAATACATTTTTAATGCGGTGTGCCAATTATTTTGTGTGGAATTAAAACTTTAGTATAACTGCTAGGAACAGCATTGTTCTCACCTACAGAAATATAATCTTTTAGGAGATATTGCCGGGGTCAGTGTTGACAACAGTGACACCGTTTCACATAGAAAAAATCGATCCAAAACTTCTCTAGTTTGGCAGAGGGCGTCACCACTTTCGTTTTTATAACTTATTAACATTACACGTATTGCTGTAAGGAATTGATATAGGCAAATACGAGCACAAAAGCATTTTATTGCAGTTGTTAGAGTCTAAACTGTTTTATTAAAGCAATCATTGATGTTTTTAACACTTTCTACCGGTTTTGCTTATCTATTCTCGTGTCAAAAACATGTATGTTACACAGTAACAGCATCAAATGACATTAGACAAAAAATTTGCCACTTCCAGTGCATTTTCCGAGTGCTCATATATCAGCCATCCCTTGTTATAGCCAGACTCTCTTCCTATGCCAGAAGGGAGGGAGTCCTAGCTTTCCACAATTGTAACCGAGCTTCTCAGTTTTCGTTGTAAGTTCCTTTCATGGCATTAGAAAACTTTTCCTGGACTTCAGTCTTTAACTGTGCGGTAAATACCTATGTAATGAATAAGTTCTTTCATGATCCATTTTTTCCCTTCCCTTGTTCGATTTCTCTTCGAACCGTAGGTTGTGATATTAGTTTCTATCGGTTTGAGGTCTTTAGTTGAAACAAATGTTCGTATGAATATTTGTATTCTTACGTTTTTACTTTAAAAAAACTGAGTTTGTTTTGTTTATTTGAAAAAATAGGAGTTTTATTGAGTGTACTTCAGCGTTTCTTTGAAGTTTGTGTGACGTAACGTATCGTCAGTTCTTTGTTTTAGCCTTTCAGTTCCATGAACAATTTCAAAAATAAACTCTGTCATAAACCTCAACACTTTACTTCAGGCCTCAGAGGATCGAAGGAAATCGAAGAATACAGTTATCACCAACGTAACGGAGAGTAAAAATGATACTAGCATATTTATGATGTTGAAAGACACAACTGTCGATAAAGAAGAAAATAAATAATGCCACTGTCAGAAGATATGGTTGCCTTTTAGAATCCAAAACGATTATGTAGCTGACTGTTCATTATTTCTGTCACAAATTGTGTACATTATGTATAAATTTCACTAACAGAACCAAACATACTGAGTTACGGAAAGTGGCTACTGCCAATCCGCCCCTATGGCTCAGGTGGTGGTGATAGGACAAGGGGGCCCAGCACCTACCACAGGATTATCTGGTTGAAACCCTTGTAATAGAAATATTTTCCGTCATTTGGGGCTTGTCCAGCAGGCTAAGTGCGGTGGTGATACATGATTCTGAATCATCTGATTGGGTTCCAATGTCTTTGGTTGAATCTTAAAATACTGTGTAGCAAATGGGGAATGAGAACATAAGATACTATCAATGCTGATTGGCCCATCGGACAGCGACGTCAAACTTGTTTACTTCTTGGGTGTTATTCAGAAGAATAAGCCTCAAATGGATTTCACCTTCTCCCTTCTTTTATCTCTCATCCTCAATACAAATAACAAACTATACTAATCACACACATCTAAATGTCATAAATACAAAACAATAATGCTTTCGAACACTCCCACACTTGCGAAGGCAAAGGAGATTGGTGTGGACAACAGACTACGGCTGATATTGCATGATAGTAACTGAAGCTTGTCATTAAGACATTGGTTTATTTATGGTTTTTGCCAGTGAGTGTATTTACACTCTACGCTTCATAATTTTTATTTCAATATACTTGATACACTTGGTGTTTAGGAATCGAGACAAGGTCTATCTACAATAAGACATTTATTAAATTAAAAACATGGGGTTGGGAGAAGGCCGGGAGCAGAATAGTGGCTTTGCACTTGGTGTAGTTAATCGGAATGTCTCCTGTTATTATAAATCCTGAATTATCTAAGAATCCTATTGCATTAGATGAAACAGAATCTGTCGTTTCGTAATAAATAAGTTGACTGTCAATAATATGAAACATTTATAGATGGAATATTCTGTAGAGTTGAATGATAATTTTTATTTGTTAGTTTTGACGAATGTCAAATTTAACAGGATCTTTAGCTTTTTTGAGACAGAAAGGAAAAAAAAAACCAAAACTATGAGACGTGACAATTTTTCATTGCTTTTAGAAGTCTGGGGAATAGGAGAGAACAACAAACGGTAGCATCCTCTCTTCCATATCTCATGCCACTGCCAGATATACCTTCAATTTTCAAAGTTTTCGAAGTGGTCACAAGACGCTATTAGAAAACCGTAGTACCCCAGAAAGTTAACACAAACATATTTGTACATTAAATACTTATTAATTTGTGCAAATTTGTATAAAATTTACGTTTTCTGCCTATTTTCTTACAAGTACATTACAACAGCTATTGTTTAGAGTTTGCTAAAATTAAAAACTAAAGTAGATTTCAACTAGACGGTGGTAATTCTATGAGCGGGTATACTATTAGCTCTAAATTTATGTACTGAAAATATGATTGAAAATCAACTTTTCAGGCTTGCAAATGCGGGACGCAGTTCATAATAAGGTAATAATTACACAAGATGTATACAATATCTCAATACGTTTATCATGCATGGTTTAAATATATCACAGTTAATAAGGCGCTTAAGTACATTTATAACGGGAAATACAAACCCAACTTTTATTTGGTTTTAAATTGAGGATCTACATAAATGTCTGATGTTTGACCGATAAATGTGAAGAAAATTACAAAAGTCTTTTGATATAATTAGTATGAAGACATTAAGCACTAAAGTACATAATTTCAATCAAATGATTGTTTTTGAAGGGGATTTACTTAAGAAAACGTGATGTTTGTCTATTGAAGCCGAGAATGTATTCTCATGAGTACGTCATTAGTTACAAACGATTGCTCACCAAGTAAAAGTTGGGTCAACATAAAGGTCTGTTCGAAGACAAACAAGGTGAGGTAACCGAACACAGACAAGGGTAGAGACAGACAGACAGACAGACAAGCAAGCAGTTATAGGATAGGAGTTACACAGCGAGAGAGAAAGAGCTTACCATGGTAATGTGCTACACTTTGTCCGCTGTTGATATAGAAGGTGGAGAAAGAAGAAAAATGATTATATTACAAGAAGGCAAGTGAAGAGAAAAAAGAGAAATGTGAAAAATACAAGTATAAATATCTTGCAATCTTTCTGCTTGCATGTCTTGCATACGTTAGCATCATTGACACATTACACTGTACAGCAAATTATCTTGCAGTGTTTCCATTGCATAAATCTTTTGCATACGCTAGCATTAAAGAAAAATTGTATTATACAGCACGGCCAAACACTACATAATAAAAGTATTAATTGAAAAACAAAATTTGCTGCCAATATTACTCTGATTGAAATTGATAACATAAAATGAGTGTAATTGTAAAAGTTAAGGCATTTGCTTGAACTTTGAATTGAGCTTTAAGATATCATACCAAAACTACTATAAAAATTTTGAAAGGCAAGTGCACAATACACGCGTAATTCAAATAGAACTTCTGTTATTTCCTACTAAATTTATAAAAAAGAATTTTTATTTATTTATGTTATGCAGACATGCATTTATATTTAGAACAGCCTCTTCCAGAGAAACACAACACAGATGAATAGTCTAGATCAGAATCGGAAATACAGTTGTGAAAGAAGAATGAAAAGAAAGAGGGAAAAAAGTTGAGATTCTATAAGTAAGCAGTTATTCCAACAGTGGGGTAGTTTCATTAAACAAGTTATTTTACTTTATCGACACTCTTGGAATCGCTTAGTTACACTTTAATAACTACTAGTGGAATATGTAAACAATAAATAGTTAGGGCGAGGGTTTGGTAATACAAATAACTCTCAGGAGAACATGCTTTGGATATAACTGCGGTACAGTATTAGCTTTTCCCTCAGTTAACAAAGCACTATATGTATAGAGTGAAACGTTTAACCTATAAACAATCACAACGTGTAACTGTCCTCTTCAGGTGCATCTCTCTGAAACATTTTTAAACCAATAGGTACTATAATAACTTTTTTACAGTATTAATGTGAAACTGAAACTGTACATAAATGATTATTGCGTTAAGCAGCCATGCCAGTGCATCAGTTTAGCGCATTTCTTTACAAACCATACCGGAAATCTACTTCCTTCTGTGCTCTGTTAGTACTGATGCAAGAAACCTCCAAATGGACATCATAACAACAATTCAAATATATATACACTATTGCTATGCATGAAGAAAGTAATATGTTACGAACTTTACTAACATTAAAAGAAAAAAGTGAGTACTTTAAGTGCTGCTTCTATGTTATCTTACCTGAAGAACATTAGAAAGTCACACGCCTACGTGCTGTGCAATCATACATCTTACGAGATAGATACTTAAAAAAGTTAGACTTTTATCCAATATTAAATAACGAATAATACCACACACAAATGGCGTTTATTTTACATTTAATAAGCACAAAATCATTTTGCTTTTTTATTTTTAAACAATAACACAGGTGACAACAAATCTTCTAGGGTTTGCAGCCGGATTTTATTATAAAGCGACAAGCTTTCGGCTACTGAGCTAGTAGCCGAAAGCTTGTCGCTTTATAATAAAATCCGGCTGCAAACCCTAGAAGATTTGTTGTCATTTATTCGCCGGGAAAGCCTGCATTCGCAATAACACAGGTTCTTAAAAATATCAGATCCAGTAATGTTTTAGATTAGTACTTGTTACTGTGTTAGAAGATTTGATAAGCATTTAATTAAATTCATCACTTATACAAATTGCGAGAGGTTTTAGTGTCAACACAACTGGTACCAAAGATCGGAGTAAAGATTCATTTAAAATATCTGATTTTATTTGAAACTCTGTTAGGAGGATCGATTTCTTGGTGTGAATGGTGCGAATGATAGGCGAGCAATGGAGTTTAATCATTATTATTACTGGAACAGCACTGCGAGCCCAGTGTTTTTTATGCAGAGAATGACGTCATAAGTTCCAGGTAAGACGAATTGGATTCATTTCCTTCCATCAGATTGTGTAAAATGTTCTCGGACCTTCCACCAGGGGAGCGCGGGAGTCTGATGCCACGTTTCGAAGCCACACTCCGACTTTATCTTTGGCCGAGAACTTTTTATACAGGGAAGCCTTCGATTTTTAATCATCATATTGTTCAAAGGCTTTTAAAAGCATTATCGGGACGCTCATTTTGGGGATAGTTCTTATTAAACCCTTTTAGAGATTATACACTGTATATATTCGCAAGTTTTTAATCAATTTTTGTGGGAATATTTAAAATATATATATTTAAAATTATTGCCACACCATCGTGTTCCTAACAGAAACAACTAAGTCGTTTCATTTTGATGTCATTTTTCATGTCGCATTGTCATACAGATCTCATGACACAACTCACATCATAAATACCTGACGGTTAACTAGTGCCAGAATACTAGATTCTCTAAATTAGGTGAGGTGTTCTCACAGTACCGTCTGCTGTGAATTGCGATTGTGTAGTGTACGGTGAAGAAAATATAGACTACTCCACTCAATAGAGAGGCCTAATGCAATCATGCAATTGTTACTGTCATGCAATTCTTGTGGCCTTAGTGCCGCAGTAAACATAAAACATAGATCTGCACAAATTGAAAAGACATTAGTCTTTTTATTCGTTCGAAGGAGTGTCCCAACAACAGAAACGTTGTGTAGTATACTGAGCATTTCCTTATCTTAAATCTTAGGTGTTCATTTATGTTGTAAAATGTCTCTACCAGGCTACTAATGCTGTCTAAATATAGTAACAGGGGCAGTTTTTGCATGAAGTGAAATAGTTTTTGCTATGTCCGAAATAAAGTTCCAAATAACAGTTAGTGTTCTGAATGTGTTAAGTGTGGCAATATCACAAGCCTCCAGTCATATTATTATTCCTATTATTATTGTTACATTATTTTACTTTGATTAATTATAAGTTTTATGAAAAATTGTATCAACATTTTAAAATTGTTTTCTATTTTGTAGGGTTTACACCATGGAGGAAGGAAATATATGGAGGAGAAGTGACATTAAATCTGTGACGCCGCCTCTAAACTCTCGCACATGCGCGGTGGCGGCAACGGCCATATTGCGAACCCATATAAATGCTAAGTTCACATTATGTTTGATGCTGTGATTATTTCATTCTGTAATGTGTCTAAGTTTTTTATAATGCCATCTTGTGTTGCATACGGTTGCACAAATAGACAAGAGAGGAAAGAACCTGGAATATCATTTCATAAGTAAGTTGCATTATAATTATTGTTCTTGAAGTGGGCAGTAGGAATTGGAAACTTTGGTGCCTGTCTATAAATATTTAGTCATAGCTCTCAATAGGATGACTTTGTTCTCAAATTTTTGTTGGTGTAGTGTAGAAAATCAGCATACCTTGCTATTCTGCACATAATAGACTAGCATTACTTTTTAACGAGTGTTGAAATGAGATTTAAAGGGGTGATTTGTACATCGCGATTCAGTGAATTTAGTATTATGATGTCTTTCGTCACGTTGCAGTTAAAACTGACAGTGTATGATGAAATTAAATGTGTTAAATTATGCTATGGAATGTAGGAATCTTGATGAAGCAAACTGTGTTGTTATCCCAAATGCAGTTTGCGATTCAAATATGTGTGTGTAGGTGTGTCTACATAGTTTGATTCTGTAGTGGCAATGTAATGGAGATTGTGGTTAGGTCTAAACGCAGTCTGTACCAGAATGGTTTTGTTGTTCCAGAAGGGGCAAAGAATTTATTTAATATTGTTAGTAATTTCATTAGAACCATGCTAGTGACAAAACTTGTATTGCGATGGAAACTACTTCCAACTTTTCCCAATTAAGCTTACGATGTATGGTAAAAAGATAACTATTTTTATTCTGGTCTAGGCCGCATTTCAACCTAACCACAAGTGGTAGTAATAAAACTGAAATATCCATTCTGCATGTCCACAATGTAGTTCATTGTGGCTTTGGAAGAATTAATTTTTGGTAAAGGCTGCGTCCCAACCCAATCCCCTCAATTTGGAGACAGTATATCCCGTAAACTAATCAAGATATCGAAAAAATTTATCCTTTATTTTCGATTTTTTTCGTCGTTTTACATAAGAATCCATCATCAAGTTTGAGTTTTGGGAAATTTTTCTTCTGCATTTCAACTCAAAACACCTCACTATTGATACATTATATGTTGAGTACTAGGCGGGATATCGAAAATGTTTAATCTTTATTTTTCAATTTTCTCGTCTTTTTAAATAAGAATCCATAATCAAATTTGACTTTGACTAATTTTTTCTTCTGAATATCAACCAAAAACATCTCACATTTGAGACAGAATATCTCGAAAACTAAGCAGAATATCAAAAAATTTTATTCTTAATTTTTTATTTGTCTCATTTAGTTACATAATAATCCATCACCAGATTGCGGCGTCATGTTCATCCTAGAGTCCCCTTGTGGTTTTTGAACATATACCCCCTGGCTGTATGGATGCGGCCAAGCCCCCCCACTCCTCCTCCGCCCGGCGTCACTTCAATGCGTGGTGAAGATCTCTTGCGTCGTCTCCATATATATCTTTCCTCCATGGTTTCCACAAGCTGTAGTTTGTATAGTGTTTGGGAACTGTAAGCTTATTATCGTTAGCTATTATGGTAAGAATCTCTGTCCTGGCTAGTAGCAGCTGCATATATATTGTCTCTGAACAGCTGAATGGGCGAGCATTGTGTGTTTGGCACTTAATCTGTGAACATCACAAGGCGCGTATTTAAGTTACATTGTGTGAGAACTGTGGTATGATGTGAAGTATCTTACTAGCCTGTTACAATACATTACGGGCGTCTGAAAGTTAACTGCAAGAAACTACGATAAATAATGTAAGTATTGTTTCGTTCTGACCCATGATTTTCGCTTCTGGACTTAACAACAATCCATATCATTTTTGGCGGTTATAACTATATTTATATTTAATGTAACTATATAAATATATTTAATTATAAGAAAAATTGAGCATCCAGCTAGCATGTGTTAGAAATGGGACTGGGCCTTACTCGTTCATAATACGCTGTTACCCCAAATTGTCTAGAAACATTAATAAGAGACGCATTCCATAAGAGGCTCTCTTCCACACTAATTCAGTGGAAAGCTCACACGGTTTTTTTTAAAGTATATCTGTTATACACAGAAAAATTTCGGGTTCCATACCAAGTCAAAAATGATGTGTTAATAGCTCTGTCCTAATGAAACACTTATTTACTGGCGGTGCATTGCGGTAGCTGCGGTGCCGTCGTTGCCACACAAGTCCTACTAGAGTAGTGCCATTTGAGCTTACCTTTGCGTCTGGCCCGATGTCAGGCCACGGGCAAACTGTCCCTACGAGACTCGCATGCTTCGGGCGGCTCCTCCAGCAGCGTGGGGTGTGCTGTGCACAGACGTCAGGCGTCACCAGTTGGGAGGGGCTGGTTGGAGCGGGGTGCCTTCCGCTTGGGTGCACGCGCAAAGCACCTTCCCGTCGACAAGGGCGGGAAGGCGTGAGCACTCTTTCCGAATGGACGGTCAAGGGAGTGAAACTAGATTTTTTTTGTTCATCTGCGTATTTTTCTTTCGTGTATTAACTAATTCAGCTGAATAAAAAAGGTGCAATATCACTGCAATGAGACTAACATCGTATCACATACCGTGTCAAGAATTTCGTTCCTGAAGTCGGAAATTTGAGTGAGTTCTTGTATCCCCCATTTTCATAAAGTTTAAAGTAGTATTCTAAACAAGAAAAGTTTTTTTTTTTTTCAACTGTATTACGCCTAGTTGACGTCGGGAATATTACAGGGGGGCAAGGAAAGAGAAGGAATTCGGCCCTCTCATTATTGAGGAGCCATTCCGTCATTCGCCTAGAATGATTTCTAGAAACAGTGGAAAACCGAAATCGGAATGGTCCTAATGGGATTCCAACCCGCGTCCTCTCCAACACCAGGCCAGAGCGTTAACGCTCACCCACTGGGATCGGTGTCTTAATATAGATTTATTCGTCCTGATATCATCAGCTGGAATACAAATTATTAAATAAAGGTGTATCGACAGTGACAGATGAAGAAATCAGATTTGGCAAGAATCCAATTAAATTAGACGTATTTCTTAAGGGGGATTTAATGGAAGGAAAGAGATGTATATGAATACAAATATTATTATTTGTGATGCAGGTAAATTAAAATTTAATAGACTTTTATGGTGAAGACATTAGAACAGGATAGGAACTGAGTGGGAATTGAATAATTAGCCGACAGTTTAATGAAACAAAATCGCAGTTATGAGATTTCTTGCATACCATACCCGGTCGGTGAACAGAAACGCTATAGCCTGATATCCTGGAGGAAGTGGATTCAAATACCCGTTCGGTCATGCAGATTTTTTTCCTGAAATCACTGCATGTGAATGCCAGGATTGTTTCTTTGTAAGCTCGTGGACTAATTCCTTTCCTTTCCTTGTTTCTCATCTGTTCCACATTCTAATAACGTCGACGATCCGTAAAGCTCGAAGGAAAAAAAAAAAGAAAAGAAAGAAAGAAAAAACGATTTCACATAATCGACTAAATCTTTTCGCGTAAATTGACCTAAATCAGTTTTTTGAGTTACCATTTGCTCAAGTTAAAGATATTGGTGTTACCGATGCAATCCATCTAACTTAGTAAAAAAAAATATATACTTTTGACGATGATTTGTTTTATGAGTTTATTTGCGCGCAGGCTGAAAGCCAAGACTGAGAAAAAGCTTTCGAGACTCCTTTATAATTCCAAATGATGATTATCGATAACAGTAGGTAATTTTAATCTGGCAGTTTCTGCTCGTTAATTTAACGGAGTGGAAGGCACCCCAAGTGGATGCAGGGAAGTTATGTTGAAGGGAACGAAGGACCCGCCCAGTATTTCCACACGATTCATAATTTAACTATGCGTGCATTCTTGACAGACCATATCACTATAAAATATGGAAAGCAGATCAGAACCACAAGGAGAAAGTTAATATGGTAAAAATGGTAATTGTTGGGTTGAGTGTGGTAAAAATAATTTAGATATCGTTCTTATTTCTGAGGAAGTTTTAACGCCACTTGCTGAATGACAGGCTAAAATATTAATAAAGTGATACTCTTTTATTGCAGTTCCTAGTAAGCGAAATTAACCATTTGAGATTGACAGCATAAGACTTCTTTCTCAATTTCAGATTTTCTTTTTTTAACCAAATTTCCTGAAAAAAGATGTAATTACGTTGGTTGGTTAAACAATCATTTTTTAAAATGGGTATGCTTGGCATTGTACCATTCTTAGAACTACAGGCTGTTTGTATGAATATGATTAGTCTTTTGAACTGGTACTATTTTGTAACTAATATGATTTTACTTTCAGAAAGCTGTTGACAGCATTATTGATTCAATATTCCACAAATCAATCACTTTCACAACTTTCGTTGTCTGTTTAAATATTGTCTAAGGTCACACTCTGAAATGTTCGAAATTCACAATTAATGTCCATGGACGAGTTTTTAAATCTTTTCTAATCAACCACGTGTCAGGCATTTTATCTTAGTCCCATGAATTTTGACTACACACACAAGTGAAAATCTGATCTGTTCTTTCCAGAACATTAACTAAGAGAGAGTACGAAATTAATAGCATTCCCGCTACACCCTTCATGCTACATATCAAAAGACAGAGCAATGTGCACAGAAATTATGATCTAAGGAGTGCCAGGTAGAATTCATGTTACTGTTCAAAATTAGTTAACAAAATGAGAGGAAAGATGCATAATGTTAGTAATATTGGGTTACTAAATGGACGTTATTCGTAAAATACAGTCAATCTACAGTAATAATTTTAGTTTAGCATTCACTGTGCACACCTTAGAACATACAGAAGTATCAAAATATTTTTTTTAGTGTTAACTTACATCCAATAAGGAAATTACTTACATATTTACAGAAACAGAAATAATATACTTCCGGCTACGATCAATACAGTATTTACAGATCTTAAATAATAATAGGAAACGAAAAATATAGGTACGGTCAAAATTAATATTTCTTTTGGTCCCAAAATCTCGAAAGGTAAAATCATGCAGATTTTTTTTTTTTTTGAGTTAATGAATAAAGCAGACATGAAGTAATTGATTACAGAATTTTACAGTGTACATCTTACCTTTTACCTTTGAAAATATCAAAATTTTACAAATCTGTAATTTTAGTAATACCAGAATAACAATAAATCAAATAACAACGCTGTGACAATGGCAAGAGCCCTGTTATTCTAAAGGGCTTAAACTTTGCATGTAAATACTTTAAGAACTTGAAACTTAACAACATGATACGTTTTCCGGGAATAATGTCTTTCTTTTCATTGGAGTTATGTGACTGGTTATGAAATTAATTGCTACTGATAGGAAGATGACTAAGTCGTGACGACAGGAAAAGGCATGCCCTCGCAATTGAGAAATCAGTATAGTGGTGGACACTACAGAAAGTAAATTAAAGGCATGGTGTTCTGCACCGCAAGGAATGATGAAATCCCGAGGAAAGACAAGTACTGTTACATATTTTTTTTTTTTTGCTCAGTTTGTTAGCCATAAAGCCAGCTTCTGTCTTTTTGATCTGTTATCAGCACGCGTAATAATGTTATTTTAATACTGTGAAATAATGATTCAAGTGAAGGACGACACATGCACGACCGCTGCTGGAGTTGAATCAGGACCCGTTTCTGTGAAGTGTGTTTTAGCGCAACCACATTGCGCATAGACTTCTAACAGCTAAGGGTACAGATTTCGGTTATATGGTTAACGACTTTGAAGAGGGATTCAATAGTCACCCTGACCAGTGGAAGGATGGCAGCCATCAAAGGTGAACAACCATCATCCTGGTCGAAACTGAAAAAAAAGTGGCAAAAGAAATAGTATTTTTTTTTCGATTGGGGGCACTCCAAATCGTCATGTGTTGTGTATCATCAGCAAGATCTGTTTTTCGTTCACAAACAGTAGTTACTCATTTTAAAAATTGGAGCCTTGAAGTTCCCCCTCCAACCTCCTCCTCTCCCCTTCCACTTGATCCTCCCCCCTCTCATCTCTTCTTCCCCCCCCTCCCCCCCCGCGGTCACGATCATGTTTGATGTTCATTCGTAGCTCACAAGGAGATCCATAACACAAAAATTTCCTTAAGTGTGTAAACGATATAAACGCATACCGAAAAACTAAAACCGTACATTTCAAAGAGGTATATCCCCTTGTCCAATCATTATCTGAGTTTCTCATTCCTTGTTATGGTTATTTTTTCCCTCAATTTTGGTAACCAGGAGCCATCTTCAGCGGGCACAGAATGGTTGCAACAATTAATTAGAAACTGTCGAGCCCTTACTTGAATCAAATCGCCAAGCAATGAGTTTCCGTTAGAGACAATAGTTACAATAGTTAAACCTTCAATAGTAGTCCCATAAACTACCTATTACGGCCCTCTGTCCCATGGTATCTATACCATCTACTATAAGTGGAATGTATCCTTTATGTCAGTAACTACACATAGGGTTACACTGTCTCAGCATTATATTTACAGTTGATGGATCAAGGAGAGAAACAGATACAAAACGTTCGATTGACTTGGAACCTAAATCGCGCTAGTTAACATGTTACTTAGTCTTTTTCCCCATTAAAGCTCAAGAATCGTGATAACAACCACTAAATGTAATGATGCAAAACTGTTTTCTCTGCACGACCGACTATGTCGCATCACCAGACCCCGTGGATGCTGCGCTTGTGGTGGGTGAAGGTTGGTCCCTCTCTCTATCGTCTATGAGGAGTGGAACCAACGCTGTGGGCTGTGTGGCGCGTCACTTACTGATGAGCTGGTTCCTCTGGAGCAACAGGTCCGTCCTGGCTCGCTCTCCCCGAGGCCTAGACCACGTCGCGCTGTCCACGCTGCACCCTGGCGGCAGAAACACTCACAGCTCTCGCTCGCTCGCTCCCTTAGACCTGGTCTCTACACTTACTACTTATGCAACGAGTACAGTAAGTGGGGCGGCAACTTAAAGCTGTCACTGATTGCTAAGGGTGCATCGAATTTTGGCAAAAAATAATTTAAAACTCTGCACCGTTTAGATTTTAATATTTGACTCCTCGTTTCTTTCTTTACAGAGTATTTTTTTCGTTGTTCCGCATTTTCTATAACTAAGTGTTTACTGTAATTTCGTTGAGCATATTTGGAGGAAGCCGAACAGATATAGTCAGCTATCCCAGATGGAATTTCTTTATTATTTCATAAACTAATTCCAAGAGCGAATAAACCGAATACACCATCAACTTAACCAATAGAAAAGTTCATGAATAGTTCCTAAAGCTGTTAGTGGAAATCTTTAATTAGTCAGTTAATTCAGCTTTATATGTCTCATTTTCCATGTGTCGTAATGTGTTGGAAGTTTCATAGAACGCATTCGTGCACAAGAAACAGATTTGGAGGACTTAACCTACAAACAAACCTATTTGAAACTATGAAACGCCATGTTTTTGACACATCGATCATGTCATAAATCAGCTTAGAGTACAAACTCCTTTGCATCAGTGACAGATTTAAGAAAAGATAAATATATACAGAGAAACATAAACATACAGGTAGAAGATACATGCAACATACATAAAATATTAGCAGCATAAAATGAAAGGCGATGTTCAACACATTCTTAGTATCTCTAAGACAAGAATAACAAATTTTATATAGGAAAGAAACAAAGTTCGTATTCTCGAAACCTAAATGCAGGACTTCGGCAATACGGAGATGGTTTCAAACAAAGTAAAGTCGGAACATGCTTAGTCGGAAGTATGATATTACACAAGTAGACAGCTGAAAAGCAAACTTTTATAATAGAACAGAGACGAACACATAAATCCCACCTAACATTTAAACACAAAGATGCAATTTTTGAATACGCCAGAACAAATAAATGCCATGCTATTTTACGTAGTTAGACAAAAACTTACAAAACAATTAAGTAAGTTACCACATAAAGATAAACAGCAATATTTCGAGCAAGTAAGGAGTACAGTACCTTGTGGATACCTGATGATAACCACAGACAAAACCGATTACACTGTAACAAGCCTTGAAGAAAGCTCCGGTTGATTATACTATCAAAAAATAAAATTTTACCAATTTAATATCGCCATAAGCTGGGAATATTCTGCCATAACATTCCAATGAATGTCCATCACTATTTGTGTCTCCTACTATCCATATTTTCTAGAAATCACATCACGAATAACTGACGATAACTTTCAAGAAACCTTTGAGATAACGGATTTATTTGGTTGCAAAATTAAATGTATTAACTAAATTGGATTTCATTATCTTAAATTAAGATTTATAAGCAGAAGATAGTGATGGACACTTTTAATAACACTGCAAACAGCTGCACTGTGTATGCACTAGCATATGAAATCAAAACAATACATTAAGCCCCAGTCCTTTAAATTGTATGTTTATGTGTATGTTTTGTATTTACTGTAATTCAACATTGGTTCTCGCTGTCGCTAGCTGGAATTTACAACACGCTCTGCTTTGGATTGGGGTTTTTGCTGGTACCGTGTCTCAAACTAAGCGTCATCTGGTTGTAATAGACGCATCGATGTCTGACGAAAACGTAGTTAAATGTATTCAGGGGAAAAAACTGGTGAAAGGCCATGGATTTAAGCTTAAATCATGGCACCTGTTTAAGATTTTCTTTATTACGTCAAATGAATAGTACTTTTATTAGTGTTTAGTTGTTACTACTGTCTTATAATTGTATTTATTTCATTAATAACGAGTTAAATAACTATTTAACTCGTGAATCTTTGCCGTGTTCTTTACCGCGTGTGTGCTTGACTGTTTATAGTGACCTCACTTCTCTTTTGGTGGTTGTGAGTTGCTTGGTTTGAGTTTCTTTGCTGACATAACCTAACGAGGTGCAGGTGATGTGACCTTGAAATTTTATTGGCATAATTCGAAAGCTCAGATTATGCTTCAGTTGAGGTGTACGCTGTGTCAAAGAACCATTTAGTCTATTCACTTCTAATAGTGTATCAGTGTCTCTTTGGCCAGATTACCAGATGCGGTTCGGAAGATTTAAAACAAAGGAGGTTTGAATTAATTATAATTTTTGACGCAACGAAGTAAATACATATCAGCGTTGGGAAGTGAAAGAGATTGATTTTCGGTTTAATAACAATATTTGAAAGAAGGTTTGAATTTTATTACTAAGAAGCCACCAACCAACTAGATGAACGCTTAAGTAAATAACTTCGCGTGATTAAATGAGGATGTAACCTGCTTGCACTGGTCATGGAGTGGCGTGAGGAGCTGTTGAGTACTTACGGCGGCGCGCCTTCTCACTGAAGCTCATGGCCCGACCCAGCGCGAGTTCTCCCTTGACGGCCTTGAGGCTGCGTAGAATCTCGTCGGGATCTCGCATAGGCCGAGTACAGCTGCTGCGCCTTCGCTCTTTGTTGTAGTTGACAGGAGGCAGGTCCGAGTCTGCAACAGCAGCGTGTAAGAGATTCACCAGCGTGATTATTCTCTATGAAGCACATATTTCGCAGTTCCTAGTAGATGATCATACCTTGATATCCGCAACAAAACTGTTTGAAACAAGAAACCATGTCCTGTTGTTTACATCACGAGTAACCTTTGTAATGAACTGGGAGCCAGAGAATGAAACACATGTGTGCATGTTTTTTTTTTTTCTGTTGTGTGTGTGGGGCTCGCGGGAGGATCCGCTTGTGTTTGTGGGACGTCAGCCCCTGAGTGTCGGCCATTAGATGTGACTTATGGCAAAAACAGTTCAGTGACAAGTACAAGACGGAGCCTGGAGTGTTTCAGTAAACAAATAAAATAAAAATGAAATGTGTATCCGAGAATGAAGGGTGAGGCGGAGCCAGGAGTACAACCAATCGGGGCAATTGTTAATATTATTGTTAACAGAGACCGATTTGTTGCATGTATGGGCCAATCTGCGACAAGATCTTCCCTCACTGCCTCGAGAGGGGGTAGAAGAGAAGTTCTTCGAGGCAGCGCGGACGAAAGGGGGACCTGGTTGGTTGCCTACCTGGAGGGAGGCCGGGCCAGCTGGACAATCAAACACACCGAAGGGCGCCTCCGTTCCATCAACGGGGAGAGCTGGCCACCCCATCGACTGCACAACTAGATTCGCCTGCACGGTAATCATCGTCGTTTTACCCTAGTCAACGCCCCGAGACAAACTCTCTTGCTCCACAGAGAAAGTTTATGTGCCCTTGTGTTCTGAAAAGAAAATTAATCTTTGTACCATTTTACAAAGTGAAAAAATTCAAGTACTTAAGTAAATCGTAAAGTCAGATTGTGAACCTTGGTTTTAAATATATCCCATCAGTAATGTGTCACTTGGCTAATAATTCTAGTTATTCAAAAATTCATATTTAAATAATAATATTTTGAGATCTGGATGTCGCTTCCCTCATAATAGGGAACACTCCAAAAGCAATCTCTGGCACCACCTGATTTTTTTTAAAATATTTAATACTATTTGGAAATCAATAACAGGTAGTAAACAGCCACAGTGAGGTTGAGAAGTCGCTCTCCTAACATAGGGGACACTTCACCTTCCACACCCAGTATAAATCTGAATGAAAGTTGAGATGGTGTTCCAGCTTAGTTGAAAATTCCTCGAAGTCGTTGTTATTCGGACCTTGTAACATCCCAGATGGCTGTTACATTTTTCTGTTTGAATAATCAGAATTATAGAAGTAATACGTATCTTAGTAACATTCGCACGGAAGGTTCCTTGACGTTTCACTGAAACGAACGGGAGAGAAAAAGCAATGGCCTCGAACAGAGGGGTTGTCCATGGACAAAAAGATTAAACGAGGTGGAAGGGCTGTGACGGACAGAAGCAAACTCTCTCTCTCTCTCTGTGTGTGTGTGTGTTTGTGTGTTTGTGTTTGACCGGTGTGGAGGAAGAGGGACCTGTGAGCCAAACTCAAATGTGCTGAGACAAAACTAAGGAAATGTTGTGCTGACTGTGTTGAAAGGAGATGAGATTTACGTGGAACAGTGACTTATTTTGCAGAACTGGACAAAGTAACGGGAGAAAAAAACATATTCTCTATCCAGGGAATACCAAATCACTTGCTTATAGTGGCAAATGGAAAACGAGCGACTGGTAGTTAACTATTAGCAAATGTGCCAAGTGAATAAAAGTTTAGCGCTTATATAAACTAGTGTTTGAATTTGGAATTTTTCATGGAGAATCTCCGAGGCTACCTGTTTCTCCGTAGCCTGTGTGGGCAGCCGAGGATATCGATCAGCATAAAGGATGCTACGAAAAATAACGAAACGGGGTATAGAAGTTTGTTCTGTTTTTGAGAAGAATTCTTAAGATTAATTTTCACTATGAATCGGAGCTGATACATTAATGAAGTTCTTTTGAGAACTTTCTGATACTTTTCAACAAACTTTGGCTACTGTTTTGAGATTATGTGGGGACATGTTCAACTATTGTTTGATTATTGTAATCTCACGTATGAGACTTAGTATTTCTTTGGCATCAAAATGATACCGTTGTTGTGTCATCATACACCAACACCATACAACCAAGGAAGGAAAGAAGATCCAAATTAACATCCTGTAATGTGATTTCTGTTTGTTGCCCTTTTACTCAACGTTGTCATCAGAAATTTGGAATGATAACAACACCGAATAGTCCTCTGTCTACCGCAAAGTCATTACGTCGTTAGACTGGATTATTCATGCTGTGTTTAAATTCACTGAGCTATAGCTGTAAAGCTGTACATGGTCTCCTAAATTAATGTTTAATATTGTTCTGATGCTTTGCTTTCACGTCTGTTGTGTAAAATATATATTACGATTTTTATTTGCTTTCATGTCCATAAATTGCGCGTATCAGTGTATTAACTTCAACAGCATTTTGATTGTTTAGTGTGATCCCGCTTTTCAAATGTAGTTGAATTTTGCAGTCTGGTTGAATTGATGATAATTTGCATTGGAAGAGATTTTAAGAATTATTTTCGTAGCACCCAACTATGAAATTAATTTGATAAATAAATAGCAATCAAGACAATTATTAATATTCAAATAGTCATATTGCATTAAAATATCTACTATATAATTTCCAATGCTCACTCACTCACTTACCTCAATAGCTATTGGCTGGAGAACGGTGTCACGTGTCAGCATTCATTCGCAAATTAACAGCGGCCATAGATATTATTAGAAGAAATTCGATATTATGTCCACAATTTAATGGCCAAGCAACTGCTTAATTGCCGTATTCATTCATTAAGTTTGCTTTACGTAGCATTTCATAGTTAAAAAAAATATCGATAAATTTTACGGCTTATAAAACTTGAATCTGCTTTTCAGTAAAATGTAGCTAATAAAAGCAAAGTTACAATTAAAAAAAAATTACTCATGGTCTCTGCTGTAGTCATTCCGGCTTACGCTAAAATTCAATTTACTTAAAACTTTCAATAATATTGCTGCTTGACGAAAGTTTATACATTACAGTTTATTTGCTTCTTACGTATTTTATTGACTACCGTTAATGTCTTTGTTCATGTTCGCTCTTGTTGAGTTATTAGGTTATTTGAAATGGACATCAGACTAAATATTTTACCGAATTGATTATTTTGGCAATTCATTTCTTCAGAGTTGCTCAACTGTTTAATAATATCAAATGTGTTCTCTTGCCGTTACACACAATGACTAGATTACATTATGTGTGTTTGACCAGCCTCAATAAAATACAACATGATGCTTCCGAAGCAAACAAGATTTTTTTTTTTAAAGGGTCAAATACAAATCAAGGTTGTATTTAAACAAATTCGAGTCTACCACCTTTGAAACAATTATATGATAGTGCGACCGTCCTTGTCCATGTTTAATACCTCCGTCTATTAATACTTCTGAGTTCTTCAAGTTCAAGTGATTTAATACAACCCGATGGTGAAACACAGATCAAGTTCATATATGGTCAGATCAGGTAAACCTCTCATAATCTTTGACACTAAAAACTCGCACTATTCCCCGTGATGATACGCCAGAAAAGAAAAAAAATACAACCAGTGATAGGCAACAACCTCTTTCAGGAATTTCCTGATAAGTTAATATAAAAGCAAAGTTATAGTTGAAGAACAGACGGGAATGTGTGTTAATAAATTAATCTTCGGAGGAATCATATTTTTTATCAATTTCATATAATTTCAGGAAAAGCCCAATCACTGGCGTCTGATTACCTTGTTTGGTGGCATTTGCCTGCAGAATTGAGGTTTGTTTTACCTTAAGGCATTAAGGGTCGTTCACATGTATTAGTGAATTCTTTTAATTTGAGAAGAGGGATGCTGTAGATGATGTCACTTGGAAACCCTTGTTGCACTTACGGAAAATTGGGAATAGGTTGATAAACTGTAACCGACGAAATGCAGCAGGCAGCTGTATGTGGTAGCTTGTTCGGCACTCAATAGACCATACTGAGTAGAAAACAACCCGTATCACGGCTCAGTTATCCCGGGAAGCAGAGATTCAAACCGATAGAGGCAAACTGTGCAAGGGGTCATTTAATGGGTCCAAAACTTTCAACTCTGAAGGGTGAACTACGTATGGTACAGAATTAACGGGGCATCATTACTTGTTCCGTTCTTCTCTCTAGCGTTAACATGAAAACTGCGGGCTTTGTGATAGGTCGATAGATGAAGCACCGACGGATACCATGCTTAATCTACCCGAAAGACTAAATTTGTACCTTTATCTTATATTACTTTCACGATCAGCGTTGTAAAGTTTGGATTGCGATCATTATTATCACCATTTTAGGTTCTAGGCACAGAAAGTCCATCATTTTTAACGGGTGGTGACTAAACCTGAGGTGTAAGCTGCAGTCCTGAATATATATATATCTACATCTACATCTACATATATGCTCTGCAATTCACAAAATTGTGGGTGGCAGAGGGTGCTCAGCACCAAAGCTAATCTCTTTGCTGTGCATTCCAATCCCTAATGGTACGAGGGAAAAAAGAATTCATTTAAGAATCAGTCCGGCACCTTATTTCTCTAATTTTATCTTTCCTGTCCTTCCGACTCAAATAGGTTGGTGGAAGAAGTATTTCACTACACTCAAAAGTGAAAGTGGGAGTACGCATGTTTACCAATAAGTTTAAACGAAACGTGTGTCGTCTATCTACCAGAGACTCCCAACCTAGTCTACTAATCAGTTCTGTGACGCTTTCATAAGGACTGTAGCAACCGGTCACGAATCGAGCGGCTCTTTTCTGTATTTTCTCTATACTTTCGATCAACCCCTTACGAAACGGATCCCAAATGGCACAACAATAGTCCAAATGTGGACGCACAAGAGATTTGTACGCTATCTCCTTTGTTTGTTCATTACAATTTTTCAAGATTCGACCTATGAATCGCAGCCTAGAATTTGCTCTACCTACTAACGAATTAATTTGTATGTCCCATTTCATGTTCCTTTGTACTGTTACTCCCAAATATTTCATAGAATCGAGCATATCAATAACTGTATTGTTTAACTCGTATTTCTGAACAATTGGATTCTTTTTGTTAGTTATGATCATTGTCTTGCACTTTTTACAATTTAGAGTAAGTTACCACTCAGCGCACCAAGCCAAAATAACATCCAGATCACGCTGAATTTCTAAGCAATCGGCCAAATTTCTTACTTCCCTATAAATAACCGTATCAACAGCAAACAATCTAAAAAGGCTTTTCACTTTGTCTCCGAGATCGTTTATAAAAATTAAGAAAAGAAGTGGTCCTATTACACTTCCTTGAGGTACACCCGATGTAACATCTAGATTAGAAGAACTTTCTCCTTCAACGACAACATACGGCGACCGACCAGTTAGAAAATCCTTTATCCATTCGTTGGACGTTTAAACGAAAACACACCATGTGCCCAAAATTCAATAGTTTCACTGGCGTCTGATTACCTTGATGGTGGCATTTGCCTGAAGAATTGAGGTTTGTTAAGGCATTCAGGGTTGTTCACTGGTATCAATGAGTTGAAATCAATGCCTTAGATTCACTCTAATCGAGTTTAAAATCTATAATTCCCATAATTCCCATAATTCCGAGTAGATCATTTGAAAGGTAGTTTTTGTTTATTGCTGCGCTTAGAGTATTGTGTTGAATACCTTTAGCAGTGTCGCCCTGCTGCGACTGGAAGGAGGACCTCCTGGAGCCGGGCAGGGACCTGGAGAAGTCCCTCCCCAGCTGGTAGGACTCGACCTCGAGCTGCTCTGACTGGCTGGAGCCGCGCCGAGAGCTGCACGCGGAGCCGAGCAGCCACGCGTGGTCCGGGTGCAGCAGGCTGGGCTCCGGCGACCCCCCAGACCGCTCCTCGCTCTCCTTGTCGTCTGCAACGGCACGCCGGGAACATTCATTTCAAAACGTCGATGGAACATGTGGAAAGAGAAAAATGTAGCTTTCTGAATGCTGCAATATTGTATGATAAATCCAACTGATGTTTTAATAACTACAACACAGAGCATAAACCATGTCCACGGAGGTTTCAAGCATATTACAATAAAATCAAAATAAAGTATGTTTTTTAAGACTTCCGAAACTACTCATATTTGCAGGATAGTTAATGCCTCTCGTTCATCTGTGGCCAGTTTATCGGAGTGAGAGGGGACCTAATTGTGTTTAGCCTAATGGAATTAGTTTGGACAAAAGGGGGCATCCATAAATTACGTGAGATGTTTCTCCGGATTCCCGGACCCCCCTCCCCCCTCTGGTGAAACTTCGTGAGATCTCGTCCAACCCCCCCCCCCTCTGGTGAGATATGGTCCGTAAGACCCCCCCCCCCTAGAAATCACCCTCGCAACTTTTTGAGACCTTTAACACCCCCCACTTTTCGACGAAATTCCTTCCTAAAATCGACTTTCGCGTCATTTGTAGACCCCCTTTTTTGAGATTTCGCCGGAACCCCCCCCCCCCCCTATTTCACCTTACGTAATTTATGGATACCCCCAAAGATCAAAGCTGGTTTATAAAGTGCTGAATCAGTCTACAAACAGAACATCGCACACAAATATTGGCCCTATCACAAATAGCCATATCAGTAATCTGTTTGTTCCATCACGTAAGAGTAGTCCCTCAGGTGGCAGAAATTTTTAAATTTATCAACCGTGTACTTACTTACTTAATTAATGATAAACTAGTTATGAAGCGTAAGGTATGATATATCAGCTTATATTATCAGCCCTCAATCGCATCAATAAATTCGTTCGACTTCCCTTGAGATTCATTCTTTCTTCATCCATGTTCTATGGTCCTTGAGCAGGAACAAATGTGTATGGTTTAGTTCTCATTTACCACATTTAACAACAATGGTAGCAGATGTAGAAATGAGACAACTACTCAGGCCAAAGTACTGCATTTTGCAATCAATGCGAATATCCAGCTAACCTCAAAATAATGCATATGGAAACGGTATATCTCAATGAAGCCATAAAAGAATACTAGACTAGATGACATTAGTAAATAATGAATTTCAAGTGTATTTTCTGCTGTAAAATACTTGTAATTGAATTACTATGAGAAAATGAGGTGCAGAGGTACTGCTGTCTATATTCGGCCTAGAAGATGCGAGAAAAAGGTTCTGTCTCTCTAAATATCAACATCAACGATAATTCATATCCGCAGACAAATTTATTTTTTACTTAGGACTTACGCCCCATCGACTTCGAGGTCATTAGAGGCGGATAAGGAATGGCGGCAAGAAACGGCTGAGGACTTTTGAAAAACTATTCCGGCATTCGCCTGTAGTGATTTGGGGAAACCATGGAAAATTGAAATCTGGATTGCTGGACGGGTATTCGAACCCACTTCCTCCCAATCGAGCGACACCACTCACATACCAGGCGTGGTGTCATTCCTGAAACGTCTCCATAAAACAGTTTTCTAAGGATGATTCTGATAAGAAAAACAGAATGTCTCTTGGAAGATGTTTAAGTTGATGGAAAAGGTAAGCACAGTAATTTATATTAATATGTGGCTTACAAACTTTATTGTCATCGGTTCGCCTGAAAGTGAATTTTCAAATTAATTTCTTGAAAAAATTCTCATTCAGGATGCCAATATATAATACCAGTTACTTGGAATGAAACAGATCAAGTGTGAAATAACTGTACTATTCCTTACAAAGTAATTAGTTGATGTAAGAATTATCTTCACCATATGAATAGGGTTTTTTGAGTAAAGGAATGGAAACAAACCTATGACCGGCGCTTGTACGCTTTATGGTTGAAATGAAGAAAGCGTCATCTCACTACTACTGCAGAATGAACTCCGAGATAATAGCCACCATGCTTGAACCTCGATGTGTAATGAAATCTTTAATATTGGCTCATAAGGTCATGTGATTAAACAACAGTTACGTAAGACCTTAATAAGATAATACGAATATCATGTTAAAAAAATTCTTATATGTAACTAAGCGACTTTTTAACCTAGCTATATTTGGTACCGCCACTGAAAATATACTTTGCAAACAATCTGCACCGAAGGGAATTGGAGTAAGTGCATGTTAAATCAGACCCTGTGTACACGGTAGAGGTAAATGTAAATGTCAGAGACAGCGTACCGGAGAAGGACCTCTGTTGGAACTCTGTGCGCCTGAGCAGTCGCTGAGCCAGCTCTCCTGCGAGGGAGCCCCTGGGGGACACCTGAGGAGACTTGCCACCAGCCATCCGCAGGCCCCGAGGGTCCTCCAGCCGGTACCACGTGGGACGGTCCTCCAGGAACGCCTTCTGCAGCTCCACGTGGCACTCGCCTGCAATGCACAGTACTCAACAGAGCAGAGCAATACCGATCAGGAAAAACAGAAACTATAAACTAAAGGAGATAAGTCGTTATGAAAAACTGAAATGTAAGCAGACGTTGCTGTTAAACAAATACTTTGGTAAAGGAGGCAAATAACTCTTCTTTGGTATACTTCATTAGTTTACTAGGTGCGGATTTGACTAAAGCAGAGTATGAAACTAAACTTGTGGATTTCCAAAACACTCTATTGATTAAGGAGATACAGTCAGGTAAGGGAGAGGGGTTGATTAATTGGAAGATGCTGTGACAAATACGAATAAAGTGAGACACCTGTTATGGCGAGAGCAACAGTTTGCCATTCTAAACGAAATAGTAATAACTCGAATTACTGAAGAAACATTCAAGCGACTGGAAACAGTTTGTAGAAGTGGACTTAATAAATTGCTGTTCTGTTGTTAGGTTTAAGAATATGGTAAATAGTAAATTTTAGAAGGTAGTCATAGATTACAACTACGACCCTACTGTGTTGTAGACGCTTATACATAAACGATTTAAACATTTTATTAATTGCAAAACTATATAAATAACTACATTAATTAACATTGCGTTATAATTTTAACTGATCAAAATATCTAAATGTGCTGGAACTAATAAAAAAGAAGATAATTAATTGTAGCTTCCATTGCAAGTAATGGTTTACACATAAGCTTTTTGACTGACGGTAGTATAGGTGGTCAGATGAAGTTATAATGCCAAACGTTTCAAAGGAAATCCAGGCAGCTGATACATATTTTCTCACATCTCTAATTCCGGCATCGATATAGCTGCGTATAGTAAAAGCGAACGGTTTTAGACTAAAACTTACATGTTTCAAAACAAGAGCGACCATTTTATTTTCGTCATATTTTTTCTGATTTTTAAGTTAAATAATCTGTAATAAAATGAAATTAGAATTGAGTATTAATTAGAACTTCTTATATTAAATTTCTGATTAATTAATGTCTACATTATCTAATCTTTCTTGGAACCTAATTGGCCAGGACCAGGAAATTGTTGGCATCTTCTTTTGTAATGTGCTTTAAACTTTTCTTCCATCATTTAAATCACACAACTGTAGAGTTCTTAACCCAAAAATTGAATTTGGCAAAACATATTACATGGAATTTCAACTATTATAGGAGATAGTTTTTGAAATGACATTTTGAAATGTTTGTACCACAATACACGGAAGGTTATATATTATTCAGCTTCACCAGAAGATATGGAAGTATTTTAACAGGAAGATTTACATTATGCTATTATGTTTTATTGAAGTTCGCTTGTATAATATGACGGAAGGGTTGGTACTAAGCTTTAGCGGATATCTGTTGAAAGCAAATAAAACATGGACATGTTCATAAGGTCCTGTAAGAACAAAATAAAGCCAGTCAAATACTACGTCTAGATTCCAGGTTTGTAGGTATTCGAAGCAAATATTGCCTCTCACCTCAGATATAGGAACGTTATTCAATATAAAATTATGCATGAGACCAAGGATGATTTAATACAATACAAACTTAATAACACTTTTAGGCTCCATATGCAATATAATTCGACTATCTCTCTCTTTGAGGTATTTAAAATTCTTTCCCTCCCATAACATCCACGCATTTGCCACACAAACACTTATTCTCTGATAAGTAAGCATCACTAAGCAGAAAATTCAGTCTTCACAACCACAAAATTCAAAATCGAGCTTTATTTATATTTTACATGAAGTCTATACTTCCATCACCCGGAAAAATGATGACTAATAGGACTCCGATAGTCCCAGCAAGCCAGAAGTGGGTATAATCAGTGCTTTCTGACAGAGGACATTCCTCGGGAACAGCAGAAGGTTCCACAGAGGATGTAGCGTGCGTTAAACAAAACGTTGACAGAGAGAAGTACCATTTTAGAGGGGAGACGAGAAGAAGGAACACTGCAAATGAAAGGATAAAAAAAAAATAAAAAATAGATATGGTGGCCAAGACTTATTTTTAAAATATTTGGTTCGTCTCCGAGGAAATGTAAGTTCTTTGATAGATTCTAATAGCGGAAATTGAGTTTTAACATCTTCTTATAAACAGAGTAACTTTATCCTGTTTCAGAAATTGACTTTTTTGGAGACCGTATCATTACTAAAGTTGGCCAGAAATCTTTTACTAGGACGGCAGAAAAATTTAATCTCGCATTGTTATATGCGGGATTTTTACACTTGTTGATGTATTTCACAAAAGAAGAGCGAAAGTTCTTAAATACTTGAGACATTCGTTTAAATTCAATTTCTTTTACCTGCTTTAGCTCGATAGTCCATTTTTACTAGTATTTGCAATATCACCTTGCTCATTCCAACTTTTACTTTGGAACTTTCGCCGACTTGGTTTGATCGAGTTGTAATGAATAATTGAATTTTGGCGCCAAGATGACTGCAGGTAGGGATTGGAAGTTGCATGTCACGAGCGAATGGGTCCGAAAGTGGGCCGGGTTTGACGCGAGTTAATCCGAATGATCTGACAGTGTGAGCCGGCCTCAGTAAGTGTATCCGACACCCGCCCGCGCTCCGACAAAGGCGTTACTCGCCAGTGCAGACAATATGAGCGCTTCCACTGTGCGGTCGCCCGCTGTGGTCGATTGTCAGCCAGTGTCGTGCTTCATTAGGCGGCGGAAATAGAGCGCAATGTTACGGCGTGGCACAGCGGCACTGTACTGCCTGTGCCGATAAATCAAACTCACACAGAGGGCATCCATGCGCACTGTACGATTCACTGCTTAGTGTGTGCTGACGGAGTTTCCATTGTTCAAATCAGCAACTTGGCTGGGCTTGGCCATCACAAATGAAAGAACTATAGCCCAATACAGAAAGATGTTTGCCAAATTTCAGATTTCAAGAAGATTTATAATCATTATGATGTAGTCATCCGAGAGATATCTGGCGTATCCCAATACCAAATAGCTCATCGCGTCCCTGCGATCCACCAAATAGGCGTGGTCGGTATTACGTTATAAAGACGCTTCCAGACATTTCTGTTCGTTTTCCGATCAGTGTACGTACACTATTACAGATCAAACATGTAACTGTAGATAGCACTTGTCAGATCCTTTCAAGTCACATATTTAATGATTTAAATTTTCTGCTGTTCAAAGTTTTCTAACAACAGCAGTTCTTACTTCGTGGCCATACTTTCTCGCAGAAGATGCTATGTTTTACCTGAAGGCGCGAAGATTTAGCTCTTTTACATGTTCTCTTAATGAAAGTCACTTTTCCTGCAGTATATTTGGCCCAGGGTAAAATGGGCGACTCTTTTTTTTTAGCTCTACAAACCAGGCAACAATGGGCGAATTCTAGGCTTCGCGCCCTGAGGGCCCCTACAGTCGGTGATCGGGGCCCGGGTACTTTTGACCCGCTTACCCCCCCTCCCCCCCCCCTAACGCCGGCCCTGGTGCTAAGCTCATACAGAATGCAGACAGATAACCTTAGCTATAGATTATATTTAATCGCTCTCCGATAGTCGATCAAGACCAGTTAGAAATAGATCGAAAAGGGGAAAATTAAATGATGTGATTACGCAAACATATATGTAGCCGTCTGAAAGATGTCCTACTTTTTTGAATCCAGGTCCTGTGTACCTTTTTATATGATAGCCGCATTTCCCAACATTTCGGCATTACTGGAGTAAATTTTGTCGAATTTTGTAGCTACGTTCTGCAGCATCTAACTCCTATGTGATCTTTCGTGAGACATCCATGTCGTTATACGGCTGTGATGAACATAAGTAAGATGCCTCTGCTGATCACCGTAACCTTCAACATCCTAGATAACATGTACACTAACTCTTTGTGTAAACTATGACAACCAGGAGGAGACGTATGGTTACAACGAAACTTTATTCCTCAGATACGGTACATGACAATACACAAGTCATTACAATTACAGAACTGTACGTGCCCTTTGACCGCTATAAATCAGTACGGTGTCCAGATTTGGGTTTCCCAAGGTTTTCCCAAATCACTCCAGTCGAATGCCGGGATACTTCCTTTAAAAGGCCATGGCCGAATTCCTTCCCGTTACTTGTCCCCAGTCCCATACCGCCTCTATTGACCTTGACGTCGACGAGGCGTAAAGCCATAAGTAAAAAAAAAATCCCTAGGTCTCGTTGTACCTCCGAGATCCAGTGTGCAGAGCGCTGAGTTTGGAAACTTTTGTGTTGCTATTTGTGTACGAATTGCGGAGAACTGAGTGATTCATTCATGGCAAAGGAACAGTTTGCTGAAGTCGCCTGCTCTGTATTGCTTGCCTCGGGCGATGTGTAGCGACAGAACACGCCTCTAGAGGATTTTTTACCTCCTCGATTTCCGCCTGTTTGTTTTTTCTTCGCTGCGTATTGGAGCAACGGAGAAGTTATTTATATAGCAACTTCTATTCTAGTTTCCGTGCTCTGCTTGCAGTGGAAACAGATCTGAATGTAAGAAATGAAACACCAGAAGAAAATATCAAGTAGTTTCAAATGCTACTGATTTTATAATATGACTTGAACTTCCCATCTAACTGAATAATACTATTGCAATACACTTCCTACACATCTTTTAATCAACTTTTTTTAATTATTTTTTTTTTTTTAAATGGCATTTGGCCATATTAGCCATACAGCCAGCTCAACGGGTGTGTTTCTCTTACAATGTATACATTGCTTTGTGAATATTTTCAATCTTCTGTAAGGACGACACAAGACGAACAAAACATTTAATTAAAATCACCCATGCCCTCGGCCGGACTCGAACCGACGACCCCTGCAACGCCAAGCAAACTCGCTATCCCTGCGCTGCCGGGGTTGGCTTTAAACAACTTATTGGTGTCACAAGCTAGTTGCCAGCAGCCATATGATTGTTATAAATAATACATAATAATTATTGTTTTATTTAATCAGTTCAAATTAGTGACTTAAATAAGACCAACGCTGGACCAAGAGATTTATATATACTTTTGATTGCATAGCACACCAAACATTAGACGCAGAGGAACTGAAGAAATTGTTTTTTTTTTTTTATGGCTTCACGCATCGTCGACGTCATTGGGGGCGGGAAATGACTGGGAGCAAGGAACGTGAATTAATTCTGCCATGGGGTTTCCAGGGAAACATGCCGACATTCGCTTGGCGTGACCTCAGGAAACTGTGGAAACCCGATATGTGTATGACCGGACATGGAATCGAACCTGCGTCCTCCCTAATGTTAGGTCAGAGCGAACAATTTATCAGAGGGTCATTATCTACCACGCAAAACCGGAGAACAGCCGGCAAAACCGAAAATACTCACCTCTAATAGCCGAATATGCGTGTTTATATTTGCTTAATTGTCGTAAGAACTCTGAATTCGTTATGAAAATAAAACGCTGATTATGGAGCAATTGGGCATGTGACCATATGTGAAGGGTGGAAGCCTTTTCAACGTGACAAGTTTTTTTCAATGTTTGTGTTGACTAAGCTACGACTAACAATAGGCAAAGTCAGATTTGTACTGCTGAAACTTCTTTTATGTCGGAGAGAGGAGAGTTGTGCGCGATTTGGAGAGCGTAGGACTTTTCTCCACCCGAAATAGGAATTCGCCTTGGGGCTACGAGATGCCTCGAATGACGGCGCAGGCAGTCGTATTGATTTTCACTCCGCCATTCATCCATTGTGTCCGGATTCAATGTGTGGACTTCTTTCGAGAACCGGGAAGGAGAGGGAGAGGGGAAAATGAATGTTGGGCAACTGAGGAAGGTGACTCGACAATGAAGTCCGCTGAGGCGGAATGTCAACAGTCTGCCGTCCTATGAATAATAACAAATCTGCTTCAACAAATCTTCAGTGTTTCATTAAGTAGATTTTAACTGCCCACAGTCTCTCGGCTGTTAATGCTATTAGAAATCTGACTTTGCTGTAAAGAGTTTTAATATTGCCATATTATATGCAGAGGGCATGGAAAATAGGTGTTTCGGCATGAGAGAAGTAGAATGTTATTGCAAGTAGTAATGTTGATGTAAACATGTAAACTGCCCTGAGTTTATTAAGACTTGGAAATATCTGCAAATTATTTTTAAAAACACAAACGTTTACAAAATTTCAAATTTTTGAAGATTACAATAGTCACATCGCCACGGTAGAACACGGTAGCCAAGTTATTTCTCAAACAGGTTATCTAGAAGTGCGATCAACCACAGAAAACGAAGGTAGAAATTCGTGTAGTCTAGGAAGAGTTCCTTGCAGTTACTCAAAATACAAATCTTTGGCTAGATAATTATGTTTCTTTCAGTAAAAGTTGTGAGAAACCCTTCATAAGCAGATAATGTGTAAGATTTTTTAAATGTAAGTAATTATTAGTTCCCATTTCATTTTCAAAATCAGTGATACTAATAACAGACCGTCCCAAAGTGTACGATTGAAAATAACAAGGGAATAAGTTTAATTTGCGACATCGGGTTATCGTCAATGGATATTATTATCTTGCTGATTTCCGATAACTGTAGCTCTTCTAAAACTTTGATTTAAGCACAAGTCGACTGGAGTTTAGCAGAAATCGAATTTCAATGTTCATAACTTTTCGAAATTCCACGTGCAGGTCTTCAGTAACGGCTACAGATGCAATTATTTTTTCGTAAGTTCTTAGTGATGCGAGTGTAAAATAAGTTATGTAATGTTTGTCACAAAAGTGAATATGGGAAGCAGTTCTTCTCGTGACGGCAGTCTCATCATCCATGAAGAATGAAATCGTGAGCTTTCTCAGTATAAGCTGATCATTTTTATAAACAGTAAGTCGCAAGGAATTTGTGAAATAGTAGGAGGTATGTCAATGATGAAGGTAGCGTGCTGGCTTATACCCGAATAAAAGAGTTCTTCCAGAACGTACCAGAGACTGAGATAGCTGTTTACTGTCCTAAGTGTTTGATAAACCCCGGAAGTCCGATGAATAGGGGCTTCGGTGAAATGTTGAAACGCTGTTGGGAAAATGAAAGGTGATTTTACAGGGTACACCCAGCCATTTTCCTATGAATATCGGCATAAAATAAAATGACTTTGGGTGTCACAGTAGATTAACATGACAACTCAGTTGAAAACCGAAAGACATAGAAGCACATTTATTGAGAATGGATTTGATGTATGTCAGACGGCTGAGTGGAAACTTGTTTGTGTGATACGCCACTTGTCTCCAGATGAATTGCGAAATCGATACTCATCTGCGCTACAGGAAGATTTCGCTGCCGTGAACACTACCAAATGTCACTATGATGCTGTCACGGGTTTGCTACCCACATATTCTGCTTACTTTTTTGGAAGTCTCCGGCCTTAAATGAACTGGAATATCTTTATTGTTCTTCAAATAAGATTTGACAGCATAAATGCCTGATGCATCATGCTTATTTTTGGGGGCCTTGTCGACATAGCCAGTGATTGTGGTCTGGATGACAAGAGTTCGATCGGCGATGAAGCAGAGGATTTTGGTCTTCAAATTCGTTCGTCTGGAAAAGCTCTCAGGACCTCTCAGCATGCAGGACAATAAGTGCCGAGATTGAAACTCCTCAATAAAATTAACAACGGCTGGAGGACAGCACTGACAACGACACCTGCTCCCGACTATCGATTGTCAAGTTTGAGGATAAGGAGCTCTACTTCCACTAATTCGACCAGGACTAGAAAGCCCTAAAGGGGATCAGCGTTGCCTTTACTTTTATTGATGTAGACGTTAAACCAATGTAGATAATGTGCACTGCAGAATGCTTACCACGAGCAACAGCAGTATAATACATTTAGAACCAGTAGATTCTCGGTGAAATTTAAATTTATATTTGTCACTATTTTAACTCTTATTATGTTTGGAGGTATTGTGCTATTAGTCACTGGGCCGATCTTACAGAACTTCAGAAACATGGTATAAATGTATAGTTTAAATATTTTGCTTTGCAGGTTTTGACAATAAAGTCATTAATTCTCATATTTTTAGATATAATGGAAAAGGCTACAATCCGTGCAAATTAGACCTAGTATTAAAAGAAAATAACCGGTATCATTCTAGTATTTTCACCAATTTTTTCACTATTTCCTGAACTAGTTAAATTTTTTTGCGTTCACTTTATCTTTACCGTTGAACAGTCTGTTTTAACAGAATGAACCCTTAGGTTCAGCCCTTGCCACCACGTTACCAGGTACAACACTATGAAGACAATTTCCATGAACGTTAAGTGAATCGTCATCAACTCACTGACAACTGTGTTTGATTCGTTGCCTTCTGTGCAATGTTTATTGCATGAGAAAACTAGCGACATCCAACGCTTAAATCTTAAACGAGTTTCTTGCTTAAAACGCCATGGAAGTGGTGATCAAACGGCTCATACTCATTGCTTCCTGCAAAACAACACATGTAATCTGTGGACGTAATTTTCCTGCGGGGTTCATACTGAGTGAGACATATTTATCACGTATCATTCATCAAGGCTCATTGTAGTGTATCGCTATACTACATGGAAATATTTGCGATATGCTGCGCTCCTAGCTCGCACAGGTGGATAGAACAAAGGGGCGTACAGCGCTACTGCGGTATACGACCTTGAGGCAGGTAGCCCATGAGCCGTTAGGGTGAGGGGAGGGAGCACAGTAGAATGCCAGCTGGGTGGTTATGTGCGTGGCCAGCCGACGGGACAGAACATGATGTGCGGCGACTAATGTTAGCACGGTCTGTGGTGGTGCTCTATGTTACATGTCGTCATTGGAGTGGATGACGCTGTCCGACGGCCAGCAGATGGATCATCGCCTGGGATTACTACTGGAAGTAGACTCGGCGCCTTCTGTAAAATGGTAACTGCACAGAGATGTTGATAATCACCGCAAAGAGTTGTCGTATTGATAAACCTAGTGTCGCCCTACAGACTCTCATCGCCCCGCCGAGCATAGTGAACGAACATATAACAAAACCCCTGAGAACTGATAGATATTGAACCTCTGGTATTACAAGATGATTGTCTGATTGTAATTGAAAAGTAAATTTGCAATAAATGTTAATGTCAAACGCACGTGATACGGTGTTGCCAACATGTAAAATAACATTCCAATTCTCTTCCTGAGAAATTTTATCCAATTTGTTGATAAAATAATTAAATTAAAAGGTATTTTGATTAATAGAAAGAGGGAGTACAAGTTGTACGCTTCACACATACTCTAAAGAGACTGGAACAGTTGTACCTACCTAAGAAGGTGCTGTCACGATCGGGACAAAAATCCCACAGTGTCACCTCAATACTGCGCTCCATGAGATCCTCTCCAGGGACGTTGGGGAAGTCGAAGGTAGCGTTCCAGATGGGATTCTGTGATGGTTCAGCCACGCTCGATTTCACCACGTGCTGATCGCCACTGTAATAAACAAACAGTGCACATCAAGCTTACCACTTGGCACCGGGATAGATTTACTGGTTATCATAATGTCATCTGCATGGATGAGTTTTGTCTGATCTTGTGAGCTCAAATATTTTTTTAATGGAACACATATAATGTGATTAAATGTTGTTCGTCCTGCAATCAATTTGTTTCTGAAGGTTGTACCATATCTGAAATTACTCCCAAAATACGACGCTGAAAACTATAGTATTTTCAGCGTCTAAGTTCATAAATATAATGAAACATTCCGCATTTTAAAGAGATCTAGATAAAATCAGAGTAGAGAAACAGATAAATATAATCTGCAACGGTTAATTTTTACATAAAAAAGGTTTAATTGATCGCTGACGGGAACAACGTTCTGACAATCTAACTGTGCTACGCAACTCTTGCATCTAGGATTACAACAATAAGAATGTCTAATCTTAAGCAAAATAAGTTAAGAGTACCGTCAGCTGATGGTTTCTTATTTTTGAATCGGAATCTATCTTTCAAACGAACACAACATGAAGAGAAAGTTATTGACAAATTTTACTTTAATAGAATAGAATTGATTTTTTATGAAACTATATTTCTGGTCTCAGAACACACTCCAGATTGTAAGGATTGTGAATAAAAATAATCGGATTGAACAAAACGAGCGTAGTGACAAACACAAGTACGCAGAAAACATTTTTACTCATACGGCCTTAACTATGTCATTAATGCCACGATTAATAATTCCAAAAGTGTTAAGTTTTGTGTGGTGAAACTTTTGATTGGTGTAGTTACGAGACAGTTATAGTTTTAATTTTTCAAAAATAAAATCACAATCGATTAAACATATTATTAAAGTAATTTTAACTAAAAAATGTATATACTCTTTTATCCAACATTCTCACACATGTGCACTTAATTTTTCAGCATCTTAAACATTTTCATTAACATCTGAGAGCTTAACGATTACCTTTACAATTGCACACAATAGCCTATGCATAAAAGAAGAAACTTACCTACTTAATAAACCCCTACGTTTATTGGTAGGCAAACGGAACTTAATTACTGCCCATTCTCCTTGTATCCTAGTAGCCGTATCCTAAGGTATAGAATATGAGTGACCACAGCAGCTAGACAGTAATGCATCAGAAGAATGCAATATCCAAGACACATACTACATGAAATTATGTACAATACAGGCGGGGAAAGCTAGCCAACACACATTAGCGACAGTTACTTCCTGACCGCCGAAGAGGCAACATCGGCTCGCGAGCGTGAGTGCCGGTGCAACTTGTTTACTTCGAGTGTCGTACGGAAAGTGATTATAACGTCGCGAAATAATTACATCTAGAATTTACTGAGTGCAGTTTCGAGATCAACAGTTCGCGTGATTAGTACGTTCGGGACTTACCGAGTGTAAATCCCACAGTGTAGCCAAAATATGGCAGACCCCCCCGGACACAGGTCAAACGAGTAATATGGGGCTAGAAGCGTGCTACGCTAATAACATCAATGTCCAGTCAGTGAATTATATGCCGAATGAAGTTATACAACCACAAGTAGTATCTCTTACAAGTGATCAGCGATTCATGCTGTGCGCCACAGAAGGCCTACAGCAGCAACATCCCCATCTGCAACAACAGCCGCAGCAGCAACAACAACAGCAGCAGAACCTGCAGCAGCAGCAACAGCAACAACATTTTTCTGGAATGGAAGAAGGATCAGGCAGTAATACATCGCAAGGTCCATGCTCTTCTATCAGTACTGCACTGCATCACACAGCCGACACTGCCACGGGTGAGTCGATCCAGCCAGCCAAACGACTTTGCTTACAATCACGAGTGGTAGAACAGGATGGGGTTATGCCGGTACAAACAGAGCATACGGAGGAAGTGGTCATGCGCGATCCAGTGGGGACTGTCGAAAATACTCTTCCTCCAGCTCCGGTAGCAGATCATTTCGTCCATATTAACGCTCAGTCTGAGTCAACTCTAACCTACCGCAGCAAAGGCAACAGATATAGCCGTACAGATTGTGGACCATATTATGTTTTTGTGGAGAGCTTAGATAGAAACGTGGGTAACTTACATCCGATGGCAATTGGCAAACTAATATTTAAGCATAATAATGACTTTAAAAGGGATGTAATCAACATCACACGCAATGGGAAAAATCGTCTCAAAATAGAAACGAACACTGCAGGCTCTGCCAACCTAATAGTGCAGCTAGACATCTTCAAAGCAAAACGTTTAGAAGCTTATATCCCAAGTTTCCTGATACATAAACAGGGCATCCTAAGAAACGTTGATACTACTTTAAGTGAGGAGGAGATTTTGGAAGAAATAGTATCCCCATTTCCGGTGGTACGCATTAAAAGATTCACCAGAAGGTCGCAGTCAAATCCAGAGTGTGTGATACCAATTCCAGTCTGCTTGGTATCTTTCCGGTCGCAGAAATTACCTTCCCACGTGTCCATACTTGGAACTCGCTGTACTGTTCGAACCTTATGTTCCTCCTGTAACTCAGTGTGGTATTTGTTTACGCTTGGGACATTCGACAGGGACAATGTAGATCACGTGAGGTTCGATGCAACAGGTGTGCAGGCCCTCACTTGGAGGCCAACTGCAACAGTCCTACAACGGTGTGTTGCGCGCTTTGTGCAGGCCAACATTATGCCTCTGATAGAAACTGTCCGGTATATCTCCGGCACCGACAAACGAAACTAGCAACAGCGCATGGAACAAGCGCATCGCTCGTCGACAGAGAACATCAAACTCGAGGATATGCCCAGGTAGCATCAATTCCACCAAACGTAAGCAGCCATACAGAGTTTCCGCCTTTATCGGCACCACAACCACAAAGTCCGACCGCTCATCAGTTGATACAGCATGCAAACACCTTTCGTCCACAAATCCAGCAATTACAACAAACACAGCAGACGCAACAACCTTCTTCATCAGTACAGCAACCAGTGGTTCAGGGTGATGTCTCTTTGCCCAGAGGGCACCCCATGCATACGCAGGAGGCACCTTCTTCCAACCCAGCTTTCCCTCCGGTTCACCAACGGTTGTTTATCCCCCAGCAGTTACCTATCTCTCCCATTACTCATAACCCTTACCCACCAAGCCCTCACAACATCCCAACTCACACTCCAACACGGACTGACTTCCTCATAGAAGAAATATTTCAACTGATCATGTCCATTATTACTTCGCCCCAATCAACACTTATCGGAAACCCTCTTGCCATCCGTGAGTCATTATTTGCTCTGTTAAATAGGTTTAATGGCTTTTCGAATACTACAGTGGAATGCTAGATCGGCCATCGCCAACAAGGAAAGTTTAGAATATGAGCTCCATCATAAAGATATAAAGATAGCAGCAATTTCCGAGACGTGGTTTAGAGAAACATCAACAGTGCGCTTTAGGAACTACGACACAATCCGTTCGGACCGGATGGATGGAAAAGGAGGAGCAGCTCTCCTCATTCATCATACACTCCCCTTCAAAGCAGTAAACGTTACGGAGGTGTTAGATCATGACATCCAAATTGTTGCCGCAAGAATTAAAACTACTACACTAGAGTTCACTTGCGTCTCCGTCTATTGCAAGCCTCTCAGGACTATATCACAGGATACGTGGAATAAACTCTTAAATCTCCTAAACCCACCTCTACTTATATGCGGAGACCTTAATGCCCACAGCACTGCATGGGGATGTGCCTTTACTGATAGACAAGGACATAATGTCTTAGAGATGTGTAACGAGTACGGCCTATCTATCCTTAATGACGGATCACATACACTCGTTCCCTCTTTATACCACCGTCCATCGGCAGTAGACATCACACTGTGTTCTCCGTCCATAGCCACCATTGCTCATTGGTCTACATCAAAAGACTCACTCGGCTCCAACCACTACCCAGTAATTATAGACATCGACCATTCCTGTCCAAGCGGCCCTCAACCAATACCGTCAAGCAAGTGGAATATTAACGCTGCTAATTGGACACTATATGCAGAGGCAATACTGCAAGAGGTACGCAATTTTCAACACCACGATTCAGCGATGGACGACTATAATCTCTTCATAGAAGCCCTGGAGCGCGCAGCCTTCAGCTCTATACCTCTTAAGAAGAACCGCGTACAGAAGAAGAGTACTCCAACCATATGGTGGAACACAGACTGTTCTAGGCATGTCGCTCTCCGACGTGCTGCTCTGCGGGAATACCGAAACCACCCATCCCAGACACGTTTCTCCGGTATCAGCAGGTGTCTGCCCGCACTAAGCGGTTTCTAAAAATGACAAAAAGACAGTCTTGGCAAGAATTCTGCTCCTCCTTGAACAGGCAGACCAAAATAGAAGAGGTATGGCAACGTATAAAAGTCCTGCGCAACAGAAAATATAGCCCGCAAGAACGCTCCAATGATACTACTTGGCTGGAGGATTTTGCTGATAGAATTGCTCCACCTTCTACGCCCCTCCTCCATATAACTTCACCGAAGGAGACTCAAACCATTTTCTGTGCACTCCTTTCACCCTTAACGAACTTCGAGCAGCCCTCAAGAACTCCAGCAACACCTCACCAGGCACAGATGACATAAGATATCCCATGCTACAGCATTTACCTGAAGAAGCCCTAAACCTCTTACTCAACATCATTAATAATCTATGGTTAAGAAAGCTGATACCAGAAACTTGGAAGACTCAGATAATAGTCCCGGTATTGAAACCTGGAAAAGTTCCAGGAGCTGTTACATCGTACCGTCCGGTAGCCTTATCGTCCTGCATAGGCAAAACCGTGGAAAGGATGATGAAAAACAGACTAGAATGGTGGCTGGAAGCTCAATCCCTGTTACCCACCACACAATACGGGTGCCGCAAAGGAAGGAGTACCTATGACAACCACAGCATCCTAGTTACGGCGATTCAGTCAACTTTTATGGAAAACCAATACCTTACGGCGTTGTTCATGGACATAGCCGCGGCTTACGACAACGTCCAAATACCAATCCTGATTGATAAGCTCATAGCACTAGGCCTCCCCCAGAACTTTGTAGCCGTAATTTATCAACTACTACGAACAAGAAAGCTGTTCTTCAGATATAAACACGTGCTATTAGGTCCACGACTTACCCAGCAAGGACTCCCGCAGGGAGCGGTATTAAGCCCTCTATTGTACGCTCTATATGTGCGGGACCTGGAGAAAATTCTTCCCCCCGAGGTGCAGATCATCCAATATGTCGATGATGTATGTATATTCGCCTCTGCAGCTACTATCGCGATAACCAAGCTCATCCTTACACAAGCCATCCTCATAGTTATCCACTGGCTCCTGCAACACGGACTAGAATTCTCTACCAGCAAATCCACTGCTGTCATATTTACAAGAAGAAGAATGCACCCCCCCCGATCTACAATCTAGTTTTAGGTACATGCAGCGTACTGGTAAAATCGAATGTCAAATTCCTCGGCCTAGTCTACGACTCACGATTAACCTGGGCAGCACACGCTCATCAACTCATTCCTAAACTAGAACAAGGACTCAACATTTTACGAACCCTGACACGAGTATGGTGGGGAGCCCACCCATCGATATTACTAATATTGTACCGTGCTATAATCCGATCTAAAATTGAATACGGGAGCATGTTCTATTTCAGTGGCAACAAAAGGAACATAGATAAAGTGGAGAGCATACAGAATCAATGTCTCCGCACATGTCTGGGGGCTATGAAATCAACACCAATAAATGCCCTCTACCTGGAAGCCGCAGAAATGACCCTGAAATTCCGAACCCAGTTACTAGCTAACAAATTTTTATTAGCTCGAATACAAGATAAAAATTCAACTACTCTCCAACAAATCACCAACCTTCAGCAGCTGGTGGAAGAACAAGGACCTCGCTCTTACAACCAACGATACCCACTGCTACAAAGCCTCGTTCTTCTGACAACTTTCCTCCCCGAACGGCCATTGCAGGAAGCAGCAACAATACACGAGATTCCCTACCAAGAATGCGTGAGGCCAATGTCGGTAAGCTGTATTCCGGCACACCTGAGATCCGGCCAGCCAATTCAGCAATTTTGTCAGGGGTATTTAACAGAGCATTGGCCAACTTCAATCCATATCTACACTGATGGATCGAAGATACCTTCTCAGGGAGTAGGGTGCGCCATCTACTGTCCTGAGACGCTGCACGAGCAAAAATTCAGGCTACCAAATCATCTTCCAGTTTATTCAGCTGAAGCGGTCGCTATTATTCAAGCTCTTTCATATGCGAGAGAGTTTCCTCGGCGAAACGTCTTAATCTTAACGGACTCTCTCAGTGTACTCCGTACTTTAACAACTCCGGCCATCATACACCGCTCCAATGTATACCACATTAGCATAATACAGAAAACCTATGAACTTGCGCAAGCGGGTTCCTCTGTGAACTATATATGGATCCCGGCCCATACTGGTATAATATATAATGAACATGCAGATCAGTTAGCCAAGGAAGCATGTAATTCGGGCCAAGTTCTCATCCCTCCATTCAACACCAAAGATTATCATGCAGCAATATCCAATCACATACATCAACAATGGACCATGCTCTGGGAGGAAACAAAGAGACTCAAAGGACGGCAATACGCAAAGATACAGCCACAACCACCTCGTCGACCTTGGTTTACAAATTGGAACACGCAACGCAACTTCATAACAACCATCACTCGTATGAGGTTTAACCATGGTGCATTTCGGGAACATCTATATCGCATCCACGTAGCAGAGACACCGCTCTGCCGATGTGACGGGCAATCAACGCAAGACCTCAACCATATATTCTTCAGGTGCCCCCTATACCGACAGCAGCAGCAATCATTAATCAACTCCCTAGTGAGAGCAGGACAGCCGCTCCCAACAAGTATCACCGGACTACTTGCATCTAACAACAGGAAAATATACACCATTATTAGAGACTTTATAAAAAATGCAGAAATATACATTTAATGTAATAACACATGTAATATGCACGTAATGTAATGAAATGTAATGTAATGTAATGTAATGAAACAAAATGAGTGTTTATGTACATTAAGCTGGCTGTATGGTATATCAAATCCTAAAGCCAATAAACAAAAAAAAAAAAAACAAAAAAAAAAAAACAAAAAAAAACACATTAGTCACGAAACTGTGATGCCTGGGGCCTATTAGGCTGTTTATAATTTACCTGAGGCTTTGAGACAATGATACATCGTTTCGGTACAACTCAGTCGTGTCAAATGCACCGTTCAGCAAGTGTGGTGTTGCTTTTAACCTTGTTGAATGTACCATGTTCTGAATTAAAGATACATGTGCCATGCAGAAACCCTCTAGTGTGGCTATTTTCGTTAGGACGCCACGCCACTGGATCGGGGAGACTATGATCGAGTCATAGTCCCCGCCGTAGCGGTTGTTCTGATTGCGATTTTTAAACGGTTTTCCACAATCATCAAGGCGAATGCTGGGATGGTAACCAACCTTCGCATCATAACCTACACATTTCACAAACAAAGATACATTTATAATATACGGAACATAGTTACACGTTTCACAGATAGATGGCACCATAAGATTCCTGCTTGCCGACCCCAGCAGCGTATGAGGGTCGCCGGTTCCAGTGCGGCCTCGGGCATGGGTGGTTTTAATTAAGTGTTGTGTTTGTCTTGTGTCGGCTATACCATGCTGAGTGTTGTATACATTGAGTTCACCGATAAATAGTTGCTGGCTGAATGGCTTCGTAGCTAATGCCATAACTACCAGCCACCTCAGGCTACATAGATCGCAATTCAGTACTTTCCTGAAATAAATTCTCTTCATTCAGCTTTTGATTAACTGTTTAGGCAACAGAACTTCCTGCATTCGAGTCTCGAGCATATAAAAATATTTTATAATTAGATGTCGTGATCAAGACGAGCAAATGGTTAAAGTCCATTAAAATATGAAATTACTTACCAAAAACAGTCACAGAATAGAAATATTGCAGCCTAGAGAGAGCACGATGTGTAGATTGTGTTAATCAGAAGTCGCCCCGGAATAAGAAACAGACAAAAGCAGAATAGTATCCTGTTACAAATGAACTGGTCCTAGCTGCAGTTCTTTTTGACCACAACTTTGTCAGGACAGTTTCTTGTTACATTGGTAACTGCATCATCCATACTCTATGTAAGGTAAGCATCTCGTAAATCAGTTGAATAAGGTTCTGGGTGTCATTTTTGTGCTTGATTGCAATTTGAAGTTGAGTTATATTAGATCAATGTTATGGTTGCGTCACCTTGTTTGGTCCCCACAGGAATATTGGTCGACCTGACGCACCTGGGAAATCTTAAGAAGTGTATGGAGGAGAGATCGATACGCGTAGGGCGCTAATGACCCAGACGTCGACGCGCCCTAAAACACCACCACCACCACCACCACCACCACCACCAACAACAACAACAACCGATACGCGTATAAAACGCTTGGTTATGCTACGCAGAACTGTTGGTCGGGTTTCACAGCAGGAATCTCATTTTGAAAACTGTTTCATCTCCGCTTTATATTAAATCGATTTTGTGAATCAACATGACTAACATAAATTTAGAGACTAAACTTACGTGTTTTATGACAAAAGAGTTTTGCCATAAGTTAGATAAATAATTTATTATTATTTCATTTGATTGGCAGGGAGCTGAAATATATATGATGAGCAATTTTGAAATTATTTAATGTACGCAACAAGGAAACAAACTGAACAACATGTATCAAAGGCAGACTTAGTTCAACATGGAGTCTCCTAAGAATCTTCATAACAGCGTCAAGATTATGGTGTCTTATGTTCCATGGAGATAAGGAAGAAAATGTTCTCACCAGCTTTGATACTAGATCTCTGGAGCTAATTTGGTTGCTTTTACAGTGTAATAAAATATGTTCAATCTCCACAACATTCCGATCCCACATTAGTGGTTTGAAATAATATTTGTATCATTTAGATACGCGAGGAATTATTCCTCTATTCTGTAAAACAATACCAAATAAGTATTCTGATGCCAAATGTGAAATATGAACTGAATTTTTATGGCTGCACTACTATTTTAGAAACAAAAATTCTGTTTCACAGATACGTCATTTCACTTGAGCCCACTCTCTTTTCCGAGATCGCGGTTAATTTTATTTTGATACGCCACCTAGCATTTTCATCGAATCTCTTTAATTCTGGATAATGGTCATCAGGGTGTTGAAGTTTTCCGTGAAGTTCACTGAATTAATGTGAAATGAAGGCGTTGACTGCAGAAATCTTATAGAACATTGCCAAATATTTTCACTAAAACTGATAACATGTTGTTGGTTTATCCTTTCTGGTAGCACCAAAGCGACTGTTATATGAATTTTTTTTTTTTAGGCAGTCCAATTTAATAATTATGCCAAAATTTATTTCAAATTGCATCCACACGATACATATACCAAGAGAAAAAGCGAAATTTATTGTTTGGTGTTATTGGTTCATGACAGCTGAGAGGAGTATTTGTTGAAAAGGAACCCGTAAAATTAGCTTGGATTCGAGGATTTGAACAATTTACATTCAGAGCGCCAGTTTATTACAAGAGTGATTGCAATTTTTGAGATATAATTGTACCAGTTATTATAAAACGTAATAATTACGTTTCCATATTTTTTGATTTGAGTATCTTGGTTATAAGAGAACTGAAAGGTTCCCTTTAAGTAGTAAGATCAATTCAGAGATTGCAGCCGCGTGTGCAGTTAGTATTATGTAGCTATTAATATGTGTGAAATCAAAAGTTGGAATGCGATGGCAATTTGAAAAGAATGTTAATGTTGCGACGTCAGTTTTACGACAGAGAAATAACTTCAGTTTCTACGCAGTGTTAAAATTCTTGTTAATTCGTCTGTTTAAAATAATTAATGTAATGGTTCTACTGTGGCTCATTAATAATTGGAACACTTTCCCCTCGCAGTGGAAGCGATTGCCCGCTATGTGTGCTCGCTCGCTGCGGTCGGACGGGAGAGACTTGCGGCAAGCAGACGAAAGCAGACAGCGACTATTCGGTTTATTCCGCAGTCTCGCAGCAGAGTTCGGCAAAGGAGCTTATTTGCTTCTGAGGAGAGGCGGCTCAGCATCGTCTGTAGTAGCAATCTGAGAACACAGTCGCTACGGGAGTTATTTTTGTTTGTGTATAAGGAGAACTGACTTCCTACCTGCACTCTTGGAAAGGAGAATTTAATAGTTTTATCTTTCACGAAAAAAATAACAATCATTACGATGTGGCAAGCACATTCTTGATTGATAGTGAATAAACGAAATTTCGCTTGATTGAAATAAAACAAAGTATTATTTTTAATACAATATTACGTCAAACTCTCAAAACTAAACAATAGAACATTTTGTATTCAAAAAAATTGAAAACCCTGTAAAACACGTGGTTTTAATAGTTTATTAATGAATGAAAATAATAGCCACTAGACACTGGTATTCTGACCCACCTAATGAAAGGTCTTGGACTTGGTTTAAACTTATTTATACAATGCGGTCGCCACAGCTGGATAGTCGATGTAATTTCAAGCACTTTATTAATCCTCGGTATAGTTTAAACATTTAATACTGTACGAGGTACTGTAACACTGAACACAGTCAATTAAAACTGTAGTACTTACGTTTTTATTCAAACAGTTTTTGTTTTAAACGAGCACACACATCCGCCGACCGCCAACTGAGAAATACTATAGAATATTATTAATCCGAGATTGCAGGTCCTTCAGAGTGAAAGGTACAACCACTTGGCGTTTATTCAGTTATCAGCATGGTTACTGTCCATACACAACAATCACTGTTCATCAACCACTTATTATGCACTCTCCAATGGTATGCCGATGAAGTTTATATGCCTTGGCCGCGCGAAAGAGGCGGGAACGAAAGCCAATATTCTGTCCCGGCGCGGCAGCTCGGGTTACGTATCCATTTTGACCCGGGAGAATTCCACTCACTACACCACACTTATACGACATAGTAGTCGCTATGGAGGAAAAAAAATATATGGAGACGACGCAAGAGACCTTCACGACGCATTGAAGGTACGCCGGGCGGAGGAGGAGTGGAGAGGCTAGGCCGCATCCATACAGACACGGGGTATATGTACAAAAACCTCAAGGGAACTCTAGAATAAACGTGACGCCGCAATCTTCTGATGTATTATTATGTAACTCGATGAGACAAATAAAAAATGAAGAATACACTTTTTTTATATCCTGCTTAGTTTTCGAGATATTCCATCTCAAATGTGAGATGTTTTTGGTTGAAATTCAGAAGAAAAAATTGGTCAAAGTCAAATTTGATGATGGATTCTTATTTAAAAAGACGAGACAAATATAAAATAAAGAATAAATATTTTCGATATCTCGCCTAATTCTCGAGGTATACTCTCAAAAGCGAGGTGTCTGGAGTCCCCAGCCAGAGTAGCCAGTCACTGCCATATCTTTATGGCAGAGTATGTTGGAGTGTATTGTCTTTCGACATTTACTCCTCTCTCAGATGATGGTGTTGTTCTTCGCGGTCGATGTTGTCCTCGCGGTGGCTTCTTTTTGTTGTCCTCGCTGTCGGCAGCTAGGGTATAGCGGCCGAGCAGGTGGTGGGGGCGACGAGTTGCGTTAGCAACTCGACGACCCTGAGAAGCTGTGGCCCCCATCCAGCCCCATCAGTACCGTGTCCACAGCATCTGTGGGGACGGCGAGACGGGTTGTCTGGGGGGGGTCGCGGCAATGGAGCCCGTTCTCGCGGATGGTCCTTGGCCCTGTTGTACCCGCTAGCCTTGGCAGCGGGCTTGTCTGTCTGACAGTTTGCTTTTTTTGTTATTAGGGCAAGGCTCCGACTGGTGGCTCTTCTTCTTCTTTTTCTTCTCGTCCTGCTGCAGCCGCTTGCGGCTTGGGCAAGCTCGGTGGCACGCCGCGTGGGGGCCCCCGCAGTTGCAGCAGGTGGGGTCGTCCTTTGGCCTGGGACAGGCCGCAGCTTGGTGATCACTTCCGCAACGCACGCACCTAAGCTCGTGGGTGCAGTGCTTTGCGTAGTGATTGAATCTCTGGCATTTGTAGCATTGCAGGACATCAGCGTTAAGTGCAGATCTGCTGCACTGGGTGCTGGCTGCCCTGGTCGCTGGTGGTGCAGTCTCCGCGGGGGGCGGTGGTGCTGCTTCCTCAGTGGGCTCAGACCGAACGCACTTCTTCTTGGCAGTGCATTGGCTGGCGTTGTCGTGGGACCCCTGGCGGTTGGAACACTGAGCTATTTCTAGCGTCAGCGGCTCCCTGTCAGCGGTCTTGGTCTGCGTGGCGGTAGTCGTGCTTGTCGCCTCAATTACTTGCCCCCTGCTGGGCGCAAGCAGATTAGGATGAGCACTGCAGTGTTGGACTTTCTCTTCTTGTAGCATCTCCATGATTGCATTGAAGTCCTTGATGCAGTTTGGGTAGATGATCAGTCCCGCGACCATCGGGTGCGCAAACACCGGCAGAATCGCTCTGCGCTGTAAGCGCCCGAGTAGCGGGACGTAAGCTTCGGCCGTGATTGCGAGGATTACTTTGGTAGGCCCCTGCTCCAACAGATGTTCTGACGTGTCCATCATGTTGGAGTCCTCTCCCGGCGAAGTCGGCAAGCTGGTTGCCTCCTGGCTAGCTGCAGGCTTCTTCTTGCTCCGTCCCATCACTTGTAGCGGTGACGGCTCAATACGAGGCCCGGCAGCTGGTGTCTAGCGAACGATGCGTCCTCGCTGGCTGCTGGCAGCCGAGTGGTGAGTGGGGGTGTCTGGAGTTGAAATGCAGAAGAAAAATTTGGCAAAAGTCAAATATTGATGATGGATTCTTATGTAACACGACGAAAAAATCGAAAATAAAAAATAATTTTTTTCGATATCTTGCTTAGTTTGCGGGATATACTGTCTCCCAATTGATGGGATTGTGTTGGGGACGCGGCCTGGACCAAAAATTAATTCTGCCAAAGCCACAATGAATTACATGGTGGACATGCAGAATGGATATTTCAGTTTTATTACTACCACTTGTGGTTAGACTGAAATGCGGCCTAGACCAGAATAAAAATAGTTATCTTGTTACCATATATCGTAAGCTTAAATGGGAATAGCTGGAAGTAGTTTCCATCGCGATACACGTTTTCTCACTAACATGGTTCTGATGAAATTACTAACAGTAATAGATAGATCCTTTGTCCCTTATGCAACACAAGATGGCATTATAAAACACTTATACACATTAGAAAATGAAATAATCACAACATCAAATACAATGTGAACTTAGCATTTGTATGGATTCGCAATATGGCTGCAGTATCAGCCTAGAGTTTATAGGTGGCGTCACAGATTTAACGTCATTTCTCCTCCATATATTTCCTTCCTCCATGGTAGTCGCCGCGCACCATACATCTGCGATTTCCATAGACCGACTGCTCTTACAAAGAGTTTAGCACTACTACGTACTAATGATAGGTATCGATTATCGACATCTTTGACATAGATGAACTTTAACAGGTCGTTAGCTTATTGCTCTGTAATGTCACAACCCGAACATTGAGTGTTTCATTAAACAAACTATGGGGAGTTTGTGTGCAATACAATGGGCTGAACACTCAGTCTTTCCTTTTGCTATTTTATGAAATGCAAGAAATGTGCTTTAAAGGTAAATAAGTTTCAACTGTACCAAGCGTAATGCTGATAAAAGAAGGGAAATATAGGGAAATTTTTGTAAAATACGTTAGGGCATTCGCAATATGAACTAATTGGGACCGAGGAATGTTCGGATTTTTTATGGTTTGGATTTTCGCTTTTTTAGGATACAAAATGTTCTCTAGTAGAGTTTTGACAGTTTGACATAATACTGTTTTAAAAATTATTTTGCCTTTGATACTACGGTAGCTACTTTATGATTTTAAACAACCCTAGCAAAAGAAGTCAACAGGACACTAAAAATCACAAGGCAGAAAAACAGGAACTGATGTACTCCTATCACGTGTGTAGGCGGACTGCTACTGACTCCTGGAGTCGCCTGCTTTGATTGTTTTGTTTTGGGAATATTCATGTTGAAAACTTTCGAATCAATAACAAACGCATAGAAAAAACACAGTGGGATCCAGATCTCTAAGAAACTCAAAACTACCGATACACTGACAAACAATTATAATTACAGTCGTAGCTGTTATCGCGTCTCGATTACAGCAAACATTCAACAACAAAACCAGTATCGGGTTTGTCACGAGGACTCTGTGACCACAAAACAACAGCAAACGCCAGATATTAAGGATTAAAATAATTGTATCTTGTTCTTTGTTAGTGGACTTTCCAAACCTAACGAGTGCATTGGTGTACTGTACTGAACACAGAAACGAAGTTTACGTTACTTTAAAATATTGAACAAGTTGTAAAAAAATAAAAAAGTTTTCGGATAATTGACTTTTTAGTGTACTGTATGTATTGACGTAATTTCTATGTAATTAAATTATTTCCTTTTCCAGAGTCTATAGATAGCACTAATTCTGTGGCCATGGTTATAGGAGAAGGTGAATGTATCTGTCGTGCACCTATAATAATAAATCCGTGTGATCGTGATGACCTGGTGACAGGGTTTCTATTGGCTGCGCATTCCGCCCCAGTCGTAGCCACCTTAACCTAACCCGGAAAACCTACCGGGTACAGCGGACCCACAGTTTAACGTGGAACCCGAACAAAGGCAGCGTTCTAGCGTACTTCGCATTACACGGAAAGCTGTGTCAGAGGTGATGGCCGGGTAATTGCCTATGAAATCCACGCCGAAACGTGGATTCGAACCGGGGACCTTACGATCTCCAGTCAGATGGCTTAACCACTGAGCCACCGACCGCTTGTCGTACACCTGATGGAAACGTTATATTATCTACAGAAAACTTCACTCTTTCTTCGTAGGCCTGTGAGTACTTGATTGTAGAGGGTCGGATTTTAGTTTTTGACGAAATTGAGAGCTGGACAGGGCTACTCACGTGGCGGGCAGGAGGCGCAGCTTGAGGAAGGCCTCTGGCAGGTTGCCGAAGCCGGTGTCCTCCCTGGGCGGCAGGTCGTCTGCGGCCAGCACAGACACCACCAGCTCGCGGCGCTCGTCGTGGTAGAACACCTGCAGCTGCACCCTACCCGACACCGGCGGCAGCGGGCCCTGCGGCTGCTGAGGCTGCTGCGGCGACGACGGCGACGAGGCGCCCACCACCGCCGAGGCCGCCGCCACCAGCTTCTCGCGGGCCATCTGCTCCTGCCGACAACAACAACGCGCTAATCTCAACAACCACTATAACACATTTTACGCGGTTTTCACTCTTACGTAAAGCAATTCTCAATGATATTTCTGGTATATCAAACCAATTTCCAATTAGGGACCATCCATAAATTACGTCACACCTTGAGGGGAGGGGAGGGGATCAACGAAGTGTGACATCATGTAACAAGGGGGGGGGGACGTGTCATAAACTTTGTGACAACACATGCATAATTTATATCACTTTTTGGCGGCCGCACGAGTTCACACTCAGACTTCAGATGGGCATGTACCCGCAAGAAATGATGACTCCGAAGGTAAATTCGCTCCGCTGTTAGTACAGCTCTCTTTGAATCTCCGAGCGTCATCGCATTTGAAGCAAGCTCCGTACGATTGCTATTGCCCCAGTGTCGAGGCATACTTATTTAAAACGATCATGTGGCATCTGTGGACTATATTTTTTATCATATAAAGCCACTAACCAACATAAGCAATTACATAAGAGGCAACTAGAGGTTTTCACCATGATGAAGATTCGTCACAAAGCATTGCCGCTAGACGAAACAGGGAATTTCTTTTCTTATTAAACGATGACTATGCTTTATGGTTGGATGAAGATGATGTTGGCACATCAAATGTTCCCAAGAATGAAGTGACTATTATGCCAATAATAAACAGTATCAAGGAATGGGTTCAAAATCCAAGGACACATGACGACTCAATTTTGTATCATAAATTCGATTTTTTATGTTTTTATATCTTCTTAAATGTTTGATTTATTGTTGATATGATTTTTTAACTAGAAATACATAAATAATTTTGCAAGTGCTGTTTTAATTTATAATTTAAAATTGCAAAATATGTCATGTCACACCAGGGGAGGGGGGTCCCATAGGTCCCCACAAATTTAACAACCTGTGACATGGGGAGGGGTCCAAAAAACATGAAATTCGTGTGGCGTAATTTGTGGATGGCCCCTTACCAATATAAGCTGAAAAGTAACAGTTTTAGTGAATCAAGCGAAAAGTTTGTAATCACTGATCTTTCAAACATACAGTTAGAGACGTAAGCTGTGTAGAGCAGCGTTTCCATACCTTCTTCAAACCGAGGACCAGCAAATTGTTCAAAAAGTTTAGTGGATCGCTAACTTTTATGGGACTATTTTGTTACCTTGTGGGAATGTCATTAACATCTGGAACATGTTTTCAATTCCTGCGTAAAAAAAGTTATGAAACTGGAAGTAAACTATTAAAACTCATTATATATAGAACAGACTCTTAATATTTAGGCAGCAAAGTGAATAATAACGTTACTATGTTCTGGTTGCTACACTATACTACCGGTCTACATATGGAAAATTAAATAAAGGACGTTCCACCTTACACTTTCTATTATTATATTACCAACCCTACCACGTACGGGCGGTACCTCACACCCATTACAAGACCCATAGAAAACATTTACTTAATCCTTAGACGAAGAGGTGCTCTTTTTAATGCAACTGTAAATGATATATTATTATAGGAACAATTCTGTTCTATCCTCACCCTGGAAATGTCAGATTTATGATTGGCTTTTAAAAAGTTGGTCTTACGTGAAGTATATACTCGCTTGGGTCTTATACAGTACGAATACGGCATCTAAATATATATTATTCTGCCTGCGGACCACAGGTTGAGAAACAATGGGGTAGAGAATGACAAGTTCTTCATCAATCTGTTATAGACAAATCGCTGTACGCATGTGTGTAATTTCAGTGTACAGTAAATCTTATGGAATTTTTGTTCGTTAAGTTGTTCAGCGTTTATCGGAACAAATTATTTAATTATCTCTAATTCTTCAATTAGATGGAAAAACGACCTCCTCAGCCTGTTACTAGCGCCGGTAATTTGGAAAATATGGAACGTTTGCTGGACTGGCGAGCGAGCAGATATGAATGCACTGTGTGTCAGTTGGCTCACCAAGACACAATGTGCAGCAGCGTGATGTATTTTACGATCATAACAGTCACTCTTCTCCTACTGAATATAACAGTGGAAACAGTGACTAAAGGGTAACAGTTCTTTGTTCATCAAACAGGTAACTGGAAAATATCAGATAAATCGTCTGCGTAGATACTTTTTTTTTACTAAATAGAAGTCTAATGAATGTTATTACTACAATATAAACTTATTTCACTTATATTAAAACTAAATGTAGCATAAGTAATGCAGTAAATGCAGAACAATTCAAATGCTAACTGTACGTTATCCCTGTAAAAAGATGTATAAACAACACATATTTTTTTAATAAAAACTATTATAAGAAAGTCAAATAATGGCAGATGTTAATAAATGATTTTAACGTTGAAATTATTGGTCTCTAAAAAATTGGAGTTCAAAATCAACTGTGGTGAGATATAATAACAAGAATAGTTTTTTCTGATAAATCCAAGCATTTTGTACGCGTAACCACAGTTAGGTGCACAACCTTGCAGAGAGAGAGGGAGACACTGTTAAAATTTTGAGACATATTAAAAACAATTAAAACTGCAGGGAACACACGATCCTTTAACATTTAGATACGAACATAAAACTAAATGCATCTTACGAAGAATTTTCATGTCAGCAGATTGTGGAAGGAATTAATCTTGTAACATCATTTTGAAAAAAATGAATCGCCGTACATCCTAAGATAAAGACTGACAAAAATGGAAAATCATTTCAGAAAATAATGGTAACAAAATACCAAGGTATACCTCTGACAAGAAACCAACTGTTGTTGAAAAAAGTAAGAGACCAGAATATCAGAGAAAATAGTTTTATCCAATATGTGTACTACAGTGCAGTAAACACCTCTAATAAATAACAAAAGGCAGAATACCTGAAAAACTCTTTAACTTATAAAAACTTATCCACCTGGCAGGGCATGACGGTAAGCGACCGAGGGCTGGTGGCTACCATGGAGGGAGTTACCATTGCTTGGAATCTTTAATGGAAATTTAAATAGGTTGGTTTCCCCTGGCCTTTCCCAGCGATGTAAGTGTGTTTACATGTTACTGTGTTATGTGGATGACTGTGGTTTAAAGTGTGTAGTGTACAGTAGTGAATGAATGAAAGAACAAGGAAGCGAGAGTGTGATACCTAATGCCGTCCAGCTCAGGCGTACTCTTCCGTAAGACAACACGTGGCCCCCAGGCTTAAAGTCCCCATGCAATGGGTGAATCACTCTCAACCGTATCGTCTGTCTTCACTCCACACACACTGTTCAGAAGTTTGTCATTCAGCCCAGACTTTTGTACACAATCTGGTGATTAGGAATTGTGCACCACACCCTCTGCTACCCTGCTGTCCAAGTACTGATGACGAAAATTTCTTCCACCACCAGGATTCGAACCAGCAGACACCGAGTCAGGTGCCGAATACCATCACGCTCACAAAACACTTCAGCAAGCGGGGATACATTTTTAAAAGAAGAAAAACAAGAAATGAGTTTTAAATGATTGTATTAGGAGGAGGTAAGGAAACAAATCCAATAACTAAGCAAATCGGTGTTTGGTGATTCCCAACCTAGGGCCATTATTGCGGATTAAAACATCCGGTGTATCGCAACCTACGTCCTAAAAGTCGATATCGGTGTTTCGCAACCTGGGAAGCAGGTGAAATAAAACAAAAATTTTGGATTTCCTGACAAATTTGTTCAGTCGTCGAGAACGGCGCGAACAGTCAGTAAAACATCACCTTATAAAACATCGTCATATAAAATACAGATCTGATATTACCTCAGGTTAACCCTAACTGTGGTCGAAATACCCATTTATTTTTACGAACGTGACGTTATCAATCATACGGTATTTGAATTTTTTAATTAATCCGGAGTTTTCGTTGGTTACTGGCGATAATGTAACTGCGTTTTACGATTAATTTTTAACTTAATATGAACTGGACAAGCGGTCAAAACCCCAAAAAAGAGGATAAATGGAAACAGACTAGTTTAACATACATTGATGATGACGTAAGAGAAAATAAAATAGTCGGAAGACTGAAGAATATCTGATAATACCCTGTTTACCTATGAGTGATGGACAGGAATCAAGCCCAGAATGAAGAGAAAGGAGGTATTTTATAATCTGTGGCGCAGAAATTCCTTTAGAAAAAGAGCTACAGTGTGTGTTGGCCCCGAGAAGCGACTTGGCGCTGTAGGCAGCAGCTACCGGACGTTGTACCGTTGCGGAAGCCAGCGAGCCGTGACTCGAGACCAACAACCTGCCAGCGCGCCGCCGGAAGTGACGCTCTGCCTGCTACAGTGTACACTACAAGAAGCACACCAGAAACCAGAATGGTTGCCGACAAGTCTACACAACCATTTACCTTCACGAATAAACTACTAATGCATCTAAACGTTCTTCATATACAACAGTAAACACAAAGTGATCACATAAAATGTCTTGATTGCCTTTTAAAGCGCTTGGTCCATTTCAAGAATTTAGTAGTTTATATGGCAAAAACGGAACTTCAATAAGGGAGCGTCCATAAACCACGTAGCTCCAATTTGACCTCCTGTGAACACCCCCCCCCCCCGGTAGCCCGACGTGGCTTTTGGCTCAACTCCCTCCCCCTCCTTTTCCCCTTTAGATTGCAGAAGACTTTTTGCACTGTTTTCTCTTGTCAGACTATTGTAAATTACACACAGAGATAATTAAACGAGTGAAATACATATTCACATGCTGCTGTGTGTTATGTGTCTCATGTTAACTATGAAAATAATATGAATGGAAAGCTAAGTGGTCTGGCTCGTAATCCCCCCCCCTCCCCCCATGTAGCACAGCGTAGCCCTCTAGCCAACTAATCCCCCTAGACCGAGCACGTAGTTTATGGACGCCCCCTACTTTCCTTTTGTCTATTTATCCATCTTTCGCAGCTTGTTAATTCCGTCAGCTTTACTTCAATTACATGAAATTTCACAGGAAGATTTTATTGGCATCGAAACATATCCATAAATAGTATAAGAATGATTATAGTACCTCTCACCCCAAAAGAGAACCGTGCCTCATTTAAGCTACGGAACCGGCAAACTGTAAGCATTCTCGATACACAATGTTTAATTCTGTATCGGGAAAATATTTCACTATTTCTGTATATGTTTATTTATCATTCTGTCTGTTTCTTTCCTACGTTTGTCCGCTTCGGTGAGCGAATTTTATGCGATTTTTTTTTTGAACTCGTGTAACAACGATTAGCGCTAGATCTTTAGCAGACATTTGATTTTAAAAAGTTCAAAGCTATTGAAGCGGATGATAAAGTGATTTGCTGGGTAGAGAAATTCTTAAAAGGCAGAAAGCAACGCGTCACAGTAGGAAATGCAGTATCAAAAGAGGTAGAAGTTAATGTGGGAGTGCCACAGGGCAGTGTATTTGCACCATTGCTATTCATCATACTAATGAATGATTGTGTTGATGGATTACAACTAGAATATAGGTTGTTTGCAGACGACCTAATTCCATATAACAGGAAAACAAAAAACGAGAGAGACTGTAAACAGCTGCAGGTTGACATGGCAGGAAAATCTAACTGGATAGGTCAGGATGGAATGCAGATGCTAAGAAAAGTCATATTATTAAATAAACAGATAAAAATAAATGGTTGTTTTTGATTATGAGGTGGGGACAGAATTGTCTGTTGAAGACTTGAAATGTAAATATCTAAGTACAAAATTTTATGATAAACTTAACTGGGCAGGACACATTTGTGCAGGTGGTAGGAAAAGTCTACAAAATCCTTCATTTACTGCAAAGGATGTACTAGGGAAGTGAGTATTGGGTTACTAAACTTTGGTTAGACCATTGCTTGAATACTGTGATGTAGTATGGGACCCACATTTTGGTTATCATATACAGGAGTTGGAAGGTGTCAAAAGGAGAGCAGTTAGATTTGTTTGTGAAAATTACAGAAGGACCCAGTCAGTAACTGATATGAGAAAGGAGCTGGATTGGGAGTCACTGGAAGACAGGAGGATGTTGAAGAGAGTGCTGGGAATGTACCAGGCCTACGTTGGTGATGGGGCCTGTAGGAGTATTGGTCAGAGAATTAGGACTAGTGCATGAAAAGGAAACGTTGACAATTGGCACAAGCTAGCACCAGATTTCATGAATAAGGGAGTGGAAAAATTTTCCTTTGTGGATAAGGGTGCAGGAATTGGAATGAATTATCAGGGTAAGTGATAAATAATTTACCAAAAAACGCTAGAGGAATTTGGGGTTGAAGTTTGTAAATGACAAAAGTAGATGGGTGTAGGAATTTAACACTCAGAGTATATAAGATAGTAATAAATAAAAAAGAAAAGGATAATTAGTTGAGAGGGGGAGTTACCACGGAACAGGCGCTCCATCGCAAAAGAAATAAAGTTCTGTTCAATTCAACGTAAGTTAGTATTGTGATACACAGTTGTGGAGTGTGGCAGCACCAGATATTTTATGTTTCAACAATACTTTCGCGAATATTCCTATTCTATTCTTTGACACCATGTTTAGAATGAGTCAACTTTGCATTCAATTTAGTAGCAAACTGAAGATAATACACGTTAATGCCAGAGCTAAGTTTGGTAATAATTCTCTTAATTGAAGTACTGTAATAGTTTATTATTATTTTTAATCATACTTATCTGCGTTGTCTTCGTATATAATTAAACAATTCAGGAGAATCTTCATAGCAGCTGGATTTCTAGAATATAATACATTTAATTAAGCCTTGCATAGTAACCTATGTGGAATAAGAGGCTTTGCTTAATTATTATGGTCAAGAAAGAAAAGAAGATTAGGAAATTATTCAGATGATATAGTATATATTTTAAGCTACTTTTTTTTACTAATTGCTTTACGCCTCGTTGACGGCTAAGGTCATTAGAGGCAGGATGGAACTGCGGACAAGGAACGGGAAGGAATTCGGCCCTGGCATTTTTGAAGGAATTATCCCGACATTCACCTGGAGCGATTTGGGGAAACCATGGAAAACCCAAATCTGGTTGCCCGGACGGGGATTCGTACCCGCGTCCTCTCGAATGTGAAGCCAGAACGTTAACCGTTCACCCACCACGCTCGGTTTTTCATTTATTTTATTAGTACTTTTCGGTTCGTCGACTTCGAGGTCGTTGGGGTCGGTAAAGGATTGGAAACATGGGACGGAAAGATGTTTGGCCTTGACCCTTTGAAGGAAACACTCGTCTGGAATGATTTTGGGAAACCGTATTAACAGAAATCAGGATCGCCAGATCGAAGGTCGAACCTGCGTCCTTCAGAATGCCGTGCCCCAACATGAAACACTCATCCATTACGCTCGCTATAACTTGCTAAATGTTTAATTGCAACTACTTATTTCCATTACAACAATGTAAATTAAATAATAATTGAACTTTACTGTGCTTCTAGCCAAATGGCCGATTTTTATAGCTTCTGAATTGCACCTGCTTCTCTCGTGCAGTATGGACTTTAGTTTTAATAAAATACGCGCAAGTTATGTTTTTATATTCCACTGATATGATGAAAAAATTCGCGGTCGTTGATATGAGTCAATAAAGGAAAGGAAATAAACTGACGCATGAAGCTTGCGATGAATATCAAATATAAAGTAATAATATATTTCTCGATAAACTAAAATCATCATTTTTTGTCACATAAAGACCTGATCTTATTCATTAACAATAATTCTACTAAGAGAAAATAATGAGAACATTTGGTCAAAACCATACGGGAATGGTCGCCGTCAAGAAGAAGAAAGCATGATTTTTTTAAATTATTGTTTTACGCCTCGTCCACGGCTAAGGTCATTAGAGGTGGCACGGGACTGGGAAGAGGGAACGGGAAGGAATTCAGTCATGGCCTTTTTGAAGGAAGCATCTCGGTATTCGCCTTGAGTGATTTGGGGAAACCATGGAAAACCCAAATCTGGATGCCCGGACGGGGATTCGAACCGGCGTCCTCCCAAATGCGAGGCCAAAACGTTAACCGTTCACCCACCACGCTCGGTTAAAAGAAAGCATGAACGGCTAAGGAAAATTGCATTAATGATTATGGGTAACACCTTACAGAAAAAAGACTGCATGATCGCAAATGCAATTGCAGCAGAATGGAAGTTCGTTACAAGTATTAGTTCATAATTCATTGAATTTTCGGAACACGTTAATATCAGAATTTTTCTTAGTACTCCTATGCAAAATATTCGTTGGCACGAGTGATATGGTAAAGGCTATGAAAGGGTTTACATTTGGACAATCTCTATTTGATATCCATTTGCGTATTGAACCTATTCTACCAACACGTCTCAGCACTACTAACGTAACACACGGAATGGAGAAAGGTGATTTGAAAGGAAGTAACATATTGAAAAAAGATGATCCCGTGTCGACAGAAATACGTGTATATTTTCTAGCAATATATAGCGTCTTTAGATATATGTATAAATTGAATAATCTTTGACTCTGAAGATATTTCTTAGTTCCAAGGGAAACAATGTGGATTCGTTTCGACAGATAATATTAAACCAATCCTGTCCGTGTTATACTAACAAATGTGAACAGATAATAGTAACAACTATTAAACCTAATATAAATACTTCTATAATACAAATATTTCTTGATTTAGAAGAAACTACATTTGCTCCAAGAGACCAGAGACCGTTTATTGACTACTGG
>CM061920.1:176108576-176151896 GCA_031002005.1 Vandiemenella viatica | reverse complement strand
TGCCCGCCTGTTATTCAGCACATGAGAGGGAAAATTGTCCGGATCGTTGGGCTGAATGCTCACGTTGCGGCAAGGAAGGACACCTGGCGTCCGTCTGCCGCACCAACACCACCAATGCCAATCCCGGCGCTCGCCGCCCAGGGTCTTACCAAGACAGGTTGAGCGGCGCACCTATGGATATCAATCAGGTAGACACTTCCACTGCATCCAAACTTTTTATTGACGTTACGGTCAATGGCAAGCCTCTGCGCCTACAAGTCGACACAGGAGCAGCAGTCTCATTGCTTAATTATACTACTTATGTGCAAATTGGCTCGCCCCCCCCTCTCGCCGGCCCCCAAGCGCCTCCTGACATACAACAAACAGGAAATAGCACTCCTGGGACAATTCACAGCAAACGTCATGTATAAGTCTGTACATCGTTCAGTCCCCTTTTTAGTAGTTAACAGTTCTCTCACAGCAGACTTATTTGGACTGGACGCTTTCCGCTTATTCGGATTTTCAATTGAGGATAACATACACCTCGTATCTCAGCATGTTCCTTTTCCTGAAGTGGACGCCCTTTGCACCGAGTTTCAGGACCTGTTCTCACCAGGCGTCGGCTGTGCAAAGGACTTCGAAGCATCACTCCAACTCCGGCCGGACGTACGGCCTCGATACTTCCGGGCACGCCAGGTACCCGTAGCGCTTCAACAACCACTTCAGGAAGAACTTCAACGTCTCCAAGACGAAGGGATCCTCCAGCCGGTGCGGTTCAGCCCCTGGGCCACGCCGTTGGTCATAGTTCAGAAGCCAGGACGCCGCTTACGTCTCTGTGGTGACTTTAAGACCACCGTCAACCCGCATCTGCTGGTAGACGATTATCCACTTCCGAGACCGGACGACCTCTTCCGTAAACTAGCAGGAGGTACCTACTTTACAAAAATTGACCTAGCAGAAGCATACCTTCAAATCCCTTTGGATATCCAGTCCCGACAATACACAGTCATCAACACTCCCTCTGGCCTCTTCCAACTCAACCGGCTCATGTTCGGCTTGGCCAGTGCTCCAGCGATTTTTCAACGGTATCTCGAACAACTTCTCCAGGATATTCCGGGATGCATCAACTATCTCGACGACATAGTCGTCACGGGACCCTCCGCTGCCGAACACATGACCAACCTCCGCCTACTCTTCCTCCGCCTCCGTGCAGCAGGATTGAAATGCAACCTTTCCAAGTGTCAATTTTTTCAACAATCCATTTCCTACCTGGGTCACATCATCGCTCATGAAGGCATTTCCCCAGCATTTTCCTATGTGGACGCTATTTCCAACTTACCTCGGCCTCAGGATCTACATCAGTTGAAATCTTTTTTAGGCAAGATTTCATACTACAGAAAATTTATACCCTCAGCAGCACAAGTGGCAGCACCCCTGTACCACCTCTGTCGCAAGAATGTCCCGTTCCGTTGGACCCCAGCTTGCGAGACCGCATTCCCACACCCTTAAACAGCAGCTCAAGTCCGCAGCATGCCTCATGCCATACACTCCAAACCTCCCCTTGATACTTGCCACAGATGCATCCGATTACGGTGTGGGGGCAGTTCTGTCTCATAAATTACCAGATGGCACGGAACGCCCCGTAGCTTACATCTCCAAAGCCCTATCGGCTGCTCAGCTTAAATATTCTCAAATCGAGAAAGAGGCGCTAGCTATTGTTTTTGCCTGCTCCAAATTCTATTCCCTTTTATATGGGATTTCTTTTCATCTCATTACCGACCACAAGCCACTCCTATCACTATTTGATCCGTCCACACGTCTGCCTACCAAAACATCCCACCGCATCCAGCGTTGGGCACTATTCCTGTCCCAGTTCAGATATACCATGCATTTCCCTACCACCTCCAGTCATGCCAATGCAGACGCCTTATCCAGACTACCGCAGGGACCAGACCTTGCCTTCGACAAGTCGGAACTTCTGGTGTTCCAGATCGACGATGACATACAAGAAGCACTGAAGACATTTCCAGTCACGGCCTCAAAAGTCGCGGCAGCCAAAGGGGAGGACCCCCTCCTCCGTGTCATCCGACACCACATCCAACACGGGTGGCAAACACGTTCCCCTCCACGCCATCATCAAGACCTCAAGTTCTACTACTCCATCCGCCACCAGCTCTCAGTAGTAGAGGGAGTGCTCCTCCGCACAGAACCAAATTCCACCTCGAGGGTCGTCGTTCCGAGATCCCTACAACCGACAATCCTCCAAACTCTCCACCAAGGACACTGGGGAATTGCCCGCACCAAATCCCTTGCCAGACGCCATGTATTCTGGATCGGCCTTACCACGGATGTCACGGAGATGGTGCGGCGCTGTACCATCTGTGCCCAACAACTGCCCCGCCCCCCTCAAAAGTTCCTTTCCTGGCCGGCACCGTCCGGACCCTGGGAACGCATTCACCTCGACTTCGCTGGCCCATTCCTAGGCCACCAGTGGCTCCTAGTGACGGATGCCTTTTCCCACTTCCCATATGTCGTCCGTTGCTCCACAATCACCACAGAGGTCACCATTTCAGCCCTCACGAAGATCTTTTCCATCGAAGGATTACCATACGCTATCGTCACAGATAACGGACCGCAATTTCGAAGTCGGGAATTCCTATCCTTCTGTACCGCCAACAATATCCAGCACCTCCTCACCCCGCCCTTTCACCCCCAATCTAACGGGGAGGCGGAACGGCTAGTCAGAACATTCAAAACCCAAATGACCAAATACACCACAAGTCACAAACTCGAAGAGGCATTGACACTCTTCCTCAGTTCCTATCGAACCACTCCAGTGGGGGCCAAAAGCCCGGCGGAATTGCTGCATGGCCGCCAACCTCGCACTCTCCTCCATCTCCTCTTACCCCCGCCCAAAGTACAGGTACCTTCGGGCCCATTCCGTTTCACCCCGGGCTCCCTAGTCTGGGCCCGCGGGTTTGGCTCCCGGGCCGGTTGGCTTCCGGGGGTCATCCAGCGGCCCCGGGGCTGCCAACTGTTCGACGTCAGCCTGGATGGCCGGATAGTGCGACGCCATCGAAACCAACTACGTCCCCGCTACCCCACGGCACCGTCCTCTTCCACCACGGCACGGCCATCCACTTCTTCCTCTCCTTCCCTGCCACCTCCACCACTCCTGCCGTCTAACCGTTGCTCAGGGACAGTTACAGCGCCACCAACGACGCCACAACCTGTCGGTCGCTCCGACACCCTTCAGCCGCAGCCTCTCGACCACCTGCGGGGACCATCTTCAGCGCCCCCCGTACAGCCCCCGGCCATCGACGCCGACGAACCGATGCCGTTAGCTCCACAAGTACCTCCACCACAACCTGCACCACGACGCAGGTCGGCACGCATCGCCAGGGGAACAGCTCCGTACTCCCCTGGAGGTAGCCTTCATAGTCTGCTCCAGGGCGCCGCGGCAGACGACCTCGCAGACGTCGCAGACATCGCTTCTCCCCCCCCCCCCCGGGAGGGAGGTATGTTCAGTCTGCCAGTAAAGGCCCCTGCCAGGCAGACCTCACACACAACGCGCCTGCACGCCGGGATACATATACGACTCCAAACAGGCGCAGAGGCATCAAAACAAACCAGGAAAACAAATAGAATCATCTAGAAGCTAAGTGGGACTATTTCTTACAGAGGTCGCCGTACTACCACACAACGGAATTCCTGCGCCAGGCCGCCTATATAAGCGTAGCCGGCCGCTCCAACGCCAGTTCCAGCCTGACCGCTGAACCAGCGTCAACTACAGAAGACCACCGGAAGTTCGCGAGAAGTAGAAGCCGTCACTCTACCCCGGATCAGGACCAGGCTGAAATTCTCGACGGTCTTCTGATAACTGTACCACATTTGTTTATGGTTTACCTGTTGTATTGTGTACCGAGTAATAAACTTCAAGGAACCGTTAAGTGTAGTTCACTTCAAATCTGTTTACGCGTCCAGATTTTACTTTACATTCCCACTAGTAATTCTAATGTAATAAACATTTCTCCGCGAAGAATGCCATTGTCAACAAGCGATAAAACCCAATAACCACCGCAATTGTGATGGAAGTGACAGATATTACATTGCTGAAGACATTTTCCATCTCTGAAAGTGGTTTAAGAGTTTCATTAAGCTTTCTTTATTCATTGTGGCCGACCTCATTTCACAGGATAAATTCACGGGGCGTGCTGCGACTGGGAAGGGTGTTATTGTCTGCGTCGATATTGGTTCAGATGGATCGGAGAGATGAAACTTTATTTGGCCGGGTGATTGAAGATGCAAATTACGCTGGAAACGCAGACAGTATGTCATCCCTTCCGCGAAGAAAATGAAGCCACGGCGCAGGCCTTTGGCATACGTCAATACGATGTCGTCGTCTTGGGTCTATTGTGGTGGCAACCGTGGATCGATGCAGTTCAACCAACACGATTGAAACATCGCACAGCATTTCTAACGCTCAAATATTACTTTCAAAGGAAGCTTTATTGGTGATAGAATGAATCGTTGGCATTTCCATTCCACGGTTCTTACAGAATCATGTGGTTGATGTGACTTCAAACAGCTTGATGTATGGCTACAGAGTTTTGATGTGAACTATGTTTATGTCGCTCTAACCATCGGGCGAATATGAAAGATATATACTGGAATCATGCGAAGTTCGCTTGAAGATGAACCAGTTCACTCTTCAAGTGGTTGCCAGATGTAGTAGATTAAGCAAGTGCCTACAGTGCCTTTGTAATTCTAAGACAGTATTATAATTCTGGCTAAAGATCGAACCACCTCGCACTCCACTCCTCCGAAGCCCCAGATTCAGCCCCCTCCCATTTCCGTTTTTCCTTTACGCTGCATTATCTTTGACACATAAGCAACTTAGTTGTTACTTATTTATTTAATTTATGGCAATAACAAAACTATTAGAATACAATGTATCGTTCTACGACAGTCAACATTGCACGGGAAGTAAATGTTTATAATTGTAAATGTAGATTCTCCAGCCACTCTGTAGCATTGCTAGTATGAAAACACTGCGGGATTTGCACCAATCCCGTGGGATTAATTAATAAATCAGTTTTAATGTTAAATGATAATAATTAAGTTAACAATATTTTAATTGGCAAAATAACCTTATTTTTTTTAGCAAGTCTTAAGTATATTTCGAGGTTTTACATATTTGTTTTTAGATTTAAACCAATTAATAAATAAATAATCAAAAATGGAAAATATTCAGTCGTAGGTCATATTGTGTGCCTTACAATACATCATATCAGTTTAAAAACATGGTATGCATAATGACCAACTCACCAGAGTTTTTTTAAATTTTAAATAAACGTTCCATAACAACCAGAGAAAGCATTCTGTTTCACAAAGTGAAGTGAAAATACTCTGTACAGTGTAGACTTGATTCAGAACAAGATCTCATGACTTCTTTTTATCTGCACAAGCACAAGACTTGACCTATTTTTACAAGAATTGTTTTCGTGGGATTCATCATTATATCTGCTGATTCCTTGATTGATCTTATAGTTGATTCGTTATTATTAAAAGAAACTACTCACCAAGACGTAAACTGTCAAGTATTTCATTTTTACTTTAAGTAGCGTAACGACATTTTTAGAGTGGAAATTATTTTTTTTTTTAGTAAGAAAGGAGACTTTCTCGGCGTATAATTGCAGTGAAGTCCTCACGGATATATCGCCGGATTTCGTTTTAAAGACACGAAATTCGACACCCTAGGAAGACGTTGGAGGCAGCCGTCGAAGTATAGTGTTTTTACAAAACAATTCGGCGATATACCCTTGAAGACTTTATTATAACTTTTTATGCCTTTAGTCGAAATAATAAGGAGTTGAAAGGACGCATGCTACTCACTAAAAAAATCATGTATTGTGGCGATTGAGCAAATCATCTCAAGAGGGATTAATCGAAAGCCAGAGCGGCAAATATAAGCAGACGGCTTTCGTCAAAGAACATGTGTTTCAAACGCATTGAAGCGGTGGTCCAGACAACAATAAGTCAAAGGATACAAAATTGCCTGATAGCTGCTAAATAAATAGATAGGTATGCGATCGTTACAATTACGATTAGTTTCGTATCAACGAATAATCAAATTTTCAGCCGCAAATACAGGAAATTGTCACTTTATCTGCAAATACATAAAATAGGAATCATGAAACCGTGAATAAAAAGCTTTAACTGTGTAGTACAGAAGACGTGTGCGACACATAAAAAATACTTATTGTATAGTTAGAAAATCGGACTAAATACGCAACATAACTCAAATTATAGAAATGTGTACTAAAAACAAACATAAGTTTTAATGAATATGTAAAATTGGATCTATTTATTTACGAATAACGAAGGTTGAAAAAAACAAACGTTTATTCACAGGAGTTAAATGCCAACTGCAAGGCCACAGGTAAACAGTACAATATATGCGATAGAGACCGGAAAACAACGACGGGGCAGCGACTGACACACGTTTTCGTCTCATTTTGCGGATTGCGAATGCGCTTAATTTTGTGCGCGATCCTCCAGACTGTCTAGTGATGGGGGATCCCGCGGGATTGCGGTATCCCGCTTTGCTGGATTGCTATCCGTAATTGCTAGGTGCTTTAACAAAGCCTTCCAAGGAAATGGATGCGCCCTCTTTTTACAGTCAGTGACAATTTGGCGGATCGTCTGTTGTGGTGCACCACAGTCACAGGTGGGTGTGGTTCTCATGCATCACTTATACACCACTGAGCCACACCATTAATGGTTGGTTCGTACGTTGTTAAGGGCCACCTAAGTTTTACGCGGAAGGTCAAATCCTGCTGGTGGATGTAGAACACTACATAGTGACTACCTCTCCTTGGGACCTACATTCTTCCATTCCTGCCGCCTTTCTGCTGTAGCACAACGTCCGGTCTACAGCAGCTCCTAGATACTTCGGGTTGGGGTTGTGTGATTGCGGCATGCCATTGAGTGAAACGTCCGGGGTGATATTGGTCTGTCTGTTATTGAGGTGGAAGAATCAATTTTTTGTTTTGGAGATACATGGTATCAAACATTAGTTGTAAAATGATATGATTGGAATACGGTGAGACGCTGTAGCTATGCCGAAACAGAAAATATGTGATTACTTCAGTACTAAACTTCAGGAAACAAACTGTAGGAAACGGAAATGAACAGTCTTTAAAATTAAAATAATATTTCTAGGTACAGACAGAAAGATTTGCTTTGAATTCCGGTCACGGGTCCGATTTTCAGAGGCCCTTAATGTCTCATTTACTTATCACCAGTACCCTTTAACGACTCCATGGTTCGTTTATTTTTTTTAACTGCTCAACGTCTCTTAACAGCGAGGTCTTTAGAGATGGGAAAGGATGGGGGGGGCAAGGAATGGGAAGGAATTCGGCCATGGTATTTTGAAGGAAGCATCCCGGAATTTGCCTGGAGTGCTTTGGGAAACCATGGAAAACCCAAATCTGGATGCCCGGACGGGGATTCAAACCGGCGTCCTCCCGAAAGCGAGGCGAGTCTATGGTTCGAAATCCACTTAAAGCAGTAGATCCTATTCACACTGAAAAGTTGCCTTTATGTTAGGCAGATTGAATAGTCAGGGAAATTGTTTGAAGAATTCGGTCAGAGCATTCGGAATTCTTATCCTAGAAATCTACTGAAATTACTATCTATTATGATATGAGGGCGTTTAGTCGATGAGTTCTGTATTTTGCTTCTTTTTTTGTTTTTTTGCTTAGGCTTTACGCCTTGTCGACAGCGAGGTCATTATCGGCGGGATGGGATTGGGGCAAGGAACGGGAAGGAATTCGGCCATGACCTTTTTGAAGGAAGCATCCCGGCATTCGTCTGGAGTGATTTGGGGAAACCATGGAAAACCCAAATCAGGATGCCCGGACGGGGATTCGAACCCGCGTCCTCCAGAATGCCACTCACCCACCAGGCTCGGTTTACTTTATCTATCAAATACATATCTTTAAGTCCACCGTGTCCTCAACTGCTACAGTTTTGTGTTTTTATTAGAAATTTTCATGTAGTGAGCTATTAACATTCTATTCCGTCGGTGTAAATTCTTCTGTAATTCACTGTCTGTTTAGACCAACAGATGAAAAAGTTAAGAGGTTCAGTGTCAGAGCTGGTTCAGACCAAGTTGCTGAAAGGATGAAGATGAAAAGGTACGTTATTCGTTAACGATAGGCCGAATCAAAACCTTCACCATCAACATCAGATCTCTGGTGCGCTAACCATTACGGCCCAGCTTGGTGGATGAAATGGAGGAAAGCCGATAATAGGAGCGACCGCTAACAGCCGCCGAAAGGTAATGCGATCTGAACAATGGGCAGAGTGCGCCGGAGTTGGTTCCCTTCATTAGAGCGCTGAAGTTCTGCGCCCGCCTACTTGTTCGCAGTCTGCGCGGCTCTTAGCGGGTCCGGAAACCCGAGAAGGCAGACGCAGGCAGCTGAGCCGAGGATCAGTTCCGACTCGCCGGACACACGTCACCAGGGCTTCACCGCCACACTTGGCACCCAGGGATCAGAATAACTGCGACGCAGCTGCAGCATGAACTCTCTACGGTCCCACACCCAGAAGCTTCTCAAAGTTTTAGCCCGCGGCTTACCTTTTTTATCTATATTAAAACATAACTTATTTTCGACATATTATTTCCATCAAAGACGAGCAGCAGCAAAAAGCTTGTTAAGTACATACGAAGCAAGTTAGAAATCCCTCTAGACATGGCCTTCAGAATTACGATTTTTCCTGTCACATATTTTTCTTAGTTTAGGCCTTCATACACCTTTATAATATCTGTATTCAGATAGCAAAATAAGGTAGGATTGATATGTATTGAGATTTGCACTGCATTTAAACCAGAAATTTTTAAAACAGAATTTCTCTGAAAGATAATATACACAGGACTTACTAAGAATTTTAGTAAGAGATCAGTAAAAAAAAAAGAAAAAAAAAGGAATTACACTGTCATTAAATTAAAACTAATCGATCATCCAGCGTTCATCTAGTACGTGCCTTTTTTTCATCAAGGATTTCGACGTAATGACATGAGAAGAACGTTACAGAATATCGTGTACTCAAAGGGAAACAAGTAACTGGTATGCTTAAAGAGAAAAAGTATTTATTGCCTTACAAGGATGTAACTCTACTGTAATTTGATGAATGATAATTTTAAGATAACGTCTGGAAACTTCAGAATTTCGCATAACAACGATGTCACATATTTATAATTCTCTGGAAAAAATTCAAGCTGTTTGCTTAAAAGGAGGGACGTCATGATACGTCAAAAACGTAAGAGAAGTATGAAAGAAAATTTTTAAATGAACAACTTTGTTCAGTCAAGTTAAAAATTGTAACACCGGAGCTTAGAATACCACTTCTACTTTGGTAATAAGATGTATCACACTACTACATTGTCACGAAACCTGACATTGGTCGCAACTCCAGGGACAGAAATATGTGAGTAGTCCTCTGTTTGTGAACCACATAACCTTAGTTCGGTGTGCTTCGCCTGTCACATGGTCACGTGGTAACGAGAGGAACTTGGGCGCAGCCAATAGTTGGTTCGGGGTAATTTTACTAGTTCATCTGAATCTCATAGCGCAAAATCCCAGAGGAGGGCTGCACTCATAGTACTATGAATGTTGAATAAAACCGTCCAAGCTTGGATGATAAGCGGCGGTAGCAAAGTCACACAATTACTTTTCGTGAGCTTTGCCGGTTTTAATAAGTGATATCATAAAAAAAACTTAAAGTATGGTTGAACTACAACATTTCTGCTGTAAATTCTATTCAACAGAGGAATAAGACATTACGAATACGTCTTTAGATTGACGAAACATGCTGTCTATGTGGGACGCTAAGATACGTGAAATTTCTGACCATGCATATTAACCATAGGACCAAAGAAAGGAATATGAGGGCTTGCCAAATAGAATGGAATTACTTAAAAACCGTACAATGCTTTGTCTCGGACGGGTTCAACCACTGATTCCAACAAAGCCCTGGTTTTAAAACTGGAGTAACAAAAAACATCTCACTTCCACCATATCCTGATGCCAATTCCATCACGGTAACAGCCTAAATAAATTATGCTGTTTAGGGATGTGGATGTCACCGCTAAGTGTTTGTGAGAGTCGCCTTTTGAAGGCTTCTATCTCACAGTGTTCTTACGCGTACAGTTTAAACATCACCAATGTAAAAGGAGAAGCATGTTGGCTCAGTGGTTTAGGCTTCTGACTGGAGAACAAAAAGTTCCACAAAAACTTAGCATGCTCCTAGTTGACCCAAGCGAACATACGTACACCAAGATAAAATAATAGGTGAGTTCATCATTATCAAAATCCCTCCACTACCAAACTAAAATACACTGAAAATCATACAATAATCCACTACATACTTCAAAACTGGATACTTTTCGTTTAATGGTACTCCACTAATCGCTCTGTCAATTCAAACAAAATGTTCCATTACTTTGATGGTACATTTCTGAAAATTGAAATTACTGTTGAAACTCCTTAATTAGTTACTTTGCTCATTTTTATTATTAGCATTGCTTAATGCTGTTATTGGATGAGCCTCGCATTCAGGAGAACACGGGTTCGAATCTCCATCTGGCTATTCGGATTTGGGTTTTCAATGGTTTCCCCAAATCACTCAAGACGAATGGCCGAATTCCTTCCCGTTCCTTGCCTTTATCCTTTCCAGCCTCTAATGACCTCGACATCAACGAGGCGTAAAGCCATAAGCAAAAAATACTATTAACGATAAAACATTTATTTATTTTGTTATTTGTTATAAACGTGTACGCTTGTAAGTATATATGATGTAATTAACTGTGGATATACTGTGTGTGTAGGTAACATACCACTGAAAAATTATAAAACCGAATCTGTTGCACTTATAATGGCTATAAAGTTTCTTTTACCAAATACAAGTAAATCAGAAAAAAATAACAACACGTACAAGTTGCCCCAAACTGAGAAGTGAGATTTTTAAAATGATTTTCGACAGTTGATGATGCTATCATGAGAGGAGAACGTGAAGCTAATAACGTTAAAGTGTCTCCCGGTGGTGCTCGCCCTTAGAGGGCTGTGGGACTCCGTAACGACCTGGTCGTTGTGCCGCCCTCTAACGACGCCCCTGACGACCTTCAGCGGACGCGCTAGCAGACCGCCCCCGGTTCCTAACCTCCACGGCCGCAACCCGCACCACACCAGCAACAGGTAGCCAACACATCAGAGATTACTTTTAAACTCTTCCAGGATTTAATCAGATAAGGAATACCAAAACAGAGAAAAAATTAACATAGTTAATCCATATAATACATGTGTTTGGTAACTGTGAAAGACTTCAATCGTGTAATTTAGTGAACAGGAATCGGGTAAAGTATTTGAATTTTACAAAAATAATATATGTGTCTAACTATCCTGGACCAATTTTAATAATCACTATGATTCGAGATACACACTGCAGAATGAAATGCCACAGAGAATCCTTCAGATGATGAAAATAACATCACGACTTCATAACAAATTTATTTTGCTTGCACTTTTATCACTATAAGAGGTTTTACTCTGCGGAATGCCAATTAGTGTGCCCATGTTGGTTATTGGGGAAATGAAAAAAAGAGAAATTGTATCCAAATTTCATTCGGTGCTCAGTGACATTTTACACTTCATTTATACAACATGTAGGAACTAATACTAAATATCGTTAAGCTACTTGTTGCATAATTACCACATAATAATTCTTATGTTACCAAAGGACTATCGTGAATTTTAGCAATAACGTGTGGTTATCAGATTTAAAAGTTTAATAAAAATATAACCAAATGAAGTTTTATTTTATTACCACACGATATTCATAAACGTCTTGCTTTTTAAGTGTACAGAATGTTCTAGTTCATTACTAAAATTTTATTGTTTTCACCTAATCCTACACCATTAAATTTAAGACAAATTATCCACTCAATGTTTGCGGCATTACTAACTATTTCATTCAAGAAGTGGTGCAGAATACTAGCTTGTTTGATAACTAAATTTTTTTATGTAAAAGTAGTTTTTAACTAGAAGAAAAGGAAATGGAAGTATGTCATAGACTTCCAAAAATCTATAGAACTGACAAACAATATCAATAAAGAATTTAAACGAATCTGTCAGTCAGATAGAAAATTATGTTTGTGGGAGAATCGAATTTTATTTTAAAACAGTAAGCAGTCTGAACAGAACAGAAAGAGACACCGCACATATAGAAGTTATAGAACGAATAAAACAGTACAAAAGCCTCTAGTTTAATGACAAAGTGATGATACGAGAAGACCAAATTACAGAAACAGAAGGACTAACTCACATAACGATAGAAGAATCAAATGACGCTTTAAGCAAAACAAAAATATAAAAAAAAAACAGTTGGATTGGCAGTAATAGCTGTAAAATTACTTAAATATCAAAATACGTGAACAGTGGAGAATAGGAACTATAATCTCTGCTTTCAAGAAAGCGGCCAGAACCGATACAAATAGTTATAGAGGAATATCTGGTTTCGATATAGGATATAAATTTATGCCAAGATAATTAATGCTAGGTTGCGACCAGTAGCAGAAGCCAATCTACCAGAATTTTAGGACGTTCTTGTTCAGATAAAATACATACTAAAAAAAGAATTATAGAGAAAGGAGGGAATATAACCTACCAACATTCATTTTATTTGTGGACTTCGAGAATGATTTTGATGAAGTAGATAGGAAATTGCTATGGGAAATCCTTCGTACGAATGGATGTCCGAAACATATTGTAGAAGCGGTTAAGAGTTTATATTTTAATTCAAAGATTCCGAGAAAAGGAACGAACAGTAAATGTTAACAATTAACCAAGCTATGAGACAAGCATGTATTTTCCTCAACACTTTTGTAACATAAATCTGAACGATGGCATTAATATGTGGCAGAATGAATTGCGTCTGTTTCGACTCGAAGTGGCCTGTTTTTGTTAAATAGCGTAAATGTGATGAAAAAAAAAAAACAACACCTTGCATGTTTATTTTTAAATTTCAGTTTTAAAGGTTTGTTCGAGAAAAAAGCCGAAGCGCTGTTAGTAAACTAAAGCTTGTTCTGTGCAATTGTGAGGAAAAGGTTGTAATCTCCCCTCCTACTTTCCGTTCGGAGACGTTTGCTTATTTCTTTTTTTATATATTTTATTAGAGTAACAATTTCTTTTCCCAACGTGCATGGATACATCTGCCACGATAGAAATGTACTGGAGTACTGGCACAAATATTACCCATTTATTGCAGTTTTAATCTGTTGTGCTTTGGAATTTTTGACAGCATATCTAACAAAATATTACACTTTAGTCAACGTAAAATTTCTTTCCCCAAGTTCATCAGCACGCTTTATGGTCATCTTACTCAACAGTTCCTAACTCCTCCAAAAATTACCCCCACAAAGTTAACAACATTGTTCCATATATTTCAAATATAACCGTACCATCACATGGGCATATTGAAATTAATCAGAGAGATAGAGTGAGTGAGGATAATAGAGACTTAATAGGTTCTCTTACTCATTTGAGGAGATGTCACTCCCGGGTCTCATGGGCGCCTTGGCTGCTTACCAAGCTTCACAAAAAAGTAATGTACAGCTTTAAAATATTAATCATCCGAATAGAGATGCCTGATGGTATTGGGTCAAAGTTACACACTTCTCTAAGCTATGGAATTACTAGGTTAGTTGGCCAATGGAGTGAGTCTTCTTCGTTGCTGGAGTAGGCGGTGATACCTACATTCTTCACACGACTAACAGATTTGTACTAACGTCTCTGCCTTAAGGGATCAGATGAAGTATTTTCAGAGGTGTTATAAATCTCTCTTTACACACTGTCCCAGTTTTAACTCTGCTAAGCTGTAAACCACCAATACTGCTCCGTCGAAAGCAAGTCGACAAATTGAGGCAAGAATGTGCTCCTTTGCCAAGAATAGTTGTCGTCTACAGACTCTTAAATCTCCTTTTATAACGTATTTCTATAATTTATAAAATCTCTCACTCATTTCTCTTCTCACTATTATTACGTTTATTATTTAATTATTTTTAACTATTTAATTATTTAATTCTAAACTATTAATGTTTCTGATTACTAGAACGATTTTTCGGGTGTTCTTTTTTAAATTTTTCTTCGAATCAGTCGTAAATAATTAGATTCAATAGAAGAGAAGGTCCAAATACTGACTACCACTTTTATTTTGGCCCTTGTGATTTTCCTGTTCACTCAATATGGATAATTTTTATGTCACTTGCTTCTATAAACAAACATGAGTATGATATGAAGGTTAAAAACGTCAATAACCAGTTTTAATTTTCCAAAAAATCAAAGGATTTAAAAAAAAAAGAATGATAATGACTGATTTGCAAGAGGTGGTCCAAATACGGGCTACTTATATAAAAAGTGAAATTTATCACTTAATAAATTAAAGAACACCAAATTTTGTTAAAAACTTTATTGACTTGACATTTTACAATCTATTTACTCCCTGTTTTCTTTCTTTTTTCTTTTTTACTTTCAGAAGTAACAGATATATTTCATTTTCCATTCCAGCAACCTTCACACTTGTAGAGCTGAATCCACACTTCAAATCTGACATCATCTGAAAAGAGTCCATCACTGAAATTACATGCTGCTTTGTCGTCACCACGTTTATCCCCCAGAGAAATCGTCATTGTCGTCATCAGTAGGTGGGACCCTATAGTCTTCTTCCGACTCCAACTCTTTGCTGAGCTTACCCAATGGGCTTTTGGCTTGGCAATTTTGAATTTCTTTTCTTTGTTAAGGCAACTGATTACACTTTCACAATCGTTTGAAAATTCTTAAAGGCTGTATGGTTAACACTTTTCTTCAGTCATTCGCTATAAGGAGATCCAGTTATGATGCAAGTCTTGGTGCACTTGCGTCCACAATTCCTTTTTCTTTGCAATGGTGGGGATCGAAGGTACATCAAATAGATTAACCCTTTTGGACGTTGAAGTCTGAGCAGTTGGTCGTTGATCCAGAGTGCTGAAATCTTCGCGTTTTCAAGAGCTAGCCCGTTATTGGACCACAATGGTAGCCAGTTTTTGGACCATGCGGTATTTCAAGTTATTGGTCTCGGCAGCCATTACAAAACAAACAAATGGAACAGGACAGGTGACCTGCATGAAGCTCAGTTCATGTACTTTGAGGTAAGGTGGAAGCCATTTAATTTACTGAATAAGTAAGAAAGTGATAAATTAATGTTGACATGCCTTTAAAAGTTTTGAGTTTTTCAAAAGCAAGTTTGCTCTGATAAAACAATTTGGGCCAATGCACGTGTGTCACAGTTCATTTTCTGACTACTCTTCTCCTACCACCTGATGTTTGGTGTCATTCTCGTACCTGAGCACAACCCTCTTCCCCCCACTTCAGCAAGTAGCGTATTTAGACCCTATCCCGTCTTTGGACCTTCTCCTCTATTATTATATTACAATCTAGACAGCGAGAGACTGCTTAGCAGCAGACTCAGAAGATACCCTCAAATAGAAAATGGACCTGATTACTATTCCTCAGGCACAAAATGTCACAAATGGAACTCATGTTATGACTGTTTGAAACTAATTCACAGTGCTAATCAGCTGTCAAGTGTAAAGAGGAATAATTACAATTCCAAGTCAATGTGTCATGACTGACAAGGTATAGTTGAGGTTTTTAAATTGAGTGGAGGGGTGCCCAACTTAGGGAGGGGGGAGGGGTGGATGCGAGTTTGCTTCGCCGCCCGTATGGACGACCTCCTAGCTCTTCACCGTAGCAAGTACTATGACTACTTCACCGTCTCTTAGAGTCGAAAACCTTTATTCTAACTTCACATACTTTTTTCTGAGAGGTCATTTTTAGAATTGGAAGTAGGCATTTATGTTTTTAATAGTAAAATTTTGGCGGGGGGAAGGGGAGGAGGAACAAGATAACTTATCTTTTCAAGGAAGGGGAACGTGGGAGTATTTCTTTTCACTGAATAGGGGAGTGGGAAGAAATAGGTTGGGAATCCCTAAGGTATAAGATATGTAACAGTGTTAAGGAATGAAGTAGCTATCGTGCTGGAAGGTATAGTACTTCTAGTGCAATGAGTGGTCGCGCTTACTAGGTGGACAGATGTGAAATTGAAAATCCGTAGATATCTGGCAAGTTTTCTTTGTTTAATATTGTTTCAAGGGAATTAGCAAACGGTATGATATCGCTCTCTGAGCATCAACGTGTACATCAAGAATTGTTAAATTCGATGGCTATGATTAACTCTCACGTTCGTAAGTTTGCTGCAGGTTTTATCGAATTCGATAGGTGTTGCCTGGTAATATACGGAACCTTCATAAAACGCAATTGTGGCTACCAGTCGCCTATCTGTGAAATGTTAGTATTTCATTACCTACCAATCAGAAACTTAGGGTTGGAACGTACTAGTTTTCTGGCGTCTGATTGCCATCTTTTATACCTTTGTAGAACACTTGAACTATCTGAATTACGTGTTAATACTCCCATTCATAATGAGTGATACAGTAAACGTTAAGGTCCCATATCATTTTGAAACTAGGTGGAATAAAATTTATGAACACTCACTGTTACTATGGAATGTATAATGTTCTAAGTTTTTCTTTCACAACGAATTTGTGCACAGCACAGCGAGCTATGGAAAGATCGATGCTACGTTTAACTAGATATGACAAGAACGGAGCAACCAACATTATAGCAGTCACAGACATCTTGGGGAAGACAGCCTGCTTGAAATAGTAGTGTGCCGGCCATGTTTCTCAGATGAAAGACTAAAGATGGACAAAAGCAGTGATGGAGTGGAGCCCAACAGATCACCACGAATCGAGAGGAAGACCACCAGATGGATGGGACAAAACATCCGCAGGGTTGTTGCAGTTAACTGACTAAGGATCACCTAACATCGTTCGACTTCGAGACTGCCCTACCTGAAAACTCTAAGAGCTCACATCATTTAAAGATTGAACTGGCTGATTATGATGATGATAGATATTATCATCAGCCTTTAGGAATCGATGGGACTGTCTGACTAATTATCAATAGGGCATCACTATTATTTGCCTCTAGTGGAAAACCTTAAAACCGGAAATAGATCTGTATGTGGCGCATGCAGCATGATTTAGCAATAAACGCCTAAAGAACTTATATTTGTTTGAGACAGAAAAACCTATCCAGACCGAGTCCTTACGATGGATGTTAAAATTCCACGTTGTTTTCCGTTTAGAAGTTTAGTATACAGTGACGGCTGTTTTGGAGGAATTCTCTGTCCGAGTAGTTACTACCGGTGGTGTATCGATTTCCACCACGACGGTTGCAGCGGTCAGCTAAGGCAAGGACAGCCACATAGCCGCAGCGGCTACGGCCGGTGGGACTGGAATATCGACATATCGACATGTAACGCGAGAGGTGACCCCGTAAATATTGAGCGCGGCGGCCGCCACGGCGCGGCGGGGCAAACTGATTTAGTGTGGCGGCTCACGGAACAAGGCGACGCACTGCGACACGACTCACAGTGGCAGGCGCGGAAAAAACGGGCCAGCTGGCTGCCAGTCGTGAGTTACGGGCTCACTCCGCCACCAGCCTACAACAAGTGATAATCGCTGCCTCTACACCCCGACAAATTACCGTTAAATCTCGTAGGCAGCTGTTTGGCGACCTCTGACAGGACATAGTATGGTTCCTGATTGCAACCTGTACGTACTCCGGTGTTTTACAGAGGAAACGTCGATTGGTTAACGCGCTGGCTTCACATTAAAAGGACTGCCGATTCGAATCCGACTTTGGCACATGCTTCTCTTGATCTCCGATTTTAGGTTGATATATTAACGCTGTATTTTCCACGTTTAATTTATTCGTATTAGACAACGCAGGGAAACTGTTGCAGTGCTGAATTTGGGTTTTATAACTAGTAAATGCTAATTCTACCAGCATTTATTGAAAAAAAAATACTTCATTTAACATTTTATAACTGAAATTTCAACTATATAATGTAGTTGCAAATGAACATAATTGGAATACAACCTTTTTTAAAAACTCTAGTTCATTCAGATCAATTTAACACATCTGGGCATCGAAATTTTGTCAATTTTTATTAACTCTCAGTCTCAATTTATGAATACTTTTTTAATAGGAGGTGATGTGTATCATCATCAAATACAGGTTTCTGATTGCAAGTAATGGACAAATGTAATCCTTTCACTATCAAACCTTACAACGATTTTTTTATGTCATAACTTTTCTGCGTCTGTTGCTGGTAACGCGTATAATAAGGGTGTTATACATATAATAAGCCTTGAACTACTGACGTTTAAGATCTTTTTAACGATGAATTGCGTTAAAATATTATATTTGGGGTGGAAATAAATGCGTCATTGAAGAGAACTACAAAACTAAACCGCATTTTGAGGATTCTTTTTTTTATTTATTTTTACGTTTTATAGAACAAACACGGCTAACTAACTTTTAACAGTGGTTGCCGTTTGTAGTACAAAATGTTTAATTCCCTCAAACAGTAAATGAGTTTCAGTAATAACTTCATAATTACATTACTCATTTTTGATCTCAAATGTTAATTAGTTGTCAGAGATTTAATTCACTGATTACTTCAAATATCTGCAACGCTAGATAATTAAATTGCACATTATAATATGATTATTTGCCACGAATACAATTAGTTTATTCACAAAGAGATATTTGGTTTTGTAAAAGCACTGGTATAGATAGATCACCTGTCAGTTCACGTTACTACATGTGCAGTTTATTTGGGTTACCTCCAGGTGTGTGAAGTATAGCCTCATCCGTGAAAAGAAAATGTACAATGACAACAGTATTAAAAAAATTTGGCTTAAAATTTCAGCATATTTTACAGGTTCGACAGCATCAGAAAATGTATTATAAATGTGAGGTATTCTCCACGCACGTATTTTTTACTGTATGAGATAAGTTAACCAACGTGATATGTCAACCAGTAACAGTGAGATGTACTGCACAAGGAATTTGGCACGTGTCTTCACAGTTATATCATTCCTAGATCCGTCTAAATACTTATATTTCTGCCTTTCAAAAGTTAATTTGCTTCTTCAAATTTGATGAATCATTATAACTTTCTGCTGACTTCAAAATGATAATAAAATAAATTATGCCACGTCCGTTTTATTTTATATGTAAAACATTAACAGAAAATGAGAGATTTGCAGGAGTCCAGATTAAATTTTTTGTTTGTTTATATGATTTCTGTGAAGGTTTGATCATGTGAAATTATACTGGAATTTTCAACAGCCGGGGAATAATTTGTGTCCAACACAAATGAATTTCGGATAGATGGAACTTATTATGAGAAACTTTTCATGAACCCGAAACTCTAATACCCTTGGCGTCGTCATCGACAAACAAAAAAATTTTGCGATCTTACCAAATGTCATAGCAACTAGTTAGACTTCTGTTAGAGCCACATCTTCGTTGATCTACTTGTAAGCGTTTTTCACTTTTTAAATGTACATGACGGTTGTCCGCACACAGACTCACGCATTTTTTTGTTTTGTTTTATCTCTTCGTTTTCACTTGCCAGACATTATCATAATTTGAATTTCTTCCGTCTAGCTTTCCATATGTCGTACTCATCCAAAAATCCTAATCTTAATATCGTTAGAAATATACTTAAATTTTTCTCATATAATTCATTCAATTTTCCTTGGGTTATTAAACATACAATTCATTTTTGAGTCTAAAATTAATTTTATAATACACAATAAATTCTTATCTTCGGTCGATTTATCGATACATCATTTCCTACTGATACATAATATTCACAGGCCATACACCAATCCTTTTCCTTTGCCGCAACGCTGTATAAATTTTATTAAAAATTATTCGCAAACCAACGGAGATGCAATTTCATTTTAATCTTCTTTTTCTTAAAGCCTCTTCTTTCTTATAAATCATCTGATGTTCGTCCTTCCGTCTAACCATAATTATTTCATATATTCTCTTCATTTGTCTGCCAAAGATACCTCAGATGGTCACTATCGATTTCTTTGACCTATCAGCTAAATTATTAAGGTTATTAATGTATTCTATGACTTTACTTTTATACAAACATTTACAAACACGAACATAATTTCTAGTAAGGTCTGTGAAACTTACATACTTAAAGCGATGCTCGGGTCTCTGTGCATGGAGGCTCATGTATATTGAGCTTACATTGGATGAATGTGCAGTTTGACTCCTTCCGGGAGTGGGGGATTTAATTTAAGAGGTGCCTTGCCTATGATTTGATATTACATAAGCTGCTGGAAGAATAAGTCGTAGATACATGAAATGGATTGTTCAGAGTGTAGTGTAGGACAGTAAATTACAAACTTTTGTCCGTACACTGGATTTGCTGAAGGGCAGGATTACACACACGTCTTATACATACAGTATTTCAAATTCTAGCTATTTAACATTGCATGAAAGTATATTTAGTGTCGGTACTTTTGCAGCGAACCCGCAAGGACCAGAATAATTGCAACAAACCCTTGATCTGTTCACACAGCCTTTTCTGCTGCTATGTTGACTCGTCGGTTTCTGACAGCGCCATCTTCCTCAAATCAGCTATTTACATACCCATACCTCTCTAACAAGAGACCTTCTTCTTTACCACCTTTTCCAAATATTTTGAGGTCAAATGCCTTCGATGAGTTTTAATACTCTTTGGTTACGGTCAAATTTGGAGCTACGGTCTTACAGTCGCATGCCCTTGCTGATACAACAGACCGCTCATATCCAAATAGTGTCATACTTACTATAGAACAGCCCGCCAATTAATCCCTGTAGGCAGAGTACAAGGAAGACTCTTCATCTCCTTCCAGTTCGTATCTTATAATATCCCCTGTTTGACACTATCCCGTCAGAATTCACTCTGCAGCCAGTCCCATAAGCGAGCAGGCCAATAGCGGATGTCATATACAGAAGGCTTCCAATGGACAACTCTCCAGAGCGTCGCCACCCCCTTCGCACGAAAACAAAGCACAGGCGGAACCCTCACACTAGCAGAGACTTAAGACCTTAGATATTTACTGTGAATGCCTTCGTCACCAAGAAGAGTGATTGTTTTCAAATATCACCCATGATATCCTGCCAACAGAGTAACATATAATACTTTTCAACGTGACTAACCTCCTTAATTAGCACGCAATATCTTCGTGGATTTTTTAGTTAAATAACCAACAACTTCCCAGAGGAAAGGCACTGGCCGTCCTACCTCTGACACTGGCTTAGTATGCCTCCTTCGGAGGATCCAACCTACCTTCGGGTTGTGGACGAAGAGGTTTTTTTTTTTTACCAAAAACTAACAATTTTTTTTTTTTAAATCCTAAGAGCAAGCTGGTAACCGATACCTGCGAGAGAGTATCATAATTTTTTCACGACTTACATTGCGTCTGGACCAAGGGGGAACAAATGATATATATCTATACAGATTTGATCAATTATTGCGTATATTTTACGTGTTGAAAGCATATGTTTTAGTATTCTCTCCAGATCCTTCAAAAGTGCTCCAATTTCAGTATGTAATTACCAAGAGAGAAGACTTGTAAAATGTTACTTCTCGTAGAGGAAAATACTATTGTGTCCATGGAAGCCCTGGTAGCGTCTGACAAATGTATCGCCGCAGCTGTGGACCGGAGTAGGGTGCAATGGACGATCATCCAAAAGGACAGTCACCATTTGTCTCTCTCAGGTGGCAATTCATCCTCCCCGGGATGTGCTATTTCACTCCAGGAAGAGGAACTTCGGATACAGCTAAGAAAAACTCAACACTACTGGAGAAGACGTTTTACTTTGTTCTTAATCTATATATTGATTCTAAATCGAATATACATCACGGAACAACAGCAATTACAATCAGAAACACAATTAAACTTTCCAAGGCGAGAAATATTTGTCAACATGTTTTAGATCTTTTACAAAATACGCTGCTATAAATTCTCTACGTTAATTAGTGGATCATAATGCCCCAATAAAACGTCATCTCCATTACTTGAAACCACATACATGTTTCATGACAAGAATTTCCAGGCTGATATACTTCGCACAGTTCTTTGATGGCTTCATGAGTAAGGACTCAGCTCTCCTATACGATGGATCCGTAATTTTCCACATTTGAATTCAGTTCAGTATGGGGAAATTAATAAGCAATGAACACAATCTGGCTGAAAATTGAAGTAACGTATCTTTATTATTCCATTAATATTTTATTCCATTAAACAGATCAAGATGGTATCAGTCATTACCGAGGACGCTTTGACAAGCAACCCATACACCAAAGTATCACTCGTGAATTATAAATACTGATCTTTTTGTTGTGGTATGACAGAGTCATTCCAAAATAAATATTAATAGTCATAATTAATATTCAATTTTTATTATATTTGTTTATTAAAACGTAAATTGCAGGCCTAATTGATGCGTAAATAATTATGTATTAAGCCTGGGCGACCAAATTTATTATTATATTATTTAATTCATTGCAAGATTGCTATTAAGAAAGTATTAAATGTGGAAAATGTTAGAACTCAATGGCAGTGTTGAGCATTCGAATAAACGGACAATGCTGAATGCCGGCGACAATCTGGCGCCCTCGCCCACAATGGAACGGCCAGCGGAGGCCGGCAGATACAGTTACCTGGTGATGCCAACGTACCACAGCTCTCCGCTTTAGGGGTGCAAGGTCAGGGAAATGTGCGCGAAACGAGCGACGAATGCTAGCTACGGCATGAAACACGTGATTGTGGGCTACGTCGTTTCACCAAGGCTACAGGGTCTACATTTGTTAATCAAAGGCTTCTTTTTCATGTACGGGGAGAGGGAAGTTGGCTCTCGGTGGGGGGGAGGAGGACGCCATGAGAGAGGACTTCCTGTTCAGACGAGCTGAAGTGTAGACGTGTCGTCCGACACACTCTCCTAGCTGTTGGTCCCCGGTTGGAGCTAGATGCTTTCTGGCTCAGATGTTGCTGGAAACAGAGTGTCTCACCTGATAGAGGCCATCAGCAGATGCACTAGCGCGGATGGGTCCGCGAATTTGCATCCCAAAGTGACACGTCGTGTCACACTTCGTCGAGCAGATACGACAACGGAAAGTACCAATGCAAAAGTCAGTGGTTCCATAGGGTTTTGACGAGGCTTACAAACCTGTAAGCAAATCCCGAGATTAGACTCTCAGCTCTCATCACGTCAATATTTACTGAGCTAACCAACTTTCCTTGTTCATTAACTTCAAATTTTAAGCATCTTGCTCATAATAATTAATTCAAATGATGCTTTTCATTTTAAATGGCGCCCCAGAGATTTTTCTTCTGTTGTAAATGTTAACTTCAATTTGTTGGCCTGCGACGCCAACTTTATTGTATATTGATATTGCAAAATTTTTGAAATAGTTAAAATCTGTTTATGTTTGCATTTATCTGGCTAATTGTAAACGCCGGGTATTGCTTGTTCATTTTCTTTGATTATATTGTGTTGAAGAAAATGGAATCTTTCGTGACTTCTTTTCGCCGTGAAAGACAAAGTGAAGAAATCAAATGCAAAACTGGCAGTGGTGCTGATGAAGTGTACAAATCAACATGGTTTGCTTTTAGCAGTAAGGGCTTCAAGCAGGATAAATTCGCAGGTAAAAAAAAAAGTTGAACACGGCATCCACTAGCGTCATTTTTTCTTCTTTTTCTGATCATCTTTTTGTTGTAAATTAAAGGCTGCACATGCGAGAATGGAATCCTCTTCTTCCCACATAATATTGGCTGGCTAAATTGTAATTATAACGTTGCTTATTACTTTATAATATAAAACGCTAGCAGCCTGGACGAGGTTTCAGAGTTAACTGCGACTCCACATGGCCCAATCGCTTGATGAGGACGAGATACCTAACGCCAATACCGTGGCGACCAATATTGGCCACAACGTTCATGGCCTTCGTTACGCACCTTTAGGGGAAAAGTAATAGAAAGGAATTCGGACACGGTATTTTTGAAGGAACATACCTGTTCCAAAGTGTGAGGTCAGAACGTCACCGCTAATCCACCACGCTCGGTTCCATCGTTGCGATGCCTGGTGTAGCACTACATTAATTGCCTATTAGTGATACGTTCTACGTATTTCACCACGTGTAATGGGTGAAACATGGCGTCGTCATTGGTTTGTGATTCATGTAAGGATCGTTCTGTGTGTTTTTGTTAGTTTGATTTGAAAGATGTACATTTTAGATGGAAACTGGATACCTTATCAGCATTTGCCTCGACGTTTACCTGCCTAAAATGAGAACGGCCAGTAGGAATGACTCCATATATAAATTCCTGCCAGTCGTGTCCAGAATGTGCTGAATTTAATGCGCTTAAATTGCCTGGGTCGTTACTTTGATACCATTCGGCATCAATCACACGGTAAGACCCAGAAAAATATTGCAGTCAGCCGCGGGCGTCGGCCCGAGGGACTGATGACTCTAATCGGTCCTCGTCCCGTTCTGCCTCGCACGCCACCGCTCTTTTTTCTCGCTGCGCACTAATCGCGGTCGTAAATCCTGCTCCGGTTGTTGGGACTACTGTGCCATCTCGCCGCGCAGTGGGGGCTGAACTAACGTGCTCCAATAACGCTCACGAGGTCCCCTGTTCCCAGTTCGCAGTCGCGGAGGGTGGGTGCGGTGCTCATATGAGAGGTGGCGTGATTTAACCCTTGCGAGGCATACCGCCCGCTCTCTCACGAGCCAGCAGCCAATGTAGAAACGCAATTTTCTCTCAACCCATCCCCATTTTTGAGTCAACCATTTCTGCTGCAAGGTAGCGTCTCGGTTTTTAGGTGTGCTCTATTGTACGTATCTACGTTGGCGATCCCATGCACGCTGTTTCCTCTCACGAGCTGGACGCTGTTTTTCTGTTTTTTCGGATTATGATTCACTTCATCCGCCAGACAATTTCGCAATCTTTTTTAAAAATAAAATCGGCTCGGTAGTAAGTCGAGTTGCGACGTAAACTGCCCGAGGGGATTTTAATCCTGTTACTGGCGCCGTGTACCGCTTTTAAGCCCGTGAACGAGAGTTATGCTTTTAATTTCGAGTTAATCCGATTTTTGTGTTTGCGAATTGCTCTGTAACGAGCCTTCCTTTCATAAACGTTGCTTCCAGCGTCTCCTTCAAAGGCCGTATCTCTGCATTCAATTATCTTTAATGTCGCTTAATGACTGCGTTTCGCTCAAAACTTTTTAAAACGGCGCTAATAATGTAATAAATCTGGGGGAGAAGACCAGCTGAATTCCTGTCTCACAGTGCGTAGCACCTGGATTTCATGTTCTCGCTTAACAGTTTGTAGGGATAATTTGCAGACGTTAATTACTGTTAACTGTATCCAAAACTCGAAGCTACTCTGTTACCGAGCATACAACATTATTTTACAGGTCAAATGTCAACTTTGTCGTTATTTGGTACAACATATGAGACCAAACAACATCAGTGAGTTTTCTGCACAAACACTGGTTCTCTTTCCTCTAGCCTTGCAGTTACAAATATGGCAGTTCTATCAAGTATCCTTTAACTTTGCATCACTCACTGTTAGATATGTATAAAACTAATGAAACTGTAGCCAGGATAAGTCTGTACATTTTTTAAAAAAATTGAATTGGTTTGCAGCGCTATTAATAAACTATAAAAAAACAGGAATATTTTTTTAAAAAAATACTCTGTATGTCTGTCTGTTTCAATGAACGAGATTCAAACCACCGGTCAGTTTATGATACGATATCTAATGGAGTACAGCTCGGATCCAGATGGTAATATAGGGTATATTTAATTTTGATGACACGTTGAAAAGCTAACAAAGTAAGATAACAATGTCCGCACGTTAGTATCTAGATTTCGTTGAATGCGATTCAAGCAAAAACTACTGGTTGGATTTTCATGAGGTTTTGAACAATGTCTGTACCACCCCAGGTGAGGCTACTGTAAGGATTTTTCTACAATCATGTTTACACGGGCTTCTGAACGTTTGATTCAAATCATTACTTTTTTTCTTTCGTGTCCTCTGAATCATGGTATGCACAAACTTCATTTCAGATGCTTTAAGTCTATTATTGTCTATTCTGCATATGGCACATATTTCGAGTATATTAGTGAGTTTGGAGATGTAGTAGGTTTTAAAAAGCGTATTCTTGCACTTTGTGGGCTAGTTGCAGCATCTAATCACCCTACCAGGCAAGCTGAGAAGTTAAGACAAAAGTGTCTGAAAATTTGTATCTATTTAGGGGTAAGTTACTTCTTGGAATGTATCGCAACATCAGCTTAAGTTCCCCTATTGAAAGTGATATTCACCACATGCAAACTTTATACTGTAGGCTCCCTTTATCTAGTAGAATTAACGGGTTAGTTTAGAACATTTGAGCAGCCGGTAACGAAACCTGCCTGTATATCATTAATAACACACGAAATTATCATTATTATTTAGTTACAGTATTACTGTAAAGTTATTGACCTCCTCCGGCGGGGTCGCAGACAAGAGATGTTATTAGAAATAGCTGATTTACCAGCTCTTTCTATCGACAACAGTGTACGGCACTCGACGGGTATTTTTTTTTAAATTGTGTCTGCAAAACACTGCCATCATTCGTTTAAATCATTTATGAGAATAGAAAATCCATTGGATTTCTGAATGTCTTTTTGACATTTTTGACTATGCGTTGGCAGCATATAAGATTGTCGAATCTTCAATGTTAGTACTTTTTGTACCAGATCTGATATCATTTCAAAACTCAATGTAAAATACGAAAGTAAGCGAACGGAAGTGAAAGTATAACTATTACTATGTATGTATTACTATGAATGTGTAAGCAAGCTGCATGTGTCTGAGAGGTATGAAACGATATCACGCAAAAACTACAGCAGCAATTTGAATGGTGTTTTCAAATTTTTGTAGCTACTGATCGCTATCAAAATCTGCGGAAACAGCAATGACTTATATGTACCGAGGGACGGAAAAAGTAATTACAATCGTTTCTAGATCGGATAATTATGAGCCACGGATCACACTGTATTTGAAATGTTCACTCCTTTCATTTAAAAATAAAATAAAATAAAATGAAAAAACTGACAAAAGATTATACAACTTAGGTCTCCGTTTAATATTTTAACTTCGAATATTTAGTTTCTCAGATTTTTGGAATGCAGTAAACAGAAATAATACCTGAATAAAACGTAATAGGCATCACTAATCTTTATTTACTATGAAGCATGAATTCTTTTTTCCCTCGTACCATTAGGGATTGGAATGCACAACAAAGAGATTAGCTTTGGTGCTGAGCACCCTCTGCCACCCACAATTTTGTGAATTGCAGAGTATTTATGTAGATGTAGATGTAGAATAGGTAGACCTAACATGAATATACTAATCTTTGGATTGTTTATATTTAGTTGTGTTTGGTTGTATTTACTAGGTTTTCTGAGGCTTAATTAAGCATAATTCGTTATTGAAACCATTACATAATATATTATCTTCTCAATAAGAGTAACAGAATTGTGATATTTACGGTAAGTAATTTTAATTTCAATTAATGTAATTGTGATGTAGCGAATGTACCGGTGGCCATTTGCCTACACACCCATTTTCCCTCTTTCCTTGCCTCACCTACTTTTTATCTCTAATAATTTCAACTTTAAATTCTTTAGCGTTTTTAGTCAATTATTCATCATTTCTCTAGGTAATTTATTCCAATACCTGACCCCCTTACCCACAAAAGAAAATCTTCCCACACCCTTATACCCCAAATTGAGTGCTTTGTGCTTAGTACCGATATCAAAGGGTTTTCACAATAACTGTGCAGCAGCAATTTTATAGTGAGTAGTGACAATGATAGATAACTCGGAGTAAGGAATAAAATTTTATGAAATATCGCTTACCGGTAGTTCTCGGTATATCGCAAGTCAAAAGTTATATCTATTGTTCCTTGTGACTTTGACCACATTTTTTAATTTGGTCCAGGCCGCATTTCAACCTAGCCACTTCAATTTTGAGATACGATGAACAAAAATGGCTCAAAATGTGGATGGTTACATAGAAGATATTAAACGAGAAAATACATGTTATTACCCACGGCATAGGATTATATTCATATGTTGTTACGAAAAATAGTCAGTAATTTTAGATTCATTGTTACAAATACAATTTTGACGGCAAAGTTGTATTAAACTGTACTGCCAGCACTACCGCAGAAGATAACTTTCGTGCTGCCTTATGTCTAAGGTATATTTATTTATTCTTTAATATACACTTTTTATTGAAAGTGTTCCAAATTTCTGACCAAAAGGGCAATTGATTTTCGGTGCTCCCTTATTGGACCGTTAGCGATAATGTTTCACGTAGCTTTAATTTCTTTTATTTCATATATTACATTGTGTTAAAATATAAATCTAATAAAATAAAATTTCAAACATCAGTATGAAAATCGAATCTGCGTAAGGTAATAAGTAAAAGAAAGGAAAGTTTTAAATTAAATTTATATGTTTTTGCTTCATCACGTTAATATATAGTACCCGAAGCAGAGTGTGAATGCTGGTTTATAAATATAATAGCAAGATGTACGTACTTAATTTTGTCCAAATTTTGTTCGAATTAGTTTTGAGAATTATTTCACTGATCTTGTGTAACTGAAGTCATAGGCCATTACTTTCCTCAGTAATTTAGACAATTACTGTGTCTTTCTTAGAACTTTAGTGTTTCTAAGAAACCAAACCCAGTACACCGATTTATCTAGAAAATTATATTTTGCGGTGCATAATGAAATTTAAATCAATTAGTACTTATTTATTTTTTGACAGTGTGTTGCTAATATGTTCAGTCATGGGCCATAATTATTATTATTATTATTTATTTTTTTTTTGCATGAAGTGGACCACTTGTAAGAATAAGACATGCGTCAGGTAATGGTTCAACTGTATTTCTGTCCCAAACAAAACATTATCAAATAGTTCTAGCGAAGCTGGTAAGAACATGATAACTTGTGCACAATCGCAGTGGAATTTTTACATTAACTGTGTTCGTATTTTATGGTTGAATGCCTTATCTACGTTGAGATCATTAAAGGCTGAAAACAACTGGCGGGAGGAACGTGAATAAATTCTGTCATGATCTATTGAATGAACCACCCTAGTATTCAGTCACCTGTAATGATTTCGGGAAGGCATGTAAAATCGAAATCTGAATGGCTGGATAGCGATTCAAACCTGTATCCTCCCAAATGAGAGGCCAGAGAGTTGCAGATCATCCACAAAGATCGGTAAATTTGAGTTAGCTTCGTAGCCTTCTTCTGGTCTGAATAAATATGTACTGATCAACGTACCGACAGCTAATTACTTTGCAACCATACGCCAGCCATTTTCCTTCATACATCATTCTATTCTGTTACTCTATAAATTATCAAAAAATACTTGGAATTTGTAATTCAAGGTAAAACTGAAGCTGGTAGATAGTATACGGAGTGCACGGGCATTTCATTTTCTGGTGTGATCTTGATCTTCAGCTGTTTTGGTGTCAACATTTTAATCTCTGAAGGATTGTACGCTTTCTCCCCTTTTCTACGAACTCACGTATTGCAGCATTGCTACTGTGCATTTTTATTTGTTTATGGTACTGCAAATGTCTGGCTAGCGGCGTTTACGCACCTATCAGCCATAGCAGGGGTACTAAAACCTTAGGTAGTTGAGTTACTATTGCCGCAAGCGTTTCAGTCATACTCAGTACGGTTTCTCTGAAATATATGGGCTTGCTCCATGTCAAGAAGATTGATTTCACAAAGGCCTTAATAATTTCAGTTTTTCATGGTGTCACACTCTACCATTTATTGGTCAGATGTGTTTTAGATACATTTACTATCGACATTGTATGAAATCTTAGCACTAAATAAAGTATTTGAAATTGCTTCTTTTCTGTTTTATTTTTTTCCACTGTATATAACTGATAACGAGAAATACTGGGCTGACTAAATATGAAAACCATGCTATTACATCAGCGCTACCGATTGTGGTGGGTCATTGGTTAATGTTCTGGCCTCGCATTCGGGAGGACGACGGTTCGAATCCCCGTCAGGGCATTTAGATTTTGGTTTTCCATGGTTTCTCCAACTCACTCCAGGCGGATGCTTCTTTCAAAAAGGCCATGGTCGAATTCCTTCCCGTTCCTTGTCCCCAGTCCCGTTACGCCCCTAATCACCTCGACGAGGCGCAAAGCCATATGCAAAATAATAATAATAAAAACATCAGCACTTCCTTTGAAACCTCGAGTTCGTTTGTGTGGGTGTACCAAATGACTCAATTTCTATTGTTCTACAGTAACATTATAAATGCCAAAGTAATTCTGTCTCCCTATCTGTTTGTTATATTTTCTAGACTAAATGACTTAACCGATGTTTTTGAAATTTAATAATGGAATACTGTGTATCATTTGGAAAGTCACTGAATACTTTCTTCAGGATAAATAACTTATTTTGTCATGAAATTTTGAAAAATAGCCGAACGGTAACAGACAAACTCATACTGTGTTCCAGTTTCTATAATGTTTTACCGGTGACTCACACTTTGTTCCTCTCACAGTCAGTTTGTGTAATATCTGTTCATAAATTTCAAGTACAGACACGAGTTATAAAAATAGATGTGGATTTGCGCTGCACCAGAAAATTATTTTGTCTTTACCTAAATGTTTTTGGCATCATTACATTTTATCTTTTCTATATATGCCTGGCAGCTTACTGCATCCAATTCTAGCAATAATCTAAGTCCACATGTAGAAGTCGCGGGTCAGAGCTAGTTAGCGGGATACTGAGTGCTTCCTGTCCTTCGGGAGTAGTCTTCTGTGACGTTGTCCACCTGTGAGCCGGGGCCGGCTTCCGGGAACGAGTTAACCTGAGCCCCGCGAGACAGTGCAATTCCGGCAGCGAGGACGACGGCTAATGGGAAACTACGGCTAATTAACAGCACCGCTAATAAGGGAGCTCGTGGTAACGAGGAGGCCGTCTCCCAGCACGCTAGCTGTCGCCACCTGAGTCACACCAACTGCCCACTGTCACTCTCTAACTCTGCTCTCAGCTGCCTCCCCTCTAACAAATTAACTTATATTTTAAAAAAGAAAAAGATTTCCAACTCTGCGACAATGACATTACCAGAAGTGGTACACGGTAGCTGACAAAGAGTGTGAAGGAAGCAGGTCTTCATGAAGGTATGAAGATGGAAAACGCTTGTGGTTACGTAAAAACTAAATATTTACGGAATGGTTGGGTATAAAACTTGTATCGTCCATAAAGTAATTGTTCATTCACCAATCGCAGTATTTTTTTCAAAACACGGATTTTGAAACTGGCCTGGTTCTCAGAAATATGGAAGGCATGCACACTTTTCTGTCTAAAAATATCTTTCATCAGCATCTTGTGAATGAAAATTCGTTTTGGAACATTAGAGAAGCAAGCCAACCACAACTCATCACTACCGGCGCAGCGGTGAGACACCTGCTACCAGATGAGTCGACCGGACAGAAACTTTGCGGTGTTTCTCATATCAGCCCACCAAATCAATGCTCCCACTTGACATGTGTTGTCACCAGAGACAAACGTTTAAAGACTTAATTTGAACTAAAAGCGCGTTTCTAAGGTTTCTGTTTCTTTACAGTCTATTCGTAAAAGATGTATAGTATAGTAAGTAGTAATGTGTCCACGATCTGACTTCTTTACTTATTATACGAGTTCTATTTTAGTCGATGATACAACTCTAAATTAAGAGTTGATATATTATGTTGCAAGGGTTTGGGAGAGACTATACCATCTTCGTGTTTCCCGGATCATTGAATAAATTTATCCGTGACCGAAGCCGGATTAGATTTAAACACTTTGTTCGTCTTGTAGTGTGTTTATTGTGATAACGATTAATTAATTGATGTAATATACTCAAGATAAGTACACAAATTAAGTTTTTTTTTTTTTTTTTTTTTTTTTTTTTTTTTTTTTTTTTTTTTTTCAGACGAATTTAGGAAAATGGTAATGAAATTTAAAAATAAAAACATCTTAGATAAAGGCGAAGGTGTGTTTTGTGTTTTAAAACTGTCTCGTTTATTCCTCAACATGTGTGATTTCCAGTACCCTATTACTTACTTTTGGGTTTACAGTCAATCTAAAGGACTTGCAGCTACTCGACTGGCGAGTGTGAGAGTGATGGAGCAGTGTACTGGCTGGACGCCTGGGAATGCGCAGGCATGCGCCGACCGCCGCACCTTGTCGCGTCAGTCCGGGACCAAATTAAAGGCGGGCGGCTGGGCTAGACGCTGGTAATTGGGTTAGCCCTGTCAGAGATTGCAGCCCAGAGCGGTCCTGCCGTAATTAACAGCCGAGCACGCCCTCTCGTGTGCCCAAAAGGCGCTAAATGAACTGTAGAGTACCCCGGCACAGGAGGATGCTCTTTTGTACTGGAGGGCATCAGCCCTTTGTTTTCTCTGAAGGAGGCTAGCCTGACTTAGTCCAAGACCTGCAAGGGTCAAGCTCCTTTCAGCGCTTCATTTCTAAGTAGCGACGCAAGCGTTATACAGACGACTTTCTTCTTGTTCGATATCAACCAGATGGTTGGTCTGCAACAACTTGCTATTTTTTTTTCTCTTCGTCTTTCTTTACAGTTTATTTTAGGACGTCTTCGTAGCCGATTTCTGCATTTGTTGGTACCTTCCTCTATCGTTGTAGAAATTTGTTATGGTACTGAAAGTCTATTGCCGGGTGTTAAGAATTTATTATTAATAAAACTATTTCCTTTAATATTAGTAAATATAACTCTTACAAACAACCAGTGGCCTGGTGGCTCAGTGGTTACGGCATCTAACTGAAACTGAAAGGTTTTAAGTTCGAATCTCTATCTCGGTGAGTATTTTTAGGGGCCCTATATCCGACCCCCCAGCTATACCAGCTTGCTGTGTAATATGAAATATATGTACAGAAAGCTCTGTGGTTCGACTTCCACGCTGACATGCAGATCACCTTTACACAGTAGGACCTGGGTTAAGGAAGCCACGACAGACTCGAATGCGCAGTAAATTGAAATTATGTCCATCGGTGGCCGATTCAAGTCAATGATACCATACACAGAAAGTTAATAAATAAATAAATAAAAAAATACGATGATATTTGGAACTGAATAAATGTAAAATACAGCTAGCTACGGGATAGCAAAAACATAATTTATTTATTTACAAATCTCAGATTAATTTAATAAGGGCACGCATATTTCATTTAATTGGGTTAATATGAAAGATGGAACAAATAAAATATGACTCAGTGAATTTCTCGACTAGTTTCCAAGATCGTCAGTCTGTTATGTACAGATATCTCCGCTGCCACTGTAGTATTGAAGTCACCATACACCAGTCTTCAGAACTAAATCGAATTAAGGCCTACAGATAGAGCCCGATCAGTCATTCACGACTGCATAAAGTCTCTAAATCGCCTTCAGAAACCTCTTCATTACCCTTCTGGTCGACAAACCTTCTCTGGTACTATTGGCTCGAGCAAATAAAGGCCAAATTTACTTATACGCCGAAATCACATGATTTTGAGCTACAGTATTCCTGACTCGGCAGGGAGTAACTCCATGGTGACACGTTCGGCGGTCGGGTTTTTGGACCCGGAGCAAGGAAACATTTCAGTCAGTGAAAATTATTAGGAGCTTTCGATTTTCTATGTTGTGGCGCATCATTGCTTCAATTAATACGGAATCGGATAACATTCATTCTCAGCAGCCGTGGAATGATGCTTTAGGACTGCTATAAACCAAGTATATACAGCACATATATTATAACAGAAAGTTTAACCGGCTGACAGTTGTTTAAAAAATTATTGTAGAAATTATTTTCGGCGTTATTTTAAATTCATGGGATAAATCTTAAATAGGAGTGTGACAAATCAAACCGTACTTATGTTGCCAAGAGAACATAGCTGCCTGAGGGTACTATAGAGTTGGAACGTATATGCGATGCGTACAACAGTCTGTTCGTTTATCAAAAGTACACACGTTCTGAATGCCGAATTTGAACGCATGAAACAGATCAGTAATATCAAAGGTCGGCACGCTCCTCTCAGATATGACGGAAGAGTCTCGCATCATCTGATTCCTATCAAGAGAGTACCTGATCATGAAACATTGGAATGAGTCACTTTCTGCCATTACACTTGCTACCAGACTCGTGTGTGAGGTGCAGGTCACGACACATATCGCTCCTTAGCGTATTAAAACGTAGTTATCGGACATGAAGTGTGTTTGTGTATTACTTCGCAAAAAAAAATTTCTGTCAATTTAAAATCACCCTCCGAATATTAAAATAAATAAATCAGTTGCGGTAGGAACAAGGTCGAAAAGCTTTTTTCTAATTCGTTTCTTCCTTGAACATTATGACCTATAAATTAACTTAATTGTGCGAAATGTTTGCTTGCAAGTTTCAATACATCTTCTCTTTACTAGGTCGTTTTAAGATTTTATAGCAAAATGGTTATTTGTAACGTACCAGTAAATTAAATATTTTTTTCAGTATAGTAATTCAATTAATAAACACGCAATTTAAGTGAAATTTCAGAAAAATCTGGACTTACAACTGTAGTCAAACCAGAGATCTCCCTTGTGAAACTTACATAATTCTTCATGTTGGGATCGAGGACAGGCGAGGGGGCCAAATTAAGCAACATTCAGAGAGCCACGACAGGTAAAGTAGAACACCCGTCAGTGATTCGGAAGTTGTCAAGCGCCGAAAGCGGAATACCGGCTGGTACTATGATCGCTTGCAGTGCGATGATGATAGGGTTTGCCCTCTCCAGACAGCTGGAGGCGAGTGGCGGTTATGCTAGTAAAACCCTCAGCACAGCTAGCTCGGGGTCTGTTTGTCGCTTTGTCTTAAGCCGCACTGAAGCAGCCGGGAGTTGAAGCGAGAAGCTACCGTCTGGATACAAGAAACTACCACCACCATATCTGAATAAAAACGTGTTGCAACCTTTATGGACATGGTGAAGTATTTCATACATCTTTGCATCGTAATGTAGCACAAATGCTTCTCGGAGCATCAAGCAGAGCATGCCTTTCAATAACAACGCGAAGGCAACCAATGTTTGCCGAATGCCCACCAAGGGTTTTGCTTTTCAGTCGCTATGACTTAAATACTTCTGAAAGTTAGGAAACTCCAGCAACTGTATTATTTAAAAGTGGCCTGCCGAAATCCTCTTGTCGTCAAAATCTTTTTTTTTTTTTTTTTAATTTCTTAACGTCTCTTAACAGCGAGGTCTTTAGAGACGGGAAAGGATGGGGGACAAGGAATGGGAATGAATTCGGCCATGGCCCTTTGAAGGAAACTCCCAGACATTTGCCTGGAGTGATTTGGGAAACCATGGAAAAACTAAATCTGGATGCCCTGACGGGGATTCGAACCGGCGTCCTCCCGAATGAAATGCCAGAACGGTAATGGTCAAAATCGATCATTTACAGATGCACATACAAATTGCATTGAAGACAATTTCATAGGAAACCACCAAACTGTTATCAAATCACTGTTACTAAGAACAGACATTCTTAATGCATATCATGGAGATTTCACAGGACCATGTGTTTTCTCACGTTACATTTTCTTATATGTTTCTAAAAATTCATTCACTTGTGCACAGTGCTCTCAGTAATACTGATTAAGTCTAAATTTCATTCATTACTTTTCCTGAAGTTGTGTAATACTGGCAAGTGTTTTAAATAAGAGATTTTGAAAGTTCGTTCACTGGAACACCAGAAGTGAAGTGGAAGAATCTTCAGGAACGTTCTGCATGAAAGAACTCTTAATCTCATTGAACGTAGGCTGGAAATTGGCGAGCGTTGGCGGATTCACGGCGCGTTGTTTCCGGTAATGTGTTGGCGGCGAAGTAGAGGGCGCAAGTTGTGAGCGACAAAGGGCCGCGCCGGGCCGGCGCTCATTACGGAGGTGTCCACCCAGGAGCGCCGCCCTTCTAATTAAACGGCAGGAGAGGAGCGTACAAGTGGGCCGCTTTGTGCCGCACATCGGCGTCTGATTGGCAGATAAAAGAGCTTATGCGCAGGCCAGAATTAAATGTGCTTAAAGCCCTCATCCAGACATCCCTCAGGTACCTGCTGTCGTGGGTACTTTTGCTATTGTAACACGCGTTTCGTTCGCTTAGTCAAACAGTTTCACTAAGGAAATAAGCAGGTCAACATCTGTGGAAATGATTAGCTTCTAATTTACGTAAGCCGTGAAACCCATGTAAATACTTATTTGGCTGATGCTACCGGATTTAATAAACATTTTCCGTTACTTTTAACTAAACGACTTTGGTGAAATTTCATGTTAGTATGCTGCACCTATTACCTTATATGATATAGGAAAAAACCTACTGAGTAAAACCTACGTTCCTGGCCTAATGGATAAATGTAACTTCCTTTACCGAAAGTGGTGGGTGTACGGTTAACGTTCTGGCCTCGTATTCGGGAGGACGCGGGTTCGAATCCCCGTCCGGGCATTCAGAATTGGGTTTCTCATGGTCTACCCAAATCACTCCAGGCGATTGCCGGGATGCTTCCTTCAAAAACGCCATGGCCGAATTCCTTATCGTTCCTTGTACCCAGTCCCATCCCGCCTCTAATGACCTTAGCGGTCTACGAGGTGTACAGCAATAAATAAATAAATAAAAAAAATTCAAAGATATCTGTTTGTTTTATTTATTTCACATCCTCATGAATGATAGGTATTTCCAAATACTGTATTTGATCTGAAAGTTCTTTTCTTTTCGACAGAATTAATTACGATTTTATATTTCCCCATTAAGTATATCTTAATCTGAGTTTCAATCTTACATATTTTTCCGAAATACCAATGTGACAAATATACTACAACATGTCAATAAACAAGTGGAGATTTCAGACTATTGTAGCAGATATTAATGTTATTTCCTGCAATTATATTTTAATTGCGAAGAATATCCTGACTATGCCTTTCAAGTGCTTACAAACCATCTGAGATAGAATATGAGTGGCAGAAAAGATTCATTATACAATCATTTCTAATCACCGTTTGTGTGGAACAGGAGTTAGCACCATGGTGTGAAGACTACTCAAAATTTCTTTATTTGCAGTCCTCTTCTGTAAAAGAGGCGTTACAGATTGATAAACGCTCCAACAGGTTCAACTAGAAGATCGGCGTAAAACTTCATGATGCTTGTATTGCCTTGCTACCAAGAGAAAAAATCACTCTGCGATCTCCAACGAACCACCCAATCACGTAACCGGTGCATTTTTCTGATTGGCTGGATCGTTAAGATTGTCTGGACAACCTGCCACCCACAATTTTGTGAATTTCAGACTATATATGTAGATGTAGATCTTAAGCGGACCCTACACGATCAACAGTATTAACAACACAGCCGTCAGTACTCGAGCCAACCAGTCTCACTACCTTACACGATCAATATTATTGACAATACTATTGTCAATAACTTTGCTCAGTGTCTCTCTTATTGCTTAACAAGCAGAGTGAATCTGGTATCTGAATGGTTAAAGCCAAGTATCTTCACAGGTTTCATTTGTTCATATGCTTACCTTATCAGATGGGGTATCATCAAAAAATCTTCTAAGAGACGTTAAGGTGTCATAGATCGATTTTTAATTCGTCAAATTTTATACCCAGAGTTAGCAAGATAAAAAACTCGGATCGTAGGTTTTATTTCTCAGTATCCTTTGTGGTTGGTAGGGGTTAAAAATTCGTAACATCGAAAATATCGCAATTTCGTTATGATTTGTGTGTGGCACGTTACAATATTGAACTACAAAAGTGATCTGCAATTTTGACACTCATCATTCCGTGAACGTTATAATGAGTGACATAGTAACTCACTACTTGACGTATCTGCCTTGAAGATTGAGGCGTTTGAGTTCATGTGCGCTCAGGCATTTATTAAACTTTTAACTCTTGCAAAGCTTAAGGATTTTTTTAACACTTGATAAAAAAACCACCCAAGCCCTAGGCCGGACTCGAACCGGCAACCACTGTAACGCGAAGCCAGCTGTAACACTTGAAACTGTTGGTCACTAGGTTATAGATACAACATATAATTGTTAAATTCTTCAGCTAACGGGTAGATTGTCAGAAAAAGGTTGAATTTTTAATGATTTCTCCCAATGCTTATCGATGAGGCTTATAGTAGGCTACTACTTACTTATTTCTACAAACCATCATATGTCGTTATACTCGTTTCTCAGTTGAAACTCCATTGGATATATCACTGCGGTTGTGACTTTCTTTATTCTACTGGAAAGTAGATAGTCAAATCGAACGCTCAATTATGTTCGGTAGAATAGTAGAATTAAGCTCATAACCGTTTGTAAAACAAAAACAAATAAACATTGTACGAAGGTAAAGGAATCACCTAATTGTTAATATTTACAAATAATCATTGCATTAAATGAAGAAAAGAAAGAATTAGTTTACTTTTTTATTTGAATGGTCAGATATCCGATACTACTAATTCTCTCGCTCTCTCTCTCTTCCTTTTTTTTGTATTTTTTTTGTTTGATTTTTTGTTTTTTAGAAAATTGTAGCTTTTATAGAAGTAATCTGCTATTTTTTAAGGCGACCGGCTAGCAGTTACCCAAACGCAGATACAATACTGCAATCAGATTTTACATAAAACGAGGATTCAGACTTCTGTATGAAGAGAATATTTTGTCTATAGTAACGTGACTCGGTACGTCAAAATAGGTGTATGTGGGAATTGGGTAGGGTAAAAACTGATTAACGACTCTAATTGCTATATATAATTGTAAAAAGAGCCATATATAATTCAAAGAGACTGTAGTGACAAACTGTGATGACAAAAAACACTATCTGACTGCAAAAACGTATCTGATCTTTATAGTTAGTTTTACTTTGCTGGAGGGATGTCCAATTCGAAACTACTCGTTATGCTCAGAGAAATCCAAATACTAAATGAATCTGTAGCAAAAGATTTTTAATTTACAGAATCTAAACTAATTTCATTTTGTAGACACGAAAGGGGAGTACACTGTGGTTACCCGAACAAACACGTCCCCAATTTTCTCTTCCACTGAGTCGGAAAGATCGTTAGTGTCGACGCAATTAGACCAGTACTGTAATTAAACGCAGTCACAGGCGTGGCTCCTCCGTATAAATACGAGTGCTAGCGTTCGATTGACACAGGACAGGCTACCGGAATACAGCTACATTGCTGCTGGTTTCATCAATCACGCTGGTTTAACATTCGTGGCGGCTATACAGGCATTAAATAAAAAATGCAGATTTAATTAACTGTGGAAACATAGTGAAAGGTAAAAAAGGCAGCCACCGTTGATATTAATTTACTCTGATTCCTCTCCACTCTGCAGATTTACCTAAGTAGTAACTTCACCATAATCACTGAAGAAGCTTATAAATATGATTTTGATAGAGATGTAAGTCAACTGTTGAAGACGGTTGGCTCGGCTATACACGAATACATTGAGTCGTGCAACGGAACAGCACAACTTGCTTTGAATTCTTTTATAATGAAGGCATGGAATGAAGTCTTCGCAAGTGTACCTCCGAAGTGTTGTAAGAACATGAAAATAATAGCTTTACAAATACCGTGATTTTATAACACGATCTGGCGATACCTCCGTGAAGGCTTTATTGCAATCATACTTATGCTGGGAAAGTCTCCATTCTTATAATATGAAACGTATGTTTACAGCTTCCTTCTAGATAGTCTTCTTTTCTTTCTCTTCGATATCGGCCATCTAATGACCGCGGAAAGTAATCCTGTACATTTATTTAGATCTTTTAATTACTTCCAATAATTCTTCATCCTTTCACTTTGCTGTTTTTTCCTTTCTTCCGTCGATATATTATCACATTTCCTCTTCCCCATCTCATGGAAACCCTTGAAATTGTGAATCACGCATGAAAGTTGCTCTATCTTAAATCTTCTGTTATTCCGATCTCAACCATATCTTTCTTTACTCACTGGATCCACTGATTGCCCTTCTTACTCTTATAAACATGATTGAAAATTCATTTTGTAAGTCTGTTGTTACCCATTCTCATTATGTGAAAAAAAAAAACTGATTCTCCTCTTTCTGATCGTGTCTGACATCCTTTCAATTTCTTCTTCTTTGTATCGATCTTTATTCCTCACCATTTTCAATTTTTAGTGGCCCCCAAACTTTCTCAAGATTTTCCTTTCCCTTTTCTCGATCTCTTCTATTTCTCAAATTTTCGCAGAGAACAAACGGTCTGATGCGTACAGACCTTCTGGTTTGATTGCTGTGTTTTAGTGTTTGATTTTAGTTTTCCTTGAGAGATTCTTCTTATTGTATGTATCTTTACTCAGTTGATATGCTAGTTCTAGTTTTCTTGCTCTTGATGTGTTTGCTTCCTAATCAATACCATTAATCTGAATTACCTCACCTAGATATTTAAATTTGTTGACCGAGTTTTTTTTTCTCTTACGGCTTTACGCCTCGTCGACGGCTAAGGTGATTAGAGGCGGGATGGGACTGGCGACAAGGAACGGGGAGGAATTCGGCCATGGCCTTTTTTAAGGAAGCATTCCGGCATTCGCCTGGAGTGATTTGGGGAAACCATGGAAAACCCAAAACTGGATGCCCGGACGGGGATTCGAACCGTCATCGTCCCGAATGCGAAGCCACAACGTTAACCGTTAACCCACCACGCCCGGTCTGTTGACCGTGTTAATTTTTCAATACTCTGTGTTTAGTACTGTGGTTGAATCCATAATATTGGTCATGAATTTTGTCTTCTCAAAAGAGGTCTGAAGTCCCACTTTTCCTGCTATTTCTTTCAGAAGGTTTATTTGTTCGGGTGCGGTTTCTATACTTCCTGAGATAACTGCTATGTCATCAGCGAAGGCCAAACAGTTTACCCCAATCCCTTTGAGCTTCGATCCTTATCCCCTTCCCTTGATTTGGTTCACTGAATAGGAATTAATTAACAGCTACCATGGAGGTTGGTCTTGAGCACAGATACAGCATGAAGTTGCTGGTTAAGACGGTGGTTTCGTCACCAGTGCTCCAGTTGAAAACCGTTGGAGACTCTTACGCCCCATACGGAAGCGCTCCTACGTCGGACATGGGATCAACGAAGCGACTGATTTTCTGGCAGAGCATCGCGCGGGTAGATTTCTGACAATACCAAAAGCTCTGACTTTAAACTAACACCAGATGTGTTGCAAAATCAGGAGAGGTTGATTTAAGGGCTATGTTTACAAAAAAAATCGGTATCTGTGGCACTGAAACGAATATTAACTCTCTGCCAGAATTTGTTTGCTATAATTTATACCATTTACTTCGACTTCGGCTTTCTGACTATTTTTCCAGCGGCAACAGGTACTTGCATTCACGCAGCTGATTTTCTTCTAACATATTCTGCACTTTGTTAAAAAAGTAAATTTCATTGTCTTGCCAGTTTTTATAAATTTCATAAGATTACACTTGTTATTACCTTGCCCTTCGATTTGTGTATGACACTGTGAAAATACCTGTTTGTTCGGAAGGAAAAATTGCAAAAACAGTAGCCAAAACCAGTAAATAAGTGTCATGTATAATATTTATGACCAATTCACTGAACCGTGGAGGGAGCAGTTGAGCCCAACTGACCTTTAGCATAAAAGGATTCTCTGGAGTGGATGGATGAGGAAGTAATTCACTGGTTCTTTCCCTTGAATAGACAGGAGCTTAAATCAATGGGATTATAACGACAACAAAGCTGTCCTATTTTCCCTGACTCGTTAACTTTCAGTTATTCTAATGTATTATCCCCAGTGATAAAGACGTATGGGTGAATTGTAATTATTCGTCCTCATCTCTCGTACTGAAATATCTTGCCTTTACATTTTCAGGTAGCTTACTTCAATTTGGACGTCTTTTAGGTATTTACAGAACGTAGTGTGCATCTGTTCACTATCAAAATAATTGAAAAAGCGCTTATAATTACGTCATTCATTATCAATAACAAGAATCAGTTTTTTTGAAGAACAAACCGTATTAAACATATTTACCCTACTTGTTCATTAACTTTTTCCTGAATTTACCTTTGTTACACTTATGTAATTGTATCATAATCTTTATTGGCAATCTAAATTTTTTTTTGCATTTGGCTTTACTCCTCGTCGACGTCAGGGTCATTAGAGGCGGGAAAGGATAGAGGGCAATGAACGGGAAGGAATTCAGCCATGGTATTTTGAAAGAACGGTTCCGGGATTCACCTGGAGTTATTTGACTAAACCACGCAAAAAAACCTAAATCTGGATGACCGGATGTAAAGCCAGGCCGTTATGGACCACCCAACACGCTCGGTGATTTTTGGTAATTGGGTAAATATATTACTAGCGATTTGAGAACCAAAATCGGGTTAAATATACAACTAAATAAAAATTTCCATGCACAAAATGGACTATACCACAATCGACGGAAAACAAGAAAGCAAACACTAAATCGTCCTGTTAAATATCAGCATTAAAGATTTTTATTTTTACTTCAGGCTTTACGGTTTGTCGATGCCGGAATAGAATGAAGGGAGGTGCAGGCAAAGAATGGGAAGGAATCATCCCGGCTCTCGTTTTCGCCACTTTTGTTACTGTACCATAAAAAAAGAATTAAAAAAAGAGAAGCTGTGATGGAAACCTAAACGCGTTCGGACAGTATGTCTTCTCTGAAAGGTAGATTAGATAGTATCTGTTATCGATGGACAAACATATTGAACCATACAGTCCTCTTGAAGCGTTACACTTCACACTATTTCAAATATATTCTGACGCTACTAACACCGAAATAAGAAAGGAGCTGGCTGGAGCCATTAGCAGGAGGTGCGCTATTGAGGAGGCAGGGTGGCAGAGACTCCGCAGCCATTCGGTGCCTTCACCCACACGGCCCTCAAATCAGTCGCGGACATTATTCAGTGAAAGCATCGATTTGTTTGCGTTGTCGCATTAAGAATGCAGCGGCTTCTGCTCGCACACTCTGCCTGAGCGAGGCGTCCCAAAGCAATCAGTCGTCTACACAAACGACACAAATGTAAGGTGCCTCAGCGTGGAATATAGGTATAGTCGCTCCGTCTGTCTGTAGACGTGAAAAAGATCTTCAACAGAATTAATAGCGACACTAAAAAATTGTTAGTTTTGAAAGAACTAGTACAATGTAAGGGACATACATCACGGTAGAATATATTAAGTA
>CM061920.1:175872545-176107576 GCA_031002005.1 Vandiemenella viatica | reverse complement strand
GTTTCGTCCTTCTCGTCGGCCGACTCCCTGTTATCGTCGGTTTCTGCCGTATTTTTCAACGATTCAACATTTCTCTTCTGTTTTGTCTCTTCCATGTTTGTTATTGTCTTTTCTATCAAGTCTCCTTCTTGTTTTCTTGGTAAGTTTTTCGCTTTTGTGTTCATGGTTTTGGATACCTCGTCGCACCTTGTTTCTTCAGTGTTCCTTATGTCGTCATTTTGTTGTTCCCTCGTTTCTCTTCTTGTTTTCGTCTCCGTGTTCCCACTGTCCGTTATCGTCAGTGGTGGAAACTGCTGCTGATCTTCCAGTGGCATTTCTTCATCTTGTTCATCTTGTTTCGGTGTTCCTGTTCGTCTGAGGTAGGTTAGCGGTAGTACTGTAGGTTGTATGCGGGGGCAGTTTGCTCTGATATGTTGTATTGAATTGCATAGAGCGCAAGTTCTGGGCTGGCCGTCGTATACAACCAGTGCTCTGAAACCGCATACATTGATGTATGATGGTATGTGTTTCGTTATCTCCATTTTTACTAGCCGCACTCCATTTGCTTTCTTAAACCTGATATTGCCTCCCCATTTGTCTTCTACGATCTCTTCCACGTTGCCGAACGGTTTTATTGCTTGTAGAATGGCTTCATTAGATATTTCAAAGGGCAGATTTAACACTCTTATCTGTCTTTTTCCCATTCCTGCGTTCGTTACTTGAACATTGCTTACGTTTCCATCGGCATGATGGAATTTTAGGTTCCCGGTATTTGATTCAATTACACTAACACAATGTTCCTCGCTTATCATTTTAACAAAAACGCAGGTTCTGGAACGAGTCTAGTTGTATTCCCAGTATTTCTTCGTCAATTAGCTTTACTTATCAAACAACCACTCATGTATTTCATAGGCCGATGGTCTTACGTATGCTCGATCGATGTGAATTTCACTGTGTTTTTTCTTGTTATGGCGGTGGAAGCCATCTCTTACCTTTTACTGCAGAATCGCCTAAATTGCGGCTGCGTTGATGGGTTTTCAATAGCTCACACACAAACTTCACACTAACACTGTTATAATAGCTGCGGCGTTAACGGAAGTTGCTGACAGCACGTCCGCGTCTGACCGCCGCTGAACGCGGAATGCGGTGTTTAATACATTACTCCGCATTGGTTATTCCCCGGCTATCTGTAATCAGGTGAAAATAATCGTTCTCACCAAATCCGGCAAGCCTACCTACTAACAAGCCAACCATAAGCCAATAAGTTTACTTCCGGTTCTTTCTAAAATCTTCGAAACAAATGCATCTACAAATTCCTCAGACAGGCTTCAGTCTTTTACATGTTTCAAATCGGATTTCAGATACATCATTCTACAACCCTTCAAATTCTCTGTATCCCCTAAATTATAGCACGCCATTTCAAGAGAAAACAACACATGCTTGCCGCCTTCATAGACTTCCGACAAAGTGTGGCATGTTGGGTTATTATATAAACTGTGGAACATCGGACACCTTGATTACTTATACTTCGCAGCTTCTTACTCTAATGCACCCTTTCTGTATAAAATTGATTCAGTATATTCAGTAAATTGATTCTGTATAAAATTGATCCACCAAACGGGCCGTTCTTGCTGGTGTTGACGAGACTATCTGCTCTATCTTCAATATTTATACCTCTGATTTCCCTGATCAGGTCACTTCTGCTGGAGCAAAGAAGGGGTATGATACAGCACTGTTCACCTCCCACGAAGATATGTACTCACACAGCTGTTCACAACCTCCAAGAGGCCATTACATGCTTAAGTGACTTGTTAAACTAGTGGCGCATTGCACTGAACCCAGCTAATCACGAAACAATTATCTTCACTCTCCGACGCCCGGCTCTATCAAATCCGACTGTTGTTAATGGCATACCTACATCACGGAGATACCCCGATGAGACCATTGAATACCTGGGAGTGCTTCTGGACCACCGACCGACCTGGAATGCCCATTTCAATTTTGAACTCAACCTCATATATACCCGGCACTAAATTATATTCTCTTATCAACTGGAAGACTTCTCTCAATAGCGTCACTGTCCTTTACACCACCTTAGTTCGACCACTACTGAACGCCACCTGTCCAGTCTGGGGAAGTGAAGATGCCTGCAAAATTAAGAGGATACAAATAGCTACAAAACAAAGTCCTGCTCAACTCCATCGATGCTCCATGGTTCTACCGCAATTCCCAGCTGCATCGCGAACTCGGCCTGGTTATCATTGTGCAGTTTATTCAAGACCACGCACGACGTTTGAACCATCGCCTTTCCAGAGTGCCAGGAGCCGTTTATTACACCCTGGGCACAATACAAGAATCATCAGGATCAGAACCTCAGGATATTCCCTTATAGATGGCCACTTAGTACTACAACTAATTCCTACATGTTAAACATCCTGAACGATTATTTTATTCAATGTTCTTGAGGGACTCAGTGAGTTGACTTCCCAGAAATTCCTCACCGTTAAATGATTTTCTTGTTCTTTCTCTGTATCTTATTTAATTACGTTTTGTCCACTCCAATCTGTAAACTGGGTCTTCGCTAAACGATTGTAATAAACAAATAAAATAAAGAGAAAAACATATCTTCTGTAATGTTCATACTAATTAATTAAAATTATCGTGAAATATCTTCATTGTCGTCACAGAATGAAAATATGGCTCGACTGTAGCCTCTACATCAGTGGTCCGATGTGCTGCCACAAGATGAAAGATGTGCCTCGGAATTTTACCTATTGTAAGGAATTAACCGTCGATTTTTTTATTGTTTATTTTACTGCAGTTTCTGTGTTTCAAATGCCGCGAATTGTTACATATTATCGTATTATAAGAAATCAAATCTTGATTACTTACAGTTGTTGCCAATTTTAGTTGATTTTACAGTGGTTTTTCCGTGTTGAGTCATAGATAATTACGTTATGCATCAAGTAGAAAAAGGTGGCCTCGACTAGAAAAAAGCTGTCACCACTGCTCTGGATGATTCTATTGCCAATGCGTGTATTGAAAATTTATTTATTTGCTAAAAAAAAAGTATCAGCTGTAAACTATATCTCCACATGAACTAAGCAGTTGAGATCATTTTTATAACTGTTATTTCAACTTTCATATTCTCATTTTTTTTCTAGTCTTTAGGCATCACTCAGTACTATTTTAACTGTAGCTTAAGCTGGGAAACTAAATCTATGCACTGGAGGTTTCCTATTGTTTAAAAGTAACCACAGCCAACTATCGCAGGGTGAGCGAAGCTGTTTGCAAATCTAGTTTCAAAGAAGTGTATTGCTGTGTTCTTGCTCCCCAAAAAGAAGACAATCAAAAATTTACGTCACCAATTTCGATTAAATTTTACATAATTTGTCGAGAAACTGCATTTGTCAACCAATCCATGTCAATTACTTGTCTACAACAGATATGTAAGACGTCGTGATAGAAAACCGTACGCTACCTTGCATGTGATCCAGGTTCATTGCTTATATAAGCAGTGGACGCAATTTAGCCTATTAAAAGTTGTGATCCAGCAGAATTTTTTAGTCTGCCTAGTTGAATCTAAGGTCTATACGTCTGTTCTCTAAAACTCCTGATGAGATATACTACAAAGCAAGGTGAAGATTTTCATCTGATGACGCATGTATGAAATAAAAAAGTAGATTACAGGTACAGTTAAGTACATAGGTCCCTACAGGTGGTGGTTCATACACAGAAGCCTTTTGCTCTGGGTCTCTTACAGTCACTAGATTTTTGGTTGGTGTTTTTCTCAACACCAGACTGTTCGAAAATTAGTGGTACAGTATTTTCCTTCAGATGAAATATTTTCTTCATTCCATTCTAGTTCTTCAAAACTTCTTGCTTATGTATTTGACTAATCCTCTGACGAAGTTTTTTTAATATAAATTATATGCCACAGTAACTCTCTCTTCTTGGTGGCAGTCTTCGTAAGTCCTCTAATGAAATAGGTCTGTGTTAACGAATATTCCTGGGTGGTAGTGCAAAATAAATTATTATATTTGTTACGAAAATATGGGAGCCTTGTAGTTTAACATTTACTTTTATGGATAACGCAGATCAGTAACTACAGTAAATCCATTTCATTCATGATCTTGTGCAGTTAATAAATAAACCTCTTGATATTGTCGTGGGTAACATCTTTTATTCATATAATTAGTTTCCTATGCATTGTTAGTGTTAAAATTTGCGTGAATACAACTCCAATACTCGCGACTAGCACAGTTTTTTTTATCGCATACCTTGAGTGTGGCAACCGAGTTTTGCACTCAATCCTTCGTACAGCTATGTGTTTAGCAATCTGGAATCTCGTTGGATATATATCTCAGGTCAGTATTTAACACTTTTTTTTTTTTCCTCCAATGTAGAAGAGGATGGCGGTTCGGTCTCGTTTACTGGATTTCTTCAAGAAAAATATTTTACCCTATCTACCTTTCTGGTTGAACTTAAACCACCCGTAATTAATACTTCCGTCTTCCACCACAATTCGGTTACTATCCACAAGAAAATCGCTATCGCTAAATTTAATAAATTTAATTATCAAAATAATTGATGAGGTTGTCTAGGACAAATGATCCAATGAGTGATTGGAATAATAAACACAAACAGTTTCTTATTTCTTCTTATTGCTTTACGCCTCGTCGACGTCGAGATCATTAGAGGCTTGAAAGGAGTGGGTGCTAAGAACGGAAAGTAATTCGGCCACGGCCTTTTAGAGATTCCATTCGGCCATTCGCCTGGAGTGATTTAGGGAAACCGTGGTAAACTTCCCAATAGCGAGGCCAGAACTTAACCGCTCACCCAACACGTTCGGCTACATTTTAATATTTATTAAAGACATTATAAGACGTAATTTTGAGTATTAGATTTTGGTTTACACTGCTAAAGAAATCCATAACAGACAGATTTGGTGACATAAAACATGATTGTCCGCATTTAAACTCATTATATTACACCCAATTTCACGAATATAGTTCTAAAAACAGCTCTTTAAAAGTTACTTTAAAATAAGAACTGTTTCAAGTAGTTTCAGAGTTGTACAGCTGAACTGGTGTCGCTAGATAATAGATCTTTGATAACAATACTTCAGTCTTCCTCTCCTCCATTTGCCAGATCTTTTCATTCCTGCTACCATTATGTCATCCAACCCACATTCCTTATTCTTCTCAAATACCTGATACTGTCATTCTTTCTCCTCTCTGCCTTGTTCCATATTTTCATTCTAACGTCAACACACGGTGACGAAAGTAAGAGAGAAAATGTTTCAGGGTTAGCAGCCTGTCTGTGGGGAAAACGGTGGCGCCTGCAGAATGTCATTGCGACATTCTCGCGTCGCAGTGTGTGCACCACCAATCCTACTGAAAGCGTCCTGACCAGACCTCGCTAGCACAAAGCATGGACGGCAGACGCGCAATACACTTTGCGGCCACACACCATCACCACGGCAGGATCACTAGTTGCAAAAATAGTCCGTACAAGCTCTACAAAATTAAATATTTCAGTTTCTGCGGCAGTTGGCTTGAATGCTCTGTAATTAATGAAACTCTTCAAGTCTACGGCGTCAAAGACCACTTTGGTAATCAAAGCGGAAAACCCGTGAAGACTTCACATCAAAGCAGAGTTTATTTTAGTTCTGTGTTATTTTTTCTAGCCTTTTTAAAAAAGAAGCAAATCATTAAGACCATGTACACAACATTCCAAAATATGATGTTAACAACTCATCATTAGACATAAGATGAGCACAAAAAAGTCCATCCTATTCGATACTCGATTTAGCAACTGTCCCAACCACAATTTTCTCTCCTTCTACACTAAACACTTGGAACTGTCTCAAGCATGCGCGCCAAAGTAATCATTTTGTTGGCATGTATTGTATATTAATCTAGCAGTAATTCACACATAGTACCTGATATGTGGCAATATCTATCTGAAACGTTATTTTATTTCATTATTTAAGGTTTTTGTATGGCTTTATCATTAGTGTCAATATATTAGCAGTTGCTTTCTTTGGCAACGATAAAGCTACTACTCACATTAACAAAGCACATCGGTGTTCTTTCTGAAAAATTTGCAATGGCGAAACTTCGCCCTAGAAATTAAGTTCTCTTACCTACCAACACAGCACACAAATTTTACACTAGCGTCATTGTCTTTGTAGCGACCCCACCAATTACATAGGGTTATTTTATTTAATATCACCAGTCCATCCGATAAATGGGTTGTATGTATTCGGGACGAGACCCTTGTTGAGTTAGTCCCAATTTAAGTTACATACGCGGTTATCCCTTTCACTTTTTTATTTTTTATTTTTATTTTGCTACGGAAGGTCTGTACTGAAATAGGTACTACTTACAATCTCATACTTTCACGGGAACAATCTGCTGACGATATACTGCCCCGTAGTGATAGATCATAATGAGGAGAAGTGGCTCATGAAATATGCGAATGTATTGCTTTTAACTATTCTTATGATAATTACCATTCATCCATTTCCTGAGATATAATAACCACCAAACATTCTACTAGAGTGTGAATGTTATGATTCACTATTTGCTTCAACTCGAATCCTGCATGTAGAAGGGCTTAAAAGAAGTTCGATAAAAAAATTTGACAAACTCTACTGGTGTTGCTGTAAGGAACTTTTCGTTATTTCTCTGAATTAAAGTAAACATTTCAAGAGAGAAGTTTTTTATTTTTATTTTTTATGAGCGATTTGAATTAAGATATGTCAGAAAATTTAGAAAATTTTAAGATGAAAGTTCATTCTCTCGTGCCGTGTTTTCTCTTGTTTATTAATATTAACTTTATCATACTACCTACCGAAATCATTTTATAACAAAATTGAAAGTAATTTGGTTCCGTAGAACCAGAATCTTTACAACTTTTTGTCATGCAACGTTCGCCACTACCTAAACTTTTAAATGGAGACTGCAAAAGGATATAAAGTGATAATTAAAAGAGACCTTAGTAAGAATATACATCGTTAATGTCTTATTTTATGTAATAATTTGGCTGAAGACGTTACAGCTAAGTTATTCTGGAACACAGGAAGTTACGCAGGATAAGAATTAAGTTCTCGTCATCAGTAATCCTGACTAAAACTAGTTTGTAGCTACGCTTCTTATCCATTATTCACTACTTAAGTTTCATGATTGGACGTTTCGCAAGAGAGGATTCTACACCACTTACGACATTAATCTCTCTCGCAGCTAGTGGCGGTTAGCTAAAAGAGTATTACACATCTACAACAACTCCAGTTTTAATTGCATACATTTTATAACTTTTGCTGGTTGTCATGTGATTTAGAACTCTGGCTGTAGTAAAACATTTACAAGGTTACAATTGTTTAATAATCGTCACAGCCGAAGTAACACTCGAAAGCGGTGCACATAACATTCATTGGCTCACGAGAAACGTCTTATGCGGATTATCACCTAGGTGTGTTTGGGTTTTAAATGAAATGATTTACGCGTAAGCTTTCATGTCACCTGAATATGTGTATCTATTTTACGTGGCAGCAGAGGAAATGTATGGTGAATATAGTGACAATGCCGCCAAACTGGATCTGAAGATTAATGTCTCGCTGAGATGCTTGGTAGTACTCCGAACACATGGTGTACCACTCCCTGGTCTGGGGTATATCGCGCGTAATGAGGAGCTCAAACGGGGCGCCATCTGCGCCGCGCCTCCAATTTGCCGGCGGATCACAGCCATCCACCTCCGGGCTCGAGATTGGACCCGCCTCGGCTGTGAGCGATCTCGGGGAGGTCGTTTACACAACTCATTTACTGGAGCAAGCGGCGTGCCGTCTTAGCCGCGGGATTACCTCAAACGGAATACGTAAGTAACGGATTAGTTGTGATCTGAGCAGCACTTAATAGAAACCCAGACGAAACCGTACGACGTAATCGAAACTGTTGCACCTAGGATACGGCTTCGTGGTTTATGTGTTTCCTAGTCGCTGAGTAATCAATTATGTATTATTCATTTCAATTCGATATTTGGTAAACAACTTACGGCTATCGTGTGTACGTATTATGCAAAGGTGCATTAATTTCATCACAGCTAAATCAGATTAACTAGTCGTCTTGCCTTCCAAATGGCAACATACACCGCAAATTCTACTTCCTTTTTTTTCAGATTGCACCTTTTTTATACGATGTAACCATTATTTCGTTTAATTCTTCGCCTCTAGATCTTCCTGTCTTTCGTTGGATCTTCCCTGTTGATTTTTTCTTTAACGATAAATCCTGAAGCTCTTCGTCGTTTTACATAGTTTTCCTCTTTTTCTATCCAGCAATAGATAACGATTGCAATATTTTATTAGAATGAACCAAATTGAGTCTATTGTTCTAATACTTAGCATACAATAGACAACATTTACCTCAGTGACGATTTTATTGACAAGTATTGACATCACCTATTTGTGGTCTTTTCGATAATAATAAAGAGCTTTCTCTTCAATTCGAATTTTTACAGGATAAATTAATTTCAGTTATACCTAAAACATATTTAGTTAGGTAAACGATGTAAAGGGAAAGGTGGTTAATGAAATATATTGTTCTCAACGATTATTATTACAGCATCTACAGTCCACATATTTAATGTTGTCATCGACACGAGAAGAAGAAGAACGATTATCATGTCAACAGTATGGTTACAGGTTTATAAGATTTCACTGGACAGGCTTATAGTGCTTAGACACCATAAGATTGGGAAAATGACCGCCATCAATTAAAATTTTGCCACCGTATTATTGGTCTTTGTGCTTTCGCTTTAGATTTCAGCATTCAATGTTCAGATCAGAGAATCATCTATAACATTACATCTTATAGCATTAAAAATCAAATTATTCAAGGGATTTGCGTATTTTTATATCGCTTCCTTTAAGCAACAGAGACGTGCTGATATAATGTGCTACCGCAGTTAACTAGGTGTTTGCACACGCTAAGTCGGCCATCGAATTCTCTGCTGCCATCTCCAACAAATGTATTATGTTGACAGTAGAGAATCAGTAACATCCCCCGGGGGTCTGGGCCTTCCTCTAGGGAGGCCTAGATGACGGGTTTGACGCAACCGGGGGACCCGACCCTCCCCCCTCCCCCGACGTCCTTCTTGTATCCGCTATGGGTGCAGGTTAGGCTCTGGCGGAAATTTTCTCCCTACTGGAGGAATCGACGGGTTGATTATGTGCTGGAGGTACTGTTATAATATTTCTCTGAATTGTGATGATTGGTAAACTATGAAACCACTGGTGCCGATCTTATACTTGTTGCGTCTACCTAGAGAGGGGATATTGCTGGCCGTCGGAATTGGGCCCCGGGGGCGGCTGTAGGGTGCCTGTTGTTACCTCCTCTGCTGTCCCCGAGACTCATGCCTAGTGTCCACGGTCCCGTCGCTCCCGGTCGTCGGGCTGGGTTCAGATGGGTCGCGTCCCCTGGCGTAGTCAAGCTACAACTTGGCGCACTACGGTGTTGACCGCAGCTCAAGACGCTGAGCAACCTTGCCCAGATTGCTCCAGTGTTGGGGGTGTCCTGGTGAACGAAGACCAAGCACCCCAGAGGCTTAGTGCACCTCTGCTGGCAGCGTGGCATAATCCCCGGAGTATAATGAAGGGGTGAGTACCACGCTCTTGGGGGCTGCTTTTGGTTGCGGTTCGCCGTCTCTGGGTTCAGCTCCTGCGGCTCACGGGTAGCATCGCTGCCGGTGGGAGCCGTCTCTAATGCTGCCATAGTAGGTCCACTATATAAGTGTGGAATGGTAGTGCATGGATTTTACTTAGGGTGGGGCAGCATTTACCCTGTGAACGTTGTGGGGATGTACAGGCCTCTGCGGCGATCGTGCGCTACGACGGTGCTCTGTGGAACTTGGACGAGGACGTGGGAACCCGTGCTCGTACAGGACTCGTGTGTCGGGCGGGTGCGGAGGTATGCGCACTAGGAGCGTGACCTAGTGCGGGAAGTCTCGTACTCAGTGACGACAGGTTCGGTCGGCTGGCGTGGTGGATCATGCGAAGGGGCACTCCTGCGTGGCGCCCGGTCACTACGGCTTCCGCCACCCTGCAGGGTGGGGTCGGGTGTTGAGCGTGGGAACCACAGAGAGCCCTATGCTACGGGGCCAGGTTTTGGAAGGGTCTTCGGCCTGGTTCGTAGCGAAAAGCGCCTTGCCTCAACGTCCCTGCTGTAATGGTGGTTAATTCTGAAGAGCCCAATACCTCGGCGGGGGCGTAGTGAAGTGGCATGATAGAATGGTGTGGTGGGGGGGAGGGGGGGTGAGGCTTCAGCTCAGGTATCGTATAATACCTCAACCCGGTCGATGGGCCAAACATCTGTACTTATGTCCATCGTCCGCACTGAACCGTCGGGGGTGTACAGGAATGGGCCTCAGTACTGTGCCGCACAGTTAGCTCTGAAGGATTCTTGGTTATAATGTTCAGTTGACATGTCTAGACGCTCCAGGTCGAATGAGCGAACTATGCGCGGCACCTAACCACAATGCACGCGGTACAAGATACGAAATATTCTCCCCACCCTCCTCCTCCGATTTTCCAAGGATTCTTCAACTTCGTACTCCTTCCGCCGGTCGCATCTCGGAAAAACTTTAATTAGTTTACGTCCTATTATGAAGGGTGTGTTTTCACATGCAAGCAGATTTCTTTTTTTTATTTAAAAAAAAGCTTGTCCTCCGAGACTATACCACGGGTACCGTTTACTATAGTCCGGTTGTTTACGCGGTGCTTAAACGTTACTTCCCATGACGAATAGCTATTCCCTGTATCATGTATGAGTGTATCTTATGAAACTCGCCACTGTGAATGAAAGCCTGCAGTTAATTTAAGTGTATGCTTGTCCAGACGAGTTTTATCTTTGAACCCACTTGTTTCTGCAGCTGTCTGTTGAGAAAGCGAACAGAAAATGTTTGGCGGGCCACTGGCTGTCGGTAGGTCTGTTCAGAAAACACTTTCCGTCACCCAGAAATCTTGGAAGCTGGCTCATCTCTCTCCTGCCTTGTGAAATGTCTCTTATAATACATTGCCGGGATTCTCCCAGAATGCTAAATGTTGTTATAATTCAGTCGCTATAGAGCATCCTATTACAATTATTCCACCTGGAACATAGTACTGTTTTCATTCTGGTAGGCTGTTAATTTAACAGCATAAAACAATTTTTATGGAATTAATGGGAGGCTTAATATTGGTCACTTTTTCAATCTGAAGATCTTGCTAGCGATTTCAAGCTAATCTGCGCCCAAGGATCCAGGATTTCTTTTGTTTCAATGAGACTAACTTTTCTAATACACATTAAATGGGTTAGACAACTAGCTGCTTAAATTAAAATTCGGTTGATGACTATTGTAGCATGTAGTACATTTGAAAGGTCACTAATCTTGGGAACAATTTCATGTACGAGGGCTCCTTTTGTTATTCTGGATGCGCTTTGTGATCAGTCGCCTGAAAAAGAAATATTTGACTTATACCACTCATTACGCGCAGTCGCCCGTCAGTGTGGCTCAGTGCACTGAGGCGACGCTCACTGGATAGGTGAGGTTTTAAACGGTTTTACATAGCCATCAAGACGAATGCCAGGACGGTACCCAATTCCGGTAACATAAACTACGCATTTCATAAACAAAAAATACACTTATCTCACACAGAACATAGTTAGACGTTTCGCAGACAGATGGAAACACTTCACATCCTCCATTAGTTGCTAGTATGACCTGATAGTAGATATAAAATGATCGGCATCAAAATTGCATGTGACCGTAAAGCCATAGCTCCAAATGTGACTGTGTCAACAATGATTAAAACTCGTCAAAGGCAGGCGACCCGTAATAGCTAGGCATACAAACACACATTTGTGCGCCAGCAATTCCGTGGCGATCCATATAGACGATAAAATGTGTGTGTTAATTGTCTAACGACGAGCCGCATCACAAGTCAATAACAATCGTTACAGATTTGAACGTGGCGAGCATGCGTGACAGTAACCATACACAGAGATATCTCCCTTAAGAATCTACTCGCGGCAGATAAGACTTTCCGCGTGTCTCATAAGTTAATTAACATGAGCAGAGAATTCGTAGCTGATATCATTGCGACATATCGGCAACATACTGCATTTGGAACGAGAAACCAAAAAAGTAACCTAACAGAAATTAAAAAAAAAAGATATAATGCATTTATAGAGGTTTTTGGGAAATAAAGTATTAAAGTTGATAGTGTATTAATAAAAATAGAAAAGCCACTCTTTGCGGAGTGCTTTTCGCAAGAAATATATATATATAAATGAAAACTCAACAAAAAGTGGAATAGGCAAAGACGAAAGCTAAAAAAACTAATTTACGCTATTAATACGACTTACTATTGTTCATGAGAGATCAACACGAACCAATGAACAGTATCAGCAATATAGGAAACCCAAATTATGAAGATGATAAACATTGAGGAAATGCATAGGAAGATGTATCCGTGCATTTATCTAACACTGAAGAAATCGAAGAAAATGCTTTTCAAATAGTACAAGTAACAGTATATGATCGTTTTTATAATCTTCCTGCAACTACTTTTTTTGTCATACTGCCCGTTTCTTTTTCTTTTTTACAGCCCTAATATAAGCAGCTGCACGAAAAAATATTTTTTTGTTTTTGTTTAGAACTTAGAAACCTGTTTCAGTTGAATAACGTCACCTCGCTTGTAATATAACCTCACTACACTTGGCTCGCGATTTTTGGAATTCCCAGTGAGCCGCGAGCCAGAAAATCATGACGGATAAATCCGTAGACCGCTACCATAAACACAACAATTTGAGCGCGGCGAGCCAGCTGAACGACAAATGTATGAAACTGATGTTCCTGTGTATGGGCTCCCACAAGTACAGGATCGTCGCGAGAATTTCTGCGCGCAAATCTTCAGCGAGCTTACTCGCACACGAATGTGTGTGTATGGGCGGCTAATGCCAGGAAAATGTGGTGGAGGAGAAGACTCGTTGCACTCGAAATTGCTTGAATCACTTTTTTATATCTCTTTTGATTGAGATTATCCTTGATATCCCCGTATTGCAGCGCTTTCATTGTGACGCCTGTGGTGTTGGGACAGGAAGCCGGAGCCGGGCAAGCCCCCGTGCCGCGCCGGGGCCTGCCGGGTGTGCCTCAAGAGCTTCAAGCCCGACGACTTCTTCCGCACCTGCTGCGAGTGCACGCAGAAGGTGTGCGAGGACTGCGCCTCCTACTCCAAGCTCGACGAGAACCAGGACGAGGTGAGTGCGCACTGCAATCACCTTTAATTTGTGATTTAATAAGATACTATAGAGCTTTTCCCACATCAAATTCTAACGCTTTACACCAGGCCGACAGAATAGACGCCTTGGTTACTGTTGTCTTCCCTTATCTTCGCTTACCCGGAAACACAGCCTAGACAACAGCTGGATATTCACCAGAAACCCGCTTGTTCAATAGAAATGCGAGGTCTTTTAAGATACAGTGTCGGTCGCGGCGTGCAATCACGCCCCACTGCACTTCTCTCTTATAGACGTTCCCCTGTTTCCTAGCGTTGTTCGTCTCCAATGATATGAACGAAGGACAGCTCCTATATAACATACGGAATAATTTGTGTCACGATATTTTTACAGTTTAAAATCAAAACAGACAAATTTCTTCTTCTTTCGTTGAAGTAACACAATAGATATGAACAAGGATCGTACCTACAGGAGATACAAAACAATTTACCTTACAGAAGTTAATAGTTTAAAGTCAAAGCTGAAAAAACTCTCCTACTTTAATCCTTTTGTTTTGTTAAATTAACAATTATCTTCGAAATCAAACGAGATGAAGAACTGTATGCATCTTTGGTACCAGAAAGCGAACATGATATGAAATTGCTTTTATTGCGTAACATGCTGCTCGATTCCTTGGAAAGTATATTCAATATGCGCATATTTAATTATACAAAATTGCTTAAATTCGGTTATAGATTGTATTGCATATAAAGTGGAGTAATTTGCAAATATGGTGTTCAGTTCTTTGTGAATTACAATGGATTGCCATAGGTTATATCACCATCGAGGTCATTAGAGACGATAAGGGATTGGAGACAAGGAACAGTACCGAATTCGGCCATAGTCTTTAGAAGGAACCATCCGGCCACAAGCCTGCCGTGATTTCGGCGACCGTAATTTGGCTGGTTTGGCGGTGATTCGAAGCCATGCGAGGTTACAGCGTTACCGCTCATCCACCTCGCTGCTGTTACAATTTTCGGCATCAAAATGGCTCAAATGTTTCTCATGTCTGCGTTTTCCGTCAGAGTATACGAATACATTACTGTGGCTGATATCACCTCAATCTGTCTAACTGTCTGTTACCACGTGCCATATCCTCATACACCCGAGTGACAATATCCACAGCACCTCCTACGCTAGGAGTATATTCAATACTTGTTCATCTCTTTTTTTAAATCAGCTGTTTACCAAAATATTCAATCACAGTACAAAGTGTTTTTCTGCATTCAAGATTAGAGCAACGTTTAATCAGCTTTCTGTACATCTGAAAAATTCATTCATTTTTCCGTGTGGCGGCCAAAAACGTATAGTAGCGCCAGACCTAACAATCATGCAACGACGCGTACACTGCAATTTATAAAACTTAACGAATCTGCCAGTATTGTTAACTAATGATGGAAAACAGTATTTCTTTTTACTTTCATCGCAAAATACTCTTATTCATTAAAGCAAATTGAAATAGGAGAAATAAATCTCTAAATTAAACTACGATGGTAAATAGATAATATAGAAGAAAAACTTGGTAAGAACCAACAGGCATGTTAAAAGTAGTAAATTAAACAAACAAAATGGTTTTGGATGGAAACTGTAATCACCTGCCTACGCTGCCCCTGATTCGTTCACCTGTAATTGAAATTTCGTGTATATCTAAAAGACATGAATAACCAACCACAGTTAATCTACATACAAAACAGTTTTCATATAGAAACAATGGTACGCGTGCAGTAGTACCGGCGCTCTGATAAATAGCGCGGAGCTAATTAAAAAACTTTTGAAATATCTCCCCGTTTTGTCTGTGTGTCTAACTGAACAGAAACGAAAACATTGTAAAATTCAGGAAGTGAATTAGGGAAGAATTATTCATTACACAGTGATCAGTATTAAGACGAACGGTGTTAATAAAATATACTATATCAGTTATGATTTATAAAATTAAGACAAACATATTGAATATATCAAACGAATATATTGCGTCGAGAAATATAACCTCTACCGGATGTTTTGGATCATTTTTTTTCTGTTACTGATAACATTAATAACTAAATTACAGCCTAAGCAGATGAATATTTGTTCATTCATTTATTTTCCATTATTATAATACTGGTGTAATTTGGTATTAAATTGCTGAATTTGCAGTTTTTGTTGAAATTAATGTTCTGGATAGTCTTGTGTAGCTTTAATTGTCTCATCTTTAACGGGTTGTATAGATCCACTGGGAATTTTCCGGAAAAATAAATGAACGATCAAATATTAAATTTCTTAGATTGTAATTTATTTATTAAAAATAACCTCTACTTAATTTAGAAGGACATGCTGTACTCTTAAGCGCCAAAAGTGATGGGATACCTCCCAATATATTCAGTCATGCTTCCTCTACAGCTGTCCATAATTGCAAAAGTGTTGTTAATGCAGTACTTCCTGCACGAACTGACCATTCGATCATGCCCTAGAAATGATTTATTGGATTCATGTCTGGCGATCTAGAAGGCCAATCATTCCTTAGAATTGTTCAAAATATTCCTCAAATCAATCTTGAACGGTGTTAGCCCAGTGACATTGGGCATTGTCCTGTAAAATTACAGAAAATTATAGCCCTTGAGATTCATACTTTACTGATAAATTTGAAGTAAATTTGGTACACACTCAGGTCCCATCCGAATGATTTTAATGAACGGAATTGAAGCGTACGTACTGAGAACTCGTGTACGTGACGTTCCAAACACTGAGTTACTGGTGTAATTGCGACAAGTTTCGACGTGTTAAAAAATTATCTACCTTGGATATTTTTTAGAGTACAACCATTTTCTACGGAAAGAAAGCAATAATATAGAGGCTGTGTTAGACTGCGCCTGGAGGTAGGCTTCCTCCGATGTCACTGGAGAGAGCAGAGGCAGCAGTGACGTAAGTGCCCCCGGCGGACACCGCGCAGAAAGAGACCAATTACTGGAGTGCGCCAGCGCGCCGCTCCGAGTGCCCTCATATAGTCAGCTGGCTGCCTCCTCTCTGATACCTCCCACTAGGCGATAACCTCTTCAAGTACACCTACAACAGGTGGAGTAAATATGAATACTGCAGCTCGTCTCTGCATTACGTATCACCATTACCATGGAAGATCTTGTCCGGATTAAGTTAATTGCGGATAGAATGGCCGAAACATTGACTCGTTACTATAGTCGGCGGGAAGAGTACCACATCGGAAGGCACTGTTTTACATATCCGACACTAGCTTACGGGACTAATTTTTAATATTTGAAATGAAACTTCTCTGGGCTATTTAGATGTTCAAAGATATCATTTAACAGTGTAACAAAATTACGTGAAGGAACTGTCGTGGGGAGCTAGCTGTCAACATGCAAATATGAATTAAGTTGATCATCTATGCTCTACCTACATACAACAAATTTTTAGCGGTCTCTGTGGATATTTTTTATGGTATCCTTTATCGGACATTGATAGGGTTAAAATAGTTTAAAATCATTGGATATTAATTAAAATCTGAGATACATGTTAAGACTATGGAACGAGGGACCATAGTAAGAATCGATAATATGTTCTTAATCTCACGAGATATGCACCAGAGATTCTTAATACAATTCAAATGTTGCATCCCACATTAAAGATATCGAGGAAGCTTCATACAATTCAAAGGCAGCAAACTAGATTAAAGATTACCACTCAAATTTTCGTAAATTTTTGAGGGTTACTACTGTTCGTGGTTTGTGGCATAACCTTGTTATGATTAATAGATTTTCAGGTTATACCGCATTTATTATTTCATAATCTCATCTTACGGCTTCCATCCTACAGCCATCGTCAGAGATACTCTTTATGTTGATATAGCAACGAGCGCCAAGCATCACAGAGTAAAAGGCTCTACGATGGCAGCCGAAAGCTCAGATTATGAAATAAACAATGCGGCATACCCCGAAATTCTGATAATAATGAACAAAGACGGCCGCGGAAGCCTTAGAAATAACCAAGTTACTTTTATAAAAGTTCATCAAAAGCCGCCAAAGCAGCTGCGCGCGTTAAGGCGCCAAAACACTGGATCAGGGAGGCACAACGGCTCCTGGTTCGAGTCAGGGTCCCTACGTACCGGCCGTCCTAATTCCCGTTTCAACTTTCCAGGCTATGGATTATAATTGAATGGTCACAAAGAAGCGTCAACGAGATCAGAATCACCACTAGATTTATTTTAACAGAATCACTACTGTACTAATCAGAATTAGAATAACACAATCTAGATGACAATTGTATGAAGCTGCATGCGGTATCATAACATGAACAGTATGATCATTAAGGAAGTAGATAGTCTCCAGATCTAAGCCAACACGTCTGTGACCATCGGCGTTCGCCTTCGCCAAATACCGGGCGATTTCACAGTCACCGTTAATCTATCGACATATTAGTCAAAGTCGTGTAGTTTGGAGGGTTCGAGTCCCACCACATTTAAATATTTGAAGTATTTTTTCATGTTAATGCAAGTTGTGGAAACAGTTATTAACGTTACCCGCTTAGCAAAAGGAGTTGTAAACATGTATGTTTGGATGGTTAAAATTCCACCACGTTTTACACTTTTAGGTTCTCTCCCGTTTTAAATCAAATAGGAAAAACCGTTAAGAAAAAAAAAAAAAAAAAAAAAGCCCCTAAGCAAGTGGATTCGTGGTTTAAATTTGGGACAGTAATATCGCAACAAATCGATTATGTCAGCTTGCATTCATTCGCGGGCTAATGCATAGAAGAACAAGTGATTGAGATAATTGTAAATTAACTGCTGATTGTATAGTACTATTACGATGATAAAATAAGAGTCGTACTCCTCTGCTGATGTTCTTTTGTTGAATAATGCAAAATATGCTCATGCTTAATAACTCTGGAGTGATATTGGACTTAAATCTCTTCTCAACAATTTCAATTTGGATTGTTAAAATACGGGGTGGTGCGTGAGCAATAACGTTCTGGCCTCGCATTCGGGAGGACGCGGGTTCGAATCTCCGTCCGGGCATCCAGATTTGGGTTTTCCATGGTTTCTCCAAATCACTCCAGGCGAATGCCGGGATGCTTCCTTCAAAAGGTCATGGCCGAATTTCTTCCCGTACCTTGTCGACAATCCCATCCCAACTCTAATGACCTCGACGTCGACGAGGCTTAAAGCAATAAGTAAAAAAAAGTAACATGTAAAATGATTCCATAACAAAAAATTTATTATTTCTTTTGGGGTTTTCCTTTATGATGACTTGAGGCGTAACTTATTGGAAGGTATATCTAGTTCCCAAATGTAATAGATCTCACGTTGATGAATTATTGCCCATCAGTGCACACGAATTATAATCTGAAACCAGCCAATCAATCATAAAATTCTTATTTCAGAACTACGTTGATAGAAATACATTCCTGTGAAGCTATGCTTTCTGCATGTGAAACAAAGTCGAAACTTCCGCGGTTGACGTTGAATCTAAAACTGTAGGAGCTCTGGGTTGTGGTAACCTCGATTAAGCGGAATTGCGTGTGGAAATGAAAATATGTCACTAAGGAAGTAGAACGTACTGTACCTTACAGGTCTGCGAAACAGTAATGCCGCACAATAATTATTCATTTATTTCTTTGTGTTATCCATCTGAAGAACACCCTGCCTCAATGATAAAGGGGTATTCAGGCAAAATGTTGTAAATTATTACATTTCACAGAAATTTTATGACGTTCGCTGTCTACTGACCGCAAAGAATGATTGTCACAGAACCTTTCAAACCTGTCTCGTAGTTTAAATGGCAATCTCTGTACCTCATTTAGGAGTCTAATAAAAGTGTTTAAAAAGGCACAGACTTGTTACTTTCATCATTTTTGTTGTACATTTTCTGTAGTTCCTATTAATGTGAGATATCCTGTTTGGTTTACGGTAATTCTGGTTGACATTTTTTGTCTTTTACTTCTGAGAGTACAAACGTAGTTGACAGGTTTATCTGTATTTATACTACCTAAAATTCCAGTGAAAAAATTTGGCTTTTTGAGAGATATATCGATGTCTTGTGCATTCCAATTTCCACTAAATTCTTGTCCTTATGTATTTGTAAACGTGTCGTCATTTTAAATGTTTCTAAATTGTGGTAAACATTAGGAAATGCTTATAAACACTACATACTAATACTATGATAAACAATGTTACATATTGGGTAGGAGAAGTTTCAAAAATACTGTATTTACTGGAGAGGTTGATGAGGGGAAGTACAGGGAATCGAGGGAATTGGGCTAAAAGACCTTAATCAGTGCGGGTAGGATGGGACCCACATTATAGGTATTCACTACAGGAACTGGAAGCAGTACAAAAATGGCTGCTAGATTTGTATGTAAAAATTACTGCAGTACACAGTCAGCAACTTCTTCTTCTTCTTCCATCGTTGTGCCCAACTCAGGAGCGCGAGTGAACTTATCTAGCAGATGTGTTTTTTCCTCTGTTCCCAAAACCTCTTCATCCATTCGCTGTGCTCTTTCCTTCGTTCTCCCGTCCAAGTGTTCCTTCTTCTAATATACTGGCTGTTGGCAAACTGGTGGTTGTTGACCATGTTACTAAACTGGCATCTGTCCTGTATGATGTCGTCTGTTATTCCTATTTCCCGGAGATCCCTTTCAATTTCAATTAGCCAGTTGTTTTTAATTTTCATTGAAATGGCCAGGTTTAGAATTTTTTTTGTTAGTCTGTTATTACTCATTCTGATAATATGGCCGTAGAATTTAATTCGTCTTTTCCTGAATGTGTCTGAAACTTCTATTATAACTTCTATAATAAAGGAGATATATTAGGTATCATTGAATGAGAGTGCTTGGAGTGTATGAGGGGTATATTTGCGATGAGACATGAATGGCTATTGGTCGATGAACTAGAAACAGTACGTGCAAGGGATGAGGTTACCGTGACCTCAAACTGGCACTTGATTTCATTTGCAGGGAAAGTAAGATTTTTTTCTGTTCGTAAAGGAATCAGGGACTGGAATAAATTACCAATGGAAATGATGAATAACTTGCCTGAAAAACTGAGAGAATTTAAATTAAAATTTGTAAATGGCCAAAGTAGTCGTACGGTGAAATTTCTCTCAAAGGATTTTAGATTTAAAAAAGTAATCATGAAATGCGAAAGTAGCTCTGCGGGAAAATTGCTGCCGCCGGGGCTTTTGCTCCATCGCAATTAAAGTAAATTAAATTAAACTGAAACCAACCCAAACTCTGGATAAACAACATTTTTCTGCTATCACCACACTATTGTATTTGCTATCATATTCATACTTTCACAGGTACATCGGTACTAACGCAGAACACAAATTCTGTGTTTACCTATATCCACACCTGTATACCTTCTAATGTAAACGACATTCCAAGCGTGAATTTCAAAACAAATTAAATGTGTCACTGTATTGACAATCATGACGTTTCGTCATGCGTGTATTGCAGCCGTATCAATTAATATGTTAATGGATGTGCGTGCTGGGAGGTATTAATTACTGTTTGGTCTCTCCGGTGGTACATGGATATCACTCAGCATTGAGACAGACCAACTCAGCAAACTGTGTGGTAATTAGCTAGTTACATTACCACGGCCACAAGGAAATTTAGCATTTGTGATTATGTCCTAGAAGATACTGGTTCATTTTATCTTTACTACATTAGATACAAACACAGTTGTTGTAATAAAACTTCTGTCCCATTTGTTAATCGTAATTGTTTATGTAAAGCCATGAATTCTGTGAATAAATGTATTTGAAGCCAGTGTGATAGTTTCTATATGGTAGACTGCGTGGCTCAACCGACAGAGTGACGATCTTCCTACTGGATAACAGGACGCCTCTCAACAGCGTGATATCTTATCAAGGATAAAAGTGCAATAGGGTCACTCGTAATAAGTGTATTCAGGATAACGTCCACCTACTCGCTGGATAAACAGTATGGCGTTTACCTCAACATCTATATCTTATTGCTATCTGCATCTGTACCATAATGCTAATCTTATGTTCTTCGCCACGATCAAACTGTTTATTCTTCTATTAAAGTAATTATGATGTGTGTAATGTGCCCTCAGCTTACAGAAAAAAAAAAATTCATGAAGACTTTATTTCTTTGAAACTTCTTACACCCAGTTTTTTCACTTCATCAACACTACATAATCCTGCAAAAGGTTAAAGACAGATTTCCAATGGAACTAATTATTATGTCCGATGTCGGAATCTTCTTTATATAAACATTGAAGGTAGGTAGTTGAAGCTACATCGTATTATTTTTTGGGGTTACACAAGATAAAGTACTGCTAGCTATTTCAATACCAGCTTGTTATTAAAGTATACGAGAGAAACCACAAATCACATCTGCAAGGCTTGTTGTTTACAGGAGTAAAACAGCCCTGAATAATTGACTGAGGTATCTTTGTGTTCCTCTCGGCAGCACATTTCCTCGGTTCCAAGGGTGTTTGCTTCAGTTCCACCTACGTCCACTTACTTTCAAAGTATAGACTACAGTTTTTCGTAATTTCCTTTATCGATCTCGAAATCATCTGAAATTTTCAGCTGTAGTGTATTTCGTATCAAACAATATTGTTTTAGCCCAAGAAACGAGACGAGTGCCTTGTTTAAGGTCATTTCACTTGCACTTATTTGCCATTTAGAAACATGATCAACCATTTCGGCGGGAGGTGGTAGAAATGATTGCTAATATACTTGCTCCTTTCAAACTTTCTTTATTAAACTTTACTTAACCCACTGCCCTCCATTTACGTGGTTGTTAGTTATAAAGTTATACATACTAAAAGAAGGTTACAATACCGAACTTAGCTTTTTTTACTTCAATATTTGTAAACTTCTACTTCAAAAGCCACTTTGTTACAATTATGATATGTTTGTCCTTTATAAAAGATTTTGCTCTTTTCGCAGCCATTATGCGGGTATAAATGTATTCGCTACGTTAATGCTAAGTCACAATGCTCCTCCTTTCCGACGTTTCGACCAAGCTTAGGGTCATCTTCGGGTGACTTAGCCGCCTGTCAAGTCTGCTATACTTGGTCGAAACGTCGGAAAAAAGCAGGAGCATTGTGACGCACTCTTAATCTCGTGAAGATATTTATATCATGTTGTTCCTATACCTTCTGGCGATTTAATTGTCATCTTAGAGGACATCGAGTGTAAGCATCCCTCACACGTTGTTAGAGTTACTCCATACGTACGTAATGATATATAGGCCTACTTAGATTTTTCTGTTGTCTATGTCAGCTAATATTTTATTCACATAGGTGTGCACTTTCAAACACTCATTTATCAAACAGCCAAACATTTACCGATCTGTACTGTTACAATATTTATTAACTGTGTCCTTCTTACGTGTTAGTATTTCTTCAAGCTACATCTTTAACTGCTTCAGTCTTCAACAACGACATTTCCTCAATTCTTGTCACTCGTGTATTCCTTGATATCGTCGCAATGTTCTTTGTGTGTCATAGATCGTTCAATACAGTATCATTAGTAATCGTTTTCACAGTAATTATTACACTTACAATTATTATTACTTCAATATTTTTTGCCGTGATGTATGTCCCTTACTTTGTACTAGTTCTTTCAAAACTAACAATTTCTTAGTGTCGCTATTAATTCTGTTGAAGATCTTTTCACGTCTAGAGACAGACGGAGCGGCTATATCTATACTCCACGCTGAGGCACCTTACATTTGTGTCGTTTGTGTAGACGACTGATTGCTTTGGGACGCCTCGCTCAGGCAGAGTGTGCGAGCAGAAGCCGCTGCATTCTTAATGCGACAACGCAAACAAATCGATGCTTTCACTGAATAATGTCGGCGACTGATTTGAGGGCTGTGTGGGTGAAGGCACCGAATGGCTGCGGAGTCTCCCAACCTGCCTCCTCAATAGCGCACCTCCTGCTAATGGCTCGTGCCAGCACCTTTCTTATTTAATTTAATTGAAATAGAGCACAGGCTCCGGTGGCAATTTCCCTACACCCCCATCTTACCCCTATCCTGCACCCACCTATATTTGCCCTCTAGAAATTTCAACTTTAAATTCTTTCAACGTTTTCGGTAAATTATTCATCATTTCTCTTGGTAACTCATTCCAATCCCTGACACCCTTAACTAAAAAAGAAAATCTTCCCACTCCCTTGTGCCTGAAATCGAGTGCCAGCTTGTGGTCATGGTCATATTTTCCCTTCGATGTACTACTTTTTATACCTATTGTAATATCTTTCCATGCCTCATCGCCAGTATATTCCCTATACACTCCCATGACCCTCCTCATCCTCCTCCTGTCTTGCAATGAATCCCATTCCAGCTCCTTTATCATATCCGTCACTGATTGCATTCTGCGATAATTTTCGGAAACAAATCTAGCAGCCCTTTTTCGCACCCTCTCCAACTCCTGTATTTGATACGTAAAATGATGGTACTATACTACACTACCATATTCGAGCAATGGTCTGACCAAGGTTTTCAAGCTCTTCTGTTGAACCACTATTCAACTACTTCAATTTTCTTTCTATCCGGTATTCCATGTATCCCTACCATAAAGTGCTGAGCTCCACACATAGAGTTTTAAAAAGTTCTTTCTAATTCCTAGATCAATATTTGAAACTAAAAGATTTCTCTTTTTCATGAAGGCTCTTTTTGCTAGTGGCATTCTGCTTATTAATTTAATTTAATTTAATTGCAATGGAGCACAGGCTCCGGTGGCAATTTCCCTACACACCGGTTTTAGTAGCGTCAGAATATCGTATATTTGAAATAGTGTGGTCTGTAACGCTTAAAAAGGACTGTATGGTTCAATATGTTTGTCCATCGATAACAGATAGTATTCTAATCTACCTTTCAGAGAAGACATACTGTCAGAACGCGTTTAGGTTTCCATCATAGCTTCTCTTTTTAATTCTGCCTGCCCCTTTTTTTTTATGGTACAGTAACAAAAATGGCGAAAACGAATGCCGGGATGATTCCTTCCCGTTCTTCGCCTGCACCTCCCTTCATTCTATTCCGGCATCGACAAACCAAAAGCCTGAAGTAAAAATAAAAATCTTTAATGCTGATATTTAACAGGACGATTCGCAACATTAACCTCAAAAGAGAAACTTAGAAAAATATTCTGAAATTATTTAGTGTTTGCTTTCGCGTTTTCTATCGATTGTAGTATAGTCCATTTTGTGCATGCAAATTTTTATTTAGTTGTATATTTAACCCGATTTCGGTTCTCAAATCGCTAGTAATATATTTGCCCTATTACCAAAAATCACCGAGCGTGTTGGGTGGTCCATAACGGCCTGGCCTCGCATCCGGTCATCCAGATTTAGGTTTTTTTGCGTGGTTTAGTCAAATCACTCCAGGTGAATCCCGGAATCGTTCTTTCAAAATACCATGTCTGAATTCCTTCCCGTTCGTTGCCCTCTATCCTTTCCCGCCTCTAATGACACTGACGTCGACGAGGAGTAAAGCCAAATGCAAAAAAAAGTTATATTGCCAATAAAGATTATGATACAATTACATAAGTGTAACAAAGGTAAATTCAGGAAAAAGTTAATGAACAAGTAGGTTAAATATGTTTAATACGGTTTGTTCTTCAAAAAAACTGATTCTTGTTATTGATAAATGAATGACGTAATTATAAGCGCTTTTTCAATTATTTTGATAGTGAACAGATGCACACTACGTTCTGTAAATACCTAAAAGACGTCCAAATTGAAGTAAGCTACCTGAAAATGTAAAGGGAAGATATTTCAGTACGAGAGATAAGGACGAATAATTACAATTCACCCATACGTCTTTATCACTGGGGATAATACATTGGAATAACTGAAAGTTAACGAGTCAGGGAAAATAGGAAAGCTTTGTTGTCGTTATAATCCCATTGATTTAAGCTCCAGTCTATTCAAGGGAAAGAACCAGTGAATGACAGCCTCATCCATCCACTCCAGAGAACCCTTTCATGCTAAAGGTCAGTTCGGCTCAACTGCTCCCTCCACGGTTCAGTGAATTTGTCATAAATATTATACGTGACACTTATTTACTGGTTTTAGCTACTGTTTTTTGCAATTTTTCCTTCCGAACAAACAGGTATTTTCACAGTGTCATACACAAATCGAGGGGCAAAGTAATAAGAAGTATCCTCTTATGAAATTTATAAAAACTGGCAAGACAATGAAATTTACTTTTTTAACAAAGTGCAGTATACATTAGAAGAAAATCAGCTGCGTGGATGCAAGTACCTGTTGCCGCTGGAAAAATAGTTAGAAAGGCGAAGTCGAAGTAAATGGTATAAATTATAGCAGACAAAATCTGGCATAACCTTTCTCAGAGAGTTAATATTCGTTTCAGTGCCACAGATACCGATTTTTTTGTTAACATAGCCCTTAAATCGACCTCTCCTGATTTTGCGACACATCTGGTGTTAGTTTAAAGTCAGAGCTTTTGGTTTTGTCAGAAATCTACCCTCGCGATGCTCTGCCAGAAAATCAGTCGCTTCGTGGATCCCATGGCCGACGTAGGAGCGCTTCCGTATCGGGCGTAAGAGTGTCTCAAACGGTTTTCAACTGGTGCACTGGTGACGAAACCACCGTGGCAACCAGCAACTTCATGCTGTATCTGTGCTCATGACCAACCTCCATGGTAGCTGTCAGTTAATTCCTATTCAGTGAACCAAATCAAGGGAAGGGGATAAGATTAGGATCGAAGCTCAAAGGGATTGGGATAAACTGATTGGACTTCGCTGATGACATAGCAATTCTCTCAGGAAGTATAGAAACCGCACCCGAACAAATCAACCTTCTGAAAGAAATAGCGGAAAACTTGGACTTCAGATCTCTTTTGAGAAGAAAAAATTCATGGCTAATATTATGGATTCACCCACAGTACTAAACACAGAGTATGGAAAAATTAACACGGTCAACAGACCGAACGTGGTGGGTTAACGGTTAACGTTCTGGCCTCGCATTCGGGAGGATGATGGTTCGAATCCCCGTCCGGGCATCCAGATTTGGGTTTTCCATGGTTTCCCCAAATCACTCCAGGCAAATGTCGGAATGCTTCCATAAAAAAGTACATGGCCGAATTCCTCCCCGTTCCTTGTCCCCAGTCCCTTCCCGCCTCTAATGACCTTAGCCGTCGACGAGGCGAAAGCCGTAAGAGAAAAAAAACCTCGGTCAACAAATTTAAATATCTAGGTGAAGTAATTCAGATTAATGGTCTTGATTATGAAGCAAACATATCAAGAGCAAGAAAACTAGAACTAGCATACCAACTGAGTAAAGATACATACAATAAGAAGAATCTCTCAAGGAAAACTAAAATCAAACACTAAAACGCAGCAATCAAACCAGAAGGTCTGTACGCATTAGAACGTTTGTTAGAAAATTGGAAAAATAGAGGAGATCGTGAAAAGGGAAAGGAAAATCTTGAGAAAATTTGGGGGCCACTAAAAATTGAAAATGGTGAGGAATAAAGATCGATACAAAGAAGAAGAAATTGAAAGGATGTCAGACACGATCAGAAAGAGGAGAATCGGTTTGTTTGGTCACATATTGAGATTGGGTAACAACAGACTTACAAAAAGAATTTTCAATCATGTTTATAATAGTAAGAAGGGCAATCAGTGGATCCAGTGAGTAAAGAAAGATATGGTTGAGATCGGAATAACAGAAGACTTAAGATACAGCAACTTTCATGCGTGATTCACAATTTCAAGGGTTTCCATGAGATGGAGAAGAGGAAATGTGATAATATATGGACGGAAGAAAGGAGAAAACAGCAAAGTGAAAGGATGAAGAATTATTGGAAGTCAAGAAAAGATCTAAATAAATGCACAGGATTACTTTTCGCGTTCATTAGATGGCCGATATCAAAGAGAAGGAAAAGAAGAAGAACCAAATCAAAGTCTAGTCATATAAGACTATCTAGAAGGAAGCTGTAAACATAAGTTTCATATTATAAGAATGGAGACTTTCCCAGCATAAGTATGATTGCAATAAAGCCTTCACGGAGGTATCGCCAGATCGTGTTATAAAATCGCGGTATTTGTAAAGCTATCATTTTCATGTTCTTACAACACTTCGGAGGTACACTTGCGAAGACTTCATTCCATGCCTTCATTATAAAAGAATTCAAAGCAAGTTGTGCTGTTCCGTTGCACGATTCAATGTATTCGAGTATAGCCGAGCCAACCGTCTTCAACAGCTGACTTACATCTCTATCAAAATCATATTTATAAGCTTCTTCAGTGATTATGGTGAAGTTACTACTTAGGTAAATCTGCAGAGTGGAGAGGAATCAGAGTAAATTAATATCAACGGTGGCTGCCTTTTTTACGTTTCACTATGTTTCCACAGTTAATTAAATCTGCATTTTTTATTTAATGCCTGTATAGCCGCCGCGAATGTTAAACCAGCGTGATTGATGAAACCAGTAGCAATGTAGCTGTATTCCGGCAGCCTGTCCTGTGTCAATCGAACAGCTAGCACTCGTATTTATACGGAGGAGCCACGCCTGTGACTGCGTTTAATTACAGTACTGGTCTAATTGCGTCGACACTAACGATCTTTCCGACTCAGTGGAAGAGAAAATTGGGGACGTGTTTGTTCGGGTAACCACAGTGTCCTCCCCTTTCGTGTCTACAAAATGAAATTAGTTTAGAGTCTGTAAATTAAAAATCTTTTGCTACAGATTCATTTAGTATTTGGATTTCTCTGAATTCAGTCGAAATTTCTCTGAGCATAGTGAGTAGTTTCGAATTGGACGTCCCTCCAGCAAAGTAATATTAACAATAATGATCAGATACGTTTTTGCAGTCAGTTTTTTTCCTTTTCATCATAGTTTATGACTACAATCTCTTTGAATTATCTATGGTTCTTTTTACAATTATATATAGCAGCTAGAGTCGTTAATCAGTTTTTACCCTACCCAATTCCCACATACACCTATTTTGACGTACCGAGTCACGTTACTATAGACAAAATATTCTCTTCATGCATGAAGTCTGAATCCTCGTTTTATGTAAAATCTGATTGCAGTATTGTATCTGCGTTTGGCTAACTGCTAGCCGGTCGCCTTAAAAAATAGCAGATTACTTCTATAAAAGCTACAATTTGCTACAGAAAAAAAGAGGAAGTAGAGAGAGCGAGAGAATTAGTAGTATCGGATATCTGACCATTCAAAAAAAAAAAAAAGTAAACTACTTCTTTCTTTTCTTCATTTAATGCAACGATCATTTGTAAATATTAACAATTAGGTGATTCCTTTAACTTCGTACATTGTTTATTTGTTTTTGTTTTACAAACGTTTATGAGCTTAATTCTACTACTCTACCGAACATAATTGAGCGTTCGATTTGACTATCTACTTTCCAGTAGAATAAAGAAAGTCACAACCGCAGTAATATATCCAATACGACTGAGAAACGAGTATAACGACTTATGATGGTTTGTAGAAATAAGTAAGTAGTAGCCTACTATAAGCCTCATCAATAAGCATTGGGAGAAATCATTAAAAATTCAACCTTTTTCTGACAACCTACCTGTTAGCTGTAGAATTTAACAATTATATGTTGTCTCTATGACCTAGTGACCAACAGTTTCAAGTGTAACAGCTGGCTTCGCGTTACAGTGGTCACCGGTTCGAGTCCGGCCCAGGGCTTGGGTGGTTTTTTATCAAGTGTTAAAAAATCCTTAAGCTTTGCAAGAGTTAAAAGTTTAATAAATGCCTGAGCGCACATGAACTCAAACGCCTCAATCTTCAAGGCAGATACGTCAAGTAGTGAGTTACTATGTCACTCATTATAACGTTCACGGAATGATGAGTGTCAAAATTGCAGAACACTTTTGTAGTTCAATATTGTAACGTGCCACACACAAATCATAACTAAATTGCGATATTTTTGATGTTACGAATTTTTAACCCCTATCAACCACAAAGGATACTGAGAAATAAAACCTACGATCCGAGTTTTTTATCTTGCTAACTCTGGGTATAAAATTTGACGAATTAAAAATCGATCTATGACACCTTAACGTCTCTTAACGACAGCTTTGATGATACCGCAACTGATAAGGTAAGCATATGAACAAATGAAACCCCTGAAGATACTTGGCTTTAACCATTCAGATACCAGATTCACTCTGCTTGTTAAGCAATAAGAGAGACACTGAGCAAAGTTATTCACAATAGTATTGTCAATAATATTGATCGTGTAAGGTAGTTCCGTATTGAGACTGGTTGGCTCGAGTATTATTATTATTATTATTATTACTCCGCGATTCACTAAAAGTGTGTGGCGGAGGGTGCATTGCACCTGTCGAAAGGGGTTATGGTTTGGAAGGGTTATAAGGGATATGGCAGGAGGCGCCCATGGGCTATTGTGAGGAACCATCCCCGCATTCGCGTGGAGTGATCTGGGAAAACCATGGAAAACTCAGATCAGGATGGCTGGAGTGCTTTATCGAAAGCTACTCCTGTCGGATTTTAAGTTTACTCGCCCGGTAAATCCTTTCTATTCCATTCCCTAATCGCTCGTGGGAAAAATGAGTACAGAAATGAATCGGTTCTGGCCCTGATTTCTCTTATCTTATTTTCACGGTCATTTCGAGATATGAACGTTGCTGGTAGCAATATTTGCTGACTGTCATTCCGAAATACATCTGTCGTGAATTTTTCAATTAGCTTTCGTCGAGAGCAACGCCTTCGGTGTTCCAGGTCTTCCCAACCTAAATCCTTCAACATCGCACTTACGCTTTCCCTCCAACTATATATACCTGTCACGAATCGGGCGGCTCTTCTTTGGACCTTCTCTAGAGCCTCCATTAACCCCTTTTGATGGGGACCCCATACAGAACAACAATACTCTAAGTGAGGACGTACTAGTGACTTGTATACAATCGATTTAACTTCCTGAGTGCATTGATTTAAATTACGACCTAGAAATCGGAGCATACGATTTGCTTTTCCCATTACATTCTCGATATGCTCATTCCACGACAAATTATTACGAATTGTTACCCCTAGGTATTTAGCGGCTGTGTTGTCAATACTGTTGATCGTGTATGGTCCGCTTAAGATAAGGTTGTCCAGACAATCTTAACGATCCAGCCAATCAGAAAAGTGCAGCGGTTACGTGATTGGGTGGTTCGTTGGAGATTGCAGAGCGATTTGTTCTCTTCGTAGGAAGGCAATACAAGCATCATGAAGTTTTACGCCGATCTTCTAGTTGAAGCTGTTGGAGCGTTTATCAATCTATAACGCCTCTTTTATAGAAGAGGACTGCAAATAAAGAAATTTTGAGTAGTCTTCACACCACTCCTGTACCACACAAACGGTGATTAGAAATGATTGTATTGTGAATCTTTTCTGCCACTCATATACGATCTCAGATGGTTTGTGCGCACATGAAAGGCATAGTCAGGATAGTGTTTGCAATTTAAATACAATTGCACAAAATAACATTAATATCTGCTACAATAGTCTGGAATCTCCACTTGTTTATTGACGTGCTGTAGTGTATTTGTCACATTTGTATTTGGGAAAAATATGTAAGATTGAAACTCAGATTAAGATCTACTTACTGGGGAAATATAAAATCGTAATTAATTCTGTCGAAAAGAAAAGAACTTTCAGATCAAATAAAGTATTTGGAAATATCTATCATTCATGAGGATGTGAAATATATAAAACAAACAGATATCTTCGAAATTTTTTTTATTTTTTGCTTTAGGCCTCGTCGACCACTAAGATCATTAAAGGCGGGATGGGACTGGGTACAAGGAACGGGAAGGAATTCGCCATGGCGTTTTTGAAGGAATCATCCCGGCATTCGCCTGGAGTGATTTGGGGAGACCATGAGAAACCCAATACTGAATGCCCGGACGGGGATTCGAACCCGCGTCCTCCCGAATACCAGGCCAGAACGTTAACAGTTCACCCACCACGTTCGGTAAAGGAAGTTACATTTATCCATTAGGCCAGGAACGTAGGTTTTACCCAGTAGGTTTTTTCCTATATCATAATAATAGGTGCAGCATACTAACATGAAATTTCACCAAAGTCGTTTAGTTAAAAGTAACGGAACATGTTTATTAAATCCGGTAGCACCAGCCAAATAAGTATTTACATGGGTTTCACGGCTTACGTAAATTAAAAGCTAATCATTTCCACAGATGTTGACCTGCTTATTTCCTTAGTGAAACTGTTTGACTAAGCGAACGAAACGCGTGTTACAATAGCAAAAGTACCCACGACAGCAGATAACTGAGGGATGTCTGGATGAGGGCTTTAAGCACATTTAATTCTGGCCTTCGCATAAGCTCTTTTATCTGCCAATCAGACGCCGATGTGCGGCACAAAGCGGCCCACTTGTACGCTCCTCTCCTGCCGTTTAATTAGAAGGGCGGCGCTCCTGGGTGGACACCTCCGTAATGAGCGCCGGCCCTTTGTCGCTCACAACTTGCGCCCTCTACTTCGCCGCCAACACATTACCGGAAGCAACGCGCCGTGAATTCGCCAACGCTCACCAATTTCCAGCCTACGTTCAATGAGATTAAGAGTTCTTTCATGCAGAACGTTCCTGAGGATTCTTCCACTTCACATCTGGTGTTCCAGTGAACGAACTTTCAAAATCTCTTATTTAAAACACTTGCCAGTATTAGACAACACCAGGAAAAGTAATGAATGAAATTTAGACTTAATCAGTATTACTGACAGCACTGTGCACAAGTGAATGAAGTTTTAGAAAAATATAAGAAAATGTAACGTGAGAAAACACATGGTTCTGTGAAATCTCCATGATATGCATTAAGAATGTCTGTTCTTAGTAACAGTGATTTTTATAACAGTTTGGTGGTTTCCTATGAAATTGTCTTCAATACAATTTGTATGTGCGTCCGTAAATGATCGATTTTGACGATTAGCTTTCTGGCCTTTCATTCGGGAGGACGCAGGTTCGAATCCCCGTAGGGGCATCCAGATTTAGGTTTTCCATGGTTTCCCAAATCACTGCAGGCAAATGTCGGGCTGCTTCCTTCAAAAGGCCATGGCCGAGTTCCTTCCCATTCCTTGCCCCCCATCCTTTCCCGTCTCTAAAGACCTCGCTGTTAAGAGACGTTAAGCAATTGAAAAAAAAATAGATTTTGACGACAAGAGGATTTCGGCAGGCCACTTTTAAATAATACAGTTGCTGGGGCTTCCTAACTTTCAGAAGTATTTAAGTCATAGCGACTGAAAAGCAAAACCCTTGGTGGGCATTCGGCAACCATTGTCTGCCTTCGCGTTGTTATTGGAAAGGCATGCTCTGCTTGATGCTCCGAGAAGCGTTTGTGCTACATTTCGATGCAAACATGTGTGAAATACTTCACCATGTCCATAAAGGTTGCAACACTTTTTTATTCAGATATGATGGTGGTAGTTTCTTGTATCCAGACGCGGGGCCGAGTGGTAGGTTAGTAGCACCGTTCCAAGGCGGAGTCCGGTAGCTTCTCGCTTCTACTCCCGGCTGCTTCAGTGCGGCTTAAGACAAAGCGACAAACAGACCCCGAGCGAGCTGTGCTGAGGGTTTTACTAGCATAACCCCCACTCGGCTCCAGCTGTGTGGAGAAGGCAAACCCTATCATCATCGTACTGCATGCGGTCATAGTGCCAGCCGGTATTCCGCTTTCGGTGCTTGACAACTGCCGAATCACTGATGGGTGTTCTACTTTACCTGTCGTGGCTCTCTGAATATTGCTTAATTTTGCCCCCTCGCCTGTCCTCGATCCCAACATGAAGGAATATGTAAGTTTCACAAGCGAGATCTCTGGTTTGACTACAGTTTTAAGTCCAGATTTTTCTGAAATTTCACTTAAATTGCATGTTTATTAATTGAATTACTATACTGAAAAAAATATTTAATTTACTGGTACGTTACAAATAACCATTTTGCTATAAAATCTTAAAACGACCTAGTAAAGAGAAGATGTATTGAAACTTGCGAGCAAACATTTCGCACAGTTAAGTTAATTTATAGGTCATAATGTTCAAGGAAGAAACGAATTAGAAAAAAGCTTTTCGACCTTGTTCCTACCGCAACTGATTTATTTATTTTAATATTCGGAGGGTGATTTTAAATTGACAGAAATTTTTTTTTGCGAAGTAATACACAAACACACTTCATGTCCGATAACTACGCTTTAATACGCTAAGGAGCGATATGCGTCGTGACCTGCACCTCACACACGAGTCTGGTAGCAAGTGTATGGCAGAAAGTGACTCACTCCAATGTTTCATGATCAGGTACTCTCTTGATAGGAATCAGATGATGCGAGACTCTTCCGTCATATCTGAGAGGAGCGTGCCGACCTTTGATATTACTGATCTGTTTCATGCGTTCAAATTCGGCATTCAGAACGTGTGTACTTTTGATAAACGAACAGACTGTTATACGCATCGCATATACGTTCCAACTCTATAGTACCCTCAGGCAGCTATGTTCTCTTGGCAACATAAGTACGGTTTGATTTGCCACACTACCATTTAAGATTTATCCCATGAATTTAAAATAACGCCGAAAATAATTTCTACAATAATTTTTTAAACAACTGTCAGCCGGTTAAACTTTCTGTTATAATATATGTGCTGTATATACTTGGTTTATAGCAGTTCTAAAGCATCATTCCACGGCTGCTGATAATGAATGTTATCCGATTCCGTATTAATGGAAGCAATGATGCGCCACAACATAGAAAATCGAAAGCTCCTAATCATTTTCACTGACTGAAATGTTTCCTTGCTCCGGGTCCAAAAACCCGACCGCCGAACGTGTCACCATGGAGTTACTCCCTGCCGAGTCAGGAATACTGTAGCTCAAAATCATGTGATTTCGGCGTATAAGTAAATTTGGCCTTTATTTGCTCGAGCCAATAGTACCAGAGAAGGTTTGTCGACCAGAAGGGTAATGAAGAGGTTTCTGAAGGCGATTTAGAGACTTTATGCAGTCGTGAATGACTGATCGGGCTCTATCTGCAGGCCTTAATTCGATTTAGTTCTGAAGACTGGTGTATGGTAACTTCAATACTACAGTGGCAGCGGAGATATCTGTACATAACAGACTGACGATCTTGGAAACTAGTCGAGAAATTCACTGAGTCATATTTTATTTGTTCCATCTTTCATATTAACCCAATTAAATGAAATATGCGTGCCCTTATTAAATTAATCTGAGATTTGTAAATAAATAAATTATGTTTTTGCTATCCCGTAGCTAGCTGTATTTTACATTTATTCAGTTCCAAATATCATCGTATTTTTTATTTATTTATTTATTAACTTTCTGTGTATGGTATCATTGACTTGAATCGGCCACCGATGGACATAATTTCAATTTACTGCGCATTCGAGTCTGTCGTGGCTTCCTTAACCTAGGTCCTACTGTGTAAAGGTGATCTGCATGTCAGCGTGGAAGTCGAACCACAGAGCTTTCTGTACATATATTTCATATTACACAACGAGCTGGTCTAGCTGGGGGGTCGGATATAGGGCCCCTAAAAATACTCACCGAGATAGAGATTCGAACTTAAAACCTTTCAGTTTCAGTCAGATGCCGTAACCACTGAGCCACCAGGCCACTGGTTGTTTGGAAGAGTTATATTTACTAATATTAAAGGAAATAGTTTTATTAATAATAAATTCTTAACACCCGGCAATAGACTCTCAGTACCATAACAAATTTCTACAACGATAGAGGAAGGTACCAACAAATGCAGAAATCGGCTACGAAGACGTCCTAAAATAAACTGTAAAGAAAGACGAAGAGAAAAAAAAATAGCAAGTTGTTGCAGACCAACCATCTGGTTGATATCGAACAAGAAGAAAGTTGTCTGTATAACGCTTGCGTCGCTACTTAGAAATGAAGCGCTGAAAGGAGCTTGACCCTTGCAGGTCTTGGACTAAGTCAGGCTAGCCTCCTTCAGAGAAATCAAAGGGCTGATGCCCTCCAGTACAAAAGAGCATCCTCCTGTGCCGGGGTACTCTACAGTTCATTTAGCGCCTTTTGGGCACACGAGAGGGCGTGCTCGGCTGTTAATTACGGCAGGACCGCTCTGGGCTGCAATCTCTGACAGGGCTAACCCAATTACCAGCGTCTAGCCCAGCCGCCTGCCTTTAATTTGGTCCCGGACTGACGCGACAAGGTGCTGCGGTCGGCGCATGCCTGCGCATCCCAGGCGTCAGCCAGTACACTGCTCCATCACTCTCACACTCGCCAGTCGAGTTGCTGCAAGTCCTCTAGATTGACTGTAAACACAAAAGTAAGTCAAGTAGGCTACTGGAAATCACACATGTTGAGGAATAAACGAGACAGTTTTAAAACACAAAACACACCTTCGCCTTTATCTAAGATGTTTTTATTTTTAAATTTCATTACCATTTTCCTAAATTCGTCTGAAAAAAAAAAGCAATCTTAATTTGTGTACTTATCTTGAGTATATTACATCAATTAATTAATCGTTATCATAATAAACACACTACAAGACGAACAATGTGTTTAAATCTAATCCGGCTTCGGTCACGGATAAATTTATTCAATGATCCGGGAAACACGAGGATGGTATAGTCTCTCCCAAACCCTTGCAACATAATATATCAACTCTTAATTTAGAGTTGTATCATCGACTAAAATAGAACTCGTATAATAAGTAAAGAAGTCAGATCGTGGACACATTACTACTTACTATACTATACATCTTTTACGAATAGACTGTAAAGAAACAGAAACCTTAGAAACGCGCTTTTAGTTCAAATTAAGTCTTTAAACGTTTGTCTCTGGCGACAACACATGTCAAGTGGGAGCATTGATTTGGTGGGCTGATATGAGAAACACCGCAAAGTTTCTGTCCGGTCGACTCATCTGGTAGCAGGTGTCTCACCGCTGCGCCGGTAGTGATGAGTTGTGGTTGGCTTGCTTCTCTAATGTTCCAAAACGAATTTTCATTCACAAGATGCTGATGAAAGATATTTTTAGACAGAAAAGTGTGCATGCCTTCCATATTTCTGAGAACCAGGCCAGTTTCAAAATCCGTGTTTTGAAAAAAATACTGCGATTGGTGAATGAACAATTACTTTATGGACGATACAAGTTTTATACCCAACGATTCCGTAAATATTTAGTTTTTACGTAACCACAAGCGTTTTCCATCTTCATACCTTCCTGAAGACCTGCTTCCTTCACACTCTTTGTGAGCTACCGTGTACCACTTCTGGTAATGTCATTGTCGCAGAGTTCGAAATCTTTTTCTTTTTTAAAATATAAGTTAATTTGTTAGAGGGGAGGCAGCTGAGAGCAGAGTTAGAGAGTGACAGTGGGCAGTTGGTGTGACTCAGGTGGCGACAGCTAGCGTGCTGGGAGACGGCCTCCTCGTTACCACGAGCTCCCTTATTAGCGGTGCTGTTAATTAGCCGTAGTTTCCCATTAGCCGTCGTCCTCGCTGCCGGAATTGCACTGTCTCGCGGGGCTCAGGTTAACTCGTTCCCGGAAGCCGGCCCTGGCTCACAGGTGGACAACATCACAGAAGACTACTCCCGAAGGACAGGAAGCACTCAGTATCCCGCTAACTAGCTCTGACCCGCGACTTCTACATGTGGACTTAGATTACTGCTAGAATTGGATGCAGTAAGCTGCCAGAAATATATTGAAAAGATAAAATGTAATGATGCCAAAAACATTTAGGTAAAGACAAAATAATTTTCTGGTGCAGCGCAAATCCACATCTATTTTTATAACTCGTGTCTGTACATGAAATTTATGAACAGATATTACACAAACTGACTGTGAGAGGAACAAAGTGTGAGTCACCGATAAAATGAGAGAATCAGATAACTATGCGCTGAAAGTTCACTATAAACTTTATTCTAAAATACTAAGAAATGTAATAAGGAAGGCCAAGAACAAGTACATATCGGCGAAAATAGAAAATTCAGACAATAAAATGAGAACAATATGGAATATAATAAAGACTGAAACAGGAAAAACTGTAAATCACTCTAAAGACATAAAAATAGAACAAAATGGACATGTGTATAGCGAAGTAGGGGAGGTTTGTGAAATATTTAACAAACATTTTACGTCAGTAGTAGATAAATTAGGCATAGAAAAGCAATCCCCACATAGTGCTCTAAGGCTTCTTGAGACTGCTTTCCCAAATAGCTTTGTGAAGATGAAATTGCCACCAGTAACAGTCTCAGAAATAAATAAACTCATTAAACAATTAAAACCTAAAAATTCTTCCAGCTATGACAATATTTCAAGTAAATTACTGAAAAGATGTTCAGACTGTATCAGTCATGTACTTGCTCACATTTGTAATGAATCCTTAATACAAGGTGTTTTTCCCGATAGACTAAAATATGCTGTTGTAAAACCATTATTTAAAAAAGGAGACGTAACATGTGTAGACAACTATCGTCCCATTTCATTACTTTCAACATTCTCAAAGGTTTTTGAAAAAGTCATGTATAGTAGAGTAATAAAACATGTTACACACTATAATATCCTAACTAATTCACAATTTGGGTTCAAAAAAGGATCATCCATAGAAATGGCTATATATTCATTTTTAAATAACACATTTGAGGAACTGAATAATAAAATGAATCCTGTAGGAATATTTTGTGATCTTGCAAAAGCATTTGACTGTGTAAATCATGAATTACTTTTGAAAAAAATGGAATACTATGGTATTTTTGGGACCGCAGGTAAATGGTTTAAATCATACATTGAAAGCCGAATGCAAAAAGTTTCAATTTTTGATTCTAAAATAAGTAAAGATGCTTCATCAGACTGGGAGAAAATAAAACATGGAATTCCACAAGGCTCTGTCTTAGGTCCCCTCCTCTTTCTGTTATACATCAATGACCTTCCTGGAAATTTATCCGACAAAGTTAAGAGTGTTTTATTTGCAGATGACACTAACCTGACTGTGCGTAAAACACCAAACAGTACTATAGAATTTAATGTAAATGAAGTACTTAGAGTAGTAGCAAATTGGTTTAAGGCAAATTCATTAAAATTAAATTTTGAAAAAACACATTATATTAGGTTTAAAACAAAAAACTATGCACAGCCAGATATATGTATAAACTATAAAAACAACAAAATCTTAGAAACAGAGAGTATAAAATTTCTTGGTATTAAAATAGATCAGAAACTCTGTTGGCATGATCATATCACTACACTACTGGCAAAGTTAAGTAGTGCCACCTTCGCAATACGAACACTTTCTCTAACAGCAGATCTAGAATTAATGAAACAGGTGTACTCCTCATATTTTCATTCAGTAATGTCATATGGCATAATTTTTTGGGGAAACTCTTCACAAAGTAAAAAAGTTTTCATAGCACAGAAAAGAGCTATTAGGTTTCTGTGTAGGGTAAAACCAAGAACTTCTTGCAGACAACTCTTTAAGAAACTCAATATTCTTACAATGTATTCTCAGTATATATATTCTCTCATGAGCTTTGTCATAGAAAATTTTAACCTGTTTACACCTAATTCACAGGTACACAGTTTCAATACAAGAAACAGAAATAACTTGCATAAAACACAAACATCTCTGTCATTAGTACAAAGAGGAGTTAATTATTCTGGGATACATCTGTTTAATAAACTACCTAATCGTATAAAACAGCTTTCAGATAATAAAGATGTATTCAAACAAAAACTTAGAGATTATCTTATTAGCAACTCCTTCTACTCCATTCAAGAATTTGAAGAAAATAATTAATTGTACTCATTATGACGTTAGCAAAACTCAGTTGCAAAAATGTATGTTTATTATTATTTCTTGTATTTGTAAAATATGTATATATATATATATATATATTTACTATGATATGACTCATATTATGTGTATATGTATCAACAATGACATGTTTCACATCCCAGAGGTACTTCCTCAGCAGGGATCCATGGAACAAGATTGATAAATAAATAAAATAAATAAATAAATAAATAAACATTATAGAAACTGGAACACAGTATGCGTTTGTCTGTTACCGTTCGGCTATTTTTCAAAATTTCATGACAAAATAAGTTATTTATCCTGAAGAAAGTATTCAGTGACTTTCCAAATGATACACAGTATTCCATTATTAAATTTCAAAAACATCGGTTAACTCATTTAGTCTAGAAAATATAACAAACAGATAGGGAGACAGAATTACTTTGGCATTTATAATGTTACTGTAGAACAATAGAAATTGAGTCGTTTGGATCGCCCACACAAACGAACTCGAGGTTTCAAGGGAAGTGCTGATGTTTTTATTATTATTATTATTATTATTTTGCATATGGCTTTTCGCCTCGTCGAGGTGATTAGGGGCGTAACGGGACTGGGGACAAGGAACGGGAAGGAATTCGACCATGGCCTTTTTGAAAGAAACATCCGCCTGGAATGAGTTGGAGAAATCATGGAAAACCAAAATCTGGATGCCCTGACGGGGATTCGAACCGTCATCCTCCCGAATGCGAGGCCAGAACATTAATCAATGACCCACCACAATCGGTAGCGCTGATGTAATAGCATGGTTTTCATATTTAGTCAGCCCAGTATTTCTCGTTATCAATTATATACAGTGGAAAAAAATAAAACAGAAAAGAAGCAATTTCAAATACTTTCTTCAGTGCTAAGATTTCATACAATGTCGATAGTAAATGTATCTAAAACACATCTGACCAATAAATGGTAGAGTGTGACACCATGAAAAACTGAAATTATTAAGGCCTTTGTGAAATCAATCTTCTTGACGTGGAGCAAGCCCATATATTTCAGAGAAACCATACTGAGTATGACTGAAACGCTTGCGGCAATAGTAACTCAACTACCTTAGGTTTTAGTACCCCTGCTATGGCTGATAGGTGCGTAAACGCAGTACCATAAACAAATAAAATTGCACAGTAGCAATGCTGCAATACGTGTGTTCGTAGAAAAGGGGAGAAAGCGTACAATCCTTCAGAGATGAAAATGTTGACACCAAAACAGCTGAAGATCAAGATCACACCAGAAAATGAAATGCCCGTGCACTCCGTATACTATCTACCAGCTTCAGTTTTACCTTGAATTACAAATTTCGAGTATTTTTTGATAAATTATAGAGTAACAGAATTGAATGATGTATGAAGGAAAATGGCTGGCGTATGGTTGCAAAGTAATTAGCTGTCGGTACGTTGATCAGTACAGATTTATTCAGACCAGAAGAAGGCTACGAAGCTAACTCAAATTTACCAATCTTTGTGGATGAGCTGCAACTCTCTGGCCTCTGATTTGGGAGGATCAATGTTTAAATCGCTATGCAGTCATTCAGATTTCGATTTTACATGCCTTCCCGAAATCATTACAGTTGAATGAATACTAGGGTGGTTCATTCAATAGATCATGATAGAATTTATTCACGTTCCTCCCTCCAATTGTTTTCAGCCTTTAATGATCTCAACGTAGATAAGGCATTAAACCATAAAATAGGAACACAGTTAATTGAAAAATTCCACTGCGATTGTGCACAAGTTATCATGGTCTTACCAGCTTCGCTAGAAGTATTTGAGAATGTTTTCTTTGGGACAGAAATACAGTTGAACCATTACCTGACGCATGTCTTATTCTTACAAGTGGTCCGCTTCATGCAAAAAGAAAAATAATAATTATGGCCAATGACTGAACATATTACCAACACTCTGTCAAAAAATAAATAAGTACTAATTGATTTAAATTTCATTATGCACCGCAAAATATAATTTTCTAGATAAATCGGTGTACTGGGTTTGGTTTCTTAGAAATACTAAAGTTCTAAGAAAGACACAGTAATTGTCTGAATTACTGAGGAAAGTAATGGCCTATGAGTTCAGTTACAAAAGATCAGTGAAATAATCCTTAAAACTAATTCTAACAAAATTTGGACAAAATTAAGTACGTACATCTTGCTATTATATTTATAAACCAGCATTTACACTCTGCTTCGGATGTGCGGATCTTGGCATGTATAGAAATGCTTTTTCCAATTTATTTTAGTACTATATATTAACGTGATGAAGCAAAAACATATAAATTTAATTTAAAACTTTCCTTTCTTTTACTTATTACCTTACGCAGATTCGATTTTCATATTGATGTTTGAAATTTTATTTTATTAGATTTATATTTTAACACAATGTAATATATGAAATAAAAGAAATTAAAGCTACGTGAAACATTATCGCTAACGGTCCAATAAGGGAGTACCGAAAATCAATTGCCCTTTTGGTCAGAATTTTGGAACAATTTCAATAAAAAGTGAATAAGAATAAATAAATATACCTTAGACATAAAGCAGCATGAAAGTTACCTTCTGCGATAGTGCTGGCAGTACAGTTTAATACAACTTTGGCATCAAAATTGTATTTGCAACAACGAATCTAAAATCGCTGACTATTTTTCGTAATAACATATGAATATAATCCTATGCCGTGGGTAATAACATGTATTTCTCGTTCAATATCTTTTATGTAACCAACCACATTTTGAGCCATTTTTGTTCATCGTATCTCAAAATTGAAGTGGAGGTTGAAATGCGGCCTGGACCAAATTAAAAAATGTGGTCAAAGTCACAAGGAACAATAGATATAACTTTTGACTTGCGATATACCGAGAACTACCGGTAAGCGATATTTCATAAAATTTTATTCCTTACTCCGAGTTATCTATCATTGTCACTACTCACTATAAAATTGCTGCTGCACGGTTATTGTGAAAACCCTTTGATATCGGTATTAAGCACAAAGCACTCAATTTGGGGTATGAGGGTGTTGGAAGATTTTCTTTTGTGGGTAAGGGGGTCAGGTATTGGAATAAATTACCTAGAGAAATGATGAATAATTGACTAAAAACGCTAAAGAATTTAAAGTTGAAATTATTAGAGATAAAAAGTAGGTGAGGCAAGGAAAGAGGGAAAATGGGTGTGTAGGCAAATGGCCACCGGTACATTCGCTCCATCACAATTACATTAATTGAAATTAAAATTACTTACCGTAAATATCACAATTCTGTTACTCTTATTGAGAAGATAATATATTATGTAATGGTTTCAATAACGAATTATGCTTAATTAAGCCTCAGAAAACCTAGTAAATACAACCAAACACAACTAAAATATAAACAATCCAAAGATTAGTATATTCATGTTAGGTCTACCTATTCTACATCTACATCTACATAAATACTCTGCAATTCACAAAATTGTGGGTGGCAGAGGGTGCTCAGCACCAAAGCTAATCTCTTTGTTGTGCATTCCAATCCCTAATGGTACGAGGGAAAAAAGAATTCATGCTTCATAGTAAATAAATATTAGTGATGCCTATTACGTTTTATTCAGGTATTATTTCTATTTACTGCATTCCAAAAATCTGAGAAACTAAATATTCGAAGTTAAAATATTAAACGGAGACCTAAGTTGTATAATCTTTTGTCAGTTTTTTTATTTTATTTTATTTTTAAATGAAAGGAGTGAACATTTCAAATACAGTGTGATCCGTGGCTCATAATTATCCGATCTAGAAACGATTGTAATTACTTTTTCCGTCCCTCGGTACATATAAGTCATTGCTGTTTCCGCAGATTTTGATAGCGATCAGTAGCTACAAAAATTTGAAAACAACATTCAAATTGCTGCTGTAGTTTTTGCGTGATATCGTTTCATACCTCTCAGACACATGCAGCTTGCTTACACATTCATAGTAATACATACATAGTAATAGTTATACTTTCACTTCCGTTCGCTTGCTTTCGTATTTTGCATTGAGTTTTGAAATGATATCAGATCTGGTACAAAAAGTACTAACATTGAAGATTCGACAATCTTATATGCTGCCAACGCATAGTCAAAAATGTCAAAAAGACATTCAGAAATCCAATGGATTTACTATTCTCATAAATGATTTAAACGAATGATGGCAGTGTTTTGCAGACACAATTTAAAAAAAAAATACCCGTCTAGTGCCGTACACTGTTGTCGATAGAAAGAGCTGGTAAATCAGCTATTTCTAATAACATCTCTTGTCTGCGACCCCGCCGGAGGAGGTCAATAACTTTACAGTAATACTGTAACTAAATAATAATGATAATTTCGTGTGTTATTAATGATATACAGGCAGGTTTCCTTACCGGCTGCTCAAATGTTCTAAACTAACCTGTTAATTCTACTAGATAAAGGGAGCCTACAGTATAAAGTTTGCATGTGGTGAATACCACTTTCAATAGGGGAACTTAAGCTGATGTTGCGATACATCCCAAGAAGTAACTTACCCCTAAATAGATACAAATTTTCAGACACTTTTATCTTAACTTCTCAGCTTGCCTGGTAGGGTGATTAGATGCTGCAACTAGCCCACAAAGTGCAAGAATACGCTTTTTAAAACCTACTACATCTCCAAACTCACTAATATACTCGAAATATGTGCCATATGCAGAATAGACAATAATAGACTTAAAGCATCTGAAATGAAGTTTGTGCATACCATGATTCAGAGGACACGAAAGAAAAAAGTAATGATTTGAATCAAACGTTCAGAAGCCCGTGTAAACATGATTGTAGAAAAATCCTTACAGTAGCCTCACCTGGGGTGGTACAGACATTGTTCAAAACCTCATCAAAATCCAACCAGTAGTTTTTGCTTGAATCGCATTCAACGAAATCTAGATACTAACGTGCGGACATTGTTATCTTAATTTGTTAGCTTTTCAACGTGTCATCAAAATTAAATATACCCTATATTACCATCTGGATCCGAGCTGTACTCCATTAGATATCGTATCATAAACTGACCGGTGGTTTGAATCTCGTTCATTGAAACAGACAGACATACAGAGTATTTTTTAAAAAAATGATTCCTGTTTTTTTATAGTTTATTAATAGCGTTACAGACAAATTCAATTTTTGAAAAAAATGTACAGACTTATCCTGGCTACAGTTTCATTAGTTTTATACATATCTAACAGTGAGTGATGCAAAGTTAAAGGATACTTGATAGAACTGCCATATTTGTAACTGCAAGGCTAGAGGAAAGAGAACCAGTGTTTGTGCAGAAAACTCACTGATGTTGTTTGGTCTCATATGTTGTACCAAATAACGACAAAGTTGACATTTGACCTGTAAAATAATGTTGTATGCTCGGTAACAGAGTAGCTGCGAGTTTTGGATACAGTTAACAGTAATTAACGTCTGCAAATTATCCCTACAAACTGTTAAGCGAGAGCATGAAATCCAGGTGCTACGCACTGTGAGACAGGAATTCAGCTGGTCTTCTCCCCCAGATTTATTACATTATTAGCGCCGTTTTAAAAAGTTTTGAGCGAAACGCAGTCATTAAGCGACATTAAAGATAATTGAATGCAGAGATACGGCCTTTGAAGGAGACGCGGGAAGCAACGTTTATGAAAGGAAGGCTCGTTACAGAGCAATTCGCAAACACAAAAATCGGATTAACTCGAAATTAAAAGCATAACTCTCGTTCACGGGCTTAAAAGCGGTACACGGCGCCAGTAACAGGATTAAAATCCCCTCGGGCAGTTCACGTCGCAACTCGACTTACTACCGAGCCGATTTTATTTTTAAAAAAGATTGCGAAATTGTCTGGCGGATGAAGTGAATCGTAATCCGGAAAAACAGCGTCCAGCTCGTGAGAGAAAACAGCGTGCATGGGATCGCCAACGTAGATACGTACAATAGAGCACACCTAAAAACCGAGACGCTACCTTGCAGCAGAAATGGTTGACCCAAAAATGGTGATGGGTTGAGAGAAAATTGCGTTTCTACATTGGCTGCTGGCTCGTGTGAGAGCGGGCGGTATGCCTCGCACGGGTTAAATCACGCCACCTCTCATATGAGCACCGCACCCACCCTCCGCAACTGCGAACTGGGAACTGGGGACCTCGTGAGCGTTATTGGAGCACGTTAGTTCAGCCCCCACTGCGCGGCGAGATGGCACAGTAGTCCCAACAACCGGAGCAGGATTTACGACCGCGATTAGTGCGCAGGCGAGAAAAAAGAGCGGTGGCGTGCGAGGCAGAACGGGACGAGGACCGATTAGAGTCATCAGTCCCTCGGGCCGACGCCCGCGGCTGACTGCAATATTTTTCTGGGTCTTACCGTGTGATTGATGTCGAATGGTATCAAAGTAACGACCCAGGCAATTTGAGCGCGTTAAATTCCCCACATTCTGGACACGACTGGCGGGAATTTATATATGGAGTCATTCCTACTGCCCGTCCTCATTTTAGACAGGTAAACGTCGAGGCAAATGCTGATAAGATATCCAGTTTCCATCTAAAATGTGCACCTTTCAAATCAAACTAACAAAAACACACAGAACGATCCTTACATGAATCACAAACCAATGACGACGCCATGTTTCACCCATTACACGTGGTGAAATACGTAGAACGTATCACCAATAGGCAATTAATGTAGTGCTACGCCAAGCATCGCAACGATGGAACCGAGCGTGGTGAATTAGCGGTGACGTTCTGACCTCCCAGTTTGGAACAGGTATGTTCCTTCAAAAATGCCGTGTCCGAATTCCTTTCCATTACTTTTCCATTAAAGGTGCGTAACGAAGGCCATGAACGTTGTGGCCAATATTGGTCGCCAAGGTATTGGCGTTCGGTATCTCATCCTCATCAAGCGATTGGGCCATGTGGAGTCGCAGTTAACTCTGAAACCTCGTCCAGGCTGCTAGCGTTTTATATTATAAAGTAATAAGCAACGTTATAATTACTATTTAACCAGCCAATATTATGTGGGAAGAAGAAGATTCCATTGTCGCATGTGCAGCCTTTAATTTACAACAAAAAGCTGATCAGAAAAAGAAGAAAAAATTACGCTAGTGGATGCCGTGTTCACCTTTTTTTTAACTGCGAATTTATCCTGCTTGAAGCCCTTACTGCTAAAAGCAAACCATGTTGATTTGTACACTTCATCAGCACCACTGCCAGTGTTGCATTTGATTTCTTCACTTTGTCTTTCACGGCGAAAAGAAGTCACGAAAGATTCCATTTTCTTCAACACAATATAATCAAAGAAAATGAACAAGCAATACCCGGCGTTTACAATTAGCCGGATAAATGCAAACATAAACAGATTTTACCTATTTCAAAAATTTTGCAATATCAATATACAATAAAGTTGGCGTCGCAGGCCAACAAATTAAAGTTAACATTTACAAAAGAAAAAAAATCTCTGGGGCGCCATTTAAAATGAAAAGCATCATTTGAATTAATTATTATGAGCAAGATGCTTAAAATTTGAAGTTAATGAACAAGGAAAGTTGGTTAGCTCAGTAAATATTGACGTGATGAGAGCTGAGAGTCTAATCTCGGGATTCGCTTACAGGTTTGTAAGCCTCGTCAAAACCCTATGGAACCACTGACTTTTGCATTGGTTCTTTCCGTTGTGGTATCTGCTCGACGAAGTGTGACACACTGTGTCACTTTGGGATGCAAATTCGCGGACCCATCCGCGCTAGTGCATCTGCTGATGGCCTCTAGCAGGTGAGACACTCTGTTTCCAGCAACATCTGAGCCAGAAAGCATCTAGCTCCAACCGGGGACCAACAGCTAGGAGAGTGTGTCGGACGACACGTCTACACTTCAGCTCGTCTGAACAGGAAGTCCTCTCTCATGGCGTCCTCTTCTCCCGCCACACCGAGAGCCAACTTCCCTCTCCCCGTACATGAAAAAGAAGCCTTTGATTAACAAATGTAGACCCTGTAGCCTTGGTGAAACGACGTAGCCCACAATCACGTGTTTCATGCCGTAGCTAGCATTCGTCGCTCGTTTCGCGCACATTTCCCTGACCTTGCACCCCTAAAGCGGAGAGCTGTGGTACGTTGGCATCACCAGGTAACTGTATCTGCCGGCCTCCGCTGGCCGTTCCATTGTGGGCCAGGGCGCCAGATTGTCGCCGGCATTCAGCATTGTCCGTTTATTCGAATGCTCAACACTGCCATTGAGTTCTAACATTTTCCACATTTAATACTTTCTTAATTGCAATCTTGCAATGAATTAAATAATATAATAATAAATTTGGTCGCCCAGGCTTAATACATAATTATTTACGCATCAATTAGGCCTGCAATTTACGTTTTAATAAACAAATATAATAAAAATTGAATATTAATTATGACTATTAATATTTATTTTGGAATGACTCTGTCATACCACAACAAAAAGATCAGTATTTATAATTCACGAGTGATACGTTGGTGTATGGGTTGCTTGTCAAAGCGTCCTCGGTAATGACTGATACCATCTTGATCTGTTTAATGGAATAAAACTTTAATGGAATAATAAAGATACGTTACTTCAATTTTCAGCCAGATTGTGTTCATTGCTTATTAATTCCCCCATACTGAACTGAATTCAAATGTGGAAAATGGATCCATCGTATAGGAGAGCTGAGTCCTTACTCATGAAGCCATCAAAGAACTGTGCGAAGTATATCAGCCCGGAAATTCTTGTCATGCAACATCTATGTGGTTGCAAGTAATGGAGATGGCATTTTATTGGGACATTATGATCCACTAATTAACGTAGAGAATTTATAGAAGCGTATTTTGTAAAAGATCTAAAACATGTTGACAAATATTTCTCGCCTTGGAAAGTTTAATTGTGTTTCTGATTGTAATTGCTGTTGTTCCGTGATGTATATTCGATTTAGAGAAGTTAAAGAATCAATATATAGATTAAGAACAAAGTAAAACGTTTTCTCCAGTAGTGTTGAGTTTTTCTTAACTGTATCCGAAGTTCCTCTTCCTGGGGTGAAATAGCACATCCCGGGGAGGATGAATTGCCACCTGAGAGAGACAAATGGTGACTGTCCTTTTGGATGATCGTCCATTGTACCCTACTCCGGTCCACAGCTGCGGCGATACATTTGTCAGACGCTACCAGGGCTTACAGGGACACAATAGTATTATCCTCTACGAGAAGTAACATTTTACAAGTCTTGCATCTCTCTTGGTAATTACATACTGGCATTGGAGCACTTTTGAAGGATCTGGAGAGAATACTAAAACATATGCTCTCAACACGTAAAATATACGCAATAATTGATCAAATCTGTATAGATATACATCATTTGTTCCTCCTTGGTCCAGACGCAGTGTAAGTCGTGAAATAATTATTATACTCTCTCGCAGGTATCGGTAACCAGCTTGCTCTTAGGATTAAAAAAAATTGTTAGTTGTTGGTTAAAAAAAAAAACTTAGTCCACAACCCGAAAGTTGGTTGGATCCTCCCGAAGGAGGCATACTAAGCCATTGTGTCAGAGGTAGGACGGCCAGTGCCTTTCCTCTGGGAAGTTGTTGGTTATTTAACTAAAAAAGGTCCATGAAGATATTGCGTGCTAATTAAGGAGGTTAGTCACGTTGAAAAGTATTATATGTTACTCTGTTGGCAGGATATCATGGGTGATATTTGAAAACAATCACTCTTCTTGGTGACGAAGGCATTCGCAGTAAATATCTAAGGTCTTAGTCTCTGCTAGTGTGAGGGTTCAGCCTGTGCTTTGTTTTCGTGCGAGGGGGTTGCGACGCTCTGGAGAGTTGTCCATTGGAAGCCTTGTGTATATGACATCCGCCATTGGCCTACTCGCTTGTGGGACTGGCTGCAGAGTCAATTCTGACGGGATAGTGTCAAACAGGGGATATTATAAGATACGAACTGGAAGGAGATGAAGAGTCTTCCTTGCACTCTGCCTACAGGGATTAATTGGCGGGCTGTTCTATAGTAAGTATGACACTATTTAGAAATGAGCGGTCTGTTGTATCAGCAAGGGAATGCGACTGTAAGACCGTAGCTCCAAATTTGACCATGCCAATGAGTAATAAGACTCATCGAAGGCATTCGACCTCAGAATATTTGGAAAAGGTGGTAAAGAAGAAGATCTCTTGTTGGAGAGGTTTGGGTATGTAAATAGCTGATTTGAGGAAGATGGCGCTGTAGGCAACAGACGAGTCAGCATATCAGCAGAAAAGGCCTCTGTGAATCGATTATTTTTGCAAGGGTTTGGTTTGTTCCAATTATTCTGGTCCTTGCTCGTTAGCTGCAAAAGTACCGACACTAAATATACTTTCATGAAATGTTAAAATAGCTACAATTTGAAATATGTATAAGACGTGTGTGTAATCCTGCCCTTCAGCAAATCCAGTGTAGTTATACGCATACGGGCAAAAGTTTGTAATTTACCGTCCTACACTACATTCTGAACATTCCATTTCATGTATCTACGACTTATTCTTCCAGCAGCTTTTGTAATATCAAATCATAGGTTATGCACCGCTTAAATTAAACCCCCCACTCCCGGAAGGAGTCAAACTGCACATTCACCCAATGTAAGCTCAATATACATGAGCCTCCATGCATAGAGACCCGAGCATCGCTTTAAGTATGTAAGTTTCACAGACCTTACTAGAAATTATGTTCGTGTTTGTAAATGTTTGTATAAAAGTAAAGTCATAGAATACATTAATAACCTTAATAATTTAGCTGATAGGTCAAAGAAATCGATAGTGACCATCTGAGGTATCTTTGGCAGACAAATGAAGATAATATATGAAAAAATTATGGTTAGACGGAAGGACGAACATCAGATGATTTATAAGAAAGAAGAGGCTTTAAGAAAAAGAATATTAAAATGAAATTGTATCTCCCTTGGTTTGCGAATAATTTTTAATAAAATTTATACAGCGTTGCGGCAAAGGAAAAGGATTGGTGTATGGCCTGTGAATTTTTTTTTTTTTTTTAAATTTATTTGGCCTTTGGTATAAACCATACAGCCAGCTTGGTTACAGTTTGGTTATTTCTACAAGTGGGTTTTTAATAGTTTTGATGTCTGGTTTCATTTGATATACGTTCATCTACTGTGCATCATAGATCACATGCTCAATATAACCCAATATAATACAATATAAATACAATATAAAAAACAATAATACAATATGGTACAATAGTTCGATAAAATACAATATAAAATTCATAACATACCGTTTTAACATAAAATATTTACAACTTAAAATACAATATATAACATGCATCATGTACATACAAAATTCAGCATACAAGTTTTGTAAATTGTTCCAGTGGTTACATGTACCCTTAAGCCACAGTTTAGAATACACAGCCTTTGGTACAGAAATCAACAGACTGGTTATCTTTCAATGTAATGTGGGTTTTAGAAATGAGAATGTCATATTTCTATGTTGTTTCTTATTGCAAAATTGAAGAGAATCATGAAGATTTCCGTCCTATTTTCGTGGAGAAGGGTCTGCATCTTGGAAGGGAATACCACACCGTGTTTAGTCAGTTCTTCTATTAATTCAGTTGATTCTGCCCAGCGGCGTCCACAGGCAAAAAATATATGATCTACGTTCTCGACACTAATGCCATCACATTCACAAATGGGGGAGGTGATCGCATTAATCCTAAAGAGGTGGCTCGCGAAGCGTCCGTGGTTGAATTTGAGCCTAGAGACAAAGGTTGTGATCTTCCTTGAGATTTGGATGTTGTCATGCCAGTGTGAGCGTGGGATAGTTGGATGGATTTTTCTATAGTATTCACCTTTATGTGTGTCTTTTGACCGCCACTCTCTGTCCCATTCTAATCTGGTTTTATTGCGGAATATAGGGGTCAAGTCCGACGCGGGAATTTGTTTAATTTTCTCACCATAGAGTGCTGCTGCCTCAGCTAGTCGGTCAGCTACTTCGTTGCCTCTTATTCCTGCGTGACCTTTGGCCCATATAAATGTCACTTCCGATCCTTTATCTCTGAGTCTTGCTACTAGCTGTACAATATCATATATCAGCCAGCTTCTGCCGTTGTCCGCCGCCAGGTTAGATAATCTCAGTAAAGCAGATCTGGAATCTGATATGATGATTAGTCTGTTCGTCCGCAAATGTAAGCCGTATTCTAAGGCTTTTAAAATGGCTTGTAGTTCGGCGGTATAGATCGATGCCTCTTCCGGGAGTTGATATAAGCCCCTCTTTTCATTAGCAGGGTCTGCGAAGGCGCAACCCACCCGATTTCCAGATTTAGAGCCGTCTGTGTATAAGCATATGGGGTTATCTGCCAGCTTTGTAATGCGGTCCTTTAAGATTTTTTCATTGTGGTTGCCTTCCGCTATAAATTTTGTGTCTAGGATAATGTCTAGTCTTGTCTTACCTCTCGATCGTCTGTGCAGATGTACCGGAAGGAGGCGTGATCTATAGATTATGTTGCTATATTTTTTAACTTCTCGGAAGGCGGTTGTTAGAGTAGGGGCCGGCTTCTGTTTCCGGTACCTCCGTTCCGTGTATTGCATTGTGAGAGCAGATATTTTTGCAATAAGTTGATCATCCTTTACTTCGAGTAGTCTTAGGATGAACTTCCGCCCCAGAAATGCCCTACGGATGTGTAGGGGTGGTTCTAAGCATTCCACCAGCAGTGCGTTTGTCGGGGTAGATGTCATGGCTCCGGTGCATAGTCTAAGTGCACGATACTGGCATCTGTCGATGTCGGTTAGTAACGATTTAGAAGCAGAGCCAAAAAACATGTTGCCATAGTCGAGATGGGGGCGCACTAGGGCTCGGTACAGCATTAGTGTGATCTTCCTGTCTGCACCCCAAGCTTTACCTGTCACTGCTCGAATGATGTTGATTGCCGCTTCGCTCTTCTTCAGTATGTGCCGAATGTGAGCTGACCAAGCCAGGTTAGGGTCCAACCTTAGGCCGAGGTATGTAACAATTTTTTTCACTGGGAAGTTAAAGGGTCCCAGAGAAATATTTGTCATCTGGGGCAGTCTGTGTCGTGTAAAGACCATGACGGACGACTTTTCAGGGGAGAGATCAAGGCCGTTGTGCTTCATCCAAGTCGCCAGCCTATTAGTGGTTGCACTTAATGCTCTTTACAGGCCTGCAGTGATAAGAAGCTTGTATAGATGCATACATCATCCACATACTGAAGAATCTTTACGTTCGCCATTATGATCTTGTGCAGGTCGCTGGAATAAATATTAAACAGTAGTGGGGAGAGGATCGAGCCCTGAGGTAGACCTTTGGATGTCAATCTTGGTCCATACGTCTTGTTCCCCTCACGTATGATCACTATTCTATTATCGAGTAGGGCAATTAGGTTGTCTATGAATCTGTCTGGGATCTTCATTCCCCTTAGTTTGTCAGCCAGGATAGGAAGAACTACATTGTCGTATGCTTTTGTAAGATCGGTGAATAGTGCGGTTAAGTAATGATTGTTTACCATAACACAGCTGGATATCGGTGACTAGATGAGCCAGGATTTCGTTAGTCCCCTTACCTCTTCGAAAACCTATCTGTAGGTCTGGCAATAGGCGGTTATGTTCGATGTACCATTCCAATCTTTCTTTTATCATTCGCTCCAGGGTTTTCAGGGAGCACGATAGTAAAGAAATTGGGCGAAATGACGAGCTTTCTGCGGGGTCCTTGTTTGGTTTTAGTATTGGTACTACCCTTATTGTTTTGAGGGACGGTGTGTAGGTTCTAGATGTCCATATGTTATTCATTATTTGTAGATAGATCACTTTGCCGTTTTCGGGTAAGTTGCTCAGCATGGCGTAATGAATTTGATCTGGGCCCGGGCAGGAGTTTTTTGTTTTAGTAAATGTATTTTCTAGCTCATCGAGAGTGAATGGTTGTAGGAGAGGGTGGCTTGTATTACTATACCGTGAGTGAGCTGGTTCTTCACTACACCAGTCCGGGGTCAGAGACTTAAGGAGGTTCATGGCGGCGGTCTGTGGGATTTGAGCGTGATGGCTGGTTGACCTGTCCCGAACTGCTCTAATCTGTCTCCATACCACTGTCGGAGGGGTTTTTGAGTTTAATGAGTTGCAGAAATTTACCCAGTTTTCTCTCTTCTTCTTCTTTAGCAGTCTTTTTGTAATTGCTTGCGTCTTATTGAGAAGAATGAAGTTGGATTCGGTGGGTTGTTTCTTGTAACGCGTCAGTGCTAGTCTCCTATCTCTTATGGCTTGATTACATTCCTCGTCCCACCACCTGCAATAGGTTCTCCTTTGTGCGCGTCTTGTCTTGGATTCCGGAATGGTTGCTGCAGCCGTTTCTTCCACTATTGTCACAAATTTCGAATAGTCCTTTTTGTTGTCCCCTGTCAGTTGAAGGTTTTTGAATTTCTCTGTAGCTATCTGTTTATATTGGTGCCAGTTGGCTTTTTTAATGTTCCATCTGTAAGTAGGTGTTAGCACCTGGTTGTCTTCTATCTGCGCTGGTGTTGACATCAAGATAGGGTAGTGATCAGAGCCCGACGGATCTGATGTTGTTTTCCAATCGAAGTAAAATGCACACTCTGGGGAAATAAGTGTTATATCTACAACTGATTTTCTTCCTGAAGGTCGTTGTAATCTTGTCTCAGAACCGTCATTTAATATGACCAGGTTCAGTTCGTCTATGAGTTCGGTAAGTACATTTCCCTGGCGACAATTGTATTCGCAGCCCCAGCTCTGGTGATGGGCGTTTAAATCCGCCATTATTAATATGGGGGGTGGTAGTTGGAGCAGGATCGATCGGATTTCTCGTTTTGTAAGACGAGCATTTGGAGGCTTATAGCATACTAATACGGTCATTTTCCCGAAGTCGAAATTGATGTTAGCTGCGCAAGCTTGAATGACAGGTTCATGTACGTTTAGTTTTATTTCTTTGTACTGTAAGGTTTCTTTTACCATTAAGGCTACTCCGCCGTACCCGTCCTCCCGGTCTGCCCGTATGATGTTATATCCTGGTTTCAAAAAGTTGGATGTTGGTTTAACCATGTCTCTATTAGACCCGCAATCGAGATGTTGTGTTCATATAAGAGGTGGAACAGATTTTCCCTGTTTGAGTGGATAGACCGAATATTCCACTGCAGTACTTCATTGAACTTGGCCATAAGGGGAGATATCTATCGAGTCGCTGATCAATTTGGTAATGTTTTCTCTTATTGCCTCTCTTGGTATTGAGCTCTCGCCAGGTTGAATTTTCTGTACTAAGGTGATGATGAAGTTAATTATTGTGTCAATTAGATAGTCCTTGCCCAGCAGGGTTGGGGGGCCTCCTCCTTCGATTACAGGATTAGATCTGTTACTTGATAATGGTTCTACTGTTCTTTGGTTCGGTATTAGGTATTGCTGGTAACCCTTCCAGCTGTCGCTATGCTTCGGTATAGCTGTCTGTTGAGGACGGACACTTCTGTAGTAGCTTCCGGATGTAGTCCTGGAGTCTCGTCTACGTGGTTCTGTATTTGTGCTTTGGTATAGCTTAGGGGGATTAGGTTGCGCTTCTATGCTCTGAGGCTGCAGGGGAGTCCCCTGGTTGTTGGGTAGTGTCGGAAATTGGGAAATGTCTCTGGTGTCGGGTGGCGGAGCTGCCGCGGCCCTAGCGTAGTGACTATTGTCAAATGAGGCCAGTGCCTCCCGATAGCTAATTTCTTGAAAGGCCATCCTACTTTTTATGGCTTTCTGTTTCATAAATTCCGGGCATGTTTTATCAATGGCCGAATGGGGGCCTGCGCAATGCAGACAGACGGGTTGAGAGGGGTTTGAGCAATTATTGCTATCGTGTGAGCCGCCGCAAAGCTTACAGCGCGTTTGGCTACGGCATTGTTTGCTGTTGTGTCCATAGCGAAAACAGTTAAAACACTGAAGAACCGATTGTACATATGGTTCTACCGGGCAGCGGACACCATGGATTTTTACATTCTCAGGCCTTCTCTGGGACTTAAATGTAATGGCACAAACCGGCAAGGCTTTCTTTGTAGTCAAACCGTTTTCGGCCGTGTTTTTGTAAAACCTTCTTATTGCAATTACTTTAACTGGGCTACAAATGACTGCTAAAATTTCCTCTTCTGTTAGTGACGTCTCTATGTTCCTGATTATTCCTTGTCTAGTAACTAGGTGGCTCGGAATATATGCTTCAAGATTGTGTTTAGGGAAAACATTGCTTTTCACTAGATCATTGGCTGCCGCCGCTGTAGATAGTTCTATTTTAATACGATTTTTTCCTGAGGGGAAAATGTTAGTAATACTGTTATAATAGTTTCCACTTTCCGACCTGAGTAACTTCCCTAAAGACATTGGGTGCAATCTACCAACATTTTTATCAAGGCTTTCTACTATGATAACAAACGGACCGTTGTCATACAACTCGTAGTTATTGCTGCCAAGCCTAGCGGGGTTGGATGGGGATGTCACTTTACTTACGCCGTTCTGCGATGTGCCCTGTTGTGGTGTTGTGGTTGTGTTCTCGTCTGCTCCGGGTGCCACCGTTGACTGCACTTTGGAGACGCGTAGAATTTTTTCCGTCTTCCCAACGGGCTGATGGTCGTCTTGATCCCAGCTGGGGCGTTTCGTTGGTCTTAGTTCCTCTACACACATGGGGAGCTCGTCGGCTGTTACATTCTCCGTCACTGTTTGTATTGCATTTCTTATCGCTGCTGGTAGCTCGTTGTTGTCGTCTGGCTGGGGGCTTGAGTTCGTTGGGTTTTCTGACCGCGTACCACCTTCACCATAATTCCCACCGTACATGGTGGAATACGGCGCCTCCGCCGCCGGTTTGGTAACGATTTACTTAATCGGTGTTGTGCTTGAATAACTATTGCAATAAACACACGGAAAGTTAACGTTGGCTGAGCGCACGGTTTGTGATAGAGTTAGCTTGGCACACAAGGAAAGTTTCGCGCACCAGGAAAACTGATGTTCACGGTACCGATGCTCGAACTGGTGGCCTGTGAATATTATGTATCAGTAGGAAATGATTTATCGATAAATTGACCGAAGATAAGAATTTATTGTGTATTATAAAATTAATTTTAGACTCAAAAATGAATTGTATGTTTAATAACCCAAGGAAAATTGAATGAATTATATGAGAAAAATTTAAGTAAATTTCTAACGATATCAAGATTAGAAGTTTTGGATGAGTACGACATATGGAAAGCTAGACGGAAGAAATTCAAATTATGATAATGTCTGGCAAGTGAAAAGGAAGAGATAAAACAAAACAAAAAAATGCGTGAGTCTGTGTGCGGACAACCGTCAGGTACATTTAAAAAATGAAAAACGCTTACAAGTAGATCAACGAAGATTTGGCTCTAACAGAAGTCTAACTAGTTGCTATGACATTTGGTAAGATCGCAAAATGTTTTTGTTTGTCGATGACGACGCCGAGGGTATTAGAGTTTCGGGTTCATGAAAAGTTTCTCATAATAAGTTCCAACTATCCGAAATTCATTTGTGTTGGACACAAATTATTCCCCGGCTGTTGAAAATTCCAGTATACTTTCACATTGATCAAACCTTCAAAGAAATCATATAAACAAACAAAAAATTTAATCTGGACTCCTGCAAATCTCTCATTTCCTGTTAATGTTTTACATATAAAATAAAACGGACGTGGCATAATTTATTTTATTATCATTTTGAAGTCAGCAGAAAGTTATAATGATTCATCAAATTTGAAGAAGCAAATTAACTTTTGAAAGGCAGAAATATAAGTATTTAGACAGATCTAGGAATGATATAACTGGGAAGACACGTGCCAAATTCCTTGTACAGTACATCTCACTGTTACTGGTTGACATATCATGTTAGTTAACTTATCTCATACAGTAAAAAATACGTGCGTGGAGAATACCTCACATATATATTACATTTTCTGATGCTGTCGAACCTGTAAAATATGCTGAAATTTTAAGATTTTTTTTTTTTTAAATACTGTTGTCATTGTACATTTTCTTTTCACGGATGAGGCTATACTTCACACACCTGGAGGTAACCCAAATAAACTGCACATGTAGTAACGTGAACTGAAAGGTTTTATTTGCTTTTACAATACCAAATATCTCTTTGTGAATAAACTTATTGTATTCGTGGACAATAATCATATTATAATGTGCAATTTAATTATCTAGCGTTGCAGATATTTGAAGTAATCAGTGAATTAAACCTCTCACAACTAATTAACATTTGAGATCAAAAATTAGTAATGTAATTATGAAGTAATTACTGAAACTCATTTACTGTTTGAGGGAATTATACATTTTGTACTACAAACGGCAACCACTGTTAAAAGTTAGTTAGTCGTGTTTGTTCTATAAAACGTAAAAATAAAAGAATCCTCAAAGTACGGTTTAGTTTTGTATTTCTCTTCAATGACGCATTTATTACCACCCCAAATATAATATTTTAACGCAATTCATCTATAAAAAGATCTTAAACGTCAGTTGTTCAAGGCTTAAACGGAGAAAAGTTATGACATAAAAAAATCGTTGTAAGGCTTGATAGTGAAAGGATTACATTTGTCCATTACTGCAATCAGAAACCTGTATTTAATGATGATACACATCACCTCCTATTAAAATAGTGTTCATAAATTGAGACTGAGATTTAATCAAAATTGATAAAATATCGATTCCCAGATGTGTTAGATTGATTTGAATGAAATATAGTAAACCTGATTTATTTTTTTAAAGTTATATTCCAATCATGTTCACTTGCAACTACATTCTATAGTTGAAATGACAGTTAGAAGATGTTAACTGAAGTATTTTTTTTTTCAATTAATACTGGTAGAATTAGCATTTACTAGTTATAAAACCCAAATTTAGCACTGCAACAGTTTCCCTACGTTGTCAAATACGAATAAATTAAACGTGGAAAATACAGCGTTAATATCTCAACCTGAAATCGGAGACCAAGAGAAGCATCTACCAAAGTCGGATTCGAATCGGCAGCCCTTTTAATGTGAAGCCAGCGCGTTAACCAATCGACTTTTCCTCTGTAAAACACCGGAGTACGTACAGGTTGCAATCAGGAACGAAACTATGTCCTGCCAGAGGTCGCCAAACAGCTGCCTACGAGATTTAACGGTAATTTGTCGAGGTGTAGAGGCAGCGATTATCACTTGTTGTAGGCCCGTAACTCACGGCTGGCAGCCAGCTGGCCCTTTTTTTCCGCGCCTGCCACTGTGTGTCGTGTCGCAGTGCGTCGCCTTGTTCCGTGAGCCGCCACACTAAATCAGTTTGCCCCGCCGCGCCGTGGCGGCCGCCGCGCTCAATATTTACGGGGTCACCTCTCGCGTTACGTGTCGATATGTCGATATTCCAGTCCCACCGGCCGTAGCCGCTGCGGCTATGTGGCTGTCCTTGCCTTAGCTGACCGCTGCGACCGTCGTGGTGGAAATCGATACACCACCGGAAGTAACTACTCGGACAGAGAATTCCTCCAAAACAGCCGTCACTGTATACTAAACTTCTAAAGGGAAAACAACGTGGAATTTTAATATCCATCGTAAGGACTAGGTCTGGATAGGTTTTTCTGTCTCAAGCAAATATAACTTCTTTAGGCGTTTATTGCTAAATCATGCTGCATGCGCCACATACAGATCTATTTCCGGTTTTAAGGTTTTCCACTAAAGGCAAATAATAGTGATGCCCTATTGATAATTAGCCAGACAGTCCCGTCGTTTCCCACAGGATGATGATAATATCTATCATCATCATAATCAGCCAGTTCAATCTTTAAATGATGTGAACTCTTAGAGTTTTCAGGTAGGGCAGTCTCGAAGTCGAACGATCTTAGGTGATCCTTAGTCAGTTAACTGCAACAACCCTGCGGATGTTCTTGTCCCATCCATCTGGTGGTCTTCCTCTCGATTCGTGGTGATCTGTCGGGCTCCACTCCAACACTGCTTTTGTACATCTTTAGTCTTTCATCTGAGAAACATGGCCGGCACACTACTATTTCAACAGGCTGTCTTCTCCAAGATGTCTGTGACTGATATAATGTTGGTTGCTCCGTTCTTGTCATATCTAGTTAAACGTAGCATCGATCTTTCCATAGCTCGCTGTGCTGTTCACAAATTCGTTGTGAAAGAAAAACTTAGAACATTATACATTCCATGGTAACAGTGAGTGTTCATAAATTTTATTCCACCTAGTTTCATTTAATGAATTATGATATGGGACCTTAACGTTTATTGTATCACTCATTATGAATGGGATTATTAACAGGTAATACAGATAGTTCAAGTGTTCTACAAATGTATAAAAGATGGCAGTTAGATGCCAGAAAACTAGTACATTCCAACCCTAAGTTTTTGATTTGTAGGTAAGGAAATACTAACATTTCACAGATAGGCCATTGGTAGCCACATTGCGTTTGATGAAGGTTCCGTACATTACAAGACAACACCTATCGAATACTTAGCCGTATGTTATTCGGTAAAACCTGCAGCAAACTTACGAACGTGAGAGTTAATCATAGCCATCCAGTTTGACAATTCATGAAGTACTCGTAATTCTCAGAGAGTGATATCATACCGTTTGCTAATTCCCTTGAAAGAATACTGAACAAAGAAAACTTGCCAGATGTCTACGGATTTTCAATTTCACATCTGTTTACCTAGTAAGCGCGACCACTCACTGCATTAGAAGTACTGTACCTTCCAGCACGATAGGTACCTCATTCCTTAGCACTGTTACATATCTTATAACTTAAGGATTCCCAACCTCTTTCTTTCCATGCCTCCATTTAGTCAAAAGAAATACTCCCACGTTCCCCTTCCTTGAAAAGATAAATTCTCTTGCTCTCTTTCCCCTACCCCCGCCAAAATTTTATTATTAAAAACATAAGTGCCTACTTCCTAATTATAAAAATGACCTCTCAGAGAAAACTCAATAAGTATGTGATGTTTGAATAAAGGTTTTCGACTTTAAGAGGCGGTGAAGCAGACATAGTAGTTGCGACGGTGTAGAGCTAGTGCGTCGTCCATACGGGCGGCGAAGCTAACTCGCATCCACCCTCCCCCCTCCCCAAGTGGGGCGCCCCTCCATCCAATTTAAAAACCTCAACTATACCTTGTCAGTTCATGACACATTGAATTTTAATTACGTAGACAGCAAATATGCAGTGTTAAATAGTTTCATACAGTCCTAACACCAGTCTAATTTGTTACATTTTGTGTCTGAGGAACAGTCATCAGGTCCATTTTCTGTTTGAGGTTATCTTCTGAGTCTGCTGCTGAGCAGTCTCTCGCTGTCTAGATTGTAATATAATAATACTGAATCTAATACGAGAATGGAGACTTTCCCGGCGTATTGATGCAGTGAGTTCTTCACGGGATTTCAGCCGGATAGTGTCGGAAAATGACGACGTTTCGACAACCTACTCTATTTTAGATATTATTGCAAGAAATCTGTTTTGTGATTTCTTGTAATAATATCTAAAATAGACCTGATGAAGACAACCGAGCAGGTTGTCGAAACATCGTCATTTTTCGACACTATCCGGCTGAACTCCCCCGAAGAACTCACTGCAATACTGAATCTAATTATTTACGACTGACTGGATGAAAAAATTAAAAAAGAACATCTGAGAAATTGTTCTAATAATTAGAAAATAATATTAATAGTTTATAATTAAATAATTAAAAATATTTAAATATTTAATAGCGAGAAGAGAAATGAGTGGGAGATTTTATAAATTATAGAAATACGTTATAAAAGGAGATTTAAAAGTCTGTATATGACAGCTATTCTTGGCAAAGAAGCACATTACTGCCTCAATTAGGCGACTTGCTTTCGACGGGGCAGTATTGGTGGTTTACATCTTAGGGGAGTTAAAACTGGGACAGTGTGTAGAGAAAGATTTATACCACTTCTGAAAATTCTTCATCTGATCCCATAAGGCAGAGTCGTTAGTACATATCTGTTAGACTTGTGAATGATGTAGATATCACCGCCTATTCCAGCAACGAAGAAGACTCACTCCATTGGCCAGCTAACCTGGTAATTCCGTTGATTAGAAAAGTGTATAAGCTTGACCCGATTCCATGAGGCATCTCCATTCGGATGATTAATAATTTAAAGCCGTACATTACTTTTTTTGTGAAGCATGGAATGCAGCCAAGGATCCCATGAGACCCGGGAGTGACATCTCCACAAATGAGTAAGAGAACCAATTAATTCTCTATTATCCTCACTCACTCTATCTCTCTCTGATTAACTTCAATATGTCCATGTGGGTGTTCGGTTATATTTGAAATATATGTAACGATTTTGATAACTTTCTGGGGGATAATTTTTGGCGGTGTTAGGAACTGTTGAGTGTAGATGACCATACGCCGTAAAACGTGCTGATGAAGTTGGGGAAAGAAATTTTACGTTGACTAAAGTGTAATATTTTGTTAGATTTGCAGTAAAAAATTCCAAAGTACAACAGATTCAAACTGTAATAAATGGGTAATTTATCGGCCAGTACTCCAGTACATTTCTATTGAGGCAGATGTATCCATGCACGTCGGGGAAAAAATTGTGAATCTAATAAAATATATAAAAAAAGAAATGAGCAAACGTCTGCGAACTGAAAGTAGGAGGGGGGAGATTACAATCTTTTCCTCACAACTGCACAGAACAAGCTTTAGTTTACTAACTGTGCTTTGGCTGTTTTCTCTAACAAACCTTTAAAATCGAAATTTAAAAATAAATTGCATAAATTAACATGCAAGGTAATTTATTCATCACATTGATGCTATTTAAGAAAAAAAGGCTACTTCGAGTCGAAACAGACGCAATTCGTTCTGCCACATATTAATGGCATCGTTCAGATTTATGTTAAAAAGTGTTGAGGAATAGTACACTCTTGTCTCATAGCCTGGTTAATTTTTAACATTTACTGTTCGTTCCTTTTTTTTGGAATCTTTGAATTAAAATATAAACTCTTAACTGATTCTACAATATGTTTCCCATATCCCTTCGTACGAAGGATTTCCCATAGCAATTTGCTATCTACTTCATCAAAATCGTTCTCGAAGTCCACAAATAAAATGAATGTCGGTAGGTTATATTCCCTCCTCTCTCTATAATTCTTTTTTTAGTATGTATTTTATCTGAACAAGAACGTCCTAACTTAAATTCATTCTTAAATTCTGGTAGTTTGGCTTCTGCTACTGGTCGCAATCTAGCATTAATTATCTTGGCATAAATTTTATATCCTGTATTGAAACCAGATATTCCTCTATAACTATTTTTATCGGTTCTGGCCGCTTTCTTGAAAGCAGAGATTATAGTTCCTATCCTCCACTGTTCATGTATTTTGATATCTAAGTAATTTTACAGCTATTACTGCCAATCCAACTTGTTTTTTATATTTTTTGTTTTGCTTAAAGCTTCATTTGATTCTTCTATCGTTATGTGAGTTCGTCCTTCTGTTTCTGTAATTTGGTCTTCTCGTATCATCTCTTCGTCATTAAACTAGAGGCTTTTGTACTGTTTTATTCGTTCTTGTAGTTCTATAACTTCTATATGTGCGGTGTCTCTTTCTGTTCTGTTCAGACTGCTTACTGTTTTAAAATAAAATTCGATTCTCCCATAAACATAATTTTCTATCTGACTGACAGATTCGTTTAAATTCTTTATTGATATTGTTTGTCAGTTCTATAGAATTTTGGAAGTCTATGACATACTTCCATTTCCTTTTCTTCTAGTTAAAAACTACTTTTACATGAAAAATTAAGTTATCAAACAAGCTAGTATTCTGCAACACTTCTTGAATGAAATAGTTAGTGATGCCGCAAACATTTAGTGGATAATTTGTCTTAAATTTAATGGGGTAGGATTAGGTGAAAACAATAAAATTTTAGTAATGAACTAGAACATTCGGTACACTTAAAAATCAAGACGTTTATGAAAATCGTATGGTAATAAAATAAAACTTCATTTGGTTATATTTTTATTAAACTTTTAAATCTGATTACCACACGTTATTGCTAAATTTCACGATAGTCCTTTGGTAACAGAAGAATTATTATGTGGTAAGTGGCTTAACGATATTTAGTATTAGTTCCTACATGTTGTATAAATGAAGTGTAAAATGTCACTGACCACCGAATGAAATTCGGATACAATTTCTCTTTTTTTCATTTCCCCAATAACCAACATGGGCACACTAATTGGCATTCCGCAGAGTAAAACCCCTTATAGTGATAAAAGTGCAAGCAAAATAAATTTGTTATGAAGTCGTGATGTTATTTTCATCATCTGAAGGATTCTCTGTGGCATTTCATTCTGCAGTGTGTATCTCGAATCATAGTGATCATTAAAATTGGTCCAGGATAGTTAGACACATATATTATTTTTTTTAAATTCAAATACTTTACCGGATTCCTGTTCACTAAATTACACGATTGAAGTCTTTCACAGTTACCAAACACATGTATTATATGGATTAACTATGTTAATTTTTTCTCTGTTTTGGTATTCCTTATCTGATGTGTGGGCTACCTGTTGCTGGTGTGGTGCGGGTTGCGGCCGTGGAGGTTAGGAACCGGGGGCGGTCTGCTAGCGCGTCCGCTGAAGGTCGTCAGGGGCGTCGTTAGAAGGCGGCACAACGACCAGGTCGTTACGGAGTCCCACAGCCCTCTAAGGGCGAGCACCACCGGGAGACACTTTAACGTTATTAGCTTCACGTTCTCCTCTCATGATAGCATCATCAACTGTCGAAAATCATTTTAAAAATCTCACTTCTCAGTTTGGGGCAACTTGTACGTGTTGTTATTTTTTTCTGATTTACTTGTATTTGGTAAAAGAAACTTTATAGCCATTATAAGTGCAACAGATTCGGTTTTATAATTTTTCAGTGGTATGTTACCTACACACACAGTATATCCACAGTTAATTACATCATATATACTTACAAGCGTACACGTTTATAACAAATAACAAAATAAATAAATGTTTTATCTTTAATAGTATTTTTTGCTTATGGCTTTACGCCTCGTTGATGTCGAGGTCATTAGAGGCTGGAAAGGATAAAGGCAAGGAACGGGAAGGAATTCGGCCATTCGTCTTGAGTGATTTGGGGAAACCATTGAAAACCCAAATCCGAATAGCCAGATGGAGATTCGAACCCGTGTTCTCCTGAATGCGAGGCTCATCCAATAACAGCATTAAGCAATGCTAATAATAAAAATGAGCAAAGTAACTAATTAAGGAGTTTCAACAGTAATTTCAATTTTCAGAAATGTACCATCAAAGTAATGGAACATTTTGTTTGAATTGACAGAGCGATTAGTGAAGTACCATTAAACGAAAAGTATCCAGTTTTGAAGTATGTAGTGGATTATTGTATGATTTTCAGTGTATTTTAGTTTGGTAGTGGAGGGATTTTGATAATGATGAACTCACCTATTATTTTATCTTGGTGTACGTATGTTCGCTTGGGTCAACTAGGAGCATGCTAAGTTTTTGTGGAACTTTTTGTTCTCCAGTCAGAAGCCTAAACCACTGAGCCAACATGCTTCTCCTTTTACATTGGTGATGTTTAAACTGTACGCGTAAGAACACTGTGAGATAGAAGCCTTCAAAAGGCGACTCTCACAAACACTTAGCGGTGACATCCACATCCCTAAACAGCATAATTTATTTAGGCTGTTACCGTGATGGAATTGGCATCAGGATATGGTGGAAGTGAGATGTTTTTTGTTACTCCAGTTTTAAAACCAGGGCTTTGTTGGAATCAGTGGTTGAACCCGTCCGAGACAAAGCATTGTACGGTTTTTAAGTAATTCCATTCTATTTGGCAAGCCCTCATATTCCTTTCTTTGGTCCTATGGTTAATATGCATGGTCAGAAATTTCACGTATCTTAGCGTCCCACATAGACAGCATGTTTCGTCAATCTAAAGACGTATTCGTAATGTCTTATTCCTCTGTTGAATAGAATTTACAGCAGAAATGTTGTAGTTCAACCATACAAGTTTTTTTTATGATATCACTTATTAAAACCGGCAAAGCTCACGAAAAGTAATTGTGTGACTTTGCTACCGCCGCTTATCATCCAAGCTTGGACGGTTTTATTCAACATTCATAGTACTATGAGTGCAGCCCTCCTCTGGGATTTTGCGCTATGAGATTCAGATGAACTAGTAAAATTACCCCGAACCAACTATTGGCTGCGCCCAAGTTCCTCTCGTTACCACGTGACCATGTGACAGGCGAAGCACACCGAACTAAGGTTATGTGGTTCACAAACAGAGGACTACTCACATATTTCTGTCCCTGGAGTTGCGACCAATGTCAGGTTTCGTGACAATGTAGTAGTGTGATACATCTTATTACCAAAGTAGAAGTGGTATTCTAAGCTCCGGTGTTACAATTTTTAACTTGACTGAACAAAGTTGTTCATTTAAAAATTTTCTTTCATAGTTCTCTTACGTTTTTGACGTATCATGACGTCCTCCTTTTAAGCAAACAGCTTGAATTTTTTCCAGAGAATTATAAATATGTGACATCGTTGTTATGCGAAATTCTGAAGTTTCCAGACGTTATCTTAAAATTATCATTCATCAAATTACAGTAGAGTTACATCCTTGTAAGGCAATAAATACTTTTTCTCTTTAAACATACCAGTTACTTGTTTCCCTTTGAGTACACGATATTCTGTAACGTTCTTCTCATGTCATTACGTCGAAATCCTTGACGAAAAAAAAGGCACGTACTAGATGAACGCTGGATGATCGATTAGTTTTAATTTAATGACAGTGTAATTCCTATTTTTTTTTTATTTTTTTTTTTTACTGATCTCTTACTAAAATTCTTAGTAAGTCCTGTGTATATTATCTTTCAGAGAAATTCTGTTTTAAAAATTTCTGGTTTAAATGCAGTGCAAATCTCAATACATATCAATCCTACCTTATTTTGCTATCTGAATACAGATATTATAAAGGTGTATGAAGGCCTAAACTAAGAAAAATATGTGACAGGAAAAATCGTAATTCTGAAGGCCATGTCTAGAGGGATTTCTAACTTGCTTCGTATGTACTTAACAAGCTTTTTGCTGCTGCTCGTCTTTGATGGAAATAATATGTCGAAAATAAGTTATGTTTTAATATAGATAAAAAAGGTAAGCCGCGGGCTAAAACTTTGAGAAGCTTCTGGGTGTGGGACCGTAGAGAGTTCATGCTGCAGCTGCGTCGCAGTTATTCCGATCCCTGGGTGCCAAGTGTGGCGGTGAAGCCCTGGTGACGTGTGTCCGGCGAGTCGGAACTGATCCTCGGCTCAGCCGCCTGCGTCTGCCTTCTCGGGTTTCCGGACCCGCTAAGAGCCGCGCAGACTGCGAACAAGTAGGCGGGCGCAGAACTTCAGCGCTCTAATGAAGGGAACCAACTCCGGCGCACTCTGCCCATTGTTCAGATCGCATTACCTTTCGGCGGCTGTTAGCGGTCGCTCCTATTATCGGCTTTCCTCCATTTCATCCACCAAGCTGGGCCGTAATGGTTAGCGCACCAGAGATCTGATGTTGACGGCCTATCGTTAACGAATAACGTACTTTTTGATCTTCATCCTTTCAGCAACTTGGTCTGAACCAGCTCTGACACTGAACCTCTTAACTTTTTCATCTGTTGGTCTAAACAGACAGTGAATTACAGAAGAATTTACACCGACGGAATAGAATGTTAATAGCTCACTACATGAAAATTTCTAATAAAAACACAAAACTGTAGCAGTTGAGGACACGGTGGACTTAAAGATATGTATTTGATAGATAAAGTAAACCGAGCCTGGTGGGTGAGTGGCATTCTGGAGGATGCGGGTTCGAATCCCCGTCCGGGCATCCTGATTTGGGTTTTCCATGGTTTCCCCAAATCACTCCAGGCGAATGCCGGGATGCTTCCTTCAAAAAGGCCATGGCCGAATTCCTTCCCGTTCCTTGCCCCAATCCCATCCCGCCGATAATGACCTCGCTGTCGACAAGGCGTAAAGCCCAAGCAAAAAAACAAAAAAGAAGCAAAATACAGAACTCATCGACTAAACGCCCTCATATCATAATAGACAGTAATTTCAGTAGATTTCTAGGATAAGAATTCCGAATGCTCTGACCGAATTCTTCAAACAATTTCCCTGACTATTCAATCTGCCTAACATAAAGGCAACTTTTCAGTGTGAATAGGATCTACTGCTTTAAGTGGATTTCGAACCATGGACTCGCCTCGCTTTCGGGAGGACGCCGGTTCGAATCCCCGTCCGGGCATCCAAATTTGGGTTTTCCATAGTTTCCCAAAGCACTCCAGGCAAATGCCGGGATGCTTCCTTCAAAATGCCATGGCCGAATTCCTTCCCATTCCTTGCCCCCCCATCCTTTCCCGTCTCTAAAGACCTCGCTGTTAAGCGGTTAAAAAAAAAAAAAAAAAAAAAACGAACCATGGAGTCGTTAAAGGGTACTGGCGACGATAAGTAAATGAGAAGTTAAGGGCCTCTGAAAATCGGACCCGTGACCGGAATTCAAAGCAAATCTTTCTGTCTGTACCTAGAAATATTATTTTAATTTTAAAGTCTGTTCATTTCCGTTTCCTACAGCTTTCTTCTTGAAGTTTAATACTGAAATAATCACATATTTTCTGTTTCGGGATATCTACAGCGTTTCACCGTATTCCAATCATATCATTTTACAACTAATGTTTGATACCATGAATCCCGAAAACAAAAACTTGCTTCTTCCACCTCAACAACAGACAGGCCAATATCACCCCGGACGTCTCACTCAATGGCATGCCGCAATCACACAATCCCAACCCGAAGTATCTGGGTATTACTCTAGACCGGACATTGTGCTACAGCAGGAATGGAAGAATATTGGCCCCAAGAAGAGGTAGTCACTATTTAGTGCTCAAAATCCACCAGTAGGATTTGACCTTCCGCGTAAAACATAGGCGGCTCTTAACAGCGTACGAACCAACCATTGATGGTGTGGCTCAGTGGTGTATAAGTGGAGCATGAGAACCACAACCACCTGTGACTGTGGTGCAACACAACAGACGATCCGCCATATTGTCACTGACTGTAGTAAGAGGGCGTATCCAGTTCCTTGGAAGGCTTTGTTAAAGCACCTAGCAATTATGGATAGCAATCCAGCAAAGCGGGATCCCGCAATCCCGCGGGATCCCCCATCATTAGACAGTCTGGAGGACGAAAACTCGTGTCAGTCGCTGCCCCGTCGTTTTTTTCCGGTCTCTATCGGATATATTGTACTGTTTACCTGTGACCTGTGATTAAACGTTTGTTTTTGTCAACCTTCGTCATTCGTAAATAATTATATCCAATTTTTCGTATTCATTAAAACTTACGATTGTTTTGAGTACACATTTCTATAATTTGAGCTATGCTGCGTATTTAGTCCGATTTTCTAACTATGTAATAAGTATTTTTTATGTGTTGCACACGTCATCTGTACTACACAGTTAAAGCTTTTTATTCACGGTTTCATGATTCCTATTTATGTATTTGCAGATAAAGTAACAATTTCCTGTATTTGCGGCTGAAAATTTGATTATTCGTTGATACGAAACTAATCGTAATTGTAACGATCGCATACCTATCTATTTATTTAGCAGCTATCAAAAGGCAATTGTGTATCCTTTGACTTATTGTTGTCTGGACCACCGCTTCAATGCGTTTGAAACACGTGTTCTTTGACGAAAGCCGCCTGCTTATATTTGCCGCTCTGGCTTTCGATTAATCCCTCTTGCGATGATTTCCTCGATCGCCACAATACATTATTTTTTAGTGAGTAGCATGCGTCCTTTCAACTCCTTATTATTTCGACTAAAGGCATAAAAAGTTATAATGAAGTCTTCAAGGGTGTATCGCCGAATTGTTTTGTAAAAACACCATACTTCGACGGCTGCCTCCAACGTCTTCCTAGGGTGTCAAATTTCGTGTCTTTAAAACGAAATCTGGCGATATATCCGTGAGGACTTCACTGCAATCATACGCCGAGAAAGTCTCCTTTCTTACTAAAAAAAAAATAATTTCCACTCTAAAAATGTCGTTACGCTACTTAAAGTAAAAATGAAATACTTGACAGTTTACGTCTTGGTGAGTAGTTTCTTTTAATAATAACGAATCAACTATAAGATCAATCAAGGAATCAGCAGATATAATGATGAATCCCACGAAAACAATTCTTGTAAAAATAGGTCAAGTCTTGTGCTTGTGCAGATAAAAAGAAGTCATGAGATCTTGTTCTGAATCAAGTCTACACTGTACAGAGTATTTTCACTTCACTTTGTGAAACAGAATGCTTTCTCTGGTTGTTATGGAATGTTTATTTAAAATTTAAAAAAACTCTGGTGAGTTGGTCATTATGCATACCATGTTTTTAAACTGATATGATGTATTGTAAGGCACACAATATGACCTACGACTGAATATTTTCCATTTTTGATTATTTATTTATTAATTGGTTTAAATCTAAAAACAAATATGTAAAACCTCGAAATATACTTAAGACTTGCTAAAAAAAAATAAGGTTATTTTGCCAATTAAAATATTGTTAACTTAATTATTATCATTTAACATTAAAACTGATTTATTAATTAATCCCACGGGATTGGTGCAAATCCCGCAGTGTTTTCATACTAGCAATGCTACAGAGTGGCTGGAGAATCTACATTTACAATTATAAACATTTACTTCCCGTGCAATGTTGACTGTCGTAGAACGATACATTGTATTCTAATAGTTTTGTTATTGCCATAAATTAAATAAATAAGTAACAACTAAGTTGCTTATGTGTCAAAGATAATGCAGCGTAAAGGAAAAACGGAAATGGGAGGGGGCTGAATCTGGGGCTTCGGAGGAGTGAGAGTGCGAGGTGGTTCGATCTTTAGCCAGAATTATAATACTGTCTTAGAATTACAAAGGAACTGTAGGCACTTGCTTAATCTACTACATCTGGCAACCACTTGAAGAGTCAACTGGTTCATCTTCAAGCGAACTTCGCATGATTCCAGTATATATCTTTCATATTCGCCCGATGGTTAGAGCGACATAAACATAGTTCACATCAAAACTCTGTAGCCATACATCAAGCTGTTTGAAGTCACATCAACCACATGATTCTGTAAGAACCGTGGAATGGAAATGCCAACGATTCATTCTATCACCAATAAAGCTTCCTTTGAAAGTAATATTTGAGCGTTAAAAATGCTGTGCGATGTTTCAATCGTGTTGGTTGAACTGCATCGATCCACGGTTGCCACCACAATAGACCCAAGACGACGACATCGTATTGACGTATGCCAAAGGCCTGCGCCGTGGCTTCATTTTCTTCGCGGAAGGGATGACATACTGTCTGCGTTTCCAGCGTAATTTGCATCTTCAATCACCCGGCCAAATAAAGTTTCATCTCTCCGATCCATCTGGACCAATATCGACGCAGACAATAACACCCTTCCCAGTCGCAGCACGCCCCGTGAATTTATCCTGTGAAATGAGGTCGGCCACAATGAATAAAGAAAGCTTAATGAAACTCTTAAACCACTTTCAGAGATGGAAAATGTCTTCAGCAATGTAATATCTGTCACTTCCATCACAATTGCGGTGGTTATTGGGTTTTATCGCTTGTTGACAATGGCATTCTTTGCGGAGAAATGTTTATTACATTAGAATTACTAGTGGGAATGGAAAGTAAAATCTGGACGCGTAAACAGACTAAACAGTTTACAAAAGTTCTACATAAATTTCTCATCCTTTCCGGTGATTTTTCCGTGACTAAATTTACAAAATGTGGTGTCAACTACTTACTAGTTTGAACAACGCGATACGAGTAACTTTTTATCTAAACTTTGTGATCCGTAATTTAACAATAATATTGTCATCCAGTATCTTTTAAGAGAATCTGGCAATCAACAACAGTAAACTCTTACTGTGAAGAGTGTTAGGTCAAATCCCAAAACGGAAATACAAGTTTTTTTCATTCTTTAGCAAAAGCGCTGATGTTAGTGAGCCGTCAAGACAGTCACTGGCTGACTTTCTCACCTTTCATTTGTAGCAGTGTCTGTTTTGCTACGTGAGAAAGCACATTGTCCTAAATATATAAAACTTAAACATTACTAAATGGGCTAACCTATGAGCACAAGTGCGGGGAAATAGCATAGCTGGAGCTATCAATAAATGTTTTGTGAACAGTAGAAACATCGTGCATCATAACAAGCACATTTATGTAACATTGTACCAGCGCATTTATTTCTTGTACCATAATTTTGTTTTACTAGTTTGGCTGATAGTGGAAACTGAAAGTTAAAACTATCAATGCAATGATTATTACAAGCCATATAATCACACGAGACCTTTTAACAGTGTGTAGTCGAGTTTTATCTCTCGTCTAAAATATTAGGAGAATAACACATATAAATTACTATTATGAATTGTGGTTGGATTTGTGTCTACACACAAGTTCTTAAGTTTTATGCGCATTTTCTATTCGAAATTTCCTTGTTTCCGGAATATTATTACTCCCCATTATTGTAGCTCATCATCATACACCATGATTTTGAAGACAAACGTCCTATCCATTTATCCATTTCGATTGTCTTCTCTCGTAAGCGTAACATAAAGTTGTAAAGCTGAAAATTTAGCACACTGCTAAATTCTCCCCGAAAGTTCTCGACGTGGGCTGCAGCGAAAACAACGATTCGTAGAATTTCACGAAAACTTTGTGACCATAACTCTCTGCTGATAAATAGAAATTTCCATTCTACAAATTTATTTCTCATTATGAGTTACAATATTCACCATCGCTGGCTACGGTAAAGGCTCAGTACTTTCAAAGAGAATGCCACGACATTTCGCCCACCACGTCTAGTCAACGGCGGCACTGCCTACCCTTTTCTTGAAGCGATTCAGGCCATTTTTGTACTTTACTATCTTCGGTCTGAATGATGTTACGTGGTTCAATTTTCTTTATGCACAGATATCAGCTAGCTTATTAAACACTTTCAGGTTTTGTTTCGCTCCTGTTCGCATACAAATTTCACTGACTGATGATTAACAAAACTAATAAGCTCTTCCCGTAGTCGCAGAAAGCTGAAACTTAGTACACAGATAATGTCTTATTATGGTATCATTAGAAAAGTCTGAAACTGATGAATTTCCGTATATTTATTTCTTTTCTAGCTCAAACTTGAAGTTACTTTTTACGCTAATATCTTTATATACCACAGATCTTCATTATAAATGGCGCTTACTTAGCTCAAATAATGGGTTTACCATAACTATCCCTCCGCTCACCTTTAATGATATCGGGAAAACATGGAAAATCGAAATTTTTAATGGCTGAATAGGAATTCGAACCAACTAAGCCAGAGTGTTAAGCTCTCGGACAAAATACTCGGTGATAACTTTAATGCTAACTATAATTTTTCAGTCTTAAATTGTTTCGAAAGGACTAAGAATGGTTCAATTTTGATCGCACCTTTTTGATATATGCTTGTACAACAATCTGGAGAAAAAAGTATAATGCTCCAGAATTTCTGTTCTAGTGTTTTGATAAGATCGCTACATATTACGGTCCACTCAGTATGGGTTTGATTGGCTGTTAAAAGATCTGTTTGGTAACAAAGCTTCGCCAGCATTAATATTTCCATTAATTTCGTTAAGAATTTTTTATGTATTACTTTATTTTAAGATCATTTAGACCTTTCACTTCGCTGATAATAAACTTTAATAATAAGCGGTTTATATACAATTTTAGAATTAGATAAATAGATATCTAAGTTTCAGAACGAGAAATATGTTCCACAGTTAATTATATAACAGTTTTATGTCGGACAAACATTAATTTTTCTAGAAGGAGAAATGTATAGGACCTTCTAGAGCATAACTGAAACGGATTCGCGGCCGAAAGAAGCTTAAGTGTACGTGTGAGTATAATGAATGTATTTCGGATTTACAGTTTCTTTAAATGGTGGAACCGAATCATTCTCCTTTTTTCGTCAATCTTCCTATTTTAGTTACATTACACCTTGCGAATTTTCGTTGCTTATCATGTGAAAGTGTCGTAGAAAAGAGCATTATTTGAATCACGTCTAAACTCGATTTTTCCCCAAGTTCTGAATTGCTTCTAGAAGTGGAGTACTAATAAAACACAATTATCTATAGGTAATTGAATTTTAAAAATGACATTCTGTTTGAACTTTGTCTAGTAACCCAAAGCTCGTTGCTTCCTAAATACATTTCGTAAAACACTGCGCCAGAAATTACATATGAATTAATTCACGACCTCCATATTTTACACACATTGTGCAAGTTACTTTTAATACTGCCATGCTACAATTTGGAATTGTTTTCGTTTCATATTACCTTACGCTTGCACTGTAGGTTCGTTTTTGGCTTAAAATTAGTCTTCCGCTGTTGTAACAGACTTTAGAAGAGCACTCCTCGCCAGAGAAGCTGTGGTAGCGGCAGTATTCCCCGCAGGAGGCCACCGCGGGTATTTCTGTTAGAGGACCCACCCGGTCCACCTAACAGCGGCAATAAGTTAATTAAGAGAGGCCGCCACGGGACGTGTGGTCCCCAGCCCAGGGCACACTCTCCTCTCCGCTCGTAATTCCTCGTTCCCTCTGTGACCAAGCTTACAACAACAGTCCACTCACAATGCACGGCTTTGCTGAGACAAGAAAAGCTTACCACTCCATTACCCGTACATAATGGCGCTTATAAGCATTTTCATTCGAATAAAAAGCACTTTTTCCATTTCTCAGCTAATGAACAGTAGAGGGAAAAAAGATTTTATAATTATTATTTGCAATGGAGCTAACGCAGGGATGGCAACTTCCCTACACCTGTAATTCTGAATTAAATGTATCTTTAAATTATTTTCCTGTTTATCGCATATTGGTTCATAATTTCCCTCGATTACTCATTGCAGCCTCTTACTCCCTTACACGCAAGTGAAATCTTTCCCATTTCTTTATGCCTAAAAACTTGTGACAATTTTTCTTCATAGTCTTTTACTTCCTTCCACGTACTACTCCTAATTCTTCATCTAATAATCATCCAGCATTCCTCATCAAAGTATGACCTGTGATTACCCATCATTGTGATAGTCTCCTATCTTCCTATACCACACAATCTAGCTTCTTCACTACGTAAATTCAGAGGTGTTTTGCACGCCACTATTCAAGAACAAATCTAGGTCCTCTCTTTAGCAATACATATAACTTCTGTAATTAATACTATCAAGTACCTGTGTGACCGATCTTTGCTCGGCATCTTTCAATTTTTGTTCAACATATAAGATTTTGCGTGAAGTTTGATTAAAGTTAACTGTTTTTCTTGTAGGTTTCCTAGGCATTTTGAACGGTACAATTCCTTGCTCTGACCAAAGAGAAACTTAACAAACATCGGTAGACTTACTGGTACCTGAAACTTCTACGAGATGAGTTAAGAACCGTCTTTGAAACACGAAATATAAGAATTTGTTTCTTTTTTGGTGAAATCGTGTTGCAAACTTGAAAATCAAAACGTTAAATACATATGAAATTTCAACCAAATCGCTAGAGCTGTTTCAAAGATCGGTCTGTTTACCATCTCATAAACTGCTTTTAAAGAAAACTATTATTATATTAAATAGAAATCTTAATACCAATCAGGGATTAATTAATAGTGCAAGATTAATGGTATTTTATTTTGTACGAGCACATGATCAGTGCCAAATTCATTCACTCCAAAAATCTATGCTCATACCCCGCATTGACCTCACACCTTCTAATCCAACCATGCCTTTCCATACGATAAGAAAAGAATGCCCAATAAAAGTAACCTTCGCAAAAGCCATTAATAAAACACATGGTCACACGCTCCAAAGCGCCGGATTGTATTCACCCGAACCTGTTTTTTCTTATGGACACCTGTACGTGCCTTTTCACGGGTTCGTAGATTCAATTAATATTTATGTTTGTGTTAAAGACACATGCGGTCAAAAAGTAAAGGATAACATTATAACTGCTAATATTGTTTTCAAAGAAAATAAAGAAGTTTTAAAAAAATCACATCTGCCAAATCCAATATCTATTTTTTTAAATATCTACTTCTAAATGTTTTACAATTTTATTATTTAATGATATTTATTACTACTCTTCAAAATAAAATGCCTTTCATTAATAAATATACTTGAATTTACTTATTTCCACATTATTTTATTACCATTCGGTGACTATTCACGATACTGTGTGGAATATTCGCATGGGTCAGCTAGTATACAAGAATTGTTTGTTTAAAGATATACGAATTCCTTGTTGTAACCAAAGAGAACCTGTCAGCACGCTTTCTGATATAACAAATACAAAAATTGTTCGTAATTTGTAAAATCGCGTTGTTACAGGGAAGAAACCAATTTAGATAAACTTAAAAAGCAAAACGTTATCTAAACATGAAATTCCATCCAAAATGTTACAGCCGTTTCCGACGAGATACCAAATATATATATATATAAATACAATAATTGATATTGTTGGTCCCATACTACTCCATCATATTACCGGTATTTCATAACCATTTCTCTGATTTATATTGTAGTTCCGATCCTTACCTTGTCTAATACACATGGGACTTGACTTTCGAACTTTTCGCTACACCTTCTTCAACGTATGTTTCCATCTGAATTTGTAATGAAGTGACATGCCAACATATTTATATTTTACTAGCTCGTACCCGCGACTTCGTACGCGTGAATTAAGAATTTTTTTGTCAGAATTAAATATAGAAAGTTGTTGGTTACGAAGGATTGGTCCCAAACAATATCGAGTCGGAATAATACGACAGGAAAGCTATCACTATATCATTGTACCGTTGAACCTGTCTCTTGAAGAGAATCAATTTCCAACATATTTCTGTAACCATTCGATAAGGTATCAAAATTTCGTGACTACAACTGTTAATCATACTGGAAAAAATATCCTACGTCCTTCATACAGATTTCCTTATAAAATTCCATCACAACGATATAGTCATTTAGTCGTCAAAACGTAACAAAAAGACAGAGACTTACTTCCGTATTTATAATAATATTACTGTGGTTCACACTCACACACTGACTGCGAACAACACCTGAGGGATCATTATACGTAAAAAAGTGTACACCTACAACATTGCAAGACTACATACGATTTTCCTTGCACTGCACCCCTAACTTTGTAATATCTGCAGTTTAACATTCAATCCGAATAACCTACGGCGCAGGCCTGACTCTTACGATGAAAAAACAATTTTTAAAAATCTTAGCCTCCACGCAGATTTGAACCGGAGACCACGACGTTCGTAAGCAAGAGCATTAACCACTGAGCTGCCAGTCCACTACACGGAAACACGGTACGGAGACGTCCATATCCAACGTGTCTGTCTATCGCCGTATTTCGAATTTATGAGACAACATGTGTTATTTATACAGATAATTTTTCAACCAAATGTAGACAGTATTTTTCTCCTTGTTTCAAAGGATAAGTGTGCAAAGTTTCATCGAGATCGGATGAAAACTGTGGATTTGTATGAAGAACAAACAAACTAACAAACATACATTCATCTTTATATATAAAGATACCGCCGTAAATCTTTACTGTTGGTATGTGTTTTCCTGATAAACTCATATTCTACCAGACGACCTGGAAATCGTTGAAATACGTTACCTTTCAGCTGTATGATCAACAAAAATATTTTATTAACGAATACAGCTAAAAAAACAAATGAGTAAATTCGGCCTTAGAATAGACATGCAAACGTAAAAATTACTAGAGCAAAAATGTTAGTTTAAGCTCTTCAGTAACAGTTTTGTTAAATTTACGGATATTACAATCTTTCCTCTAGCAATTTGACTCCCCCCCCCCTTATATCTTCACGCCTTGTCGACATCGAGTTCAATAAACGCGAGAGACGACTGGAGACAAGGAACGGGAAGGAATTAGACCATACAATTTTTAAATAAACTAACCCGGTAATTGACTTGAATTATTTGGAGAAACCATGGAAAAACAAAATCTGGGTGGCCGGACGGGGATTCGGAACTGTGTCCTCCCGAATGCGAGGCCACAGCTTTATCGATCACCCACCACGCTCGGTTAGCGATTTGAGTTGACCCTTACAAGTGAAATGTAACGCTATTAGACGCTGGTTACCACCAATGTCAAAATGAAGACGACAAACTATAAGAAATTTTCTCAATTACTGATGGTTAAAACACGTTTTAACGAGTTAGAAAAAGTCTGAAATTTTCTGTATTTAGTCTTTTAAGATCGCACTTACTGTAAAGATCCAGTAAAATCTTCGTTGTAAAATTTTATGAAATAATAAAGCTTTTTCACTAGATTTGTGTGTGTTGTTGTCATGAGCATAAAATTATTTGTGGTGTTCTTTTTGCACCCCTCAAACTATTGCTCAATATGCAATGACTGACAACTTTAACCGAAGATGAATATCAGATAAGGTGGTGAATACAGGCGTCTTTATTTGAACGTGATCGATAACCTGCAGACACGTGAAGGAGACGTCCATTAGGCCAGCGACAAGAGGGCTACATCATTTAGCAGCCGCCGCCTCGTCCCTGAACGATCAACAATACACTCCGACAGACATACAAAATCTCGCTACTCGTATGAGCCTGGCCCAGCAAAGTGTTAGAATTGAATTTCACATTTTAGTGGTTTCATTTCATATGCGTTAATATGAAGGTTCGTCTTCTCAGATAAATATATATATATATTTGGCGAGTCTTATTATCTTGTTCATCTTCTTAACTTCCAAGTTAGTTACCCGTATGGCAATGTTGTATCTGCCTGAAAATTGTCGAACCTTTGGACAAATGTGTTTTGTGTAATTCTTTTTCCATAAAACCTATTTTTGGGTTGGGGAGTGGGTGACAGAAGAGAATACCTCTATTCGACTAGGGGTAAACTGCCTTATTCACTGTAGTTGCTATTCGAAGTGCTCGCGGTGAGTACCTTCAAAGGTGGTGTTGTCAGTAACAACCACTGGGGACTTTCACATCTCGAGAGATACCGCATGATATTCGTTTGACAGTAGCCTGGCCAGAATTTAACAGGACGTTTTTACATGTTTCGCTCCGAGAAAAAATGTATGATTTCATCGAGATCTAAAAGTCTTTTGTATTCGTACTCAATTGCTTTTCCAACAGACCTTATCGTGTCCTTTATCGTAATCAATTTCCTCGAAATATTCGATGCGCGAGTACCTTACTATTTTCATTTATTTATAGAAGAGACTGATATTAAGCCGGTCCAGCTGCTGGCGATGCACAGTGGTCTGAAATCCCGAAAAGCTGGCCAAAAGTCAAAAAAAAAAAGTTACTATTTAGGATCTTTCACTTTACTAGTTCCACAGAGCGGTATTTCTTTGATGTAAATCATGTGTCGGTTTCGCTTTGTGACTCATGCAGAAGGGCATATACTCGTTTGAAAGTGCCGACGCGACGTGGCGAGAACATCTGGCGAATTGTAGCTCATACCGAAGATAAGCGATTAGTTGGAAAGTAACCGGCGAAAATTTACAATTCTTTTAAATATAATAAGTGATTGTGTACAGAACGACTTGGTGTTGCGAACATTTTAATTCGCAAAATGGATTCACCCCCACAATCCAAGTAAAATAATAATCTACATTAAACAAATTATTTAACTTTAAAGTTGAAAAAAGTTTGTGTGTTCTGTCGTGTTCCGTCGAATCTCTTATGCCACCTTATAGCCTGTATTGTATTTGATATTTATTTAAAAAAATTGGCTGCTACTAGCTGCTACTCTGTTAATAATATAATTTTTTGTGTTAACATGCATAACGACAAAATTGTTGATCAGGTAAATAATTTAAGGTTTGCAGCGGCCTTGACTTTTCGTCGTATTTCGGTGATGCATTCAGGTTCCAGAGTATTTAAGGACTGGTTTATCAGAATGGAATTTAACAGAATCATTAATAAATCGATTAAAAAATTAAAATATTCTGAAAAGCTCATTGTATGGAAAAATCCGCGACCTTCGTCTCCTCGATACTGTAGACCTATTCGTATTCAATTTTTAAATGAAAATGTCGAGAATACGTTAAAAGAAATTAAGTTTATACAAGACCAACAAAAAAAACTTGTCCCATATGAAACAGTTATTAACGGGAAATTGATAACTGTTGCTTACCAACTTGCGTTGAGCATGATTGATGGCAAAGTGTGTAATGCAATTACTGGAACATCTTCCTCTCTACGTTGTAATATTTGTGATGCAACGTCTAAAAATTTTAACAATCTTGATGATATTTTAGAAAAACAAATCAAAGAGGAAAATTTGCAATATGGCATTTCATCATTACTTGCGTGGATACGATTTTTTGAACGCAGCTTGCACATAGCATACAAACTTGACATACAAAAATGGAAGGCGCGTACACCTGAAGAAAAAGCATCAGTTGAATTGCGGGAAAAAAAATATTCAAATAGGCTTTCGTAATCGACTGGGTCTAAACGTTGACCAACCAAAACAGGGATTTGGTAGCTCTAATGACGGAAATACAGCTCGACGTTTCTTCGTGAACTATGCTGTATCGTCATTGATAACTGGTGTCACTGAAGACTTGATCAAGCGGTTCTACATAATATTACAGGCAATTTCATCTGGTCACGACATTAATCTAGTTCGGTTTGAAGAATTTACAGTTACTACTGGTCGCAAATTCGTGGAGTTATACCCGTGGTTTTACATGCCAACATCCGTGCACAAAGTTCTCTTTCACGGTAAAGAAATTATTTCTTCTGCATTATTGCCAATAGGCCAAATGTCTGAAGATGCGCAAGAATCGTGCAATAAATATGTAAAAAGGTATCGGGAAGATTTCTCGCGAAAATGCAGCCGCCAAAAAACGATGGAGGATGTATTTTTGCGACTTTTGGTTTCCTCAGACCCCTTTATTACGAGCCTCAGGAAATTGCCACAAAAAAAGTTGAGATCGCTGTCAACAGAGACATTAGAGCTACTCAATCCGCCAGATATCGCGACACATTGCTCTGATGTAACTGATTCTGTGACGGATGAGTCAACGACAGATTGTTGTGATTCCGATAGCGAATAAAATGTACCTTGTTATTTATTAAACAATCGAATTTTTGTACAAACAAAAAATGTTTTATAAGTAAAATTGTATAAAACTATTTTTCTTTTTTCTTCAACAATACAATTTTAGACATTTTTAATAAAACATTATCAATAAGCAATTTTGTTTTTTTATTTTAAAAATGAAATATAGATTTACGTCCTCGTAAGTCCCGTTTCACTATTTATTTTTTTTAAAATACTATTTTTCTGTGTGTAGAAATGTCCACCACAATTGCTTTGCCATTTTTTATATTATAAGAGCTAATTTTAATGAGTATTAACAAAAGTCGTGATATATTCAATATCGTATGACATATTGTTTTAATTTTTTTAATATCAACGATTTCATATACTTATAGGATATTTTATGCATTTAACACAATTTTTTGTACTAGCATCCGCCATTTTGAAGCCACCATTTTGTTTTTTTTGAACAAATAATGTCCTGATTTCTTATAAGAGATATGAAATCACCCCATATTTATACTATTTTTTAGATAATCTGCCGTTTTAAATATTTTCCGCCATTTTGGAACCGACATTTTGTTTATTTTTTATTCATTTTTTTATAATTGACGTAGATATTCGTTATCAGCGACCTAGACAGATCATGTATACAAATTTTCAAGAAGATTGAACAAGTATTTCTAATTTTGGCCAGCTTTTCGGGATTTCAGACCACTGTGCGATGGTAGAAAGATGAGTTTGAATTCTAACCAGACTTTTAACACTCAACAATAATTCTTAGAACACGGTTTGATAAATTAAGTAATTTTTGAAGATTTTGAAGAATTTTGTCAGGTGATTTCGTAACCGAGCATGGAATGCAGATGTACCAGTTAACTTTTATCTGTAGCAAGTTCTTCTTGTTCTGAAGCCATGCCTGATTCCGGGGGTAAGCGGTTATCATGGAGGAAGTAACCCTCCATGGGAACTCTTGAGGGAAAATGAACTGCGGTGGTTTACAGTTGCCTTCCCCAGAGTGTGTTCGTTTGTGTTATTTATTGTTGGTGTGGTTGGCTGCGGTAATGTGTGAGTTCATTGTAGAATTTTGTTTGTGTTGCATGAAATGTGAGATGAGGAAGGGAAAGTGTGAAACACGGTGCCGGAGCATACAGGCCTGCTCTGCCGAAACACACAAAGGACCACCATGCTTAACGTCTCCATCAACAGTGGGTATGCTCTCACTCCATACTCGCTGCGGAGTAGTTTGGGATTTAACCTAGGACCTTGACGCACAGTATAGTGATTCGGAATTGCGCATCACCACCTCTCCTACCTTGACGGTGCTGATGATGATTTTTTTATTATTATTACCAGGACTCGAACCAGCTAACCACGTGTCAGCGCCGGAGACCATCACAATGCTGCAACTACGTGGGCCAGCGGGGTGAGATATCTTCGAGTTTATCTTTTCTTTTGCTTGTGGATTTACGCCTCGTCGACGTCGAGGTCATTAGGCGGGAAAGGACGGGGCAAGGAATGGGACGGAATCTAAGCTCGGCCTTTTGATGGAACCATCCCAACAATCACCTGGAGTAATTTGGTGAAACCTTAGATAACCCAAATCTGGAAAGCCGAACCGGGATTTGAACCCTCGTCCTGCTTAATACAAGGCCATAGCGTTACGGCTGAACCACCACGCTCTGTTTCTAGCTATTGTGACGAATGAGGATGTTGCAGAACAAAACTTTTAAACTGTTAAAATAATTTATTAGTTTTCCGTTTACCATCTACGTTAATATCCGATAAGTTTCTTTTCGTGAGATTCGACGTAACAAAAATGTTTTAAATCAATTTTTAAAAAAAATTTAATTCATTTTTATTTTTTCATTTAAAATTAACTTATTTCCATTGAAACCTTTGTTCATTTTCTTTAAATTTTGATTTGCTGCATTTTCAGATTTCTGTGCCATTAGGTTTAGTATCATGTGCAAAAAAGTAAACTAATTTCAGCCAGGTCCACAAACTTTCAAATAAGCAATACAGAAAACTGTTTGTAAAACTATAAACTGGAACTTTATTTTGTAGCAGAATTGTTGTAATCGCAAAATTTTTGAATTGCTAGAAACACAGCAATAGCAAACATTGCCGTCCACTAAGATTAATGTGTTGTATTGCACTTACTGCGTGCAAAGCACTCCAGAATTTCATATATGTGGGTCACATTTACTGGTAAACATATTAATCATTAAAATAAATGTAGACCAACGAGGGTGATACGCTATAAATCTCAGTATATACTTGAATATACTTTCAATAAATAACTTTTTGTTTCAACATTCATAATGTAAGGAGCCATAATATAAGACTGACGACCTCCAAATTTTCTGTGTCGTCTATAGATACCAAAGTTATCAGTGACTTAGAAACTATAGTCTTTCATTGGAAATTTAGTAAAAATCACTGTGTGCAAAAAATGTAAGTGTCTAGAAATTTTCAGTAAACTTATTCATACATAGTCATGCTTGTATCGACAGGTATGTCAGAGAACCATCTTACCCAAAAGACTGGGAATGGGTTAACACGCGTGGACATGCTGCACGGCCAGCAGAGGTGTGGTTATTGGCCTCCCGTCTGAAGAGTGGCCGGCCCATCCTGCTTGCTCGTGATCCCTGAGGAGTCGGCTTATTCCGATGTCATATCTTCCACTCCGCCATCGCCTCACTGCCATCTCTCGGACAGAACTACAGACGTGAGGACACTCGGGAAAGCAGATTACTCCACCCGGGGGACGAACGGAACGGAACCTACGCTTGTCGCTGGGGATTATACTCGACCGACTGCGGCGATACAGATTGCTTCTCAGTCTCTCTGCGCTCGGCCATAACATCTGCAGGCTTTTTGTCACACCGAATCTTATTCCTCGGTTGATGGGCGCGATCCTGTGTAGCCCAAAGTAACTCTTTTTTTTTTTTGTGCCATCAGTCTCTAGCGCTAACTTCTCCGTCTCAACATACCCCTTATAACCCATGTCTTCAATTATCTGCTTGATATATTCTAATCTCTGTCTTTATCTACGATCCTTTTCTTCTTCTGTTTCCTGCACTCACAAATTAACCAATACCGCACGTCTTAAAATATGATCACAATTCTCTCTCTTATTTCTATAAGACTCTTTTATCACCAATTTCTTTTCACACCTCAAAAACAGGTTCATTTCACACTTTATCTGTCCAGTTTCTTTTCAGCATCTTCCAACAGCTCTTCATTTCAAATAATTCAATTTTTCTTATTTCTGGTATTCCTAAAGCCCATGCTCCACATCCTCCAAGTGATGTACTCCACTTACAGAGTTTTAAAAAGTTCTTACTGAATCATAGAGAAATATTTGAAACTAAAAGATTTCTCTTTTTCATGAAGGCTCTTTTCGATAGTGCTATTCTGCTTTTAACATCATTCCTGCTTCGACCATTAGTTGTAATTTTACTTCCTAAGTAACAGAATTCGATTACGTCTCCTATCGCATCCGATCCTATTTTTATATTGAATCTACTATTATTGCTATCACTTATGCTACAGTTCATCACTTCTGTCTTGCTTTGGTTTACACATAGTCACATTACAGTATCAAGGCCCGCCCCATTTTTTTATTATTTAGTTAACTAACGTTTCTTTTTGCTTAAAGATTTATGAAAGCGATATCGATAGTAGCAGATCAATGTACGTGTATACTGACTGGGATTGCGAGAGAGTAAAGACTTTGCCGTACCATGCCATGAAATGCACGCGTGTGTAGTGGGAAACTGTGTAGTAGTAAAGTATTGTATGGCGCAGTGTGTGGACTCGTAAATGCTCAACTGTAAGCAAATGTTGATCATCGGCGTCGTGTCGGCGAAATAGAAACTGTGAATGATGTGAAGAGGAAATTATCATCACGTGTGAGGAACTACATTGTTGTGACTGCGTAGAGCTGTTACAAACTGATTAATTTTCAGAACTGAAGTAAACGTGACTAATTCATGTGCATGTTTCTCACTTGGTTAAAGAATCTGCAGTCTTCGGATATCTCTAAGTATTTGTGATGTGCTGCAAGTAGCTAATCAGTCGGTGATTAGAGTATTTTTTTATTTTTTACATACTACCGGGTGTGAATAAAATCTTTTCTATAATCACTACACTGAGGCGACCGTGGTCTTTTTTATTTTGAGATAGACGTTCCGATTGCCAGAGGCAGCAGTAATAATACTAGATAACTTTAAATGTGTCGTCATTAAATTTCAACATGGCTTCATTTCCAGAACTGCTTTTTTTTAAATTGCTTAACGTCTCTTAACAGCGAGGTCTTTAGAGACGGGAAAGCATGGGGGGGCAAGGGATGGGAAGGTATTCGGCCATGGCCTTTTGAAGGAAGCATCCCGGCATTTGCCTGGAGTGATTTGGGAAACCATGTAAAACCCAAATCTGGATGCCCGGACGGGGATTCAAACCACCGTCCTCCCGAATGCGAGGCCAGAACGCTAACCGTTACACCACCACCCTCGGTCCAGAACTGCTGCCTATCAGAGTATTATAATTCAATTTAACATAATATTTTGACAGTTCCTTCAGTATTTTGTTGATGCCATTGAATACCTTTTCGACATTTTCAGTCTGTTCTGCTGACAGGACAATGCCATCATCAAATCGTAGAAAACAGTTTTATTTTTTATTGTGTATTATCAATAGGCATGTCCTCATTTCCCCCTCTTTAAGCTTTCGCATAATCAAAAGTTTCCTTTGGCTTTGATCTAGTTATATTCGTTCACACTACTTCCTCTTCTCCAGAGGGAGTGAAAATATGATAATCAAGGAGACTATTCTTTAAAAATAAAATATTTGTGTGTGAAAGTTTACTCTCAAACAAGCAACAACAACCAAACAAAAAATAATTAAGAAGATTTAAATGGTTAATATCGCAAGTTAAACGCATCTCATGTTATAGGTGTGGCTTTTTTGTGTTTCATTACATTCTACGTAGAAAATATATCTCACCGTGGTAAATTCGATTTTTTTTTGAGACCATTTCAGATATTTTTGTGATGTTACTTGTCTGTCTATCTACTCGTGCAGCGACCATTCCATATTCCTCTGTGTTACTGACTATGGCAGGTCTCTGAGATTCTCTGCTCAGTAACGCGTAATGGGCTTGGTTAGAGTTTTGTGTATCTACCAGACTTGACTATGTGTCTTTCCATTTTTGAATTGTTCGTTTATAGCTCTGCTGAGACATGGTATTTCTGGTCACAACTCTCCAATCCTGTTTTGTGGTAACAGCCACTGATAGGAAAAGGAATACAAATTATTGCTACGGTTAATGTGGTAAAACTGTTACATTATAAATCCAATTACTTAAATCGCAAATTTTATGAAATTTCATGTTTACATGTTTAATGTCAACTTTTCAAAAAAAAATCAAATTATTTACACTTTTATGTGTACACGTAAATATTATCTTAAGTATGCTACTGCAGCTTCATTCGTGTAGCTAACAACTTAAATACGTTCATCGAATAATTCTTTCGCGCATTAGTGAGTATGGCGCGTTTTTTAATTGTAACTTCCAGCATATCCGTAGAAAGGGATCATTCCGTTTAGTTAATAATGTCATTCATCGTGTTAAATTGTGGTTGTAGCTTCAGGATACGTTTACATCATGGTGATGAGCGTCTTATGTCGAGATAATGCTCCTGAGGCAAGAGAACTTTTATTTCCCAAGCAAGCTTTTGAGTTTAAAACATGGCGGGCGATAAAAGAAGAAATACGACGTGTGAAAATGGAGATGCAGGCGCCGCTATGAAATGTTAATTAGGCTGTTGGACAGAACCACCTGTGGCTAGCCGGCGGACACTACGGTTCCAGATAGTAGACTGTAAAGTAGCGCCAAGCACGCAACAACCTAAATGATAACGCGTTTATTTCACACACCTACAGTAGTTCCTGTTCTGAGACACTTATTTCATATTTTGGAACCAACTATTTTAGATAGGGGTCAGGAATTTTTAGAGTTTTGATGCGCTACACCAGGACGTCCCGTGGCTTGGATTGCACGTTAAACTATAGGTCGCACGCGAAAGGAATTAACCTTCTACCTCTGATACAATGGCTTAGTATCCCTCCTTCGGGAGGATCCAACCAACCTTTGGGTTGTGGGCGAAGTTAGTTTTCAACATTCGCCTGTTTACCCCTCAGTGGCAACATCTGGAAAGATGAACTGGGGTGTAGAAAGGAGGCTTTCCCGATGTGTAATTGGAATGAAATATTCACGGGCTTACCGCCGGATTGTGTTGTGAAAACCCGATATTTCGATGACTAGCTCCCTCGTCTTCCTCAGGTGCAGAAACATCTGTCCTGATTGGCTGACCGACATATACTGATGTATCATTGAACTGGGGTTGATTCACCATTGTGTGTGTGACAGTGGTCCAAAGTATTATTGCAAGTGCGGATAATTGTGATAGTGTGGGTATTCAGAGTTGAGTTTTTTTCTGTTGCGGATGAGACATGTAGAAAGGAAGAGGGTGAAATCCAGTGTCGGCCCATTCAGACCCACTCTTCCGAAAGATACAGAGCGCGTCTGGCTTAATGTCCCCATCCAACGGACGAATAAACACATTTCATACGCACAGCCGATAGTCGTGGGATTTAATCCAGTACTTTGGTGCACAATCTGTTTACCAGAAATTTTGCATCACCACCTGTCCTACTCTGTCAGCCAAGTCATGATGAAAATTTCTTTCTCCACAGAGCCTCGACTATCGTAACCTGGTGCAGGTGCCGGGGACCACCATTGTAGCACAGCCAACTAAGTCAACGGTGCGGTCAGTGCTTTTATTTCCCTTTTGTAATGAAATGCTTTATGTAGAGATCCAACAAACCTTCGGGTTGTGGGCGAATTTAGTTTTCAACATTTGCCTGGCCTTAGGAAACACTGAATTTTTCTGACAATCGCTATTCCTCAAAGAAACACGTATCGCGGGATAAACCAAATTATACTATGAGCAGAAGTTTTCTCTCACCGCATTCCGTCTTAGCTTGGAATACCTTATCTAAATGACTGTCAAAGAACCTAATAATACAAATGTAGGTGGTAAGGCAAGTATACCACAACACGAGCACAAATCAGAGCGTCATGTTATACAGGGTGTTACAAAAAGGTACGGCCAAACTTTCAGGAAACATTCCTCACACACAAACAAAGAAAATATGTTATGTGGACATGTGTCCGGAAACGCTTACTTTCCATGTTAGAGCTCATTTTATTACTTCTCTTCAAATCACATTAAACATGGAATGGAAACACACAGCAACAGAACGTACCAGCGTGACTTCAAACACTCTGTTACAGGAAATGTTCAAAATTTCCTCCATTAGCGAGGATACATGCATCCACCCTCCGTCGCATGGAATCCCTGATGCAGCCCTGGAGAATGGCGTATTGTATCACAGCCGTCCACAATACGAGCACGAAGAGTCTCTACATTTGGTACCGGGGTTGCGTAGACAAGGGCTTTCAAATGCCCCCATAAATGGAAGTCAAGAGGGTTGAGGTCAGGAGAGCGTGGGGGCCATGGAAGTACAGTACATACTAACGAAACTAAAATGAGCTCTAACATGGAAAGTAAGCGTTTCCGGACACATGTCCACATAACATATTTTCTTTGTTTGTGTGTGAGGGATGTTTCCTGAAAGTTTGGCCGTACCTTTTTGTAACACCCTGTATATATACACATATATAAATTGTGTGTATGTGTGTGTGTGACAGTATGTACGCTTGATATTGACCATATCTGAATTCCTTCAACATCATTTTCAGTTTTTTTAATAACGGAGTCTGGAATATAGCGATCTGTACGATAATATAAACAATGAAACATAACCAATGTAATAATGCATTCTTTACCATTATTTATCGAATTATAGGTTTTTTTCGGGTTTTACGGCTGGTCGTCGTTGAGCTTGATAAATCCAGAAGAGGGTGGCAAATAATTCGGCCATTGTCTTCTCAAGGAACTATCGTTTATTCACCTGGAAATCATGGTAAACCGAAATCTGTATGGTTGAACGGGGATTTAAAGCCGCGTCTTCCCGAATACTTCAAGGAAGTGTAATATGATCACTTTTTTTCTTACTTTTTATAAATGATCTCGGAGACAAAGTGAAAAGCTTTTTAGATTGTTTGCTGATGATGCGGTTATTTATAGGGAAGTAAGGAATTTGGCCGATTGCTTAGAAATTCAGCATGAACTGGATATTATTTTGGCATGGTGCGCTCAGTGGCAACTTACGCTAAATTGTAAAAAGTGCAAAACAGTGAGCATAACTAACAAAAACAATCCAATTGCTCAGAAATACGAGTTAAACCATTCAGTTATTGATATGGTTGATTCTATGAAGTATTTAGGAGTACCAGTACAAAGGAACATGAAATGGGACTTACACATTAATTCGTTAGTAGGTAGAGCTAATTTTAGGCTGCGATTCATAGGTCAAATCTTGAAAAATTGTAATGAACAAAGGAGATAGCGTACAAATCTCTTGTACCTCTACATTTGGATTATTGTTGTACCATTTGGAATGCGTTTCGTAAGAGGTTGATCGACAGTAGAGAAAATACAGAGAAGAGCCGCTCGATTCGTGACCGCTTGCTACAGTCCTTATGAAAGCGTCACAGAACTGATTAGTAGACTAGGCTGGGAGTCTCTGTAGATAGACGACACACGTTTCGTTTAAACTTATTGGTAAACATGCGTACTCCCACTTTCACTTATGAGTGTTGTGAAATATATATATATATATTTTTTATCTACTTAACGTCTCTCTAACAGTGAGGTCTTTAGAGACGGGAAAGGATGGGGGGCAAGGAATGAGAAGGAATTAGGCCATGGCCTTTTGAAGGATGCATCCCGGCATTTGCTGTTGTTAAATACTTCGTCCACGAACCTATTTGAGCCGGAATAACAGGAAAGATAATATTAGAGAAATAAGGTGCCGCAATGATTCTTATATGAATTCTTTTTTCCCTCGTACCATTAGGGATTGGAATGCACAACAAAGAGATTAGCTTTGGTGCTGAGCACACTCTGCCACCCACAATTTTGTGAATTGCAGAGTATATATGTAGCTGTAGATGACAGAGCTCGTTTTTCGGAGAGTAAGAGTAGTGGAGGGTAGCCACTGCACTCTGGTACTGATTTGCGTTGCAGAGCACGTGGCGGTGCAGCATCTGCCGGCGCAAGCTGCAGTCGCGGGCGGCGGCGCCGGTGATAGCGCAGGAGTCCACGGACAGCCTGCTGGACGTGCCCGTGCTCGAGGCTCTCCAGAGGAGGCACTCTGACGTCAAGATCGGCTCCGGCAGCTCGCTCACCGTCTCTGGAGGTCAGTACAACCACTCTACAAAACACTACCTGCCGTGCCGTAAGTGATTTTTTGTGTTTATTTGTAAGTGCGGAGTCCTTTAAATAATTACCGATCTTTGTGAGAAAAATAGTTACGTTCTTGATACTGTTAAATTAACTATCGCATTCCAAGACAGTGAGTCAAAAATGACTTTACAACTTGAGAATGATATTGAAATTTATTGAGATAACATAAAATCAGTAGATGTGTTATGTTGTAGCAAACAACCCCATGTTTCACATAATAGTGTCAAGTGTCATTTTGATTTGATGTGACTACCATTTGTCAAAAATCCCGCAGGTAGTCAATTTATTCCCACACTCTTTGCAGCAAATCGGGCGTAACTTGTGCACGGCAACGTATATTCGATTTTTCAGGTCAGCCATATTGTTTAACAAGGGAGGAACATACACTCGATCTTTAATGTAACCCTAGAGAAAGAAATAGAGTGGTGTAAAGTCTAGGTAGCGAGGTGGCCATGTGATTGGCCCTTCACGGCCAATCCACCGACCTGGGAAGTGGTTATCGAGGAAGCTTCCGTGAGGAAATGAGTTGGTGCACCGTCTTGCTGGTAGTAAACCATTCCATCTAGGTCATCTTCGTCGGTATGTGGAATTAAAAAGTTCTCAACCATATCCAGATACACAATACCAAAGACAATTTTCTCCATGAAGAAGAAAGGGCCGTACACATTCAGTTTGCTAAGGGGGGGAAAAAAAAACACATTACCTTTGGTGCTGTCACGGACGTGTTCCAGGGTTGAATATGAATTTTCATTCCCCATACTCTGCAATCGTGGGTGTTAACCATGCTACTGACATGACATGTCGATTCATCGCTGAAGATTATTGTGTTCAGGAATTTCTCGTCGTCCTTTATTCGATGCATCAGTTCCGCACAGAATTCCCCCCGAGCAACCTTATCTGCAAAACTAATGTTCTGTGCCATTGTGAATCTGTATGGTTTCAAGTGTAAATGTCTACGCAGTTCTCGCCAAACAGTCTTTTGTGGAATGCCAGTTTCGTGAGACGCAAGTCGCGTTGATTTTTGTGAACTCCGGGCAAACCTCTCCCTAAACTGTTCGACTTAATAATCATCACGCGGGCGACCTGGTGATGTCGCAGTAAACACAACGTCTCAACGAAGTTCTAGATACAAGAGTAAATATTGGGCCTGTTTGGAGGTTCTTTAGCATATTCGGTGCGAAATTTACGCCGAAAAGTTGTTGCAGATTTCGTTTCACGAAACCAAACCACACAATGATCGCTCTCCGCACCAGTGAAAGTAGCCATTTTTACTGTGCACTTCGCTGGTACTGCTGATAGCTGAATGGTTTACTGATGCACTACATGCATGTAACTTGGGATGTTTTGCTTCAAGATAACACATCTACTGATTTTGTAAGTTACCTCAACGAATTTCTATATCATCACAAAGTTATAAAGTCCTTTTAGATTCATTCCGTACGGTAATTTTGTCTAAGCTAATTTCACCCAAAGATGCTTCTGAGGATGTAAGCAGCGGTGTAAGGACTCTTTAGATATGGATGAAATGGCCATCGGCATTATAACACTTGATATCCTCTCAGAAACTTTAGAGAGTGACTTTAATTTTATTGGTCATGCAGACATCTAGCTCAGTCAGAACACGTTTATTTCATAATTTCTGAAGAACTAGTAACTTCTATGCTAAGTATCGTATGTAGATGTTTTTATAAAGATTCATTAATGATTCTTAAGACTTTCGCGGCCGTCTTTGTACATGATTTTTAGCTTTACGGGCTATGCCGCGTCGTTTATTGGATTATCTATAGAAGACGTCAACGTATCTCATGATAACAATGTGCCAAGAAAATTCGCCTGTCTTCCATACATACGTGGTATCACTGACCGGATTGGGAAACTGTTTAAGCGGGTGGAGGTGCGAATCATGTATAAAGCTCATTGCAAACTTGGCCACTCCTTATATAGGGTAAAAGACAGATTACATCCACACCAGCTTACGGGTGTTTACGAAATCCCCTGCGGCTGTGGCAGTGTATACATCGGAAAGACAGGTCGCACAATGGCGGAGAGACTTAAAGAACATGTCCGCCACTACAAATATAACAACAGCGACAAATCTGCCGTCGTTCGCCATGCTATTAACGTCGGGCATGAAATAAAATTTCAAGACACGAGGCTACTGTGGAGAGATGCCTAATGTGTTCATTGAGCCTCTCCTTAACAGTGCGTCCTGTTTCCCCAATATATACCTTACTGCAGCTACAAGGAATTTCATATACTCCTGGTGTTTTCAAATGTTCTCTCCTGTTTTTAACGCTGGTCAGGATGCTGGATAATTTCCTAGGAGCCTTGTATACGGGACAGATATTTTTCTTTTTAAAGGCTCAATGGAAACATTAGGCATTTGATAAATAATGATGCAAGCAAGTCCGCTGTAGTTCTGCTTTCAGCTGATAGTAGCCATTCAATTTTAATCGAAAAGATCAGCATTATAGCCATTAAGAGCAGATGGTGGCCTAGGCGTATAAGAGAAGCGTTAGAAATACAAAAACGGCCGAACAACATTAATGCCGACAATGGTTTGCAACTTGACCATATTTGGTCATACGTGCTCCGGAAACCCAAGACAAACGGCCCCGTCCTACCGCCTACACTGGGCGCGGTGACGTCACCGTGGTGGTTTAGCACTTGCTTCCTGCTACTATATAAGGCGATAGCGGCAACTCACTGCCGTTCCGGACCCAGCGACCAGCTCACGGTGGTGGTGACGCTGCTAACCCAGCTAATCACCGCCCTAATGCCACGTCGAGATCAAGACAACAACAGACATCCATGACAACTGACGACTTAGCAAAAGACAATTCAAAAAAAGCAAAACCGACAGCAGTCATAGGGTTTTACCCTGGTACTGCATCAACAACATGGCGTAAGCCATACCGATGACGCTGTGCTGTGCTGTGCTGTGCACAAGCAGTCCTCTGATGAAAGCCACAGTAAGATGGCAGAAACGTTAGGTTTTAATAAATCGACGCGCCTCCACCCAGAGAACCAAGATAATACATACAGTGACCGCGGAAGCCTTCGTAACCACAGAAAAACGTATTCATTGGTGTTGAGTTTCTCGGAGGGTTCGGCCACCAAGCGACAATGTTTAGAATTTTTGTGCATTCCAACTCCTTATTTTCAGGAACTACAGTTAAATCTGAAATCCAAACTATGGAACGATCTCGCGTATTCAAACGAACCAAGCAAAGCCCGTAAAAACTCTTGGATTCCAAGCCGCGAACTTGGCATTTTCAAGGCTCTGATCGCTATGAATACATTACTCGACCCCGTAAAAATAATAAGCTGTAACTTTATCTCAGAGTTGCATTCTAAAACCAAAGTTCCTGATAAAACAAAAATTTCCTTTTTAAACAGGTGTGTTGATATTTTAAAATGACTTTGGTAGTAACGTGTACATCATCGTGTGCCCTACAGTTAAATGCATAATTTTTTTGGTACTTTATGTTAATCTAAGACATTTAGGTATGCTCGGCCAGAAGTCATCTTCAGCACGGAATGAGCTGAACCGTCATTTACAAACGGATATCCATTTTTTTCTGATAAAACACATTTATGAATGGAAGTTGACGTACTTTGGTTAACTGCAGTTAAAATTAAGGGGGAGGGAGAAATTATTCCACTCGAATGTCTGCCCTCGGAATTACATACCGCTTGTATTTCTGCTATAATACGATATTACCAAGGAGAGCTAATATCCATCTCCCGCCAAACTCAAGCTCATATTTCATAGAACCGTTCTGAATATTACCTGCGTAGCTCCCGGGTTCATTATTCATAGCAGTTCGCCGCACGTGCCGTGCCAGAATTTATCACGCGTCCTTGCGCGGGACGATGCTATACCGATGTTCAGACGGGAAACGAGACCGAGCAGCACACATAGCATTATCTTCGGAAAGGATAGTTGGCAATGGTAATTAGGGGGCGGCCATATTTCACTGACCGCGGAGTAGTCGCTGACAGCAGAGATAAATAGCCCCGCGGCGCCACTGTAAACAGGGCCAGGTGGACCCTGACGGCGATTGATGGAGCCTCTTCCGCCCGAGAGGTCGAGAGGCCGAGAAATCGAGTATCGACCGCAGGTGCGGCGCTTGCTTAAAGGAGGACGCCCCTCGCCGAGGACTTCATATTTTAGTCCGCTTTCGCCGCGGCGCGCGCCTCACATATGCTGACTGCGCGTTATTGCGAGGAACCTCCCTTTAACACCGACCGCTTGGCACAGCGCCCTTACTTGTAACTACTTTGTTAACTGCATCGCAGAAGCAGTAGCATTCTGTAACTGCCCGTTTTAACAAATGGACTCAATATATCGACGTTTTATCACGTCCTGATTTTTCTGGGACAGAGACTGTTCTAACAAAATGTTCTTTTCATCGTGCATTGTTACTACCACACGATCGTGAGTTGACTTGCAGCCCATTTTACAAAAGTAGCCAAACGGTGTATTATAATCTAAATTATAATAGTCTGTAAGGGGCGTACATTAATGACGTGAGGTGAAATGGGGGGGGGGCTGTCCAGCGTAATACCTCACCTGGGGGGTGGGTGAAAGGAAATCTCACGTGAGATTTTTTAAATTCTTGTAGGACTGTAGAGCTAAAAAAAAAGTCTACAAATGACACGAAAGTCGATTTTAGGGTGTAGTATTTCGTCCAAAAGTTGGGGATAACCTAAAAATAGGGTCTCAAAAAGTTACGAGATCTAATACGGGGGGAGGGGGGATCTCCATCAAAATTTTGGAAGGGGGTGGGGGGTCTGACCAGATCTCACGAAGTCTCGCCAGAAAAGGGGGGGGATTCAGGAATTCCGGACAAACACCTCACGTCGTGGACACCCCCGAAGCAGGCTGTGTTTGTCTATCCCTTTGTCTAGGGATCACGCAAAAACTACCAAAGCGCGTTAGATGAAATTGTCGTAGTTTGGTGTTAATTATCTAACTTAATATCTTCGGTATATCTTCCGACTTCAAGTGACCGCGTAACGGAGCAAGAAATGACAACTTCTTCATACCGAGAACAAACATGCGCTATAAGATAGATAGATCATGATGCATCTCAGATAAACCAATAGTGCAATCACGCTAAACCACAGAAAAACTTTACACTCCTTGGAAATTGTTAATAGCATTTTCTGACTCCGTAACTTTGCATATTTATTTCTACACTTTTTTAAAATATAGTTCGCTGAATACAATCAAATCATTAAGTCAAAGAGTAATAATTCTATAAGCGTAACGAAACTTTAGAATTTAACATAATGTGATGGTTATAAATATAGGTAATACTAGCAGTTACCCGCGACTTCGTCCGCGTTGAAAAGTATTGTAATATAAGATATTCTTGAGAGGTTTGGTTGCTTAGTGGTTAGGGCGTCCAACTGGAGATGGAAAAGTCCCCAGCATGAATTCCAGTCTTGGCGAGGATTTTCAAAGGTCCCTAGCTCGACCTTCACCTCTGGCATAGGTTAGTGTGTGATGTGAATTACGCCAGAATACTCACTTTGTTCTGATTCCGTGTTGAACTGTGGGTCCTCTATGTCCGGTAGGATTACTGGGTTACGTTAAGAGGCTACGATAGGGACTGATTCCGGAGACATAAAGAAGTCTTGTCACCAGGTCAATACGACCATACAGTTTATTTAAGAGCTATTTTTATTAGTAATAGTAGTAATAAATGTTGCAATAAAATAACAAAAATCTATTTATGTTCCACAACTACTTCACTGAATTGATAAAGCAGTAAAAATATTCAGTTTGTAAGGAGTATTTTCAGTTTAATATATCCGTATATACAATATTGAGGATTTGTCTCCTAGGTTTTGGCTATTTTCATAGCCCTAGTTTTCTTACATTTCTTTGAAAGATTTGAATTTCGTTTACCCAACATCTCTTAAAATTACTAATTTCATCACGCGAATAAAAATGAATATAGTTTTCATTAATGGAAGCTCAAAACGTCAAAATATTAGCAATACATTGATGGAATCGACTAAATATCAACAACAAAAAAATATTAACATCCAAACAGCAAATAAATACTTAAGTGGCCCAAGGACGTTCATTTCCATTACTAAAATTGCGATACTAAAAATGAATATTTTGATTTGCATTGAGTACTGAAAAAAATCTTTAAAAAAAGAAGAACTTAATTTCCTCTTTAAAAATTTTTTTTTTAGGATATATTGGTTCCATCAACAGAAATTTACATATTATAGTAGTAAGTATAGTAGTAATTGATTCTTTTATCCATAATAATCAGAGGTATTGCGGTAATGGTTTCTCTATCTCTGGAAACAACTGAATTGCCTATAGAGCAGTTTACTATAGTTCATTCGTTTCGATCCATTAATTCTGCGCTAAAATATAAATTTCAATATTAAAGTAGTAATAGATTGTTTCTTCATATTCGGTTTCTTATTCTGCGTACAGAATTGAATGACTACCGGCGAATTACCACTCCGCTTTTCCGCCACTCCACTATCTTAATAAAACATTGATAAATTTAAAAAATTTACTTCGGGCAACGCCGCATGGTTCTGCTAAATCGTCCAAGCTTAATATAGATCTTTTGATACAATATCGGTACAAAGCGATACATGATGTCACTAAAATGGCGCTCATGAAAGAAGCTTAATAACTAATAATGTTTAAGTTCTCATTCTGGCCCAGGCTGCGTTTTAAAATTACCGCTAGAAAATCAAAGCTTCTATCACTCGCACATTAATACATTCACTATATTGTATGTTAGTGACGTCATGAATAGCGAAATAAACTTGACTTATTATTAACGCAGTAAATTAAATACTGAATACGTCTAAACTACATTCAGCCGCATGAACTATGTCGTCAGCTTCATGACAGTTATTGAGGTAACGTAATTAAAAAAATTATGCTAAAATGCTTTTAACTTACAGTGTACAACGGAAAGTCCACAATTCTCTACGATCGTTCATATTGCAGGTCAAATGTACATCGCGATAAAGTGACTTTTATTGCTCTTGATTTAGTAAGGTGTATAATGAAATTAATTGTGATAGTAATTTATGATATACTAATTAGGAATTTTGATATAGAAAATTCTGTTACCACTCGAAATGTAGGTCCAGAAGATTTAATGTGTTGAGATGTGTTCATATCGTTTGATTTTGTAGCGGCAGTATTAGCAGAAATGTGGTTTGGTTGAAATGCTGCCTGGACCAGAATGTTTTTTGTTACGGCAGAAGGAATTTAGTTGCAATGCTCCGTGCAAATGAGGTGTATTGTGTTGTAAACGACTTTCAGTGTTACTTCATGAAACAATAAGTTTCTACATTGAATACATTCGTTTTAAGTGTAGCGTTCGATAGATATTTGCAGAATATTGAACAGTAAATAAAAAGCAGTATAATTCGTACAAAAATTCTGAACAAAAAATAAAAAGGATTAGTTAAGTTTTAAATTTCGGCAAAAATAATTTGTAATACACAGACTGTATAGTAACAAAAAAGAAACAGGAAATAACCGAGATTGAATGGAATCCTTTACATTTTTATAAATACGACATTTGGGGCATGACCATTTTGCACTTTCAGTGAACCGACTTTCGTGCTGGTATACTCATAGCATTTTACTTTTTTTCCAAGCTTTGATTTTTTATATTTATTATAACGCATATATTACGAACGAAATTATGGTGTAATATTTGATATGTCATAGTATTTTATGTACGCAAATGAAAACATCTCTTGACAACAGTACCTACCTTTCTTTTTTTAATTTAAGGTTAAGAACAGATTTATATTTCCTGCTTCAAAACTATTATTTGCCATTGCGTCAGTTTTATGGCTTTTAAACTAAACACAAACTTGCATTCTGAGAAGTAGTGTTTGCGATTTACTTAAAAAGCAAAGAGTAAACGTGGCATGGCTATCTACGAAGTAGGAAACTCTTTGTTGCTTCCGAATTGATATTAATGGCAATTTCTAAAAGAACTATGCGTTTTTGCGGGATAAAATCTATCCTATTGCACTTCGCACGCAATTAACTGACTTCATGCCAAATTTCATTTAAATATGTTGAGTTATTAAGGCGTGATTGATTGCCAACGTACATCCAAACACACATCCGAACTTTCTCATTTTCTCATTTATAGATATATAGATTACAAACACTTATGCTCTGCTACTAAGGGAAAGCTTTTATTTCTAGTGGTGTTTGGTTCTCAGTAATAAAGCGCAGTTCGTGTTTATTCCTCCCTCCTATGGCGAAACCGGGACTGACTGTTGAGTAGTAACAACTGGGTCTAATATCCGACGTTCGAGACTCCCTGTAGAGACATAGGTCTCGGTTTGCTGTAATTACTTCAGCATGTGTTTTTTCTATTCCGTGCCAATGAGCTTAATCGTTGCTGTAGTCACTGTAATGTCTATTAGTTCAAAGTACTGAAATTTAGAGAAAATGCTGATCTTTTCTGAGGTATCTATTATGTCCCCAAATTAACTACTTCAATATTGTAAGAACGAAGACTTTCCCGGCGTATGACTGCAATGTAGACTACATTACTTCAATATTGATCTGCAAGATTAGAGATACGATTACAGCTTGTTAAAAGCATCCGGTGGAGCTGAAGTTGTGGTTACGATTCACAGAGTGATGGTAACTATTGTAAACTACAATTTCAGGAAAGTGATTAAATTTCACCAAAATATTGTTGGAGAAATACAGAAAAGTAATACCAGCCCTGGTAGCATAGTGACTAGAGAGCTGTCCTTACGCTCTGAGAATCACTAATTCGAGCCCCCCCTGTGGAAAAGATGCTTTTAATTAAGTGTCGTATTTGTTCTGATAATACGGCCGATGAAATAACAAATACGAATGGTCAAAAAGGAAAAATACAAACTGTGAATAGCTGTATTACCAAAAAAAAAAACCTAACGTCAATTTAAAAACAGAATCGTATTCGATAATTTATGTACGACTCACTGTGCGTAATAGAACATTGGGAGCGGTTCTAAAAGTACGTTGAAGAAAGTTAGTATGTCATAGAAAAATATTGAGATTTTCAACAAAAAACTGTTTTCATGATAGATTAACTAACCGAATCTCGAATTTTGTATCATCCGATACATTTTTTATTTTTTATCGAAAAAGTTATGTGCTGTAGAATCAAATTTGTTAAATTACACCTTTAACTAGTATGCGAAAATAGTAAAGTCAAGGATGGTCGCCATAGTTTCCTTGTAACCTTGCATTACATGCCGCCAAAAATTATGAAAGACTTTTCTCATGAGTATTTTCGAAATAAGGGGAGAGTTAGATCATTTTATGGCCATTCTAGAAAAACCGTAAAATTCCTGGAGTTAAAAAAATGGAAAATTTTGGAGGTGATTAGTTGCCGTCTTTGATTTGATATCAGTGAAGATTATTTAAAAAGATATTAAAACTTCATCACTATACCCGTTTGATTATTACTATCGTGTTATGGGTAATAATAAATAAAATATTGCAATTACAAATTCCTGGGCTATTGGATTCAGAAATTATAAGATTGTAACAGACAGACAGACGGAAAAATGACTGTTGTTTCCAATGTTTTCCATTCCGTTTTTTCATTAAAACTGTATAGAGCTCTAAAAAAATTTGTTGTGTTTGTTTGAGTATCACATTGGACTTATTTACACGTGAACTGCAGTCATCTCAGCAACCATGCGACTAATTGAACGGTATACGTACCCACAGTTACTACTTCAAATCGCCGACCAATCATACGCCACTTCAAACATCCAAAAATTTGTGTTAGTACCTTAGAAATCACTACGTGCGGTATAAATGTCTATTCTTCAAAAGGTTTTTATGATTTGGATAGTTGCGATTTCATTTACAAATATGCTAATGTGTTGCTGAACAACGTAGGCTGTCGCCACCTCTCGATTGCCTTGGCTGCCCGTGGTAGAGGAGATGGGCCACAGGGTAAGGGTCACAGGGCTGGGAGCGAGCCTATCGACCGGGCAGCGGGTCACCGCAGGTGTGTGGCCTAGCAGAGGAATGTGCCCTCCGAACTGCTGGCCTACCATCAGGACACGGGAATACTGAGGAGACGGGTTTTAAAGATAGCGCTTCGTTGGCTTAGAACACTGCAAATTATTTGAGCTGTGAAGGCTTCAATCGAAAGAATAAAAAATTATAAACAGTAGCTTAAACTTCTTACGCATAAGACATTTGAACCAAAGCCTTAATTTTTACTTTGTTCCTATGATTATTTTTTAAGTTATTAGTCAACGAGTCAACGGCGGCACTGCTACCCTTTTCTCAAAGCGATTCGGGCACTTTTCGAACCTCACTTTTTTTCGGAAGTATTTATGCTACATGTCTCAAATTTCTGTTACGCATAGATATCAGCAATATTAGCAAAAGTACTAAATTTTATTTCGTTACTGTTCTTAGTTCGGTTGTTATTAAGATGCAAACTACAGCTATTTTAACACTCACTGACTGCCTGACTGATGATCATCAAAATTCTAAGGCACTTCCTGTAGCCGCAGAAATCTGAAATTTGGTACACAGAAAACATTTTACCCATATATTACAAGAAAAATCTGAAACTCGTAAATTTCCATATACCTACGCTCTTACCTACCCCTAACATGAAATCGCTTTCTATCCTAATTACTTTATAAGCCTCAGATTTTCACTGTAGAGTTAGCTTATGATGTTTAACTAATGTGTTTATTTTTCTTCTTTCCTTTTCTTACTTTTGAAGTTATTGAAATACAAAGTTTTATTTCGGCACAAAACCCCGACATCAAAATTCCACTGTACTTCCAGCAATCCTAGAAACAAGTAATTTGGTACACATATATATTTTCATCCCTAAATCATATGAAAAATCTGATATTGGAGTTTTTCCCCGTATTTATTTAATTACAATCCCAAACATGAAAAATTCTGGCACATATTTGCGGCTTAGTTACTTTGTTCCGGATGAGGCTATAAACCTGGGATTTCGATACTATATAGAGACAAGCAATTTTAACCAAAGCCCTTAATTTTACTTTGTTCCTATGGTTAGTATGGAAGTTACTTGTTATTTTTTTGAGGTGGTAGTTAAACCAGCGGCAATGTTCATTGCTCGGTTACGACGCAAATTAATTGTTTGCAGATAGGTGGGCATTGTTGGTAATGGTATTGCTGATTTTCCCTGTATTTACTGAATGGCAACACAAACGTGAAACTTTCCGGGACATATTTGCCGTTTAATTGATTTGTTCTGGATGAAGCTATATGCTCAAACCATCGAACCTGTCTCATGAAGAGAAACAATTTCCAAAATATTTAAAAACAAAAGAAAGTGTGGGGATGTGTGTGTGTTTTATTATTTTTTTATTTTTTTTATTTTTTTTATTTTATTTTTTTAACATCGAAGCGAACATTTTGTTTATATGAGAAATACGAGTGCCAATGTAACCTAACAAAACAACTTAGATAACTGGCTTTCTTTTCGTACGAATCGAAAATGCATATTTACTACTGCCATGAATGCATAATTTTACAGGTTGGTTCAGGCCTCATTTCCACGTAAACACTACCTCGCTTTCTTTTGGTACTAATCGAAAATACATATGCGCCATTGCCATGGATGTATAATTTTACAGCTTGGTCCAGGATGTATTTTCACGTGAACACCTGATATAGTTTGTGGGCAGAAACATGGCCTCATAACAATCAACTTCGCCATATGGCATATTTTCTTCTTGGGTCACTGGCGTTGCGTCCTAGCCTAGATCATCAAGTTTAACTAATATCTTAAATTTTAATTTGTTCCTGTACTTAGTTTGGAATTTACTAATAATTTTGTTTATGGTGGTATTGAAACCAACGGCAATTGCTCGGCTACGGTGCACACTCACTGTTGTTGGTAACGTATATTGATGTCTTAAATTCTTAAATTCTTAAATGTTCTTATCCAGTGATTTTCAAATGGAATAATTACATTTGAGAGGCGATTCAGAATAAGCGATAAGCTTACAATAAGAAATGAGATCCCACAAAAACAATTCTTGTAAAAATAGGCCAAGTCTCGTGTTCATGTAGTGACAAAAAGTTATGAGATCTTCTGAGCGAAGTCTACACTTTACAGCGTGTATTCACTTCACTTTATGAAACAGAATGGTTTCTCTCGGTATCATAGCTCGTTTATTTAGGATAAAAAAATATGATGACTTGGCCCTTATGCATGTCATAATTTTTACTTAAATTGAGGGCATAACATATATACTTGTCAAATTCGAAAAAGACGGAGGGAAATCTTGGCTTTTACGTATTTATAAGTTTGATAAAGCAACACATTTAAGGTATTTGTGTACGTTAACTAAAACATGGCGTGCATAATGGCCAGTCATCATATTTTTTTATCCTAAATAAACCATCTATCATACCGTGAGAAACCATTCTGTTCCATAAAGTGAAGTGAATACACAATGTAAAGTGTAGACTTGGCTCAGAAGAAGATCTCAAAACTTTTTGTTACTACATGAACACGAGACTTGGCCTATTGTCACAAGAATTGTTTTTGTGGAATCCTCTTGTTACAAAGTTACTCAAAATTGCTAGCTGTGATGCTTAGCGCTAATACATTGTACGTTACGCGTCCACAAACCTAAAATCAGATAACATTTGCGAAGGGGTAAAAAAAAAAATTACTTGTTTTGCTTGTGCTGTCGGGCTTGAGTAAGTCCGGATCTGCCGCACGTCAATAAACAAAGGAGTCAGACCCGGCAAGGTTTGTTATGAAATCTGTTACTGCCTCATCATATATTTTATTTCTAATAGATATTTTTTTAACGAGCCATCTTTCTCACCATCAAACTAAACCAAAATCGATAAACGAGATATTTTTTAAACATTAAGATCTTTATTTTGGTAACATCATTACTTAAGGAAAGAATTTTTATAAATTCGACCCGTAAATAGCAAAATTATGAGCAATCAAGATCCGATGTATTCTTTAGTTCAGAGTCAAACTGCTAGGCTTTGCTGGCGTGGGTAAAGAATGATCACATTACAGCTACACAGCCCACCACTTATCACAGAGATATTGATAAACTGTGTGTGTTTTCTGGTGTCAGAAGTGTAATGTCTGGTTTTTAAGACGTTATTAAAATTAGAATGAAATAATGAGATGCATTCATTAATAAGTTAATTTGTAAATTAATCCCGGGTAGGCGCCAAGAATGGAAGTGTTCACTATCCGAGAGAAGCGACATTCCAATTCTGAAATACTTTTTATCGAAGCAATTATACACAAATCTTCATCTAATCAAATGATATACTGGTACATTGGAAAGGAAGTTATTGAAAGCAGGGTTTACAACACCTATTATTTTCTTTGAATATAAAATTGATTGGTTTATTGAACAGAACTGAATATTAAACGTTTCTTTTGAACAATTTAGAGCATGATGCTCATCTCAGAGCGTTGCCTAGGTTGAATGACGCAAGAGTGTCTATACATCGTCGGCGTTCTTTACCGTACCAGATGAGTTGCGGAGAAATCAGACGGACCCTATTAATCAGCTGGGCGCAAGGTCACTTGACGAGCTAGCTCCCCGCAGGTAGTCAGTGACCTCTCCGGCAATCTCCCGTGGTGCGCCAGTGCGGATTGTTTGCTGGCCAGAAACAGAATGTCTTCTCTCCCGCTTGTTCGCTCCGTTGAAAACTTGCAGGCTCCCGAGTTTTAGCAGACGCGGGAAATTTCAGCGAGTCGCAGCGTTTGGCGGGTCGTCCACGATCTCCATTGGCGCTCCTCATGCAACATAAAAAACTTATGGTTTCTAAAAGTTCGTAACACACAGTTTGATTCGCTGGTTCCCAACAGAGGTGTTCCACAACCTGACTTTTTCTCCGAAGCATCGTTTCTCAAGTTTCAACTTTCTACTGTACCAGGAAATCCGCATTTCGGCAAAGTCCTTATACTGTCCTTTGAATTTCATTGAATGCGTAAAGCTTTTAACTTTACGGCCTGCCATAAATCGTTCGGTCTTTCAGCGCAGGTATGAGTCACCTGGCTCTCGCCGATGCCAAAGAAACGTGGAATTCACACGCATAAATTTCCCATCACCAAGGGACATTACAGGAGCTTTTCGACTTTTTTCCTTTTGGAAACACTTTATCATTTATAATCGTTTCGTGAGATGTTATAAGTGTTTTGTTACTTACCTAATTCAGTTAACAAATAAAAAAATTGCTACAAACGAGCCGGTTCTTATTTCATGCTACTACAAACCACCAACATCGATATTCATCCAATATCATTCCCGAAATTTTCGCATGGACCAACTAACAATTACTTTTTTTGTAAGATGAAGTAAGTGCGACTGCGTAGCTCAGGCGGTAGAGCTCCTAACCACGGCCCGGGCGACCGGGGTTTGATCCCCGACGAAGCCGAGGGTCTTTCATCGAAGTTGAACGTCCGTAACGGCCCTCCGGGCCACTCAGCCTGCTAACTAATGAGTACCATGGGGGAAAGTCCGGAGGAAGGCAAAAAAAATGGACGGACCACGACAAGTCCACTCTAGTGCCTAAGGCAGGAAATAGTAATGCGGAGCTCTACCTCCGCTAATCCTAGGAGAATACGGGTTAAAGGCTGTGAAAACCCACTGCCTTTACCTCTAAGATGACGTAACCCATTGTTTGATGAGCTGTACCAGTCGCATTGCAAGTGTAATGTGTTTATTGTAGCTGTTGGTTGCAGGAGGCAGCAGCGGCCTGGCCCCTCCCGCGGTCGCCGGAGCTGCGCCGGCACTCGGACGTGTCCCCGGCGTCCCTGAAGGAGCTGGAGAAGGTGGCGGGCGACAGGAGGGAGGAGCTGCGCTGGGAGAGGGAGCTGGAGTGGCGCCAGCACCGCTCCCCTCAGCAGGAGAGGAGGCCCTTCCCAGACGACCGCTGGACGGTCAAGGGACAGCAGCCCGCCCCAGGTCAGTGCCAATACTCATAGTCTCCTTACGGTAGCAAATGTGTAAGTGATAACCATGAATCTGCAAGCTAACGGTCGCGGAAGAATCCTATTCACTGCAACAAAACCTTCGAAGCGAAGCACCTTTGCCCTGCACTAGGCCATGGGGAACTTAATTGAGATGGTGCTGCTATTGCTCGATTCGAAGACGTCATTGTACTGTATCTATTTTAGCATATCGTCAGACAATAACTTAACAGAGGGGAGGACGCCGGTTCGAATCCCCGTCCGGGCATCCAGATTTAGGTTTTCCATGGGTTCCCAAATCACTCCAGGCAAATGCCGGAATGTTTCCATCAAAAGGCCATGGGAGAATTCCTTCCTATTCCTTGCCCCCCCATCCTTTTCCGTCTCTAAAGACCTCGCTGTTAAGAGAAGTTGAGAACTTAAAAAAAAAACTTATCAGAGCCTGCAGAAGCGGTCGCCCAAATTGCATAGGTGTCCAGCCAGTTTTCGCGTCCTTCGTATGTTGGTTTCGTGTCTTCCACAATGTTCTATCGTTCTACTCTTTGTAAGCTGCTAAGTAGTGTGTCTCTTGCTACGAATGCTGCTTTGACATATGTAGTGGAAGTTTCGTTGTGCGGCAGCTATTACCTTCAAACTTTCCTGTATGTGTAGAAGGAACGAGGGGATTGCGCGCCATAATACTGTAGTGGTCAGACGCAAGACACCGCTGGATATACACAGACGGAAAAAAAAATCCCAACACCAAGAAAGACTTGTGTTAGATAAACGAAATTTGGTAGGCGTGTTTATACATCTGAAAGATGACATCGATTCAAATTTCGCGCTTCGCGCATAAGTGTGGCGCTAGTAGCGCTACTCAGAGCTTGCAAATCAGGTTTGCTTTAAATACGCGCTGTAAAGTTTGTGAACGTTATTTACCGCTGAGATTTGACATAGTGAGTTGATGTTAGCCAAGAATGCCTTTAAGAAGACGAAGAAGCCATTATCAACAGCTCACCGAGTTTGAACGAGGTCGTGTAATAGGGCTACGAGAAGGTGGATTTTCTTTTCGCGATATTGCAGAAAGACTTGGCCGGAATGTATCCACTGTGCATGATTGTTGGGTGCAGTGGTCAAGGGATGGTACTGCCTCAAGAAGACCGGGTTCCGGGAGGCCACGTGGCACTACTGAGAGGGAAGACCGCCGTATTCGGCGTACAGCTGTGGCGCATCGTACTGCGTCTGCGGCAGAAATTCGAGCTGCAGTTGGTACCACAGTGACACAACGAACTGTTAGAAATCGGTTACTTCAAGGACAGCTCCGAGCCAGGCGCCCTGTAGCGTGCATTCCACTGACTACAAGCCATCGCCGTTTGCGACTCCAGTGGTGTCAAGCCAGAGCTCATTGGAGGACGGAGTGGAGATCTGTTGTGTTTTCTGATGAAAGCAGGTTCTGCCTTGGTGCCAGTGATGGCCGAGTGTTGGTCAGAAGGAGGCCAGGGGAACGCCTGCAACCAAACTGTCTGCGGCCTAGACACACTGGACCTACACCTGGAGTCATGGTCTGGGGAGCAATTTCCTATGACAGCAGGAGCACTCTTGTGGTTATACCAAACACACTGACTGCAAATTTGTACGTCAGTCTGGTAATTCAACCTGTAGTGCTGCCATTCATGAACAGCATTCAAGGGGGAGTTTTTCAAGAGGATAACGCTCGCCCTCATACCGCTGTTGTCTCGCAACGTGCTCTACAGAGTGTCGACATGTTACCTTGGCCTGCGAGATCACCAGATCTGTCTCCAATTGAACACGTATGGGATATCATTGGACGACAACTCCAGCATCATCCACAGCCAGCACTGACCGTCCCAGTATTGACAGCACAAGTACAACAAGCATGGAACTCCATACCACAAAGTGACATTCGAAACCTGTATGACACAATGCATTCACGTTTGCAGGCTTGCATTCAAAATTCTGGAGGTTACACCGGCTATTAATTTAACAGTATTTCACATTTGAAATGCATTTTCTTGAGCTTAAATTAACCTGTGATCTTGAAAATTTAATCAATTAAACATGTTAACTTGACAAATGCATTGTCCAAATTTCATTACTCTACAATAATTTTTTCTTGGTGTTGGGATTTTTTTTTCCGTCTGTGTACTTTCGAAGTACATTTAACGGTGTCGTGCTGATCCAAGGTGTATTACGACCTAATTTATGTTTGAAGATATTGGTCCAAGCTGTGTTACAACGGAATTACTGCTTATAAAAAATACGACTTGCGATTAAATTCAGCAGTATTATGACGTCATTAGTGAATAATGTTGTAGCGGAATAGCGATCTCCAGTAGACCCGGGACAAGTTCCCATCTGAAGTTATCACTTAAAATTTGATCAAAAATGATACAATACTGCAATAAATTTATTCACTCAACAAAAAAATTAGGGGCTCTTTCCAATGTCAAAGCATTACTTGGCATTAATAAATAATCAAGTCACCGTCATTGTTTTATCGTGTGGTATAAAGGAATAAATGTAACAATAATTGATAGTACAGTGAGAATTAATTGCAGCACTATGAATCAGTGATGTAGTCAAAATACATCATTCTCTATAGCTTAACCATGAGTTGCTTAGTGTAAATTTTCTTGTATGTTGTCCCAACGAAATCATAACTATGTAAAACACTTTTTTTTTTTTTGCTTACGGCTTTATGCCTCGTCAACTACGTCACTAGAGCCGCGAAAGGACCAGAGGCTAGGAACGGGAAGGAATTCTGACATGGCCTTTGGAAGAACTATCCCGCCTTTCACCTGGAGTGATCTCGGGAAACCACGGAAAACCGAAATCTGGATGTCTGACTGGGATCTCAACCTGTGTTCTTCCGAATGAGAGGCCAGAGCGTTACCGGCCACCCACCACGCTTAGAATATGTGAAAGAAGTACGCTGAAGTTCCGATCACATTGACCAGACGTGGTTAATAAAAGCAACGCGTGGATAGCTACATTCGTTTCCGCTGTAACGTTACATTCGTTTCCACTCTATCTCATTGCGCCTGCTTGAAGGTTTCAAGGCGAGCACACGAATCGGCCAAGTGCCTCATTATAGAGAGTGCTGCGCCCTCGTCTGTTCTTAACGAGTACTTTCAAAGACACAGTATTTCCAACAGCGTCGCACCTGACGATGGCATTCAAAGAAAAACTACCTATATATCAGTATCCAAAAAATTGCTCACTTTGTAAAATTGACTTATACTTTTGTTAATGGACTGCGATTTCCTTCCAGTAAAAAATTTTTCTGTCATTTGAAAAAAATCAAACGTCTGCAAGCAGTACCAAATATAAATAGTGTCATCGATCATTTCAGCGACTTGTCTCCACGAATAGCACATTTTTCTAAGTGTATACCTATTGTAATATTTAACTGCAACGCAAACAAAATTTGTCAAAAAAGCTAAAACACTATACGAAACGCCTAGATATAAGGAACAAAGAGACGCACACATACATTAAGACTGGATCATACTTAGACGGCAGAAATACGCTTCTAAAATCAACATATGGTACAAAAACCAGAGATTTCTTATTTCTTTACTAATTTTTTTAAACGTGTCAGACAAACACGATAACGCAAGACAGAGATGATGATACCGCGCAGTATATCGACTAATCTGTTTTATGCTGCTAACAGATGCGATCAGAATCTCCGCGTAAATCGTTCTACAATTAGTAACTTATGTTTCCAATTGTAACTGCAACAACATTCGGTCGATATATTATAAACATGAAGCAAAATTTTCAGAAACAGGTCGACTCACCTATAACGGTAAAAACAGCAGTTTTTTTAATTATTGCCTTATAAAGTTTATTTATCTAGCTAGCTCTATAAAACTAAACCATTGTATATCTGATCCAGTAAAACTCAAAAACCTACTGAGCAGATTTCAACGCTATTTTCACCTCTTAAAAGCTAGGTTTCAGCCTTGAAATGTGTGGAATGTCTTGTGTTTCTGAGTTTCATGACACTGAGGCAGTATTTCTGAACGTATCGTTAGAAACACCAAAAATGGAAACTCTAGATGTTTCCCACACCACATCACAACAAAATTGACACATTTCGTCAAAATATTAAGCCAGATACAAGTTATTTCCTTAGATTTGGGGGATTCAATTTTTAAGCGCCATAGATGGCCGTATTGAATGCGAAAAGTTATGTAAATTAATATCGCCCACTCTCTCAGTCAGCACAATTACGATTTATCTGACTATTGCCTTTAATTTACAATCTCTCAGAACTATAATGTGGAAACAGTTTACGTTAATACCTCTGCAAACAAACTTACACACTTCGACAAAATACAATTTCATATACCGGTTCTTTCCTTAAATGTGCGGTATTCACTCCATACAAGACGCAACTGGCCTATCTCTGTAACATTAACCATTGTTTAACTGATGGTTTTAACACGAAGGCCTTTAGTGCTTACGTTGGTATTTGATAGTAATATAGATCACGATACATTCTGCTCTAATATAGCTTTCATTCTTCCTATTATTCAGTATGTTATTTGATATTTCATTTTCGACATTTGCAGTCCGTGCAGGTGAAATATCTGGCGTTTTGAGATGAAAGTAGGCTCAATATGTTCACAAGAATTAATATATAAGCTGATGATTCTTAACATGAATACAACTTTTTATCAAAACAGTTAAACACAACTGTACTTTTTTATATATATTACTGTACTTCGCTACAAATTCTGCATTATACAAGTGAGTTTCTCACATAATCTAGGTTTTATTCATTTTATAATTTACTCCTATTGTACGGTTTAGTAAAGCATGATATTTGCATGCGGGCAAGAGCTTTCTTGTCCTTGAAGTTAGAGATGACGCACTTATTGGGAGGGGAAAAGGGGTATGGTGGGAAATCGCTCCCGGAGCATGCGCTCATTCCCAATTAAATGAAATTCAATTCAGTTTCAACGTGAAACTCGTAAGTGAGCGGCAGAGCTCAAGCCTGGCATTCAGGAAGACCTGGATTCAAATCCCCGTTGGGCCATTCAGTTCTCGGTTTTCCATCATTTACCGAAAATCACGTCAAGTGAATGCCGGGATGTTTCCTTCCCGTTCCTGTCCAGCAGTCTTTACCGCGGAATAGATTTTAATTTCGAATTCCAGCGTCATAAGAAGTAGCATAACGAGATAATTTTCAGCTCCAGCGGCATATGAGGCAGTATAGTGAGACACACCCAATGTTTAATAGTCTCATAATTCTGTCAAAATCGATTCAGCAGTTTTCAGGTATACATGGTTAATTATTTTCAAAATAAATGCGTTGTAACCTCTTAAGATATGCGTCAGATCTTAACTAGTACTCCAAACCATTCAGATCCACAGTCTGTTCTAGTAACAGGACAATGTCATCACCAAATCGTAGCATACTAACTTTTCTTAAGCTGCATTCATCTTTTTTTTTTACTTCATTTAATGTTTCTTCTACATACAAGTTGAATTTTACCGGGTATATACTATAACCTTAACTGAAGCCATTTTTAACTGATGCTTTTTTTTCTTTTTTAAATGGCATTCGGCTACTGGGCCATACAGCCAGCTCAATGTGATTTGTTGCTATTGACACAAGGACACTACAACACGGTCAAGACATTTGCACACACACAACACTTAAACACCCATGCCCTCAGCCGGACTCGAACCGGCGACCTTCGGCACGCGGAGCTAGCACTATAGCCCCTACGCTACCGAGGCCGGCGTACTGATGCATATCTCTCATGATTCTCTACTTTCCGTATAACCTTGTTTGCTATATAGACTATATTCTTCCATCTTGATATTTTAGACGTGATTCATTTAAAATTTTGAACATCTTTTCCCCTCCGATCTTTATCAAATGCTTTTTCTAAATCCACAAATGCGATAATGATCTGCCCTTCAAGTATTAGTCTCAAAGACAGAATTACTTTAGATCTGCAACGGTCTTTCCTAAACCCAAACCTATCTTTCCCTACCATCTCTTCTCCCATCCTTTCTAATATTCTGTATGTCATCAAGGACGATAATTTTAAAGCATGTGATTTTAGACTTAATAGTGCGATAATTCTCACATTTGAATGCTTTTGCTTTCTTCAGAAGTGTGAAGATACTACTTTTTTAAACAATCAGTAGGAATCTCTCCTGTTTTGTAAATGTTTGATATCAGTTTGAATAATATTTGAATTTTCTCTTCTCCTCGAGATTTGAGAAGTTCTGCAGGAATCGCATCAGTTGCAACTAACTTATTTACTTTCAAATCATTCAAAGCACTGTCAAATTATGTCCTCAAAACATGATCTCTTAAATCGTAAATGTCGACATTGCCTTCTTTTTACAATACAGTGCTGTTCAAATCATCACCATCATACAGATTCTCTACTTATTCCTTCCAACGGTTAGCTCTTTTGAGCTTTAAAGAGGCTTTGCAGCAGCATCATTAATGTTTTTAAATCTTTTCTTCATTTGTCAAAAATTTTGCTTGATCCTCCTATAGGCCATAACATTTGACACTATGCGCAATAATAAATTAAAGGAATATTAACTATGGCACAAGACAACAACTGCTACATAAACAGTTACATATACTATTACGAAACAGTACTGTAGATGATACAGACTGTAACGGTCCAATCCTCATGATTACAAGAAGTCAAGACGTCTTCTGGTTTGTATCATCACAAAACTAACAGTTTCCGAAATAAATAAGACTTATCGGTGATTAGTTTCTCAAGTCTCAGACAGGTTGAGTCACTTCCAAAATTGCGGATATAGTTTACAACTGGAATGTCTCTGATCCAAACCAAAAGTTACACGGTCGTAGGTGCCGTATTGCATACCAGAGCAAGAAATTTCAACATAAATCAGAGGTGAAATTTGCTTGAGAAACTGTGACAACGATTACACATTGTAGAACAACCGATATCTTGACGGGAAGACACAATACATCACACTCATCTTTTGCTAAAGAAAGAAAATTGAAGCATTTGAAATATGATGATATAGATGAATGCTGAAAATTAAGAAGACAGATAATGTACGAAATGGAAGTGTTTTGGAAATGATGGGTGGGGAAACGAGTTTGTGAAATATTGTTACAGAAATAAGAGACAGGATGGTGGGTCACATTTAAAGACTTGCGGGATTGGTTAATTTGTTAGTGGAGGGAACAGTCGATGAAAAGAATTGTAGAGGTAGACAAAATAAGAATATATAAAACAGATAATTGAAGGTGTATGTTGTAAGGGATATGTTAAGATGAAGAGGCTAACGCAAGATAGGAACACGTGAAGGTAGTCATCAAACCTGTCGAGAGACTGATAACAGCAAAAAAAGAATATCGTATCTTAAAGTCCTCTAATGTAGGCTATCCATTGCAAGTTATTAGGAATAAACCATTCACTTATAAGGAAATATACTTAACCTTTTCTGTTGTATAAATTAGTTGATCCCTTAACGTTTTAATCAATATTATTCACTTCGGTATGCACTTTAAAATATTCATTTTTTCCAAAGTCGTTCGTTTACTAATCTGTACCTATTAAAACATTTCTACGTATTACATGATAGTTTCTCTTGTGCGTAGCTGATACAATCTTTATTTAACCGAGTCGCTCTTATTTGTGAATATTTCTTCAGCCACCTTTATAACTGCTGAAACCTTCAACAATTTAACCACTAAGTTATCTCGACTCTTACCTCTCTTCTCGACTCTGCTCATTTATTCCTTGACATCTTGTCGCATTACTCTGTGTCTGTCATACACCCTGCATCACAGTACCGTTAGTAATAGTATTCACAATAATTCTTACATTCATGATAGTAAATTATTATTACGATCAATATTGTCTACCTGCCGTAATTAAAAGGGAAAGCAAAATATTTCTTGTGCTTTCAAGAAACGTTTCCTTGACCTTCTAAAAGAAAATATCTATCAAATTGTTTTGAAAGATATCACCTTCATTGATGTGTATTAATCAAAATGATTAATGATTTTTTTAGAATAAAAACACCCCTAAAATAACAGAAATAACAAGTATCTGTCATTGACACACATATATTCTTCTTCTTGCAGAATATAGTTTGTACTCTACTCGTGCTTGAATTCCTGCAAACAGAAAACTCTTTTGCTGAAGCACCAGTGCGTAAGATGAATAAAAACGTGGTAGCAAGCTGTTGGAATCCTATTACGCAGTTAAATATCAGCTGATTCTGTTTCGTAAACTAGTTTCTCTGTGAACGAATGAAATAAGAACAATTTTTCATATTTGCGGCTTCAAAAATTCGCATTTATTCTAGATACGGTCGGATTGTGGTGCGTTACAGGACTGGACATGACATCTAGGGGGATTCAGTTAACTGACTTCTTATGCCTTTAATCTGTAGAGCCAGTCTCACGTCCTGTCTTACGACTGCACAAGCGTTCATATGGTAACCCGCTGTACTGGCCTGAGTGTGTCTTTTATTCCATCGGCTCATTAACAATTTTGTTTCTTCATTCACCACTATATTGAGCATACTTTAATAAAGAATTCATATGATGTATCAAGTAAATGGCACTAATCGTTGTATATATTTGACAGTTCGGTTTCGTTTCATCGATTTTTTTGGCAGGTTTAGCTGAGGTTTAAAAGATGAAACACTAGTATAAGTGGAAAGGAGGTGTTCTTACTTTATAGTGACTCGCGTCACTGGCAATACCTACTGTCATGTTACTGTAATGATATAACGCCTACCACTGTGCCACTGTATTGGAATGTGTGCGTCTGTGCGGTTAAAGTTACGTAAAAGCCACGCTCAAATCAGATCAAACCTTTCTTCTTAGAGGTACTCGTTTTTACATAAACCAAATATTACCAAAGAATTGACCACGATGTAGTCATTGACTTTGCTTATTGATGGAACAGTTAAAGTTAGTTCTTTGTTCCCTCTGCCCCCTTCCTTCAGTTACTCCCTCCACGGTGTTCAGCTACAGATCAGAGCAGCAACAAAAATTTTCTTCGCATTTCGCTGTTTCGTCCACTACAAAGTTGACGTCTTCGATTTAGCTTTATTTCAACGAGATTTATTTAAACAGAACTGTCTACACAAACAAAGATTGCGGTATTTCTGGTCACGCCCACCAAGCACGGGCAAAGATTCTTCGATATGTTCATCAGTTAGAAGTCTGCATGACAAAGAGGAAGGTTTATGACAAAATCTCAATCGCAGCATGAGTTCGCAATTTTTATTGCGTCTTAACAGAATCGCCTTTTTATTCTACTGTTTTATCCGTAATAAACACTACAGAGCTCGTCACGTTCACACAGTTGGCTGCGGGATGGTGATTGCGTACGGGAGTACTGGGTTAACCGATTCGAGTCATGGTGGTCGAAGGATTTTCTTCATCTGGTCTAACCGGGCATGTTAGGAGAGGTGGAGGTACACAATTCCTAATCTCCAGATTGTGCAGCAACGTCCTTGGTATTATCCCAAACCTCTCCCCATTGCGTATGGAGAGAGGGAATAGGACTCTGTTGATGGTGATGGCGATGAGGACGTTAGGCCTAGTGGAACCCGTATGTCTCAGGCCTGAATCAACCGGCACCTGGTTCCACCCTGTCAGGTATCTTACAAATTTTGTAACTGCGTTACAAAATTTGTTCTTAGAACCACGAATTAGATTGAATAGTACTGCATATCATTTTTGAAGTCAGTTACCATGTTAATTCAAGTGAGAAATCAGATTTTTACAGTTTTGAGATAGTATATCAGTTGCAACATTCAAAAGCATTCGCCTGGAGTAATATTTCGAAAATTACTAGTAAATCGAGACTTTAAGTTCACAAAATAACCATTTTTGAATATGTAGATTTGATTAGAGCTACTTTCAAATCCATATCTTTAATAACTTCTGAAATATTAATTACTTAGATTCTGTTTTTTGGATTACGAATTTTATTTCACCCTTTTGACATTAGTAAACATGTTTTGCTTGCTAGCGAAGGAAAGAGTTGGTAATTAGAAGTAAAATAAAATTTATTTCAGGTTAGTAACAACAAAATTATGAAAGTTATTAACAGATCTTGGTAATCGCATCAAAATGATTTTTTTAGGGAGAAACTATTAAAATTACAGAATTTTTCATAAGGATTAAAGTTGATGCTTTTTATAAAACTTTGCTATTCATGGGAATATTTTTAGTTCTCAAGGTTAAGATATCTGACGCAAGCTTTCAAGCGTGATAGACGCATCTGATCAGTTATCTGAAGATTCTCATGTGAGGTGGAAGTATTGCAGCTTCCCACTGTCAGTGAGCATAAATACCCGCCAAAAATTTTCCTTGTTCTCAGTCGGCCAGCCAAATTCAGTTAGAGTGCAGCTACGCTACTTAGTGTCACACTGTAGACCTCGTAAAGTTTTAAACTTTCTGTCTGAATAGTAATATGCAGTTTTAAACCAGCACTTTACGCCATGTGGTGCCTCAGGATAACATAAGTGTCGGTCTTTGACAAACAAATTAACTTTAAGCAGCGTGTGCTGATCTTTGAAATGCTTCCGTGTGATAGTTAGTTGTACTTTCAACTTTGGGCTGTGGTCTAGCTCGAATCGGTTAATCGAATTAGCAACTATAAATTCAGAGAATTTGTCTGATGCCATTTCAGTTTGTGAGTTTTCAAAATTTTCAAGAATATAATACGTGTATACCAGCAATAGACTTGTGAACATTATTTTAACCACCGTTCCTTAGTTTGGGGTTTAACAAGCTAAGTGGCGACCAAGTACTTTAGCAAAGCCAGAGATGAAAATATCCACGGTCATAGCTGAGACTGAAGTTTATGCATAACCCCAGCATAAGCTTGTTGTCTTACAACCCTCTCCTTTCTTTCGTCTCTCATCCACAACACAAACAACATTGAACCCACACGCAGTCACAGTAATCCACCCTTACAACAACTCTTGTGAATACTGTCACATCGGGGAAAGCAACAGGAAACCTCCCAAGTTAATCTTTCCAGACGTCGCCCTGCAAGGATAACCGTTTCCCCACGGACACGGGCAAGGCATTCATAAGGAGAAGAAGAAGAAACAGTACAATTTTAGGGCATTCAATTGTATTGATTGGCACGCCTTAATCGTTTTATTCAGTCTTATTTTCAAGGTTGGAAGAACTTGTATGTTAATGGATGGGTGAATAGTGTCAGCTTTCGTAAAAATGTGTAATGAGTTATTCTGGTTGTGAAACAAGTATCTTTGGGAAACATCCAAGGATATTTCCAACAGTACACAATACACAGTCACAATCTTAATCACCCAGGACACTCCCTCGTAATTCCTGAAATCCACTCTATTGGCGCCAAGCGCTCTCAGTCAAATTGCTAGGTTTCGAGAAAGTGTGTCCTTGCCTCATTAATAACGAATATGACATTAGAGGTCTTCTTATACTGACCGTGGCGAGATAGGTTTATTTTCAGTAGCACCCAGTAATTTAATAGAATCGAGTTTCTTAAGGAACTCGAAGTAAACTGTGTTTCTTATGTTAATACTATGTCCCTAAAATAACTCTGGTTTTTTAATTAAATAAGCATGCCAATAGCAATAGTTGTTTAATGCTGGTAACGCTTATAAGATTTGCACCAACTTTCATATTAATAAGATGACTTTAAAGTTAATTTACGTGATTGGTTGAAATAACTTAGTAGTGCCACCGACGGCCAGGTCTATTTACTTATTTGTGGGTTAATTTAGGGTATTGATCCATTTGTATTTTAATTAGAAATCTTCAAAAGTTTTATTTCCTCTTACCTCCTATAAATTTTACTATTAATTTTTAATTATTTTAATTTTAAATTGAGTAAACTCGTGCCAGATTGACCTTACACTCATTGGTTGATTTGGCGACGTGACCCCGTTCAGGTCAGTTGTTGTTCAGTGTTGGACAAGGACGAAACTGGAAACCATTCGCCTACATACTGTTAAATCTGCATTGCTAATTGTTGCGAATGGTGGATACTTTTGTATTATAACTTCATGGCGACAGCTCATTTAATATAAATTCCAGTTTTTGTGAAGAAGCAGACAAGCAGCTCGTTAATATTTTTGGTAAAACACTTTTCTTGACTGCCATAATTGATAAAGTTTAAACCTTTGCTAATTGGTGACAGCCACAAGCATTTTAAGCAACCTTAGTTGCCATAATGGAAGAAAAACATTAGCTTGTTTCATTGATTTTTACTGAGAGATTTGCAACTTTGAAATTACAAAGTCTGATTATTATCATCAACCAACTATAGTTACTTTCAGAAGCTTAGCGTTGTGAAAGGATATTGGCTGGAAAGGGGGCACATATCAATAACTGAAAGTGAACTATAAGGAATTTCTTTTGTTTCATTTCAAAGAAACCTATCACATTTTAATTACTGCGTTAATTGAAATAACTGATATCGTACAACTTCTGTTGGATGGCGACACGGTCGTACTAACTTCATAAAAAGCGACTATTGTATTTTATCAATATTTTCTGTGCAGTAAACGTATCAGCTAGGCCAAAAGTATCAATTGTTCCGCTACACGATCCATCTGGAGTTTCTTCTTCTTAGGAAGAGTCTATTTAAAAGAATACAAGACATTTCGGTAAGATCAAATAATAATTGTGACGAACTTGAATTTGTTTCACCGAGATATGTCGTAAGGAGGAAATTCCACGGAGAACGTAAACAGATCATCCGGACCTACGGAAGTTACAGAGAATTAATTGCGGATGACTTAAAAAATTGTACTTGCAGTTTCAAAAACCGCGTTTACATTAGTTAACAACGTTCTCAAATTTTAATGAACTTCTATTTTATTGAGTTATTTTGTGATTCGAGGAAAGTCGATTGATTGTTAGATATGGGACTGTTATCTCATTATCAAAGAATGGCTCTACGGACGAAAACCTGTAATGATGGACGTTAACGAATCCCTTCATGGTACGTAGCCAAAGATACAGCAGAACCAATAATAATCTGCCTGACTAGCTTTGGAAAATTATGATTTCAGTTCCTCGTTTAGCCATTAAATCTCTATTTTTTTAATGAGTTTCTCCATACCAGAGCAAATTAATGTCTGATGGCTATGGTACTTTCAATTCAATTCTTCTCTTTCTCTAAGAATCTTTTTGTTGACAAATTTTGATACCCTGTAAGATATCTTTATAGTTATATCATTTCGCGAAAGTTCATTTAAGATAATAATTATGTAACCATTGTTTGAAATTTTTTGGATTAATTCTGTCATTATAAACTTTTAGGAAGGAATTCACTTAATTTCTTGATTATATTGACATGATAACTTCCAAAAGAGCTTTTTTTAGAAAAAAGCTATTGATAATGTTAGGTGGGACAAGATGTTCAAAATTTTAAAGAAGACAGGTCTAAAGTATCGAGATAGAAGAATACTCTATAAACTATATAAGAATCAAGTAGCTGTAATAAAAGTAGAGAATCACGAGAGACATGCATCAGTTAAAAAGGGTGTGAGACAAGGTTGTAGTTTATCTCCGTTCATATTCAACTTGAATGTAGAAGAAGCAATGAAGAAAGTCAAAGAAAAATTTCCATGTGGCATTAGTTTTCAGGGAGAAAAAATCGGTATGCTACGATTTGCTGATGACATTGTCTTGTTAGCAGAGAGGGCTGAGGATATTGAGAAGTTACTGAATGGCATGAACAAAATACTGAAGGAAGATTTTGGACTGAATATAAATCAAAGCAAAACAAAAGTGATGAAATGTAGCAGAAATGATACCAATACTAGTAGATTAAATATAAAAATAGGATCGGATGCAATAGGAGAAGTAAGTGAGTTCTGTTACTTGGGAAGCAAAATTACAACCGATGGCCGAAGCAAGAATATTGTTAAAAGCAGAATAGCACTAGCAAAAAGAGCCTTCAAGAAAAAGAGAAACCTTTTAGTTTCAAATATTGATCTAGGAACTAGAAAGATTTTTTTTTAAACTCTATGTGTGGAGCACATCACTTTACGGTAGCGAAACATGGACTTTAGGAATACCGGAAAGAAAGAAAATTGAAGCATTTGAAATGTGGTGCTACAGAAGAATGCTGAAAATTAAGTGGAAAGACAAAGTAAGAAATGAGCGCGTTTTGGAAATGATGGGTGAGAAAAGAAGATTATGGAAGAAGCTTACAGGTAGAAGAGACAGGCTGGTAGGTCATATTCTGAGACATGCTGGATTGGTTAATATGTTAGTGGAGGGAACAGTCGAAGGTAAGAACTGTAATGGAAGACAGAGATTACAATATATGAAGCAGATAATTGAGGACGTGGGTTGTGGGTTGTAATGGGTATGTAGAAATGAAGAGGTTAGCACAGAATAGGAAAGGATGGAGGATTGCATCATACCAGTCGAAAGACTGACGACAGAAAAAAAACTTCTAAATCCACTATAAATAAGAAATCAGTGAGTAGAAATAAATCTTCTTTTAATAATCCTATTAAGATTGCTTTGCACCCGACTTCATTTTTCTGAGATACACCAAAAGCGCACTAAAACGTTGATTTCTATCCAATTTCAGTACACAGTGGAATTATTACATTTAATAAACCTCTAGATTTTGGAGTAAACTGCCACCAGCCTAATGGATGGGTAGTCGTGTAAAATGGAATACTTGAAAAAAACTATGGGAAACGTCGTTGTATCAATCAGCCAGAAAACTGCTTTACATCAAAGTCAAAAATAGATGACAAAGACTAAAAATTATACCCCGCAACACAATTTGCTTAACGACAATCTAGGAAGGTTAAACAGTACTGAAAAGACTTTAATCATTAACAGAAATTATCTGAAACCTTTTAGTAGCACTTTTAATGTTGTAAACAGTTTACCGGTGTTGAAAATAATGTGCTTCCTCTGCTGTTCAGTAACTGCTGCTCATTTTTTTAAATACAGTTATTGGTAGGATAAAAGAGAGATGATGAATAATTTTCCAAAAACGTTGAAAGAATTTAAAGTTAAAATTTGTAAAGGGTAAATGTAGGTGGATGCAGGAGAAGTGGAAGATGGATGTTTAGGGAAATTGCCACCGGAGCATGTGCTCCATTGCAATTTAATTTAATTTAAAAATATCACTGTAGAGTTATAGCAGAATTTTATTTTTAAAAAAAATCGCCTTTATGGTTGGGCGGAAAATGTAGCTCACAACCGAAAAAAAAAAATTATCGATTTTGTGAGCAGAGAAGGGTAGGTTGAGTTATACAATTACTGATCAATGGATTAAGTGACAGATGACTGGATTAAACGAGTACCAGCTCCACACTGCGTGTGGTGTGAGGGAGTAAAATAGTTTTTATGGAAATTAATTCCTTGAATGTAGGAGGTAAAGCTGTCTCTCTCTAATTCCATTGCAGTAGGCCATCAGTTACGGCGATTGGGGTTTCACTTTGCACTCTTTATCCTCAAACACTAAAGATGCATGCATCATACTATAACAATCCAAACGATGACACTGTCTGCTAAATCCCATATCAGAAATCCAGGTTGAGTCCTTCTGATGGAGGAGCCAACCTTCTACTGCGCACTAACCAAACTAGTGTTTGAAATCAAACTTTCTCAAAATAGAACTAGACAACGAGTGACTGCCAGCACAAATGCTCTTTTGTTCGTTTTTTTTTAATTAATGAACACCTTTTATTTAACTCTCTCAAGCTTCTTAAGTGGTTTTTCTGTTGAAATATACGTGCCCGTTATTCATCCATTATAACATTAGCTGCAATGTAAAAACATGGCCCAACGTGAGGAAAATTACATACAAAAACACCATACTGATATATTCTTCACAAAACGTTGAAGCGCATTCAGTATGTTAATTTAATTCAAAGATATGCCACATTATAAAAAAGCGTTAGCTTATTCTATTATATACTCTACTTATATCAATTTTAGTTCCAGCGACAACTTCTACGTACGTTTGTGGTTATCAAAAAACATAATACTTATTAATAATGTCCCGTGTCACTGCATTCCCTTCATGCCGATAATATCTCATGTTATGTACAAAAAACCTTTTGTGAATTCTCTGTCAATTACCGAAGAAACATCCACATTTGGCGGAAGAACCGTTACTTCCAATTTTTCCCGTTACCTCCCAGCTTTCTGGATAATATTTACTGTTTTCCACTTTCGTTCTGAGCTCAGTTTTTTTTTGTTGACATTCTATCTCTGCGGATGTACGCTGATATGCGTGTACCGAGCACGCAGCGCCGCTGAAATGAATAGCGGTCTGCGAGTTGATGCCTGGGGGATGCGCACGCAACGTTCGTCGGCTCGCAAAAAACTCGTTGCTGAGTCAATGCCGCGGAAAATTGATCTCCCTGAAGCGGTCGGTCCTCATCCGTCGAGATTGGAATTCACGGCGAAGAATTTGATCTCATTTCGCAACAACAAAAAATAAAAGGAAACAAAAAGGTCTTATGAGAGCGGAGGAGGAAGGATACAGTAAAATTCTTGGTGCTTTTGTGGGGCAAGAACAGATAACAGGCACCTCCATGCCGTAAAAGGTAATTCATAGTTGCTTTACAAAGAGGATTACCTTAGAGCGTTTAGAATTTTTGTGTGTGTGGATGATTCTAATCTAGCAAGCGGTTTACCATGCATGCAAAATAAGTTTGGCAGACAAAGACAAAAATAATGGACGTGCCCTTAGGACGAGTAAAACCTTTTAAAAGGAGTTTACTTTTGCGATTTTCCACTCTTTATCTCCACAATTCATGCTATTTCAAAAGTAATAATAAAATTTCTCCTTTGCGAGGACAATGAATTTTCATTTTAGATTTCAACAAATATTCGATCTTTGCTGTAGGAAAATTATTGTTTAGATTTCTTTTTGAGTAACGCATTTATATCCCGTAAACTATTTTTCTCGTTTCTTGGTAACTGTCGGAATCCGATAATTTTTTTTACATAGCTGTTGCAAGATTAGATCGTGATACGAGTGTGTCTGTTTTAAGTTTTCTTTTGACACCATTATGTGTTGCAGTTTAATTACATTGTTATTTTTATGTCTGATAATTTTATATCGTGTTCAGCGTTAAAGTAGAAACGTTCGCTTCAAATATCATCAGCATTATAAATAAAATATATATTCGTTTCTGAATGTAACATGTAGTCACAAAGGACAGTTACTTAGTAAATAATGACAAGATGATTTTCAGATTTGTTGTTAATGATTTGAATATAAAGTACTCCATTTGAGTACGTTTGGTTGAGAAAAGTGTAAGTTTTCTCTATTTGATTTATGCATTGTAACTACAGCTCTCGAAGCCAGTAAAATGTTTAAAGGTCGTTTGGAAATTTAATTTGGTGAATGAAGATGATACTAAAACCTACTTTTTGAAAGAATTTGCGAGACTGAGACCATCGTATTAGCGTTCATTATTTATTCATATTATTTATTAATGCCGGTTCCAAAACATTTATTGGTATTGGTTCTTGAACGACGACTGCAACCATTATTCGAATGTTGCTTTGTTACAAAATCAATGTTCAAAAAAAATAAAAAAATGAGTCAAGCTGATTGTAAATGGCACCAACGTTTGACAGAATCTTCAATGTTTAATGGATATTCAATAGACTTCCTGCAGGCAGCAAGAATCAAGTCGATAGATGCGTTTCAAGATGAGCCATTGATGCCAATGTGAAAGATGTTCTTGACAAGATGTTCACGTTGCTAACAACAACCGAACATATTAATGCGCTCGCGAAAACCGACTTTCCATTTAGAGCACAGGATTACCAGGATCTGCTATCTTGGCTTCTAAAACACATTGTTCTGAAGAGAAGACAAATGAACATGGTTTGTGTTTATTTATTCGCCAGCAAGAATAAAAGATGCTTAAGTCAATACTCATTCAAAACTGTAAGACGGAACACAGTTTTATTGAATCTTTGGTAATATTTGTAAGCATATTAACAGTAAATGCGCCTCAGTCTGTAAGTATTACGAGTAAGCAATAAATGTAAACATATGATAGTTTCACTATTAAACAGCAATAGTCACTTTTCACTCTTTTTGCCTGGTTATAACTATTCATAATGGAAGTACAATATGAGATATGCAATTTGTAATCTACCTTGTTTAATTTCATAATTAATAATGATAGAACTGGGAATCAACTGTATTCATTCATATTTAATAACTATATAAATAATGAAACCAGGCCTCCACCCACAACAAGCTCAAATTGTTAAAGTCTAACACTTTTCGCAGGTAGTTCGATCCTTCTTAAAATTTCCTGACTTACCAATAGGACTTTGAAATTTAAATATAATCGAACAAGTTATACAAATTAATATTAATCATTTCGACTGGTACGTTGGTACAAGAAATACTAGCAAAGCTATAAGAAAGCAAAAGGTTCCACTGAGCAAGCTCGACGGGAAATTTTCGAGGCGCCTCGTAACAGCAGTGAATGCGACCTCTGATTCGTACTTGACAGTGAACTGACTACTATAAGGGCGCCAGCTGTTAACGTGACTTCGTACACGAGAAATTAGAATTTTATTGCTAGAATTGGATATAGTGAGCAGTAAAAGGTTTCACTTAATATAATAATACTACGGAGAAGTAATTACCATACAATTTTACCATTGAACCTGTCGCATGGAGAGAAGCAATTTGGAAAAAAACTAAGGGGGGAGGGGAGTTAACTGTGGGGGACTACCTACCACAGATCCGCCGGCAAAGTTTTGTTTGAGATTTAAAATTATGTCACTTTCAGAGGATATGTTATGTTAATGCCATTTTTTACACACAGTTTTGGTTTTTCTGTCTTTTGCTAATGTGTATAGCCGTTGGGCGTTGCAAACCTGTGAGCTAGTTACATATAAATGCCCATCGCAAAAACACGTCTTAAATGTGTCCCTGCTACTTTCAGTGTCCGTTCTGAGCGTTATCAACAGTTCTCACAACGGCTACTGCTATCTTTTGAATTTCTGGTATTCAAGTATGAACAAATCACACATACACTGACTGCGAGAAAAACAAATCGTGAGCGACCGGTATGATATCACATAGTAATCTGTATGTATCTCACTGTACACTTAGCTTTCGAAATTTCAGAACAAACTATGTTATTTATCCCAATAAAAATTACCCTGTATCCTTGTCAATGATACATAGAACATCCTTGTCAAATTTAATCAATATTGGTTTACCGTTCAGTCGTAAAAAAAAAAAAAAAAAATAGAACTTCGCACGTCATCTATAGCTATTGGCTAGAAAATGGTCAAGTGCCAGCCTTCTACCGCCAATCAACATTTGTTCCTTCATGTTGCTTTTTGTTTATTTACGACAACTAGATGCAGATATTCAAGTAAGGAGAAGAGTATACAATATTTACGCTATTTTATCTGTATCAGTTATAAGAACCAGGTTAAATCATAACCTAACAATTTTTTTGGCAGACGATAAGAAACAATGACGTTTATTAGAAACTCAGAGAAACGTACATAATCGCGAAATGTATCAGTCAAATAGATAACAGTTATCGGTTTTCGAAATTATTGTCTCCGTCATCTAAAGTAAAATGCATTTATTTATGTAAACTCCTAACCAAATATTCTGATAATCTAACCAGAGTAACGTATTCATATAACGAAAAATATAATTAAAAATGACTCTTATTCATTTTCCCTTACAAGCTTTTCCATCATCATACTGCCGTGGACAAACGCAAGACTCCTCTAGAAATATTATCCGAAGTACATTTAACTGTGTTATGCCGGTGCAGAATTTATGCTTGAAAATAATGGTACAGGCTGTATTACAACGGAATTACTGTTTGAATATAATGTGTCTTGCGATTGACTACAGCAGTATTATGACGTGTTATTTTGGCTGAATCACGATCTCCAGTAGACCCGATCGTTATTCGTGTTTCCTTACAAGCTTTTCTTGAATAAATTCCAACTACCGCCATAGGTGATGCCCGTTGTTATTCATATGAGGGTAATAGAAGCTAAGATTTTCGAACGCAATATTAGTGGAGGTTGTGGCTAAGTTGACCAGAATTGCAACTGACACATTTTATTACAGCATAATTCACTCTGAAATCAGTTTTACAAAACATTTAAACTGCTTTCATACGCGTCATGTTACTGAAGGTATTAATTAATGCGGGTGGAAGTGGTTCCAAATTTATCGTGCTGAATTGTGCCTGGACCAGGAATAAAACTGATATTACGTAGATAAGCTTTTGGGTTTTTCCTAATTTGTTTTTGCTTTCATTGGTTCTATATTTCCGTCGTCATTAATTCAGTAGAAGTTACTACTGTTTTGCTATGTGAATTCCTATTAAATAATCTGGAATCTGTATAATTTCTCGGGCCGTTACAGAAATTATGAACAAAATTACATTGTGAGTGTTTTACCAAATTCAATAAAAAACAACGTGATGATTTAGGGCAGTGATAAAAAAAATAAACAAATGAAAACATTAAAACGCGAGGAGGAGATGCGTTGTTCTTTTTCTTGCTGCGAGTCTGCGTCAATGTGTATTTTGTTTACCTGACATTGCCTGTTGTGGAAGAAGCAGCGGTAAAGCTAGGGGTAAAGCGGGATTTTACTATGTAGAAAGGTACTTTTTATCACAACTAATGATGTTGTTATCAGTATGCTTTTGTCACTAAACACGAACGCTAGTTTATAATATTATCGTATATTTTAGATTTCCTTTCTCTGATTGACTGATGCGAGGTAACATTCCGACCTAGGAATAGAGGTTTCACCCGATTTGATTTGCCGCCTTCTGTTTTCAGGACACTTGTCTGATTTGCATGTTACAGAAGTGGCGCCGGAGGAGGACCCGGAGGCGGAGGCGTGGAGGCGGCAGCGGGCGCGAGGCAGGAGGCAGTCCAGAGTCACCAGGCAGCGCAGCTACGACGAGGAGCTGAAGGCAGCCGGCGCTGCCGGCGCAGCGGAGCCCAGTCTCGGTGAGTAAGACATCCGAGACCATCTTGATTTCATGGCTCGTATGATAACAATGGAGGAGTCGAATTAGAAGACTAGTTGATCCAGCAAGGTAACGCAACTTATCCCAGCTTATCTCAGCTTGCTGTCGGTTGCGTTATAGGACTTCCAGTTGGCATATGTAGGCACTGCTAAGGAAAAGAAAGACTTGGCAGTAACTTAACTACGGTTAATGGGTAATTCCTTTGGTCTGAGTGCAAAGAGATGTAGTTAAATTGAATTTACTGTAGAAAACTTGAAAAAGGCGTCAGTACAAGGCTGGTACATTTCCAAGCTATAGCAAGATGATACACGCATAACAAGTACTCCTATATTAGGGAATTTGTTGATCACTTGATCAATAAATAGTAGTGGTTGCGTTTCTGAGCTGAGAGTGGGATAGTGTTATAATTGGCCTACTATGGTGATTATTCCATGAATGTCGAACTACTCTTTAAAATTCCATCTGACGATGATACTTTGTTGAAACTGGATGCTCTGAGGCGTAGTACTGGAGAAAAGGCGCCTACAATTGCCCGGACATCACGTGAATGCTAGATGGTCATCGCATGGACCTTCTCTCTTCTCGGCGCTGCTCAGAGCTGGCGTTGGAGTTCTCAGAAAAGATTTCAAAGCCTAGGCGGCTTTGAAATCTAGCTCGCAAACACAAGACTTAGGTTGTGCTCAGGAAAAAAAAAATCTTTCTTAACACTGATAGTTACCACAAAATATGATTTACGACAGACGGTTGAAGCTTGGACATTTACTCCTTACTCTTATACTTTCTGGCATCAGAAGTAGAAAGTGCTGTTTTAACTCTGGAAATGTTTTTATTTCACACACTTCAATCTATATTTCTGGCTTTTTTCTGGTTTTGAAGCTTTCTTTCTTTTCGCCTTACTCTAAGTATCCATATTGTGAATTACCCGAATATTATGGAAGTACAGTATTATCGATAAATTTCATGACTGTGATATATTTTCCCTGACATTAATGAGTCAGTTACAAACCAAACAGGAATAGAAAATTTCAAAATCTAAAAAGTACATGAAGAAATAGTCTAGACTTTCTGTCTTGTTTCATAAAGTTCAAATTTTTCACTACTTCCGACTCCGCATGTGCAACCCATCTTAAACTCCAAGCAAAAATTTACATTATTTTATATTCACAGTCAGTAAGATAAGAGTGGAATTAGAATAGTACCTACAATTATGCACTTCATTAAGAAAAACAGTTAAAAGGTTAATATTGGCAGAAAATATCAACTAATGGTCCCAGATGGCGACAAGTTAATCTATCAATCAGAACAACTTCTGCGATTGTAGCTTATATCGTTCCAAATGTTCCTAAGCCTTAATCAGATTAAAACCAAAACCAATTTTTAACCACATAGTCGCAAACTGGCAATAACAATGTGAACGAAGTAGCTGTTTACAAATTTACGTGTAAATAAGCTTATTAAATAATTCAAATATGTTTATTTCAATTAATTAATTAATGAAACAATTTGAAATAGAAAAGTAACAAAATATTTTAAACATTATCGCAATAAAAAAAAGATGCCAGGAAAGACTCATTTTCCGATAGAACAGAATGAGTTTCATCTCGGCTTCAGTATATTTGCATTGAATTACATTTATGGCAGACAAAGAGTGTCAGCTTTACACTCGATGGTCCCTATGGTGTGGCCTATGTTAATCTATTTTAAATCACGTTCATTTCCATCCGATATTAACGTGTGTTGCAACCATACAGTCGATTCCATAGTCAGCTTGCTTTCTCCTGACAAAATGAAACGATCATCTGAAAAAGCTTATATCAATATACATTTCATTAATACTGTGTTTCTCCATAACATTATTTGTGATTGGTGAATACCTAATTTCCTAAGTAAAATGCATTTTAGCAATGGAACTGCCAGTCCCTTTTTCCGTATCGTTGGCTGAACAGCTATCGTTTATAAAACCGCGTACATAGGAATGAGGATCCTGCCCAATAAGGCCCTGAATGCCAGATATGGCAGGAACGTTGATTGTGCGCCATTACGAACAGGGTGGAATCAAGTACCGTGTCACGTGACTGATTGCAGCTTTGTGGGCAGACTATCTCTGGCACAGCAAACAGATGCAACTGTCACCATGGATACGAAATGTTTCATAAGAGCATTACCGCTGATTCAAAATGCATGATAAAAGGAGTTTTCACCTGGATCATTTGTATGCGACGCAAACAAAATTTTACCGGCGAAATGTTTGCGCAGTGTTATAATTGACACACTTGTCGGTCGGCGCCCCTATTAATCATCGCTGTTGTTGGTCGACTGACGCATGCAATTACACTTTCACGTTTCAGAATCAGACACAGGCAAATGTCGAACATATTGTAGCTACCGGGTCAACCGAACAGCGTTGTTATTATAACACAGTGGCCACACAGGTTAATTAGCTTTTTTGTCGATTGCTCAAATAGACCACCTATATATACGATAACCAAAGTTTGAATTGTAATGGAATATATTAATTCACAGGTGTTGAATAATTCATAATGACAAACTATAGACTCGTTTTTGTAAAAATACGATATAGATGTCGCAATACTATGAAAATTTTGTTTTTGAAGAATAGTAGTAAAAGTTTGGTCCATTTGTACGGGATTTTAGGCAGGGCACCAAATAACCGTTTAATAATAACGAATATCTTTCGGCTACATTTACATAAACAACAGTTCGGGTGAGATTGTGAAGACTCAACCACACCAGACACTGTTTGGTGCAGTCGGCCGGTGAGTTAGTGGATAACTTACTGACTCGATATTCGGAAAAACCTGGATAAGACCGCCGGTCCAGCCATCCAAATTTTGTTCACCAAAAATTACTGGAGGTGAAGGTCGAGATGTTTCCTTCATAGAGGTCATAAGCTATTTCGTTACAATTATTTTGCTCCATTCTAATAACCTACTCGTCGATGAGCAGTATGCGCAAGTATATGTGTATAGCATGTCCTTAGAAATTAAATAAACAATATTGTTATTTATAACTATAATTATTGGAAATATTACCTTCTAAACTGGTTAAATAAATAATTTATGTTACTGGCGTTGTCTTTTTTTCCCCTTTTTTTAAGTCGATGGATATTGTTGGGATACTAACAGAAATTTTCTTGCAGAAAATAATTATAGAATAAGTTGACATAACAATTATAAATGCGTGTTCAGCAAAAACCTGAGACGTTTGTGGACAATCAAGTACGCATTTTCAATTAATTTAAGGTGGTGCCAGCGCAAAAAAAAAAAAAAAAAAAAAAAAAAAAAAAATCCTTCACAATGTAATAAAATAGAATTATAGAATAAGTAAAGACTAGCATTAGACCCTGACGAACTTAATTTAAGATTGTCTTGAACACCAAGTCTGATAAACAACTTGCAGTTAAGATACAGTTAGAGTGGTCTCGCGATATTGAAGTTAATAATTCACGCATTAATTTTTCCTTATTTGAGGAATGTGCTAGGCAAAAAACAAATTAAGATTAAATGAAATGAAAAATAACCGTAGTTTTTTGTGAATGCAAGAATCGTAATAAGTACGATTCGAGAGCCGACAGATTCCGAATGCGATATGTTACTCCGCTACCACCTAAAAGACGGTACCAATCTCACAGTCCCAGTACTCAACAGATTCCACAATTATTCGGGAAAAAAATATGTAATGGATGATTTCGTTCCGCTGGTCGTTCCACTACTAAGTTAATAGATCCGATTTGCTAGTAGAAATGCTGTAGAAATTAAAAGTTCAGTGATAATATTTTGTCTTCAAAGGGAAGCTTAACGTTTTTCTCGACACTAAATACTACCCTCCAAATTAAGCAGAATGGTGTAGGAGCAATTTAAGCAGTTATTCCCTTAAAACCAAAAATGGATAAAGACATGTTATGTCATTAAATTTCAGGTTGAAGAAGTATTTTAAATTATTTTAATTTTCTATGATTCTGCTGTTTATAAGTCTGCGATGGTCTGTGTTTCCAACTTCTCTAAGAAACCAAGTTGGCTTTAGTCACCTGTTGAATTTCTCATAACCCTCCACTGGTAAAACGGCTTTCCGGACAGCTTCGTAATAAATCGCATCTTTCGGATCGTTTATCTTCGTTACGAGACATTTTCTAATTATGTCGAGCGCGTAATTGGAATTCCATCGCTGCGACGTCAGTTCATCGGGGACAATCACTCACCAAGCGTGACGTGCGTGGGATACCGATCCATAGCGCTCCGCTATGTGATTCATCTCTCATACCTGTGCCTGCGGACTTGTAATAACGTCCTACCACCGAAACGACGCAGTTATAGTGATGGAAGAGGACATTCTAACTACAGACGCTCTGGGTAAAGTAAGTTTCCCTAAACTGTTCATATCTAGCTAATTACGCGTCAGCCGAAAATTCTGTCCCAGTTTAACTTTCACTGTGTTCTGTCTTGAAGACTTCTTCAACGTCTGTCCCAAGCCATTGTATATAAGCTGACTCTGTACTTGTTTAACCACTTCTCCGTTGCATCCGGCAGATTTCTCCCCGTCCGAAATAAGTGAGGATTTTCGTAAAATTCTGAATGAATGTCGAAAAATGTTTTGCGTAGATACGTGAGATGCAGAATATAGCACAAACATATCCATATTTAGGACGTATGCCAGTCAATTTGGAATATTATATGTTACGGTGTCCCTTTATTTCCAAAGTCAAAATTTAGTAACGCTTAGATTTTTTTTTTATTTTACCCTAAAACACTAACAAATAAATTTGTACACCATTCAGATAATTGTAACCCGTGCCGACGTGCACCGTCTCATCTTCCTAAGCTCACTCGCTCATTCACTCACCTCAATAGCTATTGGCTGGAGAACGGTGTCACGTGTCAGCCTTCGCTCGCAAAACAGCGACCAGAGATACCATTAGAGGAAATTCGTGGTTATGTCCACAGTTTAATAGCAAGCAACTGATGAAAAATTAATTACCATAGTACATTCATTAAGTCTGATTTTCGTAGCGTTTCATAGTTTGAAAATATATTCATAAATTTTGCAGCTGAAAAAACGTGGATCTGCTTTTCAGTCACATTTTGCTAATGAAAGCAACTTAAAAAAAACTCTTAAAAAATAAATTACTCATAGTCTCTATTGTAACCACGAATGCCAATTGTCATTCTGGCTTAGCATAAATTTCGATTTAATTAAAACTTTCACTAATGTTGTTACTTAACCAAAATTATGCATTACGGTTTATTTGCTTTATAGGTATTTTTCTGACCACTTTCGTTAAAGGTCCTCGTTCATGTTCACTGTACGTGAGTCATTAGGTTATTTTAAGTGGACATTAGACCAAATATGTTACCGAATCAATTATTTTGCAAATCATTTCTTCGGAGATGCTCAGCTGTTTAATAATATGGAATGTATATTAAGTACTCTAACCGTTACAGATACTATGACCATGATTACATATGAGTGTTTACCCGATCTCAATAAAAGTTTTAATAAAAAAATAAAAAAAAAAACGATGCTTTCGAAGCAAACAGGATTTTTTTTTATAATTGCAGAGTGAACTTTAAGGGTCAAACACAAGTTTGTATTCAAGCAATTATACGATTGCGTTATCGTCCCTGTTAGTTTTTGATGCCTACCACTATTAATGTATTAATGCTTCTGAGTTCTTGAAGCTCAAGAGATTTTATTCTACCTGAAACACAGGACGAGTTTATATTTGGTCAAATCAAGTTCAACTGTCATAATCTTTCATCCTAAAAACTGGAACCAGACCGTGACGATACAAAAACACGGTCACGGGCTTAGTCTATATATAAGTTACGCGAGAGTAGTGGCGCGCGCCCACGTTAATTGTTACTGTCAATACAGTTCTTGAATAAATGTCACGTATTGTTTTGTTCTAATAGATGGATTTAGGATTAAAAAGTGTTGGAAGCATCATATTTTTGTTAGGAGAGGCAAACTACCAAATTTCTAGGAGTACTTTCAGTTTTATTTTTTAATATCCGCCAAGGCAAATTAACTGTAAGTGAATGCCCTAATCTTGTTGTACAGGAGTACATTATATTCTGAGAAATTTTATGGAGACAGTTGGAAAGGAGTGCTAACAAATCTCATATGTTTATAAGCGAAGAGAAAAGGATTTATTATTGGATAATGCACACGCTTACACCCTCAAAAGGATGTAAACAAAGGAGGGTAAAATCTTTTTGCAGCGACAGAGAAAGCCATGGAGACCCGGTTGCTTGGGAGGTGTTGGCAACTGACTGAAAAAGAAGAAAGTGTAAAAGAAATTAAAATAGATGACGAGAAAAATACTTAAATATATGTGGTCCAGCGGGTACTCAAGTTCTTCAGCGTCCTATGATTTCTTGACGATATCTGAAGAACTCAACGACACATCTTCTAGTTCCGAAGAACATCAGGAAGAGCATTTAACAAAACCACCCGAAATAATACAATCATGAACTGCTGCAATGCGCAGAAGAAAAGATATTATTATTTTAAAATTAATAGCTGCCTTGGATAGATGCCAGCTAAATGTAAGAGATTCAGTTTATGTTCTTCAAGTTATCATGGAGGCACTTGGATTTAGCATTAACGATTTTTTATAAACATGTATTCCATTAAAGGAATTAGGAGACAAACAAGGAAGGAATGAGCGGAAACTATAATAACCGATTTTAAAATGACTTTTCCTAAGTCGTGGTCATTCAGTGATATGGCAAGTTGTTGCCAGGTCTTCGCGTAAAAAGTTCCAAAGAACAACGACTTCAATCTATCCCATAATTACATTTCGTAATAGAGAACAGCTTATTGTGGTAAAAACCAAGATGAAGTTGTTTTGAATATTCTGAACAACCGGGATCTTATTAATAAATTGCAAATAATGTGCTGCAGAACACTTGCATCCAACATAGGTCATCTCAATGGTGTTTGGACACTTCTGGGGAAAAATGTTAGAAGAAAGTAGTTTCTTTTTGCATGATGGCGTCAAACTGATATAAGCACTCTGAAAAACATTTCAGTGACACATAAATTGAGTAGTTGTTTTCACATTTCTGTTTGGCTGAATTAAAAAAAAAATCCGTCGTGAGAGACGAAAAAAAGAGAACTGATTGAACTATGCATTATACTTTTTGATGGAGATAGTGGCAAACAGCTGGAAATTAGTTCTCCTCGTGCTGTGCAGCAAGCGTGACGTGTGGCATTAGCCATTTATTCACTCAAGATACGTTTCCTAAGTTTCTAACTTAAATTTAGCGAATATATGACTTTGTAAAAGGGTACACACTTTCCACGGCATAAATTTCCGTCTCCACTTCGTATGGTATGTAAAATTAGGCGTCTTTTATATAAATTGTTCATTATTTTGTGTCTTTTGCAATTTTTTAAAATTCTTACTTACATTTTGTTTTAGGAATAACCATGGATGTATTTGTATACGCGAAGGGTAAACATTTGTTTTCTCGTTCTTCAGAAAATTGTTTCTTCTTTGGAAGAAAATGCTGTTTTGTACAAGCTAAAAGAAATGTCTGTTATCTGAACGACAGAGCGGAAAGAGCTGTAAAATTAATGCAGGATTTTTATGGTTTTTTATTGCCGATGACGAAGAGAAACCATTTTTGTGCAAAAACATCGAAAATTTTACCCTCACTGTTAAAAAAAGAGATTGAAAAGAAAATATCCCTCATAATTTTAATACTTCTGTTTTACTAAAAAATTAAATATTATTTTTTGTTGTCAGGATTTCTACGTTAATCCAAAATTGTAATGATTTAGTCACGTATCAAACCATAATCAAAATAAGCAATCTTCGTATACTCGTTTACTCGGCACTGGTTGGCGTCATCTTAGGATGATAAAATTTCGTATGTAAGTAAGTTATAGAGATTTAAAAAGAATTAGAGAATATGCGTTTGAATATTAGAAAAAAATTTCTCTATTAAGGGATACCCTATTATATGTAGATGATAATAGTATTCGAAAGGGAATGATTGAGGAAAGGCCCGTTTACCTGCGCCAAAAAAAAAATTTTATCCCCCATCAGGGCAATTGACCACACCTTTCACTTATTAAAGAGATTTTTCCCAGTAACTCAAAGAACTTGTTCACAGTTATTATTATTTTTTTTACACAATTTCGCCCAGCAAAACAAAATTTGTACTGAAATGTAGGTAGTTGTATCCAATCTATCGATTTTTAAGGAATATTCAATGAGGGATTAGTGGTGATTCACAAAATAATTATCACAGGAATGTGTCATTTCATAACAGGGATGCTGCATAGAGTGCAGTATCCTACATACAAAATCTCACGCAGTTTCAATCATCGCAGGGAGAATCATATCAACGTGAAGCAGAAAGAATACGAAGCTAATATTGCGGTGATTACATTATTTCCTAAATGGTATCATCCAGTAATATACGGCTTCAAGGGTTTTGTGTACCACATCTGCAGGTCTTCTGATAGTAACTCGTATTTATTAATAAGGTGGCAGTATATATATATGTATGTATTTCTGCGTTTAATTACTATGAAATTCATCCATTATTCCGCAAAGCCAATGGAAAAGTTAATTTGAGCATCAACTGGTACATCATTTTACGTTGCCAGTAATGCGTGGATTAGTTCAGAAGCTTACATTTTAATACTATAAATGGAATTTGGTTCTTTCAGATAAACAACGATGCATTGTTAACAACAGACAAGAGAAGTAATCAGGACCAACAGCGTTCGAGTTTCACGGAATTGTGGATATCTGTACAAATACATAACGTACACCAAAAACATATCATCAATTGGTCCGATTGTTTATACACAATTTCTAAGTGATAAAATTACAAGCAACGTTGTAAATGGCATATGTATTTTTTTTTTCGCCTATCGCTTTATACCTCGTTGACGTCGAGATCATTAGAGGCGGAATTGTGGACAAGGGACGGAAAGGTATTAGGCCCTGGCTTTCTAAAGGAACCTTCCCGGCATTTGCCTGGAGTGATTTGGAGAAACCATGGAAAATCAAAATCTGTATGGGCAGACGGAGATTCGAACCCACGTCCTTCCGAATGCGAGGTGAGAGCGTTACCACTTACCCACTACGCTCGGTTGTTATATGTCAATTAAACGTAATTTAGGAAACGTTGTTGCGTAGATCTAAACATTACAGTTGAAATTCTTGGCTGGTTTTAGTTTACTGTTGTTATGCGCTCAATAGGATGAAATAAACTCGAAGTGTACTAGTTTTTAACCATAGGGTGCATTCTGGATTCACTGAAAGTATTTGCAGGTAATATTTGACCAATTAAAATAAGCTCTGCGATATATACTATGGAAAGAGAATATTAGTAATATATATATAACCTTCACGGAACTAAAATAACCAGGAAGGTGCTAGCTGAATCTCGCGCATATAGGCCTAGGACTCTGTTCTCTAATGACGTAATACATATCTCGCATGTGGTAGGTCAGACGGTAGTCACGTGACACATTTTCAGGTTAGGTAGCGGAAAACACTGTGACATTATAAAATTACTACCTTCGTGTGCATATGGGTATGCCCGAGCAACGAAAGCACCGATATGCACGTATAGTCTTTAAATATCTCCGTTTTTTATCTTTAAATAGTGACCGGGTGTTAACCTAATTACTTATTCTTAACCTCAATATATCTTGTCTTTCACCCGCAAACAGGTCGAGAACATTTTTTATCGTTCTTTATCTTAGACGATCTATGATGATCGCTCTCCCGTCACATTTCCAACACCGAGCGTGGTGGGTGAGCGGTTAACGCTCTGGCCTCGCATTCGGCTGGACGGCGGTTTGAATCCCCGTCCGGGCATCCAGATCTGTGGTTGCCATGGTTTACCCAAATCACTCCAGGCGAATGCCGGGATGCTCCCTTTAAAAGGCCATGGCCGAATTCCTTCCCGTTCCTTGTCCCCAGTCCCATCCCGCCTCCAATGACGTCTTCGAGGCTTCAGCCACAAGTAAAAAAAAAGAAAAAAAAAAAAAAAAAAACTCAACGCCTCCGTTTCCACGTTACCTGTAATAATCTATCATACTACTTTGCCGTAGTACTTATTCTCTCATCAAAAAGTATTTTTTCATATTATATAATACCATTAACTTTTCTCCTTTCAATTCGACAAATTTATTTTGATTTACGTAGCACCTATTCGTCTGATACTGACCAATACGCCACGCCCACCGCCCACCCTCCCACCATCGGCTTACCTCTCACAATCAGCACTTGCTTTCTCCATTCTTGACTTAAAATTTTATTCCATATCCCTGGCCCCATCACCGACGGTTATTCTTTTCCAGTCACAGATACTCGTAAATTCACGTTAATTAAAAAAATAATACTTAAAATAAAAAAAATGATTACATTATCTTAACACTAACATGCAATATTTAATTTTCGTATTAAAATATGTTGGCGTGATTCCTACACACTCCAAGGCTTTACAACGCCCCGTACGATGCTATTCGCGGTGTTGAAGCTGCCACCGACCTTTCAGTTACCATCAAATTTTTTGTAAGAAGTTTAAAAACCAATGCACTTTGAATTTAAAGCACCTTAAACGAAATAATTTTAATTTACGACAAAGTAACTGTAATCAGACTTAAAAAAACTAACCAGACACATAATTAATTGCGCGCTGGTACCAGGTTCCATCAATTGTTATCCGGATTGCCATCTACTGACGATGATTCAAATTCTTTGAAAAAACTGTTCTTCTTGCCTGCCTGAAGTTTAATGTGGCCGGTAGGTTGCAGGCTTACAGATAATGATGTCAGTACTTAACAAAGTAATTAGGACGATTCATATCTTGATATTGCCTTGTATGATGTCAGAGATTTTATTCGTCGCAAGTAGAAACAGTGTCAGTGCATGATACTTACTTGTGATTTAATGTGGCGATAGGTTTACAAACTAATTGTTAACTGCTTGAAACAAAGATACCAACTGAACTCGCTGAGTGGTAAGGCGGCTTATGAATCACATTGGAACAATTTAGAATGTAGTTCGAGAACCTTAGAAAACACTAAAAAACAGAACAACATTAATTTGCTAAACATCATAAACATCAATATATCATTACAGATATTAGTTAAAATTGTAGAGAAGTGGAAAATTACAAGAAGCTTTTTAAAAGAAATTAAAGTGAAATGAACAACTGAAATAAGTTAAAATAAAGTTAAAATATGCTCTCCATACTACTATTGTGTCGTAATTTCTATCAAAATTATTTAACGGAAACTGGGTGGACCAAATGGATGTCTGTACTGTTATAAAACCTAAGTATGTAATCGTTTGCGTATTTTGCTCACTACTAACAAACTACATTAGGTATACCTGGTTTTATTGTTAGTCGCTTAAATATACGATGTAATCGATATGGGATAGAAATTTTAACTTCCTAGATAATACAATTTTTTAGATGTACCTGGTTACACAAATGGGCTAAAACTGAATATTTTGATGGTCCCTTACATATTTTTTTAAATGGAAAAGATAAAAAATATCTGAACTCTCAAGCCTGACCAGGGATAAAATTTTGGCGCCTTCATTATTTATTTAAATCTCCAGAGTATTATTTTAGTTTTATTAATATGAAGTTAGGTTATGGGCTAACGAAACACTTGAAAAGGGTGAAGTCACTGTCTCTGATTCCTAGAGGCCTGTGACCTACAAACAGATAGCGCAATGACAGAAATACACCTCCGTTTCCTTTGGGAACAAAACGCTAAAACGAAGCTCCATCATTAGCCTTCTCGTATAGGGTATTTTTCTTATGGCTTAACGCCGCATCCATCAACTTTGAGGTCATTAGAGGCAGGAAACTACTAGTGCAAGAAACGGGAAGGCTATGACCTTCTTGAAGGAAACATTCCGGCATTCGTCGGTTGTGATATGGTAAATCCATGGAAAATCCCAATCTGGATGGCCGGACGAGGATTCGAACCCACGTCCTCTAGAATGCGAGGCGAGAGTGTTACCGCTCACTCCCCATGCTCGGTCGCAGTCTTTAGCGTCTTCACGGCAGAGAAGGCAGCGCGTTCAGTCGGAATAACCTTCTCGCAAAATTTTTTAGTTCTTCCTTCAGCAAATTGTCTTTCAATAGTATTCCCCAATATGCTTAAATATTTGCACAGAACTGCCAAATTCTTATAGGCAGACCAGCCTTAGCTAATGAATTATTGGTCGTTTGCTGCCATCTGAATTAAAGTACGACAAAAGCAATGGAGCATTACATATTTTAACAGCTTGCAAAACATTATGTATCTTCCATTTGTGTTTCTTGCTTAGCTTAATTTACGATATCAAGTAAATTCAGAAGAGGGTCTTGTAGGAAGAAGGTTAGCTGCAACTTGAAACATGATAAGATTGTGCCAACTTTGGAACGTGTGGTTTAGTGTGTTAGTCTTGAGTTTCAGTGAACATCGGTTCGAGTCCAGCTTGAGGCATAAGCTATTTTAACTAATGTCGACCTATGTGTCATACAATTATCTTGGTAAATAGTACATTATACTAAGAGATTCATACAAACTTGCAGAGTTAAGAGATTTTATTTCTTTCTTTCGTATGGCATAATAAAACAGTAACTACATTGAATCACAATAGGTAGAACTAAACATGGATGTTACTACAGACTGATGTCCACCGATTGCAGCCATTCAATTTCTTCCGTGGTTGATTGATGAATCTGATGCAATGTACCACAGAATCTCCTAAGCGCGCATTCCATGGCGATGTGAGGAATGGCTTGCTGATGGTTATCACAGTCAGAAGAAGGAATCTCTATCATTCCCCACTTGTACACCCAGTAGTCCAGTAGTAGAGATAGTATGGTATACATATATATGACCGATACGCTACCATTCGTCAGCGAAAAACATTTCTGGCAACACGTTTTGATTTGTTTTTACATTATTGTTCTTTTTGGCCGTACACAATGTAGTAACACCAAACTACAGTGCAAAATAATATCCATTCAAGATCCAGGAAATTTTTTTTTTAAACTGTCTATTACTTTTCTTTGATATATTCCAGTCCCTGACTTTCAGATTTAACAAAATAAAATTGTCTCTCCCCATTCGCCTGAATTCAAGTGCCAGCTTATGATTATGGTCATCTCTCTATGTAAAACTCCTTCTCCTTTTACTAATATCAATTCGCGTATTATGGCGACTATAAGTCTTGAACATTCGAAACATTGTAATGCGCTACACGTTTGCTCTTTGCCGGTTTGGTGAACACGAGAACGCGTTCCATTGTTGCTGTTAGGTTCTTTTCACACTATACGGTTTTGACTGAACCACAGAAACTCAAACGGTGCAAATCCGAAAGGACTTAATCGTTCACACTGTACGGTTTCTGTAACGTTTTTTCTATCCCAAGCTCATTGTTGTTGAGTGGTGTGTTGTTTAATGAAATTATTTGTTTACGATTCATTATAATGAATGTTATATAACCGTTGACGAGAGAGATATATATACATATACAATTTTTGTGCATCCTATACTATATAATACTGTTCTATGTTCTTGAAATAAGTGATTAAGATATTGGACACTGAAAGAAAATGTGCCTTTACTGAACAATATAACACAGCAGAATGAAATACACAAAAGACAACAAGCATATTTTTAAAGAAATAATGAAGTAATACAATGGCTCGAGGGCACGACCGTACGGTTTGAAACCGTCTAATGTGAAAGCGTACGTACATTTGGCCACGTACGCCTCTGTCTTCGGTCGCCGTCCGGCTGCCGTGGAGGGCTGCTACACGGCGACCGGACGGCGTTTTGCCGTCGCCGTGTAATCTGAATGGGGACATGCTGTTCTCCACGCCACTGAAAGAATGTCGCCGTACGATTTTGTGCCGTTTGGCTAAAACCGTATAGAGTGAGAAAAGCCTTACGCGTGTGGTTGTCCCAGGGCTGCCGGTGCAGCTGCCGCGGCGCGCCTCCGCCTACGACGTGTACGCCACCCGCGGAGGCGGCGGGCCGGGGGCGGACGGGGGCGGAGGGCTGAACCCGGCGGCGATGGCGGCGGCCATGGCCGCGACGCGCCAGCAGCAGCCACAGGAGCCGCTGGAGGTGGCGGTGCCGCAGGGTCGCAGGGCCTCCTTCAGGGTGCCCGCGCCACAGCCGGCGCCAGACAAGCAGGAGGAGGGCGCGCAAGGTGAGTTACTAAAAGACGGATCGACAAAAACAAAGAGACTTTTATGGTGTTTGTTGATCTAGAAAAAGTTTTCCATAATGTTAGCTGGCACAAGATGTTCAATACTTTAAAGAAGTCAGGTCTAAAGAAGAATACTTTATAAACTACATGTGCAAAAATGTCTATATTAAAAATAGAGAATCATGAGAGACATCCATCAGTTAAAAGGGTATGAGACAAGGCAGTAGTCTACCCTAATCAATACTCAACTTGTATATAGAGGAAGCTATAAAGGAAGTAAAAGAAAAATTTGAGTGTGGGATGAGTGTTCATGGAGAAAATAATCACCATGTTATCAATTGCTGATGACACTCTCCTGTTAGCAGAACATGCTGCGGATCTTGAGAAGTTTTTTTTTTTTAATTGTGCTTTTATATGAGTCCCGATTCTGCAGATGGATAATGAAGTTCTTCCCAAACTAGGTGCAGCATGTACCTATCAATTTGTTCAAAAGCACTGTTGATGCCATTTCGTAGTTCTGATAGTATTTTTTTTTTTTTTTTTTTTTTTTTTTTGGCAAAGGAATTTTAATCATTAAATCGTTTACATAACCCCATACACAAAAAGTTGGAAGATTGTGGAGACCATATATGAACTGCTGATCTTCATCCCCGCCATGACCGATCCATCGATTTCTCGATCTCCTATTTAAGAATACACGAATTTGAAACAAGCCTGCAATAAGTTCAGTTATTCTCTTTGTCTGTAAATCTTTTTAACAATATGTCAGATAATATAGCTACAGCGAATATGTAAAATCGCTTCAATCATTTATACTTAATCTATAATTCTATAGTTAGGATATTTATTACTTACTATTTGCATCACAACTTGATATAATGCTGCTTACCACACGTAAACCACAATTTTTTTCTGAAACATACTGTGCAACATAAGTTCAAGCAGAGTGGTATCGGAATCATACATGAATTACGGATCAGCCGCTTACGGCGTATCAGATCTACATGGAACAAATGTTCGTGAATTTTATAATTTTGTAATTGACAAACCAATAAAGCAGAGCTTATTTTAATTGTGGCTGTTGCCCAGTGAAGTTATTTCCCCCAGTCAGAATCAACTACAGCCAAATTTCAAATATTCTTGCAAAATCATAGGAAAGGCGCTTGGGAAAGTTGACAAACAGGTGTGACTAACAGAATTAACAAACAGATTTTCTGAAAGCTGAGGGAAGTGGACATTGTAATTACTCACTTGCTTAACAACAACAGGTATTTATAGTTTAACAGTACAGTAGAGTGCACGTTGGTACTTAGTGGATTTCTGTAGCATAACAAGTGCATAGAGGGACTTGTAACGTCTCAGTACTGTAGTTCCTAGAAACTGAATAACTATCGGATCTTAAAATAAATTGTGCGTCTGTTGACTTGGGCATTAGAGTAGGTAAATTGTCTAATTAATTTTCGTTCAGATCAACTCATATCCAGCAGAGTTAGAGGTGGTATTCCAGGTCAGTGGTATACTAGTGTAGGTACAGCTACCAGGAATAAAGTAGGTGTTGTGTGGTTAGTCTGGTTAAACTGTCCTAAATTAAAATCTGGTAGTCTAAAAAGCTATTCCACGCAATAAACATCTACTAACTGTAAAACCATATTTTAATATGTAATATAGTATTGTTCTTGAAACTTTTTTGGCTCTTGGTTCTTCATACAGTGTTTCTAGAAACTGCATCACACTGAATTCTTGTTTTCATCACTGAGATTTCAAGGCCAGTCATTTTATGGATCAGTGTTTGAACAATTTCACTATCTGATTCTCGGTTTATAAATCCGTGTGAATTTCTTTTTATCACATATTATTTCGTTGTTATATTACGGAATCCATGTGATTACTAGCTTTTGGATAAATATGCATTTTCACTGCAGCCTTAAGCACAGGACGATTTTGTGCCCATTAACATATAATGCTTCCACACATTTGAACCGAAGATGATTTGAGTATTCTACGCAACTACATTACTGTGTAGGAGGAGGAGGAGGAGACAAATTTGCATATGGAATTTTATTCTCGCAGTGCTCAAGCCTCGGGGATGTGAGTCTATCGTAAAATTCTTTGCTCTGAGGGTTGCTTGTGAGGAAGCGTCCATAAACTATGTGATTCCGTCTTGGGGGAGGGGAGAAGGGGTTGGCTGAAAAGGCTGCGTGGGGGCAGTGGGGTTTCCAAGCCAAGCAACGTAGCTTCTTATTCATATTATTTGTCACAGTTAAAATAAGGTACAGAACACACAACAGCATGTGAATATTTATTTCCGTGATTTAACTATCTCTGTATGTAATTTACGATAGTCTGGCAAGAGAAAACAGTGCAAAACACCTTCTGGAACCGATAAGGAAAAGCTACGTACCACGCGCGGTGGGTGGGGGGGGGGGGTCAAAGGCATAAGCCACGTGGGGCTAGGTGGAACTACATGGGGGGGGGGGGGGTGTTCACATGAGGCTCAAATGTAGCTATGCTCCATAACTTGTTTTCACACCAGCCTTGAAGCTGTTGCTAGATTCAATAGTTGTTCAACTCCAACATAATTTTTTGTCATAATTCTCGGATATGAAGTTATGCGATGGTGCTTTCTGGAAGAAAATGAAATTAATACAATTACTAGAGAAAGTGTAGCCATATTGTTGGATTTAAAAATGCAGCTTCGGTGGTCCATAACCGAAAACTACGTATGTAAGAAACTATAAGATGTATTGTTGGTTACTGAATATAAAACACTGACACGTGAAAAGTAATCAAATTTCAGCCTATATTTTATAAAGGTCGAAATTTTTGCGTTTCTCTTACTACTTGTAAAACAATACTCCACAACGCTTGGCATTACGAGTATATCCTCACGCAGTCATAATCTGAAATAGAAAAACAAAAATCTCAACACCCGAGCTGCGTCAGGGTAGTTTAAAAATTAAATTTTGCATTATTCCTCTGCACTATTTGGCTCGACCAATGAACTAGTGTTGAAGTTTTGAAAATGAATTTCCAATTTTGTGGTGTTAATTCTAAGCTTCTACATAAAAGAAAGAACTCGTACATTCAATTTCGCGATCTAGGAACTTCGTTCCTGTTCAGTGCCACAGTTTCGTATCGGATACACTCGGTATGCATACCGACTGGGGGTAATAATTTCCGAATTCAGGCAGCTTAACTTCCCTTTTCTGCGAGTGCGGGCGCCCCTGGCTATGGACGCGATCCTTTCAATACTCTAAAGTTCCCAACGGATTCCGTCGTCTGAATACATTCGGCGAGATTCCTGGCGACTGCTGAATTATTCAGGCGTCGCGCTCGGGCTCGACGCGGCTCCAGCCCCCGGCGGCAGTGCACTCAAACACCTGTTGGCTGGAGCGAGAAGACACTGGCGCGGAGCTGGGGTGGCTACAGCCGCTCTGCGCTCCGTGGCGAAACCCGTGGTAGATCGCTTCTGAGGCGCAAACGAGGGGATTGAAGTCAGTGACTGGGAGAAGTGGTAACTGAAACGCGACAAAACTTTCGACAAAACTTGTGACAATTCGTACCTGATAGTTTCTCAGATGTTTAAAACGTATGGAAACTATCATTTGTGAGATATTCCCACATTTTAAATAAATTGTTCTTTGTTGTGAAGATGGGTTTGCTGTTCTTATTGATTATTGGAATAATTATTTCTACCCGTGCGTAAAACATGAATGCTAAGCTAATTAATAAATGCGAGACTTTGGTCGCTAGTGCGCTGAATCAAATACACGTTAATATTTTATATATAATATAGTGAAACATGGTTAATCCTATCATTTTAAAAACTGAAAAACACAAAAATTTACGAACAAAATATTGACATTTTTATTTCTTTCAACAAATCAAAGAAAGTGAACTCAGTGGAGACTAACAGGCGTTACGAGGCGAATGGAAAATTGAGATCTGGTGAAAACTTGTGGCATAAACTATGTTCCTTTACCGTTCATAGAGAGGAGTGGTGAGCAGTGACGTGGTATAACGGTAAGTTGCCATTGCGTGATTTCGGCTCTGCGCCGAGGCTGGAGTGGTGTTGCGGTGTACAGTGTCACCCCTGTAGCCTATGTGAAGTCGTTTTGAAAAACTACCCGTAGCCATGGGCTGTGCACACACTTCCGAAAACTACTGACGGATAACTCAACTTCCAACTAACTTGCAACCAACTAAGTTCTCTCTATCGCGCTTTTAGAAAGATATCCGGAATAATTCAACGAGTTCCGAGCGACGTTTCTCCAATTCCAATAATACTTTGACAATTAATTCCATATAAAAATAAATACAAACTGTACAAAATCACTCACAATCATTATAAAACACCTTGAAATGAAAGTTAATACTGTTTACATGCATTTAAACACAAAATTATCAACATAAACCGGTTCAAACGGCCACAAATTGTCTTCCAAACACTGTAGCTCACATCAATACTTACAATTACAAACTTTTAACTACTGTTTCATTCACAATACTTTCCTTAATCATATTAAATTTCATTTACACAGTTTTTTGTCCATAAAACAAGGTTCATTTTCATAACGCATGTACACAAATTCACTTCCAAACACTGTAGCTCACATCAATACTTACAATTACAAACTTTTAACTACTGTTTCATTCACAATACTTTCCTTAATCATATTAAATTTCATTTACACAGTTTTTTGTCCATAAAACAACGTTCATTTTCATAACGCATGTACACAAATTCACAACTAAACACAAGAAAAATATACAAATTCACAATTAATCAACTCCCAGATTGCTATTCATAGTTCTTATAATACATTTTAATAAAATGGTGGACTTGAGGACTGCTATACCAAGTTCGTCTTTTGCATGACAATGCAATACCACACACCAGTCATCCCATCAATGAAGAAATTGTGAAAATTATATGGAAAGTCTTGCCTCATCCCCTCTACAGCCCTAACCTAGCACCGTAAGACTTCCATTTGTGGGGGCCGCTAAAAGAAGCTCATTGTGGTATTCACTTTGAAGATGAGTGGAGCTTGAAAACGTCCGTGCATCAATAGCTTTTTTTCCACACGGGAATACATGCCTTTGTTGAAAGGAAATAGTGGATGATTATACAGAACAGTGACAAATTAATCGTCAGTGTTGTGGTTTTCAAGCTATGTACTTGCATTTAAATTACTTGACGGTTAAAAGGAGAGAAAAAATAGGATACATTAACTTTTGACTGATCGTCATATGTCTACATCTATACTCTGCAATTCACAATTACTGTGGGTGGCAGAGGGTGCTAAGCACCAATCCGAATTCAGTGCATTCCAATCCCGAACAGAACGAGGAAAGAAAGAATACATAAATGTATCAGTACGGCACCTTATTTCCCGAATCTTATCCCTCCTGTCATTGCGACCTAAATAGGATGGCGGAAGAAGTATTTCGTTGCACTCGTAAATTAAAGATTTTCGCATATTCACCAACAGATTCAAACGAAAACGACGTCGTCTGTCCGCCAAACAATCCCAGCCCAACCCACGTATCAGCTCTGTGACACTTACATAAGGACTGTAAGTAGCGGTTACGAATCGAGGGGCTCTCCTCTGTACTTTCTCTAACGTGTCAATCAATCCCTTGCGATGCGGATCCCGAATTCCACAACACTATTCCAAATGCGGACGCGCTAGTGTTTTGTACCCTATTTCCTTTGCATGAGAATTACAACTTCTCAAAATACGACCTATAAAACGTAGTTTAGAATTAGCTTTGCCTACGACGGAAGTTATATGCAAGTCCCATTTTATGTTGCTTTGTACTGTTACGCCTAGATACTTCAGGGAATCAACCGTGTCAACAACTGAATTGTTAACTTTGTACTCGTGAGCAAACGGGGTCTTTTTATTACTTATTTGCATTGCCTTGCACTTTTTGCAGTTAAGTGTAGGCCGCCATTTATGGCACCATTCCAAAATAACATCCAGATCACACTGAATTTCTAAGCAATCGTCAGAGCACCTCATTATAAATAAGTGCATCATCAGCAAAAAATTGCATCCTGCAAGTAACGTTGTTACCGAGATCGTTTATAAAATTAAGAAAAGAAGTGGTCCTATGACACTTCCTTGAGGAACGCGCGAAGTAACATCTAGCTTTGAAGAGGCTTTCCCGTCAATAACGACATACTGCGACCGACCAGTTAGAAAATCGCATAGTCTATATATATCCACATCAAATTCCGGATAGGACTATATCAGTCTGGCGGCCGTAATAATATTTTTTTTTCTTTTGCTGTCGTCAGTCTTTAGACTGGTTTGATGCAATCCTCCATCCCTTCCTATCCTGTGCTAACCTTTTCGTTTCTACATACCCCTTACAAGCCACGTCCTCATATATCTGCTTCATATATTCTAATCTCTGTCTACCTCTACAGTTCTTTCCTTCGACTGTTCCCTCCACTAACAAATTAACCAATCCAGCATGTCTCAAAATATGACCTAAGCCTGTCTCTTCTTCCTGTAAGCTTCTTCCATAAACTTCTTTCTCACCCATCATTTACAAAACTCGTTCATTTCTTACTTTGTCTGTCCACCTAATTTTTAGCATTCTTCTGTAACACCACATTTCAAATGCTTGAATTTTCTTTCTTTCAGGTATTCCTAAAGTCCATGTTTCGCTACCGTAATGTGCTGTGCTCCACACATAGAGTTTTAAAAAGTTCTTTCTAATTCCTAGATCAATATTTGAAACTAAAAGGTTTCTCTTTTTCATGAAGGCTCTTTTTGCTAGTGCTATTCTGCTTTTAACATCATTCCTGCTTCGGCCATCGGTTGTAATTTTGCTTCCCAAGTACCAGAACTCACTCACTTCTCCTATAGCATCCGATCCTATTTTTGTATTTAATCTACTAGTATTGGTATCATTTCTGCTACATTTCATCACTTTTGTCTTACTTTGATTTATATTCAGTCCAAAATCTTCCTTCAGTATTTTGTTCATGCCATTCAATAACTTCTCAATATCCTCAGCCCTCTCTGCTAACAAGACAATGTCATCAGCAAATCGTAGCATACTGTTTTTTCTCCCTGAAAACTTATGCCGCATGGAAATTTTTCTTTGACTTTCTTCATTGCTTCTTCTACATACAAGTTGAATATTAACGGGGATAGACTACAACCTTGTCTCACACCCCTTTTTAACCGATGCATGTCTCTCGTGATTCTCTACTTTTATTACAGCCACTTGATTCTTATATAGTTTATAGAGTATTCTTCTATCTCGATACTTTAGACCTGACTTCTTTAAAATTTTGAACATCTTGTCCCACCTAACATTATCAAAAGCTTTTTCTAAATCAATAAATGCCATAAAAGTATCTTTGTTTTTCTTGATCCGCCCTTCAAGTATTAATCTTAAAGACAGAATTGTAATAATATAATTGTAATAACATAAATTAATTAAATTCCAATTTGTGAATTTCCATGTCGTAACGTCGGCAGGACTTTATTTGGTATTTTAAGAGACTGGTTTGTGTTAGCGGCACCTGCTGGGCGGAGTGGGCAGCGCGTGGCCGTGACGGCTCTTGTCTGTTGCAGATTCGTCTCCGTCGCCGCTGTCCCCCGAGGCCGGCTCCCAGGCGCCCGCCGGGCTCTCCCTGGGCGTCGAAGAGGACAGGCGCACCCGCCGCAGGGGGTCCCAGCTGTGAGTAGCCGCGGTTCTCCTTGCCTGTTAACTTCACTCGTTAATATACTGTGAATATCTTCACGCAGAAGTGTGTTGCACTTTGAACGCTAGCCAAAACACTGATCCAGTTTCATCCGACGTCATAATTAAATGGATGATAGAAAGGCAATTACAGAACCAGACATAGATTGTGTGCAAAAAATCCCTATCGTAGATGGAAGTTATAACCCCAAATTATATAACACATAATCAATCGTAACTATCTATAAAGAAATGAAAGTCTCTTGAAGCAAATTAATTGTTATTATAATATGCGATGGCATATATATTAAGCTATTCTCATTGTCAAGAACTTTTTCACCCCTACTTCTAATCATGAACTCACCTATCGACAGATTCATCATTTTTGAAGGATTTCGGAAAGATTCACAGTGTTGTGCCCAGTGGATTAACAGGAAACACGCCTCCTAGCTATGATCAGCAGTAGCAGTAGAAGTAATGAATGGTAGTACCCATTCTGTTAATACTGGTAGTCTGATATCGGAAAAAAATTAAATTATCCTGTACTCATTATTTTTAAAGCGATCACATTGGATACATCAGACAAAAGTATATATACATGCATTATTATATATTTAGTTCTTCCTGTTCCGTTAATTTCTTTCATCGTCTTTTGTTACTGAGTAATTATTTTGTATTTCATGTTTTATTAATTTTAATTTTGTCTTTTTCTAGTTTGATTATTTTGGGTAAACTTTTCCACTATTATCTTTGTGTTTTCTTCAGAATATAAACTCACTAATAGAGGACTTGTTTTCACAGACATTATTTTATTATTTTTTAAACTTATTGCCTTGCTCCCTATTGCAGCGTACCGTGAGGTTCAATTTCAATTTTACTTTAGTTTCTCAGCAGTTTTGTTCAACCTATGTATTTCTTTATTTAGTTCTGAGTTTTTTACTTCTAATAAAGAAACGCGACAGCTTAAGTGGCAAGCTGATCTTAAATTTCTCGGAGCAGCGTTTCACTCAATTTTTCCCCAAAGTTCTAATTTAAGTAGCCGACAACGCTTTCATACCTTCCTTTCAACTACCACTGGGTTGTGATTTGTGTTTGAAGACGCCTCAGCCATGGTACTGCCAGCGCCTGTTACACCGCTGAACAGTTATCATGGTGACAACGCGTAGCGTTGAGCTGCCCGGCGCAACCAAACAATAGTTACTAATCCGCTTTCACACAGACTCTCTTGCACAGTGGCTTGGGTGTTGCCGACAGGCCAGACCTGGGCATGCGGGCGCTCCCGCAGACGCCGCCGTCGTCGGGCACACCGACGCCACGCGGGGAGACGAGCGACGCCGTGCGTCGGCAGACGTCCGTCACCGACGGCGAGGCCATCAAGATAGTCATCCACGACGTCGACTGCGACTTCAGTGAGTACGATGACACTTCCAAGGCCGGCACTCTGACGGAACATTAAAAGGGAGGAAAACACTTTGTTCGTGGTTTGGTTCTAGAACACTCTGTATCTAACACTAGGAAACATTCAGGGTAATGCAATGTTCGCAAGCTGACACAAAACATAAATCTTGGTCGATTAATCTTCGGTTACGTTCAATCAATTTCTTCGTATAGAGCACAAGTATTGAGCCTTGTTCCTACCGCCCAGTAGTGGGCATATCAGCTTTCATGGTGAGCGGTACGGGTTTTGTTAGCTACTGAAGCACTTTCGTTTTCGTTAAAAAAAAAAAGTAAAAAAATTCAAGAGATTTAATGATAACACTTTGCAGCTTTAAGGGGCTTATAAAACTATTGAAGGTTGACAAAGTAGTATCCTATTATTTATTGGCAAACTTGAACTACTTCTTGGTAATTTATTGAAAAGAGAATCTGATCAATTTCACGAATTATCATCTATAAAAGATAAAATAACTACAAAGCATGTTTATAGATTCCGTAGCCATCTTAACAAATTTAAACTATACATGCGAAAACGATTAGAAGGTATTTTGAAGTCGAAGATATATAACGGGATGAAAAATCCTTTTGCCGCAAATACTGAAGAGTCATTTGCAAATAGACAAAAAAAATCTTAGAAATTAGATATGAAGAAGAAAGTAATCTAAAATTCGATAGTGGTAGATATGAAAACCTATATAAAAACTTTTAAAAAAAATTTCGTTCTTATATCTAAATAGGTGGAAAATGATATTCAGTTTATTGATACCTTTTCCTATTTCATATCCCGTATAATCAGGCATTAGTTCTGTTAATCATATTATGACCAAGAAAAAGAGAAACCACCAGAATATTTCAGAAAGAGGACATCCCTGTTTGTGCCTTACAAAACTTGAACCAGATATCCAGCAATAGGCTCAGAGATCTTATTAACAAATTAAATAATTAAATGTAATTTCACCAGGCTATGTATGCAAAGTATAAATAAAAAGATAGATTTAACTACAGTCAGTCGTTTTATAAAGATTTATTCTGCCAAATTTAGTGAAAGTTCGACATAAAATATTTAATAAGTAATTATTATTTGCTTTAACTTCCTGTCTATCTGCTTTATAAATTTTATAAAGTTACTTGCCAACTTCATAAATCACTGTTTGTGTGACACCGGTGAGCGGTATGCAAATTTTACTACTAACAGAGATACAAAAGTATGCGGTAGGTAAAAGAGGTTGACTACCTCTGATGTCGAATAACAAAGAGAATATCTTGATGATAGGATATTTTAATATTCAGATTTCAATTGATGTATGTTCTAGAGCAGGGGTCCCCAAACTTTTTATCACGTCGACCCCCTCATAGAACATTTGTCTTCTTATCGACCCCCAACATTAAACGTTTAATAAAACCCAGTGCCGGATCTGAGGGGGGGGGGGTTGTAAACCGGTGTGCCAACTTGAAGGGGGCGGCAAAATCATGTTTGAAGGGCGTCGATTTAAGTCGCGGAAACCTATTTCTAGCTCTAGTAGTACACTGGGCGCCGGGCGGCGACAACAATGTGTTTGGCCGACAGTTGAAGAGGTGACACTTGGGGTCAGACGGCAAAAATGGGGGCTCCAAATAATGTTGCAAGGGGCGGCATTCCCACAGTTTTTGCCCCGGCTCGAAAAATTCCTGGATCCACCACTGATAAAAATTTTAAATTTTTTTTAGCATTTCTGATGCTAAGCAATAAGGAGACTTGCATAACAACCCAAAGAAAGTATATATAGTTCCCACACCTTAAAAAATCCAACCAACGACACTAATAGTAATTATAATGGTAAAAAATAATAACAAAATTATAGATAGATGGAAACTAGCCTATAGCCGTAAGCTTCATAAAATGTAAAACATAAAATAATCATTGAAAATTTAAATAAATTATATTCGATGAAAAAACATCTGCTATTTTACGACTACTATTGAATACATCAAAAATACGTTAACATACCTTTTTATTAAAGTAGTTGACATTAGTAGGATGGATGAGTCTGAAGGGCAGCAGCAAGATTACTGATGTTCTGTTGAAAATTGGTAAGTTTTAGTCGCAAACCACCACGGTTTTCCAAGTTCAGTCTGTTTCTCTGTTTTGTTAAAATAGCGTTCGCGTGGCTAAAGCCAGCTTCAACCATGTATGAGTTTGGGAATGCAAGTAAGAAAGGTTCGGCTTCTGCTCTGAGCTTGGGGTATTTTGTAGAAATATTGTTATTTCTTCAAAATTCGCTGAGGTTTTTAAACAATGCTTTAGCTTCCTGATCTACGCATATTTCAATCAGTTCATCTTCTAAGCCAGGTTCATTACCTTCATTATCAATTTTAACATCAAATTGAGAAGCAAATCATTCAGAAACATGCATGTTCTCCAAGTCTTCGAAACGTGATTTCAATTCTCTTAATTTATCGAGATGTTTAATATATATCTCCAAATCATGGTCGGGTGTCTCTTCATTTTCTTTTAGTAGTCGAAAGTTTGAAAAATATTTAAAATCTTTACGTGCCAGTGAAGATTTTAATAGGTCCATTTTTAGTTGAAAGGCCATTATAATTGTTCGAGCTTGAACAATTGTAACATTTTTTCCTTGCAAACGCTTCTGTACTTCGTTAAATTTCGAATAAAGATCTGCCAAATAGAACAGATGATTCTTGCACTGTTTTAACTCACCACATAGTAATGGATCCATACTCCTAAGAAACTCTGCAGACGAGTCATACTAGTCAACAAGCCTCTGTAAACTTTCACCTCTTGACATCCACCTTACCACAGTGTGCAAAAGTAATTGATTGAAAGGTTCTTCATTTTCTTCACAGTCGGGAATTGAGAGGATGAGCTTTATTGTTATTAATTGACCTAATGCACACTTTTAGAGTATCATGCAGCTCGCCACTCAATTTTTTGGTTCCAAGATGCTGCTTGTGTAGGACACAGTGAACGTTACATACTTCAGGAACCTTTTCCTTCAGAAAGACGAAAAATCCTCTAACGGCCTACCATAGCAGGTGCACCGTCCGTAGCTACTTCAGTAATATTCCCGAAAGGAATGTTGTTCTTGTTCAAATAAAATTGCAAACATAAAATAATTGTCTCAACATTTGAATCAGTTTGAAGTTATTTAGCAAACAGAAATTCATCAACAGTGTCATTCAGGGATGGACTATGGAACCTAACATAAACCCTGAGAAGATTTGAACTTGCGAAAGTTGATTCCCCAAGTTGAATAGCAAATTTACAATACTGGAGCTCAGAGGTCAAAGTTCTTTCCACGTCGTCGGCCATTTCCTCTGTATCTCGCTGCACAGTATTTGCACTCAATGGTATTCTATAAAGAACTGCCTGTTCTTTCTCAGAGTGCATTGTTGCTACTTTTTGCAATAGATATCTAGACTTGGAAGGAATAATAATTACATGTAAAAGTTACCTATTCAATAGAATTAGATAGGAAAAAGATAAAAAAGAAGAATCTAAATTTAATGGTTTTCGGTACATTACGATATTTTCTATGTAAAGGACAAAATCTACATTTAGATATACAATACATAGAGTGGAGCGTTCACTCCCCCCCCCTCCCCCCCCCCACCTCTGTGACTTTACGACTGGTCGACAGCGCGGTCACTAGAGGCGGGATGGAACTGCGGAGAAGGAACTGGAAGGAATTCGCCCATTGCTTTTTGGAGGAAGCATCCCGGCATTAGCCTTGAGTGATTTGGGGAAACCATGGAAAACCCAAATCCGGATGCCCGGACGGGGATTCGAACCGGCATCCTCCCGAATATAAAAAGCATAAATACCCGAAGTAAATAAAAAATAAAGTTTTAATACTTGTTGAGTTCATCACGGAGCCTAATAATTGTGATGTGTGATGTTGAACTTCTTTCTTATCCCAAAGACGGACCTCAGAAGGGACACAATTCATAAATTGGTCTACATTCGTTTCTCACAGGGATAACCACTAGCAAACCAGCAATGCAAGTGAAGAGTAAAGCGGCGAAATCAAACAGTTAGAACGCTAAGCTTTACTCCATTATTACCTCACCGCTTTGCGCTCCAGTATGAGTCACCGCAACAATCCAATTGGTTAATTTGTTTTCGCTGCTTTATTCTTCGCTCTCGTCGTTGCTATGCTCTCCGCTCCAGTATATTTTCTCCTTAACACATACCTAAAGCGACGTAGGCTTCGGCAAATCTCATTTTATAACTGGGGTAGTCAGTTATTTTGGATTTTTATTGGAATATTCCCATTTTTTCCCTAGACAATTTAATTGATCCTCTTTATTATCAATCGACCCCCTTTCGACCCCCGTGTATTAATCGACCCCTGGAGAACTCTTATCGACCCCCAGGGGTCGATACCGACCACTTTGGGGACCCCTGTTCTAGAGGATCTCTGTAGACAACTACGAACCCCAGACTTCTCTCTCCTTCCCTCTCGAGCACTCCCTCTCACCCTCATTTTGTTTGTGCATGCAATTCAGCTGAATCCGATGATCTGAGTGCCATTTGAATTTTTTTGCTGTAATTTATCTCTAATATTTTACGTTTCTTTATGAGGTTATACTTTTCGATCCATGTTCAAGGCATCTCGTCTAGCTATTTCCTTTCATTGTGTACTTAAAGTAAGTAAATCACTTTTTTTAACCCCACTAATATATATTACTAAAAAGCAATTGATTAAATGTCATTTAAGGGTCTGAGAGTTCAATTGCTTTGATACAAAATATTTATTTTGTTGTAAATAAAATATTCAGTGTCGGTTTCTCAGCATATAGCATATCTGAATTTATTATGTCACGAAAACTAAATGATATAAATATCTACTGATCTATGAATAACGAATGAATATCGAGTGCGGTGTAGGTAAAATTCTTGTTTGATGCAGTTATAAACTGGAACATTGTTATTATTATTATCAGTTCCAATGGATTTCACGCACAGATGGTTCACAACTTCTTTCCTATTACACGAATTTTTATTGTAAATTATTTCACTGTTCTAGGTAATACCTACGCAATTTATTCCAGTTCCTGTCGCCTAAATTGGACAAGTGCAGGATGCTTAATCGTGTTACTTAAACTTTTAACTTTCAACTTTTAGAAATGACACATGGGATTGGATTTATTTGTAACAATGTGGTTTGATATAAGGGAATAAGCAGATTTTATTGAACTATAAAAGTATGAACTGAGAAATTTTCATTTTTTGGGAATAATATATAAGTTACAATTCTTTTATGTGCATAAGACAGTCTTAACTAAGTCGGTTACGTATACTGACATAGATGTCAGTGGAGGAGTGTTGTCAAGAATTTATTCGTGTCACTTTATGAACTATTACGTAATGCCGTAAAAGTTATCTCGTCCCTTGCCTCTTGTATGAGGTGGTCTAATATTCCGGCTTTCCGCTAGCTGTACTGCAACTTGCTACCCAGCGGGCTCCAACACTTCTCTTGCCCCTGAACTGGAGAGTCTGTAACCACTAACGTCAATTTATAACGAGTGTCCCTACCATAAACTTGGGAGAACTTCGCTAACACAGGCCAATCAGCACTGCTGAAACTGAGGCACGTATAAGAATGGGGCTCATAACATTTATACACGTTTACCGACGCTTACAATCATCGAAAGCAGTTAGTGTTATTAGCATGGAATCCTCCGTCACAGAATTTCAATTAAACTGCAGAAATATGGCTATAAACTGATGTCAGAAATAGCTCAAGAATTACAGTTTTTTGTTTACTACGTTTACTAGCGAAGTAACATGTTTCATGACCCACATTCAAACCAAACTACTGAAGTAGTTGGCTGTAGTATTGGGTTTACCCAATATGAGGTCAACGATTAAGGTAATTTTTTCTCCATGAACGTTCGTAGTTGTTATTTTCTTCTGGAGGTGAGCAGCACTCTACCCGCCAGTGAGCTGAAGTACCGCACACTGGATGGGGGGGGGGGGGGTGAAGTGCAAAGGGCCAGGCACGAGTCCGTGACCCCGAGAACCGGCATCTAGACTGCGAGTTTTAGGCAGTTTTCCACAGCCATAAAGTCGAAAGCCTGGGCGGTCTCAAATTTCCGTCTCATAAACTACACATTTCACAAACAAAAAATACTTTTATCACACACACAGGACATAGTTACACGTTTTACAGAGTGATGGCAATGTTTCATTTTCCCCATTAGTAGAGTAGTGCCACCTGGAAGTCATCAAGGGCATGCGGCCGTAAAACCAAAGCTTCAAATTTGACCAGGCCAACGATGAGTAAAAGATTCATCAAAGGCAGACGACCTCAAAATATTGGAAAAATGTTGGGAATAAGATGAAGAGATGAGAGGTAACCAATTGAGTTAGAGTGCACTTGCATTTCAATAACATCGATACAATTTATTATAAATCTGCACAAAAATTAACTACTGCCAAGAAGCAAGGTCTCTGTAAACATTTAAGTAGAAGACAAGAAAGCTGTAGCATAGAAGCTGACATTGCATTGTTACAGTTTTTCTCATAGAGTTTCTTTCAAGTATGGGGTGATTATAATTAAAGTTTAAGTTTCAAAACGCTCTAAATAACGAACCACTGATTAAAATGACGTCGAAATTGAACGCCGTGTTATTGAAGAAGGGGGAAAGAACATGAACGGTGATTCTTCACCAGTAGCTCTGTAGAAGTTCAGGACCCTCAAAGGTATGAAAAAAGGCATTGGACCGATGACTGTCATGGGTCTGGTGAAAATTCAGGTTCATTTGATGTGCAGTCTAGTAGAGGAAGGAAAAGATGTGATTCGGCGATGGTTGAAGAATTGGCCACAGCAGTTCAAGAGGCGTCGAACGGTGGTGTGCAACCATGCAGTGCACGGAGAATTGCCCGAACATTGGACAGACCTGTGAGCACCGTGCATAACATTCTACGAAACATCCTGCAATGCTATCCGTACAAAAATTTCCAGCAAGAGAGGGTTTTGCTTTGGAATTTCTTGCTCGCATGGAAGTGGACAATGATTGGCCGTGGAAAATTCTATGGTCAGACGAAGCCCATTTCCATGTGACGGGATATGTTTTACGATTTATCATTTGTAGACGAATTTCTTATGCTTACAGCACCATCTGTCGCTAAAATTTGGAACCTTTTTTTGGTTCATGTTCTTTCCCCCTTCTTCAATAATACGCCGTTCAATTTATTCTAATCGGTGGTTCGTTTTTTAGAGCGTTTTGAAACTTAAACTCTAATTATAATCATCCTGTACAAAGCTTGTTTTTACGTCGACAGGAATGCCCAGTTGTAGGCTACACCGCAACACAGGCGCGGTGCCTAGGATTATAATGGTATTGCGGGAGTGCTCGCGCGAGTTTTGTACGTAATGCATCGGGGCGTATAATGAAATGGTACCGGATAATGCCTCGATAAACTCCTCCAGAGCGATTACATTTAGCGAGGGGTCAGTGCTTTGAGCACGCCGTGCGCGCATCACGCAATTACGCTTGCATTACCGGTGTTTGTGTAACATCCGCTCAGCATTTATGAGCAAATGGATAGTGTACAGCGCATATTGTATTAGTGAATCGTATCCATTGAAAGCTTAGATCCCACACTCTATGAAAAACCATGTTTCATGTTCTTAAAAATGACAACGAAAACCAACTGGAGGATAGAATTAATAGTATATAACTGAATCTGACATCATTGGAACAATGGTGACTGTTAGAGATGGTGACGAGAGGAAATACCACAAAAGTGGTTAAAAATCTATTATTTTTTGTTAACATTGTTGTACCACCGTTAATTGCATCATTAACGGATATAAAGCGTATAAAATGAAGAGCCGGAATTATATTCGTCACGATAATTAATATGTAGAAGTTTCTAGAGTGGTGTATACGGACCCTTGGGAGGAAATTCAAAGAAACTGTAGAACGTGTAATAAAGGTAATTCGTATGGGCGGCTGTTAATATAACAACTGAGATGCAGATAAGGAAAAGTATTCAAGTCGACTAGCACTAAGCAGTAAATTTTTGTAAACGAAGGAATAACTTTCAATAGTCTTCAATTTAAAATTGAGTGATAAGAAGGTTATTTATGACCTTCTATGCCCCATTCACTTCATTCCTACAATTTCTCAAGTATTTTATAACAGTGTCAATTAGTTTCTTTTCCTTCTCGTTCATAGTCTAATAATCATACCGGGAAAATGTGAAATTACTTCTCGTGATCCCATATCTCTCCAATTTTGAACCAAGCTCGGTGGCTGAGAGATAACGCTCTAAACTGGAATTGATCAGGTTGCGGTATAAAACCCTGTCCGGGAATCTAGATTTTAGTTCTCCATGGTTTCCCCAAATCACTCTAGGCATATGCCAGGAGGTTTCCTTAAAAAGGCGATGGCCAAATTCCTTCCGTTTTCTTATCCCTTATACCAGGGGTGGCCAACCCAAATGATCTTGCGGGCCCCTTTGGAAATACATCATAACTCCGCGGGCCGCATATAAAATTTTATATCCCCATATTAGATTTAGATCCACTACAGGCATTTTTTGTGGTGAAAAATTGAAACATAATGAATTATTATTATAGTGTTTAGTATTATTCTTACATGTAAACATAGATAATACAATAATAATGATACTAAACGCACATTTTAAAGAAATATCACTAAACATGATATATAAAAAAGTATAAATATAAATGAAGTAAATTTTGAAAATATGGACGCACAAATAATTTATTTTTTAATAAATTGGTTTTCACTACTTTGGCCATTATAAAATAAATCTATTTTGTAAAAGTGTGATGAATGTCGCGGGCCGGAAAAAAATATTCAAGACGGGCCACATGCGACCTTTGGGCCGTAGGTTGGCCACTCCTGCCTTATACTATCCAACTTTTTCCCCCCCTTATGTCTAGTGCAGGTTGTGGTCATTAGGGGCGGGAAAGATTTTGGGGTGAGGTACGAGAATGAATTAGACGTTTTGAAGGAACTATATCACTTGGAGTGATTGCGGGAAACCATTAAAATCCGAGATGCGTACTCCCGGACAGGGATTTGAACCCATGTCCTACTGAATAGCAGGACTGAGCATTACCGCCCACCCATCGGCCTCGGTTTTTCCGACGTCACTGATGTCTATCCATCTAAGTAAACAATCTAAGATTACGTCATGTAGTTTCGTTGTTCGGATGATAAACAGCTGTATTCACTCGGAGAAGTTACGAAAATCGCATTAATTTTTAGATTGTCGTCATAATTATTGTGTCTCTGTACAGTGAGCAACACAGTGACAGAACTTGCGGATTAGGATTAACTCAACATCTTTACTCTGAAAGACAAAGGAATCCGTTAGTAAACGATAATATTTCACACAAAACTAACGTCAACAGCCTCAAGAAAAATTCAATCATAGAACAAAATTAACTATACATAAAATATAAGTGGATTTATTTTTATTTAAAATTCCAGTTTTATTGCACCGGAATCTGTAGAGCCTTCACTGTTGAATGCTGATCGAACGAGGTAGAAGTTAATAAGTTTAACTAACTCGATCAAGCATTATCAGATGCAACTCTGGTAGGTGAATTAGAAGCTCAGTTAATATCACCAACACATTGCCTTCCGTTAGCAGAGGCCGTTGAAGTCCCTCAGTACTAATACTTAATTTCTGCTCCATTCGGATTATCTACTTTGCAGCGATATGATTTGCTACCATCTGACACGGTTTTCTCCGCTGACCAGTGAATGATTTAATGAATTATGATTGGATAACCTCTAAATTCGTTCTGCCCCTCATTTTAGCAGTCTTTTATTTTGAAGGGGATCCACCTTCATCAATGAAGAAACACCAAAATGGAATGTTTTGGTATTTCACTATTACACTCACCTCTCACTTTGTTAAGCCTCGTGGTGGCAGGTTGAAGGACGCTCTCAGGACGTCTCGGTGGGACGTCTGACTGGCACGAAGCAGTCCTACAGTTTTTGAATTAATTTCTAAATTTCAGAATTCCTAATGTTTTTTATCTTTTTTGATACTAGTATACGCCAATATGAAACAACTCGAACAACATACTGGTAATAATATCTAACTTCCACCTCAACATATTACATGTTAGATCTAATATATTGAAGAAATTAGGCTATAACTTAAGTATAAAAAACGTTATGATCGGGATACAATGCTAAATGATTTATCACAACTGCAAAGCTTCTTTGAACCATCTTTTGCACTACGTACAGAACAGTATGTTTATTTGAATTTGCCTAATACTCATAGTGTTTCATTGGTTCACTGTGTAAAAGAGGTTTCTTCTAGTAATTTCTAAAGTAGAGATGACTAAGGGAACAATATATGTTTTGTGATAACGAATAAAAAGAAACACATATAAATACAATGTGTAGTATTCTTTGTAACCGTATACCAGTGCAAGAATTAATAGAATTCTTTTGTAAATTATTATCGTACTATCTGTTGCAGGTAACTTCGCTCACTTAATGGTAATGTAGTCAGGACTTCTATCGATTTAACTTGCAAGCACAAATTGACCTCCTACTCTGCAGTCAAAACATAGTCAAGAATGTCGCAAATACAGTGAGAAATCCAATAGGAACTAAGCAACTGAGTTTTGAAAAGTTTCATTCTGGCACTGTTCGACAATCTGTAAATTAACTAATGTTAATTTAAGTGAAGCGAACTTGCAGTTTGTAACAAGGCTTCTTTTATTTTCACTTCACTAGTTAAAATCATTATTAAACGAAATTTTTTCGTTTGTAGATTAGATCATCCTTTTCATCTAGATATAAACTAATACATTTCTCAGTTTTCTTAACGTTCTTCCATCCACTTTTTCCAGTTCAACTATCATCACTTTTCTAACGAATCCCGAAAGATTTTGCTTCCACGAGGTCTGTGCCGTCAGCCTTATTCTTTGGTGCACACAGAGATCCTATAACTGCTCTCCACTGAAAACAGAAATACGTTACAAAAATATTACCAAGATTCAGAAGAATGTGGAAACCAGATATAATGACTTACGTTACAAATTTCAATTCCGAATAATACAATTCCATTGATACGTCCCCGGCAGACATTACGACTTCGTGAAGTGTTATATCTCTAAATGGATGCTCATTTGCGGACACTTATCTCTAAGTTCCTCAGCATCAAAATAAACCATACCCTTCCTGGGACCTTAGTCTGTACATAGTTCCAATCCTCAGCAAAACATAAACAGAAGTTTTTGCTTAAATCGCGTTCAACGAAAAAAAAAATACCGAAAGATCAAACTTTGTATTTATTTGTCAGCAACCAGATGCCTTATCGAGATAATATAGACCCAAGGCAGCACAATGTCTGAAACCCTATGAAAATCTATCCAGTTCTTTTCAGTGAATCGCGTTCAACGAAACGGAATTTTGTTTTCGCAGCCGAAAAGTTTACAGCTACCCATATAAAGAAGTCTAATGAATTCAGTTATTGGAGTTTGCGTAATATAAGAGTACGTAGTTGTTCGTATATACAATATTGAGTTCAAGTACAATTTGCCTCTACAATGCTGATACACGTAATACAGCACATGTAATTATTTAAAAAGTTAGATAAATTACTCGACATTGGATAAAAAAAAAAATTAATTCAAAAGATAACAGCAAGTCTATGGGTTTCATCAAAAATACTACAAGCACAGACGTAATCATGATGAGAATCATAAATGGGAAACGGCCATGAAATAAAGACATTCCCTTACGGTTAAATTTTACAGTTATTTCTCTTTTCATTTCCATTTAATACATTATCCATCCATCCACGTGGAAAGAATTATCACAACAGCTCCATGTAAAAATTAAATTATTGGAATTCCGTATTTGTTGGAGTAATCCACAATTGCGAAAGGCAATGTCTGAGAATACTCTGAAAAATTCCAATTTTGTGAAAACAATTCTGTTTGTAGTGTGTGAAATTGCAATTGGTATGTTTCAGGTCCTCGACCGGGGGCCAAGCGTCGGGTGGTGCTGAGGAGGGACCCCTCGGACAAGGCGCACCGCAGTAAGTACACAAATGCATTATCCAAGATCGCTAAGTGGAGGAATGAGTTCTGCTGTGTGTTTGCGAAACGGCAAGCTCTGCTGTATTGGGTTTTCTGTTGTCTTGCTGGCTGAACTTGCGTGGATGGCAACACGTGATTATCGGATAACTTCGTCCATCAGATTCATTAAAAATTGCTTGAACATCTTAGTAAGGTTGGCGTGAAGAGTTGGAATTTACCATTACATAAACTTGGGTTCGTCTCGTCTAACCGAGTGAGGCGTGTGAGTGGTAACGCTCTAGCCTCGCATTCGGGAGGACGACGGTCGCCAGATCAGTTCAGGCGATTGCCGGGATGCTTCCTTCAAAAGACCATGGCTGAATTCCTTCCCGTTCCTTGTCTCATATCCCATTCCGCCTTTAATAAACTCGACGTCCAAGAGAATTCTTAAGTTAAAAAAAGTCGTCTCGTCAAGATCATCTCTCAGTTAATTTTCATGAAAGTTTAGCGTTCGCGATTAATAAACTATTACTGAGAGCTAGTAAACGTGATTTAAGAGATTAGTAATAGTAATCTATAGTTATCGTAAGTGCAACTGTCGTTTTATTTAGATATGTTCTAAAACTGATCAGCAGACACAGCAAGAGGCTGGAAACTGTCCAGCATGAGACAATACGTGAAATCAGGGCCGCCGTAAGGGGGCGTGCAAGGCGTGCAAGGCGTGCACCGCACGCGGGTGGCACATCGAGGGGGGGCGGCAAAACGAGCGATCGACAGTCGCCGCGACGAAATTTGCGGCGTATTATGTAGCGGGCGACGTTTTTTTTTTTTTTTTAGCTCAACAGCTGCTTCGGGCGGCCGGCGACACTCGGAACGGCAATAATGGGAGCGGCAAATAATGTTGGAAGGGGCGGCAATCTCACAGTTTTTGAACCGATTCGGAAATTTCCTAAATCCACCACTGGCTGTATTTAGACAGGGGCGGCATAATCGGTATTGCACGCGGGCGCTGAAACAGCTAGCGGCGGGCCTGCGTGAAATGACATTAAACTGATTATAGTAGTTGGCGAAATCAAACTAGTAACATTGAATAAATCAGTAGTTTATAATAATCACAAATCTCCATGGGAAGGAGTCCTTTCATAGAGCTCAAGAGGAGGAATCATAAAAAACTGGATGTCGCTAAAGTGTTCTGCGTTGCCAAAAGATGGTTAAAAAAAATATTCTCTCCAAGTTACGTGATAAAGTGCCATTCTGCGCTTGGATGAACAGTAGGGAAGAAAGCTTTTGAATTACTAGAAGTATGCGTGAAGTATACATGACATAATTTAATTGGTTTAATTGTGGTAGCATTATAATATCACGATCCTCAAGGTGGGGCACGGCGTTCACAAGGTGTTTGATGGAAACGGAAAATTTCAACCTTGAGTTGCAGTTTACAGGACTATTCTCATGTTAGGCAACGACTGTCCATTACTGTTCCTTGGGAAGGAACGTTACATCTAAAGTTTTCTTAAAATATTCGAAATTCACTTCATTTTTTTTTTTTTAAATTTATTTGGCCTTTAGCCATGCTGGCCATTTAGCCATTACCAAGTGTACAAGCGTTTATTACATTGTTTGTCTATTACATCTGTAACATTTTGCACATCGTAGCAGTAAATCTTAATATACATTGTAGGTTATCCGTATTTCATAGTACCTTACACACATTAAAAGCCAGAACTAATACATTTACGTAATACGCTGGGTGCATAAGGTAGTAACTTTGTCTGGCACATACATACCTTAAAATGGACGATTTGATATTACATTATACACATTGAAATATTGAGTTTGGCAAAAAATCGATTTACAAGGTTCATATATACATGAAATGGTAGGATATGTTACATCTGATTATACAGTTAATTATTGTTCCTTTGTTTGGCATATAGGCCTACATATATTAAAATAGTCCATTTGATATTACATTAAAATATTAAGTTTAGAAAAAAGTAATACAAATTAATAAAAAATAAAATTATTTACAAAGACTCATATATATATGAAATGTAAGGATATGTTACACTTGATTATACAGTTGATTATTGTTACAGTTCTCGTTTGATTTGCCGTAAAAATGAGTACATGATGAAGAAGATTTTAAATCTGTTTGTATTTAGTAAGTCTTCAACACTTGCCGGGAGTTGCTGTCCTGCTTGCACCAAGTGCTTGATGAGGTTGTCAGAGGCTTGTTTGTTAAATGGGCAACCAAAGAATATATGATTAGCGTCTTCAACGTGTCCGCACTGGCAGTACGGTTCCTCTACCACACCGATTCTACATAAGTGCTTCTTGAGGCGGCAATGTCCGAATTTAAGCCGAAAAATTGTGATATATAGGCTTCTAGGACACCGGATGTTCTGAAACCATGGCCGTTTTGTAACTTCAGAATGTATCCTTGCGTAGTGTTTACCTTTCGTAGCAGATGTATATCTCCATTCTACGTCCCAATCTTTGTATAATTTTTCCTTTATTGTCACAATCAGGTCCGAAGTAGGTATCTTACGGTGTATAGTTACCCCGGTCTCAGTTGCTTGTTTTGCCAGCTGGTCGGCTATTTCATTGCCCCTGCACCCATCATGGCCTCTCACCCAGGAAAGTACTACTAATTTATTACTTTGTTCCAGGTCTATGATTGATTTAATAATTTCGTATATGATCGGGTTGTTGCTTTGATTTATGTGATGATTTTTTAATGACGTTAAGGCAGAGAGTGAATCAGATAGTATGATAATGTTACTATCCGGTAAGCTCCCGGCATATCTAAGTGCTTCTAATATTGCTATCAGTTCCGCTGTCATAATAGAACATTCTTTAGGCAGTTGGAAAGTGCCCTGTTCCATGCTATCAAGGTTGATGCATGCACAACCAGCATAACTGTTGTTCTTAGACCCATCTGTATATATGATTCCAGCCGGAAGCCATTTGTTCAATTTTTCTAGGTATGTCTGTTTGTAGGGGCTCTGTTGCGTTGTTTGACCAAAAACTGTAATTTCTTTACATGTATGCCATAATGGAGCCTCATAGCAGTATAGTTGTTCACTCTTGTTGGCTTTATCGTATAGTGATTTGGTTTCCAGATACGCTGAAGCTAGCGGTGGCAGTCGTCTATTTTTCCAATATCCTTTTGTTAGGCAGTCTATGGATAAGTTATGTATGGAATTATATAATTTACTGGTCGTCAACTGACTCTGTTTCAGTAAAAATTTTGAACTTAGGTAGGATCTACGTAGGTGCAGAGGAGGTTCCCCTGCTTCTGCGCATAGTGCATTTGTGGGCGTAGATTTCATTGCCCCTAGGCAGGTGCGTAGTACCATGTATTGTACATCAAGCTTCGCTAAAGGCCGTTGGGAGGCCGCACCATAACAAATACACCCATAGTCAAAATGTGGACGGACTAGGGCTCTATATAGAGTTAGTGCTATTTGTGGACTTGCTCCCCACTTTAGTCCTGTTACTGCTCTTATAAGGTTGTTCCTTGAGCAGACTTTTTTTTCTATTTGTTTGACGTGTTCACACCATTTGAGTTTATTATCTATTATAAGGCCTAGATATTTCAAGCTATTCTTAACTGGGAGCTGGTATGGTCCAAGAGTCATGCGGATCATTGGAGGAATCCTGTGTCGTGTAAATATGCAGACTGAGCTTTTATCTATTGAGATCTCCTGTCCATTGTCTGACAGCCATTGTACTAGTTTACACATCGCTTCGTTTAATATGGCTTGGCATCTTTCGATGCTTGTGCCTATTGTATACAGGCAGATGTCGTCCGCATATTGAAGTATTATGACTGAAGGTGGCATTATTTTGTGTAGGTCAGTTGTGTATATATTAAAGAGTAACGGAGACAAAACTGATCCTTGAGGTACCCCTTGGCTACACTTTCTTGGACCTAGAGTAATTGTTTTCCACTTGGCTACTAACCATCTATTTGTAATCATAGCTAGCAGCCTCGCTGTAAAGGGGCCCGGCACGCCATTCTCTTTTAATTTTTTTCCCAAGGTCGATGGCAGAACTTTATCATAGGCAGATGTTAGGTCAGTGAAAATGGCAACCATGTATTTATTGTCTGTAAGGCACGATTGAATATCTGTAACAAGGTGTGCTAATATGTCATTCGTGCCTTTGCCTCTCCGAAAGCCGTATTGAGTATGCGGCAGCAATTTATTATGTTCGAACCACCATTCGAGTCTATGCTTTACCATTCTTTCGAGAATTTTGAACACACAAGATAAGAGGGATATGGGTCTATATGCTGAGGCACATTCAGTTTCCTTTCCTGGCTTTTTTATAATAATTATTCTGGCCGTCTTCAAAGGTGGTATCTCGCTTTTCTCAGCCCAAATACGATTAATGAGGTCGAGCAGGTATGCTTTCCCGTTGGCAGGGAGTAGGCGGAGCATGGGGTAGTGTATGCTATCCGGCCCAGGTGCTGATGATTTGCCAAAGGAGAGTGCTCTGCTGAGCTCTTCACTCCTGAAAGGTTGACATAGGATGTGCTCTGTATTTTCCTGTACGTTTAGGGGTTGAGGGTCCACATAAGGTGGTGTTATGTTTTCTAATATCTCAGTCAGAATATTCAGTGGTGGTGTCCGCTCTGGCACCCTCGCTTCCTTTATATTTTTCAGCCTTCGTATTTTCATCCAAACTTCTTTGGTCGGCGTGTTGAGACTCAGTTTTGAGCAGTAGTCTTCCCAGTTTTTCTTCTTCTTCTTTCTCAGGAGTTTTTTTGTTTTCGCACATGCCCTTTTGCATTCAATATAATTGCTCATTGTGAGGTGTTGCCTGTAATTTTTGACAGCTTTCTTTCTTTCTTTTATTGCATCGTCACATTCCTGGTCCCACCATTCAACTGGTGTTGTGTTGATTACATAGTACTGTTTTTGTTTTGGAATGCTGGAGCCTGCGGCTTTTTCAATGCAATCTATGAAGGCTTTATAATCATTTTGTATGTCGTCTGTAGGTTTGTAATGAGAAAATGCAGCTTCTGCTTCCTGTTGGTATTTTTCCCAGTTCGCCCGCTTGATACTCCATTTATAGTGCGAAAAGATAGTTTGCCCTATTAGCTTAGTGCAGGGGAGCTTCAGCAGAATCGGGAAATGATCCGAGCCCAGAGTATCTTCTATGATTTCCCATGTTAGGTGTGGGGCAATAGTCGCCGATGCTAATGATATGTCAACAGATGATTGTTGTTGTGATGGTCTATTGATTCGAGTAGCAGAGCCATCGTTTAGTACAACTAGTTCCTCCATTACTTCCACAATTAGTCGCCCGTTACGATCGTCATATGTACTTCCCCATAAGGAATGATGGGCATTTAAGTCACCAAGGAGCAGAATTGGTTCTTCTAGATGTCTTTTTAGTATTTCCAACTCAGATCTTTTTAATGCTGATTTGTTTGGTGACCTGTATACAGATACTACCGTCATATATTCGTCTTTAAAGAGGATCCGTGCTGCACAAACTTCGAAAGACAGATTAGTAGGCGTAATGTTTACGGGCTGGAGTGGGATTGATTTCTGTGTCAATAGGGCAGTGCCGCCGTAACCGTCCGCTCTGTCTGCTCGCACGATATTATAGTTTTGAAAAAGGAAAGATTCTCCTGGTTTCAACCAAGTTTCTGAGATCGCACTTACTGAGATTTTATGGGCCAGCATATATTGCATCAGACTTAATTTATTGGCTTTGATTGAGCGCGCATTCCATTGTAAGATTCCGAGTTCTTTGATTGCAATTTTTTCATTCGTTTGGGGATTATTATGTGGTATGTTAGTTTGGTACATGGAATCTAAGCCTCCAGTAACGGGTATCGAATGCGTTCTTGTGTTCTCAGTTGAACCCATTGGTGAGTGTTTGTTGTATAAGCTGTTTGATACTTGGAGCGAATTGCAGTGGATCGATCTGTTGGTTACCGACATACTGGTTTAAGATATTCATTATGATTTCGATCATTTTGAATGTGAAGATATCAGCTGTGCTTGCGCTTTGTACAGTGCTGTGAGGTTGGGGTGGGTATGGGTTGTACGCAATTGGTTGTATATTCCTGTTGTTAGGGATCCAATAATTTTTGTAAGATAGATCCCTAGAGTTGCTTCCTGCTCTGTAGTGCCTATTATGTCTTTCCGTTAAGGGGGATTCTGCCTGGTTAGTAGGCACTGGATTTATTTGCATGTTTGTTAACATGCCAGGTGGGCTGGTGGCCAACTGTGACGTCTGGGTAGGTAGTTCTTGGTGGAGTGGTTGATGTTGTTGTTGCGATGTCCCTACAGGCACTGTGGCAATATTTAAGTTATCCTGTATGGGGGTTCTTTGCTCGTAACATTCCGAATTTACGACCGTGGTTTGGGTGGTTGCGGCCGGTCTTGCTAGTACACCGGCATACGTACCGGCGTTGATCTTTCTAAGGGCTTGTTTATAGTCTAGGTTCTCGTACGCCATTAACTGTTTGATTCTTCTTTGTTTTTCATATTCAGGACATCTTTTTTCATTAGATGGGTGGCCACTATTACAATAGATACAAATGGGGTTGTTTTGGTTACAACAATCTTTGTCGTCGTGTGCACCAGCACAGAATACACATCTTTTTTTACTTCTGCATTGCTTGCTCAGGTGGCCATAGCGCAGGCAGTTAAAGCATTGCATAACAGGTTTTATGTATGGTTCTACTGGACAGCGGACGCCGTGTATGTAAACATAGTTGGGCCGTCTTTGCGATTTGAAAGTTATCAGGCAAACTGGAAGTGGGATTGTTGTAGGTTGACCGTTTGCTACCATTTTCTTAGCAAATCGTTTAACGTTTATCACCCTGTATTCACATCGCGCTACCGCTTTAATTTCATCTTCTGATAATTCTGTCATTACGTTTCTAATGATGCCTTGTTGTGTGGTGCACGAGTATGGGATATACGCCTGCAAACCGTTCTGCTTCCAGACTGAGCTTTGAATCATAGAATTGGCTGCTATTACCGATTTCACCTCAATTTTGACACGGTTACGGCCTGCTGTAGTTATCTGTAATATTTGATTATTTGTATCACGGCAGAGGAAGTTAATGAGGCGACCTATAGCCATTGGATGCAGTCTACTGATGTTTTTATCGACACTTTCTACAATCACATAATAGGGCCCTAGGTCATAGTTTTCATATATCACTGGCGTTGCGCTATTTACCTGTTGATCATGGCTGACTGTTGTGGTTGTAGTCTGGTTTTGCTGTGTGTTGCTAGCTGGTGACGTCTCCATACCGATGTCTGTAGGTTTCGGCTGCTCTGCTGTTCTTGGTACTTTGTAGTTGCAGTTGTTGCTGATGTCTTCGATTGTTGGTGTGCTGGGGCGTTTCTGGGCTGCAGGTGGGGTCGTTTCTTCCTCTCCTACAAGTCGTAGTTCCTGTTGTCTCGTTTGGTCAATGGTAAGATTAGCAGCAAAAGATGGTACATTGACGGTTTCGAATGACGATTGAATGATGTTTCTCGTTTCCCTTCCATCTTCACTTGTGTTGTGATGTAGGGATGGCACTTGACTGTCTAAGCTATCTTCTGTTGCAATGTTCACGTTACCTCCATTATATAAAAGTATGTGCGGCGTCGGCTGTACCTGTTCGTAGCTGCCTTCACCACACTGGCCACCATACATGGCGGCCAATGTCACTTAACACTTGTATTAGTTGTTTCTTGATTATCAATTCACTTTTCTTGTCCACCACACGAAGTTGAAAACTGTTTATGTTGTTGGCACTTGCCGTCGAGTCAACCCGCGATCGCGCACACTACTTCCTCGTATCGGAGGCGATGTTACCCGTACGACGGTCTGCTCACGACTGAATTCACTTCATTGAGATCCTTAATTTTCTGTCTCGGAACATGAAGTTATAAAAATCTTCTAAAATAATTATTACGATATTTTTCCGACTCTTTAATGACACGCTATTTTTTTTTCTTCGCGCAAGTGGCTGTCACATGTTTCGGTGAAGACCAGCCACAAGAATGAATCAAAATTTGTTATTGGACTATGCACGCTTGCCCGGTTTCAGCTAAATTTTGGTTCTTTTTTATTTCCTTTTTAACTTCAGTCCTTTCAAAGATTTTACCAAAGATCATCTTCAACATTATCAAAAAAAATTACAGAGCCAATACAAACTTTTTTATGACATAGAGTGGTTTTCCTGTTGTACTAAAATATTGCATACACTGCAGCCATATTCTTTCTTCGACCTTGCAATATTGACCGAATATATCCGATGTAGCATTACTTGCTGTTTCCCTATGGCTTATTTCTTCGAACATAGAAAAATGCTAGAAAGTTATGTCAAACCCGGGGCATAACAAATTCAAACATACTCGTAACCTTCATTCGAACTATTATATCAACCACAGATCCAGCCTCAGATTAAAAACAACGTTACAACCTCACATACACACACTTGATGGGCAGCTCTGACAATAAAACTTGAATTCATCACAATTATTATTCGCATATTAGAGCAGAAAATGTATTTTTACGGAAAAAGTCGAAAACACGGTAATACCAACTTCCACCTGAAAACACAGAAGCTGACTTGATTTCAAGAAAAATTATAACCCATAAACTTTTCAAATGATAGACAAAAATAAAGAATCTCTTGTCAACAAATACTCCAACAGAAGGCCATCACCTTGTAAGGAAACATACCTCCTTCATATTTAGCTTTCATTTTTTATAAAGTATTTTTGTTTATATATTTTGTTCTTTAAATTTTTATCAAAGTTTAGTACGAATTATTTTGTGTAGTAAAAGAAAAGTAACTGTTTGTTAAGTTGGTACGCTGCGCGCGTATACCAGAGAGAGGTATAGACAGTATCTCTGGAAGTTTTTGGATGGCCGGCGAAAAATATACTGTCGTGTGTGGTGTAAATCGCTCATGCTAGAAAGAGGACATTAAGTGTATAGTTAATCAGAAGAACAACATGCGGAACTAATAAATATGCATCTTTTTTTAGCATTGTTAACTTATGAAGCGTACTATGCAAGAAATATTTGTCGAATAATGGACAGAAGCATGAAAGGAAGTATTTACTTTATTTTGTTGGTGGGTAAAGAGGTCGTACAGCTGCGTGAACTGATACGAATAACCGTGAAATAAAAGGAGAGTACTTGCTTATCTTTAATCAGAATAGCTTGAAATAATCACTTTATCTTGTAGCATACGGAACGTGGCAAATAATAGAAACGGGAAGTGACCATGGTGGGTGAGCGGTAACGTTCTGGCCTCACATTCGGGAGGATGTGGGGTCGAATCCCCATCCGGGCATCTAGAATTCGGTTTTCCATGGTTCCCCTAAATACTCCAGGCGAATGCCTGGATTCTTCCATCAAAAGGCAATGACCGAATTACCTCCCGTTCCTTACCCCCAGTCCTCTTCCGCATCTAAACGACCTCGACGTCGAAGAAGCGTAAGGCCTTAAGCAATATATTTTCTTGGGGTCTGAGGTGCGTTGTACGACGCAAAGCATACCCAGGAACTTATAAAGTTGGGTAAGCTGAATGTAACGAAGAGTATTCTTATAACTTTGATGCTCATTGAAAAAAGTATTTCTACTTGGAGAACAATAATGTGGGAGCACTGAAAAGCAACAGGAATGGAACAGTGGCACGCCGGAGCGGCGGTGCTCTGTATTCGTCGGTCTCTATAAAGCGGCTACGGGTCGCTTTATTGTCCTTGCCTGGCCGCCAGCAAGCTCTGCGGCGAGGCCTTTGTTCCGAGTCGCTTCTAGGAACACAGGGCCGCAACGAGCAAGCGACGACTCAATCCTCAAGCAGTTCACTGATAACTAGCGCCTAAGATGGAGTGTAAACAATATTTTTTTCGCAGGTTTCAAGGATATCGGATAATGAGTGGGTAATAATAATAATAATTCCGTGTGGTCGTATTGACCTGGTGACAGAGTTTCTATCGGCTGCGACCGAGCGTGGTGGTGTAATGGCTAGCGTTCTGGCCTCGCATTCGGGAGGACGGCGGTTCGAATCCTCGTCCGGCCATCCAGATTTGGTTTTTCCATGGTTTCCCCAAATCACTCCAGGTGAATGCCGGGATGCTTCCTTCAAAAGGCCATGGCCGAATTCCTTCCCATTCCTCGCCCCCCATCCTTTCCCGTCTCTAAAGACCTAGTTGTTATAGGAGACATTAAGCAGTTAAAAAAAATCTATTTGCTGCGCATTCCACCTCTGTCGTGGCCGCCTAAATCTAACTTGGCAATCCTACCGGGTACAGGGGACCTACAGTTTATCGTGGAATCCGAACCACGGAAGCGTTCTAGCGTACTTCATATTGCGCTAGATAGTATAAAATTTGCACAGATAAATGCTAGACGGAGCAAACTGGTTCTCCATAAGTTGAGAAAATTAGCAGAAGAAAACAGCTGGAATGTGTTATACCTACAAGAACCACATTCAAATAGAGGATTGATACCGTACATGCTAGTGTCAGCGCAAATTAAGGCAGACGGGGAACATCCCATGACGGGTATAATAGTCTTAAATAGGACCATAACAACAACGAAAATCGCATAATTCTGTGATGATCACACGACATGTGTAGAAATCAGCACAGGATGGTGTAACATGATAGTGGTGTCTATGTATTTCCAGTATAAAGATCCTATAGCTCCGTACCTAAATAAAATTAGAGATGTATTCGATAGCCTGGGGAATCAGAAAATAATCATAGCAGCTGATGCAAACGCATTGTCAGTACTTTGGTACAGTGACCAAACTAACGAGAGAGGAGAGGATTTGATGGAGCTGATTTACGAATTACATCTGCAAGTAAGAAATAGACCATACAATCCGCCTACTTTCAATGACAGATGGGGTCCACATCCAATATAGATGTAACGCTCACCAGCGAACATGTGGGGAACATGCTTCAAAACTGGAGAGTTCTAGACAACCAAACCAGTGATCATAATATAATTCTATATGACCCATCCAGGAATCTAACGGAGGCTGTTAGCAGTGAGAATATCAAACACCGGTACAATATAAAGAGAGCGGCATGGTCTAGGCTACGGGAGGGCTTCCGAACACCAGTGGGACTAATGGAGGGAAATGACGTAGATTATATTGCGAGGGAGCTGACTAAATCGATTCAAACAGCAATGAAGGGCAGTATTCCACTGGCAAAAATTAAAATGGTGAGGGATACACCATGGAACGAACGGCTGTATAGACTGAGATCAAACATGCGAAAGGCGAGAAGGGGATACCAACGCTGCCTTCTGGCGGCTGACAGGTATATCCTTCTCAACAGATAAAGAGAGAGAAAAGAAGCTTTTAAGCAACAATTGCTTCTGACGAAAACTCAAAGTTGTGAGGCATATGTTAGAGCAAATCTTAGGTCAGACCCCTGGAGAATCCCATATAAAATTGTTGCAAGTAAAAATAGACCACCTACAACTTTGGCTACCGTGTTGGATGAGGATGGGACCATGACAAATAATTGGACGGCCGAGGTACTATTGCATCAGCTATTACCCGACGACATAGAAGACAATGAAAGAGATACCCATAGAAAAATGCGCAGTGATCAATTACAGTTGTATACAGTCACATCGGAAGGGGAAAACATAACAATAGATGAGGTGATCAGAGCCATAAACAGTATGGCGAAACATAAAGCCCCAGGTCCGGACGGAATTGTGGCTGAAGTTTTGCAGGCTCTGGTGGTTCAGTTAGCTCCTCCCTTATGTAACTTACTAAACAAATGTTTGCTGCAAGGCAGAGTTCCCAACGTGTGTAAAGTGAAGTGAAGTGGTAATACTAACAAAAGGGGGTGACAGGGATCTGGCCAATCCAAAATCTTATCGGCCGATCTGCCTGCTCAATGTGCTGGGAAAGGTTCAAGAAAAAGTACTGATCACTAAATTGCAACATCATAGGAGTAAAATGGGTATGAATATGAACCAATACGGCTTTAGAGCAGGCAGGTCGACCGAAGATGCAATTAACAGAGCAGTAGACTTAGTTAAAAGCAGTTGTAAGAAATATGTTACGGGAATTTTTGTTGATATTTGTGGCGCTTTTGATAATCTTTGGTGGCCGATATTGTTCCGGCGCCTAAGAGAAATGAAGTGTCCAAGCAATCTTTATAACACATTGAGGAACTATTGTAAAAATCGTTATGCCGCACTGAGATGCCCACGAGGGAAGGTAGATAAATATTTGAACAAGGGATGCCCTCAGGGGTCGGTCAGTGGACCGGTTTTTTGGGACATAGTTTTCGAAGAAGTGATTAATGTACTGGAAGGGCTGGATAGCTTACTGGGGCTGGATGGCTTTACTGGGGCTGGTTGCCTATGCAGACGACTTGCTGTTGCTGATTGAGGGTCGGTCCAGACAAGATATAGAGAATATAGCTAATGTGGTGATTGAAAAACCCCAAGCATGGTGCTCAGAGGCAAAGCTTAGTCTTGCACCAAAGAAAACTCAGATGATGGTATTCAAGGGCAAACTGGAAAGTAACCCTGCTATCAAAATGAATAACATAAACATAAAGAGAACACGAACAACCAAATATCTTGGCGTCACCCTGGATGAGTCTCTAAACTTTGCATCACATATTACTGAGACGTGCGAAAGGGCTAAGGCTGTGCTCAACAAATTTATCAGTATAGGCCAAAGGAGATTTCACCTTTCTAACACTACTATAAGAAGATACTAGCATCTCTGGTAGGGTACGCGTCCAGTGTCTAGGCGCACAGACTTCGACTGGTGAAACCTAGGGAGGAGGTCCTAAGAGTGCAGAGAAGTGTGTTGCTGCGATTGAGTGGAGCCTACAGTACTACCTCCACAAATGCCCTACCAATTGTTATAGGTGTATGGCCTTTGGACCTCGAAATCAGAAGAAGAGGTGCGATATACTGGTTACGAAAAGGAAAATCAGGCCAGGGTGCAGGAGGTTGTGGGAACAGTTGCACAGAATGCGGCAGAAGTCAGTGCTGCACTTCTCGCTGAATGGCAGGAGCGTTGGGACAATAGTGCCACAGGCAGAAGATTATACAGTGTGTTTCCGAACATACAAGAAGGGCTGCAACTTGAATACTTTCACCCAACACCAGGCCTTATACATTATCTCATTGGGCACGGCCCATATAACATCCTACTGTGTCAAAGAGGGCTGAAAGAAACGAGCTTAAGGAACCCCCGAACATGTAATGTGGTCCTGTCCGATAACAGAAGAAGTAAGGACGCCGGATATCAACACAATACGGAGTAGATCATCGCGAGACATAATTCTAGATGAGAGATAATGGATTATCGATAATCTGGCGAACAAAGTATCTCAACTGAACAAAAATAGATATCTGGACCGAGCGGCAGTCGGGCATGGGGACCGGCCCAGGGAAGTCGCACTGCCAAACATACGGGCATAGAGAATTATTCACGGATTAGAATAAACAGTATTCTACAGAAACTTCCGGGAGCCGGAAGTTTTGTCCCGATGTGTCGTCGATCCTGTCCTACTGGAAATCCGGAAGGGCATGGCTGCAGACTATCCCGGGATGATGGCGGAGGGTAGATTAGTGTTGATAGAGTAGTGTAGGTTTAAAGTTAGATTAGAATAGACGTTCTAGATAAATTTTTGTAACATAAAAACGGATAAGGCCTTATAGGGGAAAAGTAGATTATAATATCAGAGGTGATTATTGCAAAAACAATTCAAATGCATAACTATTAATGTTCATGAAATTGACAAAAAATGTCAATTTTCAATTTATTTTTTATTTTTTAGTACAACTCATGGACAATAAGTTCCCAAAGTTTCAATGATGAAATCGCATCCGAAGTGCCTGAAAAATAATTAAACGTGTGACGCAACATCCCTGTCACACCCACTTTTTGAAGCAGCACTTCAATACCAGGTTGAACTTTAAATTGCGTTTCCTCAAAAATGTGTTTTTCTAAGTTTATTTACCTTTTCCTCAGAATCGAAGTACGCTAGAATTATGAAATTTTGTACACTTATTCCTATAAACCTAATAAATGTTGTCTCAAGATCAAATTTTGAAATTCTTATTGCCAGCTGAGATATGGGGCAAAGTGCTTGGAATTCTGCATGAATTTAAAATTTTACTTGCAGAATTATAATTAAAAATTTATGAAAATTCTCCTATTTGAGTTATTCACAAAACCTCATGAGAGAAGCTTACTATATGTAAACAGAGGAAACAGAGAAAATTTGGTAGAAATCTCTTGAATAATTTCTGAGATAGAAGGAACATACATTATTTTTTGAAAATAAAAATTTCATTTTAAAAAAAGTTGAATATATATAATCAATGGAATTTATAGGTAAATGTGTTCATTTCATGTAAAGCGTGGTACAAAATTTCATTGCCATATCTTCAAAACTGTGGATAGGGTGCATTTTTGAAATAGTGTGTGTTTTTCATGAACGTCCCCCCCTTAAATTAAGTAATACTACCATTTTTAAAACGGAACTGAGCCTACTACAGGCCTGAGTCAGAACGATGACGTGGCATAGTGAGCAAACGTCAGCATACCACTTACAGCAAACAAAGCGCTTCTTTCACGGCCAAACAATTTTGTTTGTAATGTAGAGGGAATGTATCATTGACTTTTGCACAAATACACAATGAATCATAACAATATTTGGGAGTTATGGTGAGCTGGGATGCTGCAAATCCGAACTGGCTCACGACTGTAGTGACTAAGAAAATAAAATTAAGTGAATGTTACTTATAAACAATTGTTATTATCCAGTAATCCGGTATAACTACATGACAGATTACAGAAATATATGTACAAACTGGTTTAACTGCAACTAACTGAATAATGGGATACTCTAAGAATAACTGGAATAAATCAATGAAAACCACCAGCACTATGACAACATTAAGCGATATTTGTGATTCAATACAATATTACAGATTGCAATAGCAGCTGTAACTGTTATAACTGTAAGCAAGACCAAATGTAATAGTATAGAATTAATTAGACAGTAAGTCAAAGTATAATGGAACTGTATGCCAAATTCCTTGCATGAAAATATTTTGTACAAATCTCGAAACACTATGTTATCAACAATGTAAAAATTAATATGTAGGGCCTAATTTAGTCACTAAGATATTAGGCTGTATAAATGAAGGGTAAAAAAAAAAAACTTCACATTATATAGCAAGTTGTGTCAGAGATGAAGGTCGGGTTAGGGCCTTTGAAAAATCCCCGCCGAAACAGGCATTCGAAACGGGGACCTTACGATCACTTGTCGGACGCCTGGCCTTAACCACTGAGCCGCCAGACTTCTAATGAGTCTTTCACGGTCGAGAAATTGTATACAGCTGGCACGAATTACAACATTAGCAGGCCACAAACACTGATGCAACCTGATCAGATTTGTAAGATCATTTTTACAAGTGATAACAATCGCATAGTTGTAAAGGATAAGAGGATGGTTGAACTATTGCAAACCAGGAGGCCGCTCGCGGGACCATATACGACGAGAAAGAAACCAAAAGTAAACAAAGGGCGCAGCCGAAGTAGTCTTGTTTACGAGAAGAGAAACGTAAACCGTGAATACAGTGAGAAGGAAGTAACCTGAACAGACAAGCAGTTGGAGCTTCTCAACATAGACCGTTCTCACATCTACCGATGTGTCATTCAATGTGAGGAAACATTTGCTCATTGTAATCGTATCCCACAGTTCTGTTAATGATTCGATGCTTCAGTAAAAACAAGACGATTATTACGAATTGAATCCGTAGCTCAATTCTTGTTATGAACACCTTGCTCGTGGCTGAGCCTAGGCGGTTGCCGTGCAGCATGTTTATCCCTCCATGCCGACGTCTGGTGAAATGAACTGGGGTGATTTCCCGATATCGTAAATGTTGTAATGCTGGATGACTGTTGTAGTGAGTGTGTTCAGTGTAGAGTGCTGTTTAGGCTGTGATTAAAGGCTGAAAAAGGAGAACGAGTGAAACCTGAAGCCGGTCCATCCAGGCCTACCCTTCAGGCAGAAAGGACGAATTACCATCAACAATGTCGAACTTGTACAGTACCTTGCGGGGCTTACTATTGGACATGAAGGTTTCCAGAAGAACAAAAATTGTCTTGTACATGTCATATCTCATTCCTATTCTCACATATGCTTTGGAAACATGCACACTAACATCAAGGGACCTTAGCAAGATTCAAGCATGTGAAATGAAGTTTCTTAGACTAGTACAAGACTACCAAAAACTTATTTGGAAAAAAGGATAGGGTGCAAAAGACCAGTGGGAAGAAAAGAAGAAGATGGACAGACCAACTGAAGGAAGACATAGAGAGAAGAGGCTGGAACTGGCAATATATCACGGACCAACCAAGGCTCGTAAACCACACCCGGGAAACTGGATATAAACCCCAACGATAATGATGAATGTCGAATACCTTCACTCCATACGCGTGTGAGTTTTAACCCAGGACATTGATGTACAATTTGATGATTTGTAACTGTCCACTACCACCTCTCCTCCCCGGCCAGTGAAGTCGTAATGACGAAAATTTCTGCCACCACCAGGAATAGTACCAGCTAACCACGTGGCGCCTCGGCGCCGGACACTATCATGGTGGCACAACCATTAGACCCAACGAGGCTCGCTGTTACGCAACACATTTCCGGTACGACCTGGAAGTAAAATAAACCTGTCCAGGATTTTGAAACACACCTTTGGTTAAAAAAAAATCAATTCCAAAAATTAATTCTTTCATAAATATGGTCAAATATCATAACTGCGTGCTGATAAATAAAAAGTTATGGGATATTGTTACCAGTCAATTCTGCTGTTTCTCTCTGTGTTCATAAAGTTTTTTTTTTTTTTTGGCTATATTTTTACAAGAATTTTTTTGTTGTAATTTCATTTGCTGTTGTAGATTATTATCACTTTCAAAGCTAGTGACTGTGTTATTACTTTTAAGCTTAGAAAATCACGAACGTTTAAGGTAATTATGCCACTTTATTATAAAGAAAATTTGTAATAGTATGGCGGTAAACACTTTTATGTTTAGTGTTGACATGGGGTAAGAACATGAAAAGCCATTAATATTGGACATTTTTTATGATTTGAAGATAAACGTTACATGTGTACGAAATTGAATTTGGGAAATATTCTAGAATTTTGACTGAACAACGAAATTGGTTAAAAAGTTTTAATTATACTAACCTGCGAATTATGGAGAGGACGGAAGTACGATTTAACGCATCACTTCCGCCTGGTGACGTCCGTTATCACCCTCCACCTCTGGTACAGCTTGCAGTGTAATATTAAGTACGTCACAACACTGCCGTAGTTCGGATTCTAGGTTTACCCGTAGGTCCCTTTACACGGTAGGATTACAGGAGTTAAGCTAAGACAGTTGGAACAGGAGCGGACTGCGCAGCCAATAGAAACCCCGTCACTAGGTCATTACAAACACACGGAATTATTATTGTGCTTGAGACGTCCTTTACGGCTGTGCACGTGTGGCGCGGCCCAGGTTGCCTGTCTGAGGCTTTGCGACTTTTCTCTTGCGGTAAGCCACCAGCATACAAGCCAGCTAATTTGTTCGGCGGTAGTGGCAGCACTGGGGACGAGCTCTGTTGCAGAGAGGGGCTTACTGACATCTCAGGAAACCTGCTGCAAGTGGAGACGACGCAGCCGCTTAACATTTGATATTGACAGAATGCTTTGTAGGGTGACCTCTTTTTTAACAATTTATTGATATTTCCTGCTAGCAAAGAAACAGTGGTCTTTTTTCATATTGAGAGTGCCACTCGATACAAGACATTACTATAACGAAACGCGCGATGTCTCACATTGTTTCATCAGCTGTTTGTTAAATTCTACAATTGTTCAAATTTATGGAATAATGTAGAAAAATACGAGGTGTGTGAGAAAAGTAATGAGACTGATTTTTTACTTAGCAAAGTTTTTATTTTTTAAACAACAGTATTATCCCCTTCAAAGAAGTTCCCTTGGGTAGCTATACACCGGTGGAGTCGTTGTTTCTACTCTTGGTAGCAGCCCTGGTAGGGCTGTTAACTGGTCGGTCAGTCTTTTGAATGTTCTCCAGAGTTCCAAAATGACGTCCTTTTAAGACATGTTTCAATTGCGGGAAAAGGAAAAAGTCACAATGACTTAAATCAGGTGAAGAGGGGGGTTGGGGAACAACAGGAATGCGTTTTGGGATCAAAAATTCACTGATTAAAAAAGCCGTGTGACAGTGACAAGGAACATTGTCATGATGAAGTATCCACTTGTCTGCAATGTCTGGTCTCACACAAATCACTCTTTTCCTGAGCCTTTCAAGGACATCTTTGTGAAACACTTGGTTTACAGTTTGTCCTGGAGGAACAAATTCTTTATACACGATACCCCTACTGTCAAAAGAGCAAATCAGTATTGTTTTGATATCTGATTTGCTCAATCGACATTTTTTCGGCCGAGGAGATGACGGCGTTTGCTATTCTTCGCTTTGCCGCTTTGTTTCAGGATCTCACTCAGATATCCAGGATCACACGATTGAAGAATTTTTGGTGACTGTCAATCCTCTCCAGAAGATCAACGCACACGACTTTTTGACTGTCCTTCTGTTCAGTTGTGAGGTATTTTTCGCACCATTTTGGCACCCACCTTTCGTATGTACAAATCGTCTGTAAAAATTTGATGTATGGTGAAAGTATTTAAATTTAACTGTTCACTCATCATCCTTATTGTTAAACGACGGCCTGATCTTACAACAGCCCTCACAAGCTCAACGTTTTCGTCAGTTTTTGAAGTTGAAGGTCTCCTTGAGCGAGATTAATCATCGCCGAGTTCTCGGCCTTCCAAAAATGATTTGTGCCAGTGGAAAATTTGTTCTCTTGATAAGCAATGTTCCGCATAGGCCTGTTTCAACTTTTCAAAGGTCTCGCGGATTCCCCAAGTTTAACACAAAACTTGATTGCACAACGTTGCTCTAAATTCCGATTTTCGTAACACACAACTTCACTGATCGCTCTGACAAAAATAATGTTTTGGCTGAACGGAGTTGAAACTCTGACTGAGAATGTGGAAAGGATGAAAAAACCTGTCAAGCACAGATAGGTAGACACAGCGTTGCCAGATCACTCGCAGTGTTATAAATCTCACACTTTTCTCACACACCTCGTATGAAGATGCCTCAAGCTGAGAAGTGGGATTTTTAAAATGATTTTCGACACTTGATGCTAGTATGAGAAGAGAATGTGAAGTTAATAACACTGTTACACTGGTTTGATGATCTGTTCAGTAATAAAATTTATTTACGGAGGTATTTGGGTCTAGTAAATTCTCTTAACTAATGTTCACAATTCTTTGCAGTACGTTATGATAAAAAATATGTGAACATTTCAGATTAAGATTGTTAATAGTCAACCTAATGGATAAGATATAATGTGGTTGTGCAGTATGGTCTTTTAGTAACAGTATCGCGAATGTTGACGCTGACCAGACAGACATACTGTGTTAATAATAATTTTGTGGCAAGTATTATATAATGTTTAAGTATATAAGTTTGTAAGAAATGTCATTATTCCAATGTGCATGCTGCTATAAATTATATATTATAATTGGAAGGTGATAATCACACGCTGTATTCAGATCATATAGAAATCGTGCAGCACTTTCTAAAGAACACTTTAAGATATCTAATTCGTATTGGTGCTCTCCGTGATCCTCTTTTATATGGCTACATCTTTCCCGAAAAGATGTTCTAAGAAAATTCTAGAGTGGTATAGGCCACTATTACAACTTCCTTTAAAATCTCCGCAACATCCAAAAAGTTCGAAATGCAGTCGCACTGTAAAGTTACAGATTAGTTTAGAACGAACACAGTGGTTTGAGACCAGTGTGCAGAGGCAACCAATTGAATAATGGTTTGCTGGCGATCATGGATCTGCGGTGTGGAATGTGAAGACCTAAATCCAAGTCATGTTTAAATTCATCATGAAATTTTAACACCATCAATATATGGTGAGGAGGTCCTGTAACAAATCTATGTATCTTACTAGAGAACTTTTTCTACAGTTTAGTGATCAACAACACTGAACTCTCATACGCACAACATTTCTGCGGCAAACAGTCAAAATTGTATGACCCCGATGTCTGACGAGAGTAAGTGGAACTTAATAACACGTAACCAAATCGAAGATCACTAGATTTAATTTGAGGATCATCTAGCATCCGAGAAGACATAGTTACAACAGTGCAAACGATGTAACATTATACTATTGTACTGAAACACAATCACCTGTTTTAACAGTATCGAAAGTATTATGTGATTTCAAAGTCTCTTGATAAACGGGCTAAAACGCTTTACTAGTACAATTGCTTTATTTTTCACCGAATTTGCCACAAAGCTGTTATTAATTTCTACAATTTGTTTTAACACCCTACTTCGCCATCAAGAAACTTGAAACAAATGATTTAGAGTTAGTGTAAGGAAATTCTCTTCTATACTCCATGCTTCAGAGTAATTCATACATAAGAACAACGAGAAATCGGATTGTACTAAATGCAAATGACGTTAGCTTGTACTTCCAAAAGTAACACTCTTTGTGAGGAAATGTGCAGTTACAAAATCTGCCAATACAATTTTTAATAATTCGTTACCTGGAACAGAGACGAAAAGCAGCTGAAATGACATTTATTAAAAAGTAAATTAATGCAAATATATTAGCAACACTTCAACACTCATTCATCCACCCCGTATACCACACAATTTGATATGGTGCATATACGTTTTAGCACTTTAATGGATGAAATTAGCAGTGGGTATGTATAATAAGTCTCCTCTGATACGACGTTGTCAGCAGTTTGGTACAAAGAGTAAAATTATCTTAATCGCTTACTTTAAATCGAAAATCCAGTTTGCGGAACTGTTATAAATTTTGAGACTTATTTGGCATCGCAAACAGTTGCTTCGATCCATCAGATGCAACGAATCTCATCTATTTCACGTACGGCTATACACATTTTGATCTTATAGCAACTAATTCCACGTTCCTTCTTCTCGAACTCAAACTGGAGTTTCGGTGCAAGAGTCGTTCAAAATTGCTGTTTCATCAGTGATCGCAACACTGAATTTTACCCATAACCTCACAGCGTTTCTTTGTATTTTGTACCTCCCGTCTTCACTTCATTGTCCGTGCAATCAATACAAAAAATAAAAACTTTATTTCAAATATATATACTACTTCTGCTGTTATTATCACATTCATAAATTAACAGGAGATCTACAGCAATAAATAAGGCATTAGTGGATAGGGTTTTTTTCAGCGAATTGTGACACAGAATACTCGGTTTAAGTTCAAACACATTGTGGATCCAAGGCTGCAGGGACAGTGTTTACCTCGCACAGTTGCTTTTGTAATGACTAGTTCTAATAAAACGTTTCAGCGATAATCACTTCAAAGAGCTTGGCTATGCTTGCCAGATGCAAGTCATTACTCATGAGATACGTATATGCATAATTTTCAAACAAAAATTTTCTATTAATTGCCGAAAATTACAAACAAAAAATCCAAGATGATTGCATTCTAACATCATTGTTTACCAAGAGGTATTGTAAACTGAAAACACATTCGCATTAATGAACACTTTTTGCCTCTTTTTAGTAGTATGCGGAAAGAGAGATAGAAAGATTTTCTAACTTCTACAAATACTTCGTATGCACTCATTTGCTTCATTTCACGTACGTATTGTTCTTTGTTTCTTCGTTTTATTTTCATTTTCTCCGTAGTAACAATATTATTTAAATCAATTACAGCGAACGAACATTTTTTTGAAATTAATACTTCTGATGAGGAAATTAGAAACAAATTTTTCAGTTTTCTAAAACATGTGAATTACGTTCAGACACCTAGTAGTAAATTCGTTAAAAACAAAAATCGAAAATGTTTCCATGAAAACGGGAGAGTAGCAGTTTACTTCTCAAAAAGCTGTACTTCATTCACAGCATTTTATTTAGACGTACAAACACTATCGGCTTGGATGAACCCAGTAGGTTACTGAAAGGGTCGTGTGCGCATCTGATTCCACGCTGTTATTCTGTAAAGAGCGCACATCCCGCTTTTAAATTAATTTGCATAATTGAAAACCTCTGACATTACGCTATCTCACGACCGCTACTTAACAGCTTCCCGCTCGCAGAGGGGTTAACTTCATAACTTCTTAATTATTTTAGCCGCATAAAAACTCGCTACCAAAACTCTGGCTCTCGCCCTTGCGCTGCAAACATTTTATGCTACTTCAGCTGTTACGGCAGGTTGGGCCCGCTCTCCACCTTAATGAAGCCATCCCGTGCGCGTACTGGAATATTTCTAAATATGATGAATACCAAATGAGAATGTCCTGTTTGTACAGACTTCATTATTTCCATAAAGAGATGCTCCAAATGGTATCCAACTGCACTAGAGGGCAAGTATTTATAGCCGTAGTAATGTGTGTACTCTTCCCGTAAATAAAGTAACGGGGCCTTTATTATTTGTTTAAACGTTAACCCTTACGTTGTTTTTGGTCTCATAATCTTCTAACACACATCGAATTGAGGTTGGTAGCAATTTTTAGCCACAATGAGGATACATTATTTTCACGCCACTTCTATTCCAGTTACTTGGGTTACGATAGTATAAAATCGTTGCGAAAATAGTGTACAACTCTAGTTTTGCAATTTCTGATGAAGTTCATATTGTGGAGTATCTGAACCCATCAGGAACTACTTTCGTTATCCAACCATTTAAGGCATTTGGAGTGATTTTTTATCAAAAAATCCAAATAATAATTATAGGACTTCACTTTAATATTCTTCTCCACTATTTTGATGTCCGCAATTAATCAGATTCTGCTATTTGCAGTACGTACGCTCTTATTTAAGCTTTATTTCGGCATACCAATTCTTCCAGATTTCTTTTTAAATGTGTCAACTTTTTAACTCACAAAGAACACCTTAGACCTCCAACGCTCAGAACCGCACGAAAACGTGTTTAGAATAACAAGCCAACATAAAAAAAAACAGTGGTGTGTGTCATTTCCATGCAGAACTCCGCACTGTTTTTGTAAGACTACAATGTGCCAAACCACAAGTGATGATATGTGGCCGTTATTCATCATGAAACTTTGTCATTTGCAATCAATTTATTGCATCTACGTATAAGCCTATATGCGAAAGTCAGGTTATGACATTGACTTAGCAACATCATCATTTGAAAGTGTGTCTTTTGATATTGGACTGCGTGAATGCGAAAACGATTTGGAATTTGGGATTTGGAATTAGTCAGGTGTGCACATTGTTCTCTTCCACTTTGTTTTAAACACTTCATCGAAATCCCGCATCTGCACTTTGAGGACTAATATAAGCACTATCAGGTGTGTGGTACTGCTGTATAGGCGTGTTTTGCGCTTTATTAAGTACTTTAGATAGAGAGTTTTTGGCACTGTTGACTGAAGTTGTAATGATACACTGACGTCATTAAATTACGTATAATTTCCATCATATGGTATTAATATCTTGTTACTTTGTTTCTCTCTATTAAAATGTTACTTGAGGTAGAATGCAACGTTTTGCATGGGAATGACACACACTACTGTTTTGTTTATGATTGCTTGTTATTCTAAGCATGTTTTCGTGCGGTTCCAAGCATTCGAGGTCAAAGCTTTTCCTTGTCAGTTGAAATGTGTTTAAATCAGTTTTCTAAATTAAATTCGTAGTATACGCTTTTACAGATGGGCACAAGAAACAGCTCTTCCCTAGCATAATAACTTTTAATTTATTCTTAGAATTATGATTTGTAAATATTTATAATTATATTACACTTCATGATAGTTTCACAACTAAAAAGTGTTTTCCACTCAGGAACACGTCAGAAATTATAAGTGATGGTACTGATCAAACTCTTAAAAATACTAATTCAATATTGTTGTAGGCCATGTTTCCACAGTTGCTTAATTAATTACCAGTTGACACATAACTCTCATCAAGGCATCATCAGCGACGAATCTGTGTTACAGTTTTTATTTACAGTTTTATATACATTTTTATCCTATTATTACAAATTATGAGCATGAGATATTTTTATAGCTAATAGTTACTTACTATTTACATTTGATAATATGGTATGCAGCTGTGCATCTCCGTTTCCTTATACAAAGCATGTTTTGCCTGTATTATATTTACAATATTTTGCGTTCTCATCATTCAGTCGTCTGTTGCGGCCAGCTGAATGATGAAAACGCACAATAGTGTAAATATAATACAGGCAAAACATGCTTTGTATAAGGAAACGGAGATGAGCAGCTGCATACCATATTAACAAATGTAAATAGTAAGTAACTATTAGCTATAAAAATATCTCATGCTCATAATTACGTAAAAATAGGATAAAAATGTATATAAAACTCTATATAAAACTGTATATAAAAACTGTAAGACAGATTCGTCGCTGATGATGCCTCGATGAGAGGTGAAACGAGTACGATGCAACAATAAATAAATTAAAGTGGCATTGCCGTTATCTTTCAACTGGTCTTAAAAATACATATACAGGAATAATTTGTGCTTGCAAATAAATATATTCAACGTTTATATCGTGAGTAACTGTATTTTCGTGAAATAAATTGTGGTGATTTACATTCATTAATACCTATACACACACAGACAAACCTACGACACAGATTTAACACACATTCTCCTCCCATAAAGTACCAATTCCAATGAACAGTAGAATCAATGCGATTTCTCTCCCGTGCAGAAATGAGTATACAACAAAAGCGTTGAGCCGATAACAACCGACAGTGGTGGCTGAGCGTTGAGTTTCAGCTGTCCGCCACCAGGGCGACGGTAATTAGTGGCCGTATGGTTCGCCCCACACGTCAATAGCTGTCGGCTACTGTGAGTAGCCAGCAATCACACGGCCACAGCCCCTGGCAGGTACTACGCCCGGCGCACACCTGCCGCACCTCACTGTGCTGCGGTAACGTCAGTCCCAAAACCGCAGGAGTTGCCAGATGTACAGTACTGTACAGGACAAACTGAACAACAGATTAACTGCATATGATATAGTTAGGCCAATATTTTTGATGTAACAGATAACATGGTAACAAGTTCTTCACTGTTTCATTTTACGTTATCATATTTGCTGTGTTATATCTTGAAGCGTAAATTACCTAATTAAATCGTCAAAGAAATATTATCAGATACGTTAAAAAGCTCGTCAACCATCATTCGAACTATTTTGTACGGTTTCATGGAATTTAACATTGTAGTGAATCCATTTTGGGCTCTACCACTCTGTACTACGTTACGTACCACATTAGACCTTGTAACACGCTATAACTACGAGCTGAAATTAGCTGCCAGAGAATTAATCCTAACGTTAAAGACTTTTCTCGGTTTTATTTAATAATCTATAAGAATTGTTGATTCATCCCTCACTTCCCTCAAAAATAACTAAATATTTACAAACTGAACAAAAAAACAAACACAGGATCAGTATTGCACTTTCTTTGACGTACGAAGGGCGCAAACAAAACGAAAATGGATCATCAATATCTTAATAACCAACAAGTTATGCTTGTATCTTTACTTATTGTACTAAAAATGTTTTCGGCATATTAAGCATGAAATCATTTCACACGAGAAGAGAAATATCTTACAACATTTAAATTCAGAATAAATTTATCGAGCTATTAAATTAAGTTAGAAACGTTATTATAACACATAATAATTTTCTTAGATGGCCATAATACTTTTTACCATTAAACTGCCCGGTGACCGCGATTTCGTACACGTGGATTTAGAATTTCATTGCTAGAATTGGATAAAATCCACATCTATACCAAGTAGTATGATGTGTCTGTACATGAAATTTATCAACATATCATACACAAACTGCATGCATGAGAAACAAAACCTAAGCGACCGAAATAACATTACCGAAAATTACACCCGCTATCGGTCTGTCGGTCACCATTTGGTTCGCTTTCAAAATTCCACGGTAAAATATATTATTCATCCCGAAATAAGTATCCTGTATCCTTCCTAACGATACATTTCCTCATCAAATTTAATGAAGATCGGTTTTGCCGCTTAGTCGAGAAAACGTAACAGAGAGACAGAGTTATATTCGCATTTATAATATTAGTATAGATTTAACTTCTGAAAGCTCTTCGCATTTAAAAATTCTGGCTGTTACGGAAAACTTGAATAATTTAATGTTTCTTAACATCAAAAAGTGTATATAAATCATAATGTCATGACGTGTATAGTAGGCTTAGTGTAGTAAATATCGTTGAGGATGATTGTGTGACTGATGTTTGGTTGATATTATAATCTGTGGAGTAGATTTTGTTGTTTGTTAGTATTATATTGTATTTAAAAGCTGCAATTCATACCGAACATTAAAAACACGCAACATATATTAAAATACAAGAAAGCATAAAGTTGATTGCTCGGGAAAATTTAGAAAGTTTATTACTTAGCAGTAAGGTGATAAATCATGGAAAATGTATTTTTTTTTAACTGCTTAACGTCTCTTAACAGCGAGGTCTTTAGATAAGGGAAATGATGGGGGGCAAGGAATGGGAAGGGATTCGACCATGGCCTTTTGAAGGAAGCATCCCGGCGGCATTTGCCTGGAGTGATTTGGGAAACCAAGGAAAACCCAAATCTGGATGCCCGGACGGGGATTAGAACCGCCGTCCTCCCGAATGCGAGGCCAGAACGCTAACCATTACACCACCACGTTGGTGAAAATGTCTTCTAGACAGAAATTTTCTAATAAATAAAGTGAATCGTATGCTTAGAAAACTTTATAAAGTAGTCTCACTGGCTTAGTTTTTCCACAGCTGCCGGCAGATAGAGGTTCCATTACGAACTAGGAAGTGTGTGACTTTTAGTCTGTGCTGAGCTTGTCATGAGATATGCCATACTGAAAAATTACAAATATCATTTACAAAAAATACTTTTCGTCCAAAGAAAAACAGTTGGTCGAATGTCTAATTAATATTTTAAAAATAGTGGCCTGGTGGCTTAGTGGATAGGCGTCTGACTGGAAATCGAAATGTCCTGAATTCGAATCCCTGTCTCACCGGGGACTTTCATATGCCTTTAATCCCACCATCAACTACGGCACAGTATGCTGTGCAATTTGAAGTAGTCCAATACGCTTCCGTGGTTCGGATTCCACGCTAAACTGTAGGTCCCCTTTAGGGCTATCAACCTTAGTTGTTACACTGATGTGTGCACATCCACAGAAAATTAAAGCCAAAAAAATGCTTAACTTGATCCTAGTTGACCCAAACGAGCATGTATGCATACTGTAGCATAATAATAATTGGGATTAGGATTTTTAAACGATTTGTTCAGTTAAAAAAGACAGATGGTGTGCTTGCGGTGTTATCTTACACTTCCTACAATATTTAAAAACGATTTTCACATTTTATCAAGAAAATTTGTAGTTTCTTGATAATGATGCTAAACATGACAAAAGAAAATTTATCCTTATTAACATCCGCAAATAATTTTGTACAATGAGAACAATCCTCTTAGTGCCACCTCCATATTCTTGGACAAGATTTTTTTTAACCGAACGTACTGGAGAATTAGGACACAGTATTAAGAATCTTACCACTATTGAAAAATGCCACTATAGATTCAAAGTAATAATACCTTGCTTTTTGTAATTAGAGGAACAGAACAAATATAAGCTGATTTTTCTTAAAGTGTTTTCATTTTAGAAGACACCCCTTTTCAAATCTGAATCCAGGAAATCAGATTTTGGCTACATATGCATTTCTTGTATCATTCCAGTAAATTGCCAGAGAGGTAGCTAAATAGAATCTAATAGATTTAATTTTCCTTTTTACCAATAATCCTGTTTCCTCCGAATTCAGTTTCAATAAATATTCTTCCAATTAACATTTGTATCATTTCGAATTCAAATCACCAAACTTTTATTTCTATTCTTAAGGTTTTACTTTCAGTATTCACACATCGACATTTGACGATAGTAATACTTATTTGATTTGTATTTTTGTTGCTACTGAACTGTATATATTATTTCTAAAGGTCTTCAGAGGTCAACTGAATTTATTTCTCGTATGCAGAAAATAAAATTACACTCTGCATTAATTATACAGAAAAAGTAATGAGAGTCATAACAGAGAAAAATACACACCAATTAATTTCTTGGCAGTCATATACAAGAACTGAGAAGTGCTGCTGTTACTAATGACTGTATCAGAGGCTCTAAGTATTCTCAGAGCGAGCGGTCGTTATTAACCGGAGAGAAACGCTGTAGAAAGTTCTACTAGACCTCATCAAACGCTGCCCACGCTACGTGGACTCGCAGAAACTGTCTATTAGCGCCTTTGAAGTAGCTTTGTGTTTCTTGTTTCCGAACTGAGACAAAAAGGACTCGGGGCGTATTTCAGAGAAGCAACTGAACAGTACAGAGCGGATTCCTGGCGTTCAACTCTGAGGACGGTCCGGTCTCAAAGACTCGTCGCCGAGAAAACGGCTCAGATAGTGGTCCTTTCTCCACCTCTGTGACAGTCCAGATACAACGCACCGTCGGAGGGGAACATTGGTGAAGACTGTTTCAGCTGAATGCGGCAACCCGACGCCAGGATGCGTGCCAGGCGTTCGGTCTGGTGAATCTAACCACGTGCGAATTGTTTCCCTAATTTGTTAAACTTCAATACCAAAAAGGTTAATAGCTTTGCTTTTTCAACTTTAAGAATTTTTTGTGATATTATTTTACTATGAAACTTGCTCAGATGCTTTTAATTATTTCTCTACAGAAAGCACCGGGAAGTATTCGAAATATCGTTTCTAAACTCCTTTCCCAAAGTATGAAAGATACAATGAATACAAAATTTGTATTACATATGTCTGATACGCAGAGATACTTTAACGGTCACACCAGATTATGCAATAAAAGAATTTTATATCTGTCCAAGCAAATACACGTAAGTAATGCAATATTCTAAGAAACAAGAGATTGTCCATTTAGACAGCATAAAAGTAAATCTCATACACCAACCGGAACGTCCATTCCTGACATTTTTCGATATTGATTCCAGATGATACCATGATAATTAACTAACAAGATGAAACCGACATCAATTACGATAATTTCAATTACGTTTCAATAACGTCCAGTCTCATTTGAACGAATTGTGTAGAAATGTGAAAGGAAAAAAAAGGATGGTGATATGAGTCAGAGTGTAGCCAGTTCCTCTCTTCCAAGTTATGGTGCATTAACGACTAATAACAACTTGGTAATTGTAACCCATTGTCCTCGTTGTGTTTGAGGATGTAAGAAGGGAGACGGTGGTATTCGGTTCTGGTACTTGAGGCCTATCATCTATTGTCAACGACTACAAGAGGAACCACCATTCTTACCGACCGCCTGCGATAGAAGTATTACCATCAACAGTTCATTTGCCATAGCTCCACAAGCGTTGGAAAAATGATTGACATTTACATTAGGCTTTTTGTACACAATCTCTTGGTTAGGAATTGTGCATCAACGTACCTAGTAGAGACAAAATGATAAACGTTTGCTTTCATTTCGAATATTTTTAAAACGTTAAAGAAATTAACAACGTAACTCCCTAAACGAAATTGTCGGCGATCATTGATTCTAATAAGAAACCGATCAGGTGGTGGCTTAATAGAAGCTACACAGAGAAGATAAAATGAAAAATTGGATTGTTCAAAATCACTTTTTTATATAAAAAGCCTAATTAAAACAAGCCGTTTACCGATACAAGTTGTTTCAGTTGTATTTATTATTATTTGGCTCTTCCTGAGTATTTCCTTCTGTTTAGTCACGTAGTACGGAAATTTTACATTACACCTCTCGTAGTTGTTCTCTTAGAGTAAAATGTATCCTTTTGACTCAGTAAGATCGTCCGTGAAGAATTGCTTGTACTGACGTATCAGGATTAGCCAGTGATTATTCCCGCCACGTTGGTGCGCATAAGTTTGTTACTTTATTTCTGTTGAAGCTTTACATCTCGTCGACGTTATTAGAGGTGGAAAAGGGATTGAGGAGAGGAACCATCTTGGAATTCTCCAGACGTGACTTCGGGAAACCACGGGATAGGTAGACGGGGCTTTTGTTACAACTGTATAAAGTGAAATGAGATAAACAAACATTCTAACACTCAATTAAAGCAGTCCGAAGCAAACAGGATATCTAACTATCAGTAAATTCTGATAGCAAACTTCAGTGTTATCTTTTTTCCTCGTCGAGGTCATTAGATACGGGATGCGACTGGGTACAAGCAACAGGAAGGAATTCGGCCATGGCCTTTTGATGGAAGAATCCTGGCATTTGCCTGAGAGATTTGGAGAAACCATGAAAAACCCAAATCTGGATGCCCATACTGGGATTCGAACCGGTGTCCTGAATGCGAAGCCAGAGCGTTAACCGCTCACCCACCACGCTCGGTGTTCAGCGTTCGTGAAATTCGCTCGATGCATATATGTGACGTACATAAGCGAACGGCAGCCACTTGGAGTGTGATCGTAAGAAACTAAGTCTCGACTTTGGCGACAACTTCCTGGTATGGGCAACATGAAAAGACACTCCAACAGAAATCCAGCATAATCTGACTTACCTCGAGATTGCGCGTGTATTAGGCCGTTGCAGATACCTCCAGTGCAAACGAAATAGTTTATCATATATTGATGCATTTCTGCTGTGCGTAAAACTCTGCGTAGATTTCGCGTCGTGCGCCAAGATGTCGTTCGGCCAGGCTGAGTGTTATGTCCCCTGGCACAGCGGGCGGCTGGTGTCAGCGAAGTTTGTGGAAGCTGTTTGCAACCCAGCGCGGTCGGTTTACTCTGGAAATCTCCTCTAAAGTGCACTCAGGCGGGCGACAGCGGAGCACAGCAGATGCAAACAAACACCTGTAGTTCGGCCTGATCACCTCGCACCAGGCAGACAGCATTTCCCATCGGGCAGAGAGGTTCCGGATTCTATAAAGCGAGAAAACAGAATTGATACACATCGCCTCGAATTCAAGAAACACATCCATTTCTGATTCATATGCCAAACCTTAGTCAACTCCTCCGCTCCTCCTTGCACACCCGGTCAGCTGATGTACCCAAAATGTTTTATATAGGGCGGAAGTTTACATACAACTTAAATACGAAAGGGATAACGCTCTCTTAATCATGATTTCCTTCTTATTCTTTATTTTCCTTATTCAGTCTCTAGTTCGAAGCCCATAGGGTAAAGTAAAAACTTCTATTTGAAAATATTTATATACATCACAGCATGGAGAAATCAATTAGTAGTAGTACAAAATCTTATCTCCTAAGTTCTGAACAAAATAATCGTCTTCTTCCTATCCAGTGTTAGGCGTGGTGGCGTGATTCGATCTCAATTTACCTTCTTGCTGGATTCCTACATATCTCCTGCCTCTGTAGTCGTATTTGCTGATTTTAAGTGGAATCCGGTCCGTCTTCATCAGCAGTAAATGGTCTGTCCAAAATGTTGTGTGATACTACACAGTTTGGGGGTTCCTTAAAGATCTCATCTGTCCCTTATTGCCTAACCAGCAGTTCTTCTCATGAATGGCATCTCGGCGAACATTATCCGTTCGTCACCTTTGCGTCCATACCTAGCTGACAGGCAGTGGGGTAGGTTTATCCAGGGTATTATATTGCCTGATTCTTGCGTGCCGTTGAACAAGAGATGGTCTGAAAGTGCTATTTATTATTTCTGTAAATTTCGTGAAGTTTGTGATTTTTTTGTTGCATGTCGTTTTCTAGGGTGCAGATAATCTAGGGATTAAATAACCGACGCTATGTGTCGTATCCAACACATTTTCGATAAAATGACAAATCAAGTAACAATAATGCAGGTTTACTACAACAATAATTCGGCGAGGCACAATAGATATACGTATATACACACACCATTTCACAACATGTACTGATAAACTAATGCAACTTTTGCGGATCTAATAAATCAACATGTACAATTTGATGGCAATTTCACTGCAGAATGTAATGATTCACTAATGCTTTTTTTTTTCGAATAGTTCGATTCCATATAGACAGCAAATTTTTCTCTTGCCCACGTCTCTCCCGTGCTATAATATTTTGATCACGGCGGCATCTTTCAAGATCGCCTAGCCACCCCAGGCTGTTATTTTTAAGTACTGGATACGTATGGTTCTCTGTTTTCTCAGATCCTCTGCTGTTATTTTCTTCCAATCTCTGTTGGACGAAGAAACCTGTCAGCTTCCTAGGATGTATAGCGGGCTGCTCAATTCCCCCTAGACGCGCTCTCTTTTTCAGTAGATGTCCAAGGCTTCTTCAAAATTGTGCTCTCTTGGACTACAGGTCATATCCTGTCATCATAATGTGCGCGATAAATAATCAGAATTCACAGCATTGCAGCTTTTCGTGGTGAAACAAAATATATTAGTAACGAATCGACAAAGTTACTCTGTACACTTGCAAGTACTGCCATTTCCATTGTGTACTAACTAAATTCTTCCAGAAAATAGGTCAAATTTACTTCGATTATCTTAAATATAAGAACAATCAAACCGAAGGAATTTTAAATTTGATATAAATGTCTTGTTTTTTTACAAAAAAATTAATTCGCAGCTGTACTATCATGGTATATCTACTTCCGTGTTGCATTAGTAATTCACTACACGGTATCAGTGAAACCTATAATCTCTTTCAGTAGAACAATGAGAAGTCTTAACAATAACGTGTATTTAATTCAGGTACACAAATTATACAGACAGTGGATGTTTGTTGTGACTACTAGCACTGTCATAGTAAACTAAGGATAATGGCAACAATTAATTGCGTATATATAAAAATAATCAGCTGGTTACATTGATTTCCAACTAATATATATTAATTTTGACGAAATAAAAATTATCATCGGTCTTGTTCTTAACATTAATTCTGTTCTAAACTAACTACAGCGAAATATAATATTGATTCTCTTTTATCCCATACGCACATTAACTACGGGAAGATTAAAAATATTTTCATTTTTATGTAACAAGCTTCAAAAATATTACTGAATCCCATAAACTATGTAATGTACGTTTGTGTTTAATAACGACGGAGTAGGATGAATCGTATAAATGGCCACAATCGTTTTGGATGCGACAATATCTGCACTGGTGCTACGGTGTATTTACACCTATGTCGTTAGTTGGTAATACCAAGCTTTATTTCCTTACTCTCGCGTTCACCGATCATTAGAACCATTCCTGAGACTCCGATAGTAATCTTCCATAATTTTAATGTGGATGTGAAGGATTTCCCACTGCGTGCCTTTCCAGGTAGTCTGGAAGACTTTAAATTTGGCTACGCCGAAGGCGGTGACCTGGTTGGTGCACCTCGATGTCATGTTGTAGTATCCTGTCTTAGTGGCAGCCTGCGGGCATTGTCCGCTCAGCTATATATATATATGTGTGTGTGTGTGTTTATTTTGAAAGTTTAAACACTTGTCTCGATCTCCAGTTCACTAGTCACTTAACAGCAGAAACACTTTGAGTATAGGAGAGGAATATTAGAAACACAATCATGAGCTCTGATGACACACCCAAACGTCAACGCTGTTCAAATGGAAGAATTGAGTTAGCTGTAAGTAACAAACAGATAGCATCGTAACTCGAGTTCCATTTCTTTCGTCGTAGCCAGATGTTGTCACGTCCACGTAACACGGCATACTTGGATTTTTATGGTTCCTTATTAAAATGGAAACGACACGCTATTGCTGTCGCTCCCCTGTCTGTTCGTCCGTGTTTTGATCTATCACAAGCCTTTAGTTCGTAAACGAAATAATTCAGAATTAAAATGTGTGCGTGATATAAGTTTCGTTGAACCATTACTGTATATCGCATTTAAAATTGTGCTTAATTATATACAGGGAGGAGAAGGTGGAGGGGTCTTCAATGGAAGTATAGGGAGGGGATCGATTTATTTTTCTACCCTAGCAAGTGGGATAAGTATGGTTACAGCTCTTGGAGTAAATACTGAGACATTTTCTTTAGTGTTCATAGGTGTGAGCGTTAGTTAGGTATTTAAACAAGTTTCATCACCTGATCTGTCTCAAAACGCTATTACACATGAACTTCACATTTATCCCCAATGTCAACCTCATCATTTATTTAAACAACAAATGCTAATACACTTTATATGTGGTGAGCAAAATGAAAATGTTTTAATTTTGAGGTTATTTTAACACTGTATTTTATTGAAATTGCACTTAATTCATCATGAATCTCTAAGGATGGAAAGCGTATGTTTGATAACGGTGTTTAAGGGTGTTTTGTTTGTGAAATTTGTAGTTTATGAGTTGGAAATTAGAAACCGTCCCAGGATTTGCCCAGATGATTTGGGAAAACCGCAATTAGGACCGGCGGTACGCGACGGCCAGGAATTTAACCTGGTCACGTTGTGTTTCCGCGATCCACTGTGCTCAACGCGCGAAGCCACACTGGCAAATGTACCCTTTAATAAATATTAATTAATATCAACGATAGCATAAGTGTGAGCGGCAACGAAGCGTGGTCATGGACGCAACCTATTTACTTGAGGCATTATGCACACTTATCCAATTTTTATTTCTTTCTTTGGTGCGCTGTATACTCTCGTCTTGCGTAAGTGGCCGTCTTTCGCAGTATTAAATACGATGATGGTTGAATGGTTTTTATAGGATTTACTTACAGCTCCAATACAAACTGCAATTTCGCTTACTTTTTAACTAGATTAAAATATCTTCGCGATTCGTTCAGTGTTCTATCGATCTCGCAGAACACTCTTCGCATTATAATTATTTAACCGACGCGTGATGAACGTTTACCAATACACAAACACCTAAAGAAATTTTGTTGAGAATTTTCAATATTAGTAGTACTGCTGGTAAAATATACTTGTATTGATTATTAAGTCAAATTGATTTTCTTATCTATTTACAAAAGCAGTCAAAGAAAATGAGATCGGTAATTTTTAAACAGATCCTAGCATTGCCTCTCTTCAGTGCATGGAAGTTAACTGAGCACTGTGTGGTTGCTTTATCGAGCGAAACTTATAGCTGTGGTATTTAGTCGAGGCCTCGAGTCACATAACGAAATCGAATACGTGACTCCTAGTTTGCGAAAAACGGTATTCTGTGGCGACTCTCTCTCGCAACACAAGCCTTCCAATTAGCCTTACCTGACTTTTGTGTTTACATTCAATGAGCTACTCAAAGTCATGACACAAGGTATTACAAGACAAAGTTTTCAAGCCGAGCAAGATTTTGCAGTTTGACACAATGGTATTCTTTTTTTCTTTTAGTCTTCCTGCGTGAAGATTATAATTTAGATTATAACATAATGAGATTAGTTAACAAGTAAAGTTTAATATAATGCCCATCCTTAGTCATGTCTAATCAAACGTAAGTGTGGTTAAGGTCGTGTCAAGTTTAATAGGCAGCAGCTCTTAAGCTGTAGTGTGCTGTGTGAAACTTTAATTTCTAGAGGGTCGAGCCTCTTTACGAAAGATTCACAAAGTTTTCATTACATGGTATGTCTCTGAAGAATACCACCAGGCCATCAATCTTCATTGTGATATGAATATACGTACAAATTTTATTATATATGTGTACTTATTATAATAACAAGAAAACGTCTAAAATGTGCATACAATACACATACCGGGAATTCACTCGTTACAATATACATACCGGAAATTCATTCGTTTCTCATACGTGTATTCATAAATTGAGTGGTTTTCTAAAAATAGGAATTTCCAATTTATTCATTTAAAAAATGAGCAGGAAAATCGTTCCATACGTTTACTAAAAGCGTTAATCATCACCGGTAAAGAGCAAAATATTATTTGAATAAACTGAAGAACTCACCTATTAAATTCACCGAATACGATCCTAGCTGTACATTCGCTACGAATACACGCAATTATTAAATAGCATTTAAGCAACCTTCAAACATAATATCACTGAACCAGTACACAGACACTTTAAGCTGGTTGTCAATTTGGGTGATTATTTCCTGAAGTAAGTATTCGTAATCCTACAGCTGGTTTAAATTGATCTATTACCAAGCTTGAGTCTTCTATTGTAGATGTTATGTGTGGTAGCAACTAAGGACTCAGTGGGAAGCATGTGGGAGCATGGTTATAAACTGCAAACCTTGTTCAAAATTTTATTACAAGAATCATGGTCAACGATTAAACTTATACAGAATATCACAAATAATATAATACAATATAATACATAAGAAAGCTTCGATCTTGCAGATTATGATCTTAATAAATCCTGTACCAATACAAATATATGTTAATGCGATGACAACCTTGTTAAGCCATGAGAATATCCCTAATCACAATATCTCCACCTGTATTAAACATGCAAACAGAAAATCCTTACGTGCTTGGAAACGTAATATAACAGGGCAGGCTCTTACCAATTTACCATCATATAACAAATTTATAGCTGGTACCAAACACAAATTTGTACACAGGAGGCAAAATACAGCAATTATTTTAAACAAACAGGAATCAGTTTACCTTAGCGTCCTTCAGTTTAACCTTCAGAGTCAAGTTCTTACCAAAAGGTTCTAACACACTATAGTGTGTACACGCCGGCGCATAAGTCGTTACCACCCACACACACTGATAAGGTAGCGGGAACGATTAGCACCACATATCGGGGAATTTTGTCCATTCCCATAACAAAATTATTAAGCACAATTAACAAGAATGCAGTAAGCGACGCACTTTGTAGTTGGGATCATCAGGTATACTACCTCAAATACCCGACAGTGCTAGAAAATGGCAATTTATCACCTCGAAGCCACCGCCAGCCCCGCCCGCTGCCGTGCTCCCCAATCGGCGGAAAACCGCTCGCGAACATAGAGCGCAGCGGAGGAATTCTCTCGATTAATGCTAGCGAGGAACGGTCTCGGTCGGGTCACAAATCCACATCATGCGGTACTTCCAGGCCGCCGGGTCAAATTACAAGTCCTCGCTTATACCAGCAGACCTCTAACGTCGCAGTCAATTAGGGAAAATATTAGACCCAACGAACCAATCCGCTGCTGCCGACCGACTGACTTCCCGGCTTCCTGTCCCCGAAAATCAACTCCATCAGCTGGTAGAGGGCACCACCAGAGCCACAGCGCGCTCTCACGGGCGAAACTAGCACGCGGGCTCTGCAGGAACCAGCATCAGAAGACAATCGAGGGTGGGGAAAATAAACAATGCGAGCCGAGCACGGCTCAGTAGAGCACGGGGAATAATTGCATAATTGACATCGAATAGCTTCTGGTTTCAGCTTTTACTAACTCCTAGGAGGGTAACTTAGATACATTTAGAACGACGGTCTACATGACACAACTGCAGATTGCTGTTATCACTCTCAGTCCCAAAGAATATTTTATTTCTTTTTTTACCCATTTCTGCAGGTATTGACCTATGATTTTCATCTCACTTGAGCAAGCAAATAGTATCCTTCCTATATTCAAGAATTTGACATGCAGGAATTGGAGACGATATCCGCAGAAACATGAAGGACTTCTTAATGCTGCCTTACATAGGAAATTATGGCACAATTTCATGCCTGGCACTACACCTAATTAAATTCACCCTGTTTATCTCTCTTAGACAGATTCTAAATTCATAACATGATCAAAATGGCTCAACATCAATGTTCAATAAAATATAAACAAATTTCATCTGAACTTAGTATTGTAATGTGTACATGGATTTTTAATTGCATCAATTACAGAAAAATAACGAGAATTTTTCATTTAAATAATCGACCGATACTTTTCCTGTGTCGACCGTATATTCAGTTCGTACCGAGGAGAAAATTCCTTGGAGGTAGTGGACTGGAGCGTTGCACTTACCATTATCATTTCTATATTGACAAGACCTAGAAATGAAACACAAAATTCTATATCTGAAAATTAAGGACCTGGCATATTGAAATATACGACTTTTTTTATATTAGGCAGAGATTTCATGCAATATAAGGGTAGGCACTGTGGACTCAACAACAAGAATTATCACTCTTTTCCTTGAACCCAAACCTAAAAACAGCTTCCTTTATATGACAGCATAGTGAAATTTAACTAACATGGGACACGAACAATTCATGTCAACAAATTCGTTAAACTCAATACACTTTGGTAAGAAGCTTATACAGTAAGAACTGTTCGTAACATTCACTTATAGAAGCATGGTGTGTGAGCGGTAACGCTCTCACCTCGCATTCGAGAAGACGCGGATTCGAATTTTCGTCCGGGAATCCATATTTGGGTTTTCCCAAATCACACCAGGCAAAAGCCGGGATGCTTTTCTAAAAACGACCATGGCTGAATTCCTTCCCGTTCGCTGACCCCCATCTCATCAGCCACTAATTACCTCGACCTCGATGAGGTGTAAAGCCATATGTTAAAAAAAATATTCTGTTAAAAAATGTCTGTAATGGTTTTCGTTTCAAACAACACAGTAAGCACCATTGAAATACACGGTTATTGACAAAATGGGGTGGGGCCTAGCGTTTTTACTGGATTCACTCAAAACGTGAATGATAATTCCTTTCCTGTTAGACTATCAGTTTCGTTTTATCGGTCCGTCGCTAAAGAGGACCAGGGTTGGATTCCTAACGAATGTTCATATTTCTTAGGTTTACGAAAATTCAGATTGGTTTCAATTTACGTCCTATCCGTAAGGATTCATCCTTGGTTCCGTTGCTACTTGTTGCCCCCAATAACCTCGTTAAAAAGCAGTCCATCCAATGCACAGCTGCACGTCATTGTCAAGTCGGATCAGGTCAAAAAAATTTGTATTTCAGTAGTGAAATAGACTTCAGTTTTCAAATCAGACAAAATAAACACCTCATCCAATATTTATTGCTAATCATATAAATGTAATAAAAAGATTCTTTTGTATTAATTATAATTTTTAAAATCATTATAGTGAATCAACTTTCATTTTAATCTATTGTAATCCTTGAATAAAATAAAATGAAACCACCAAATATCTTCTCAAAATCTTCTCAAAGTTTACAACTTAGTAACAGTATGGCGATTCAGCTAAGGTTCGCCGTTTTGCAATAGTAATGCCGATTCTAGATTGAAGGCTGTAAGTGGTGGGGAAATAGAAATCCTGTTGGACACTAATGGTTATTTTAAAGTAATTAGAAGAACACTGTTTTTAAAAAGAAAGATAGAGAATATTGTATGATTGACATATACTCAAACGTCTACTGTTTAAATCTAGTTGAAAAATCGTAATTCACTGAATCACATAATCAAAGATTTTCTTTAACAAAATGATCGTGCTAGTAAAGATTTGTGTTTCCTTATAGAAATGAGCCCGGAACCTAATGGAAGCAGAATAAAAACAATAAATACATGTATTGTTTTTCTTAAATAACTAACGTGATTCAATATAGAACTTTAATAACTATATTCTGATGGTTATACACAGTAAAGTTCTTTACCGGACTCTTGGTAACATTTCTTTTGTTCCTAAATTTTTATTATTAAATCTCTTGTTATTGAATCTTGAACAGTTTTCTTAGGGAGTATCAAGCATTTGTTACCACGAATGTTACGTTAATAAGTCACCGCTTACCATAGCAGAAGGAATGATATCACTGCACAAGAAGTAAACATTTCCAGAAAGCCGTTGATCAGTTTATACAGCTGCGGTAATTCTGTGATAAAGAGCCTACCCTGGAAATTTCATTTTTTGTATGGAGATGTCTATAATCACGCATTGATCTGTGATGCGAAACTCTAATTCCCAAACGACTCTCAAGAGAGAAGAGACAGAATGCTGGCCCACGTTTCAAGACTTTCAGGATTGGTTAATTTGCTAACTGAGGGAATAGTATAAGGAACGAATTGTTGATGAAGACAAAGATTGGAATATATGAAGCAGATAACTAAGGACTTGGGTTGTATTGGCTGTGTTTTAGATAAAGAGATTAATTCAAGATAGTAATAGATGAAGTGTTGCAACAACCAGTAGAGAGACAGATGACAAAAATGTGAAAAGCAGATACAAAATATAAAAAAGAAAAAAAAAACTTTAATATAACATACAACGCGAAAAACATACTAAGTTCAGAAGACTTCACGAAGGCAAAAGAAAACATACAGACTCAAATCTGGGAAAATATCAAGGAAAATTTACTTAACAAAGTGGAACAAATAGCACCCCAAACTATAATTAGAAAACATTTATGTTGGTCAACAGAATGTGATTCATACATTGCAGCGAAAAAACAGGCATGGCAACATAGCAATCGCAGAAACAGAGGAAACCAGAGTAAATTTCATTAGAATTAGGAAAATGGTAGATAAAAATATAAAAAGGTTAAAAAGGCATATGAAGATAAAATTCTACAAATTGATGAAGATTTTACCAGAAACAACACAAGAAGCTTTTATAAAACGTTCAAACAAAAACTATCAAAATACAGAGCACCAACCCTTCAATTTCGGGATGCTAATGGAAATATGACTCACAACAACACAGATAATTGCAAAGTATTAGCAGACTATTTTAGCAAACACTTGAACTGTGAACCCATTCGTGAAATAGTTGAATTTACTCCAAATACCTCTGACAAACTAGATTCAGAACCACCAACATATGAAAAATTACCAAATATCATTTCAGAATTAAAAAATAACAAAGCATCGGGAGAAAATTAAATAGTGGCCAAACTTTGGAAAAAAGCTAAAAAAAAAAAATGCCATGAAATCTCTTCAATGTGTCTTCAATAAAATTTGGATAGAAGAAGATATCCCAGTGGAATGGAAAACAGCCCTCATCCATCCTCTTCAGAACAAAGGCTCCAAAACAGACCCAAACAATTACAGAGGTATCTCATTGTTGGATGTAACATACAAACATTCTTTCAAAACCCCTTTTAAATAGAGCGGAACCACAATTGGACCCACAACTGGGGGAGGGTTCAGAAGGGGTAGATCATGCTCTGAACAAATCTTAAACCTCAAGAACATTATGACGTACCAAAATTCAAGGGCAAAGACATATGTAATTTCCTTTATTGATATCAAGAAAGCATATGATTCAATTGATAGAGAATATCTAATATCCGTACTAGAAGAACTAGGATTGGATAAGAAAACAACTAACATAATAAAAGCCACTATTACGAACACGTTTTCAAAAGTTAAATTTATGGGTGAACCATCAGATCCTTTTGAAATAAAAACAGGGGTAAGACAAGGGGATGGACTTTCACCACTATTGTTTAATTGTGCACTTAAGAAAGTGATAAGAGAATGGAATAAAAATATAAAAAGTGGAATAAGACTGGGTTGCAAAAAGAAGAATCTAAAAATCAATTGCATTACCTTTGATGATGATACGGCCCTGTTGGCTGAAACAATGGAGGAAGCAAAAGAACAAATCCTTGAATTAAAGAAACAAGCAGCTAAAATAGGTCTTAAGATTTCCTTTGAAAAAATAAAATACTAAAATAAATATTTAAAAGTTTAAGAGCAAAAAAAAAAAAAAAAAGAAATAGTGAAAGAATTTAAATATCTGGGGGAATGGATTAGTTGAAGTCTAACAGAACACAAGGCAATAGAATCCAGAAAAAATAAACTTGAATTGGCCTCCCAATTAACAAGATAGATATACAACAAGAAATCTTCTTCGTGGGGGTCCAAAACTAAGCATTACAAACCAGTGGTAAAGCCGGAAGTATTGCACGCAGCAGAAACTCTGACCATGAATCGCGTAGGGCAGATAGAACAACTGGAATTAAAAGAAAGAAAATTTAAAAAAAAAAAAAAAATCATAGGAACAAAATTTCAAGATAATAAAATAGTATACATCAAGAATGAAACTCCTACAAAAAAACTGAAAAACTATCAGATACTATGCGCAAAAGAAGACTAAATTTCTACGGACCTTTTCTCAGAATGAACTCTGGTAGACTAACCAAACAAATTTTTGGTTTTTTCCAGAACAGCATAACTAAGCCTAATTGGTGCATAGAAATTGGAAAATACCTTAGATAATTAAAAATTACAGAAAAGTCATTACTTAACAGAACAGCGCAGATAAGATGAAAAGGTAAGGTTCCAAGAAAAATCTAAAATAAAGTAAAAACCCATCATCTCGGAAGAGGAGAGAAAAAGGAGGTCCGATATGATGAAGAAATACTGGGCGCAAAGGAAGGAGCAGCATGCAAAGAAGTGACTGATTCTTGGTACCCCAAAGAGGTTGAAACGAAAGAAGAAGATAACATACCCGTCAGTGTGTGACTAAGTGATCCAAGGCGCCGTACACTGGAGCACAGAGGAACAACACAACCGCGCACAAGCCAAGGTTTCAGCGTGTCGGCCGTCCTTATTAGAAGGTTTCCCGCAACCGTGTTGGCGAATTCTGGGACGGTCCCCAATCTCCACGTCATAAATTAATTTTTTTTTTTTAATTTTTTTTTGTAACAGTTTAACGTCCCTTTTTAACAACGTGGTCTTTAGAGACGGGAAAGGATGGGGGCAAGGAATGGGAAGGAATTCGGCCATGGCCTTTTAAAGGAAGCTTCCCGGCATTCACCTGGAGTGATTTGGGGAAACCATGGAAAACCCAAATCTGGATGCCCGGACGGGGATTCGAACCGCCGTCCTCCCGAATGCGAGGCCAGAACGCTATCCGTTACACCACCACGCTCGGTCATAAATTAAACATTTCATAAACAAAAAATACACTTATCATACAGAGCGTGCAAAGTTACTCGTTTCGCAGATAAATGGCAACTAAGGCTTTGCTCCAGCAGATTAGCTATACCGTGCCTAACAGGCCTGGTTAGACTTCAGGCGGGAACTATCAGTCCTTCCCCCCACTCCCCCACCACTCTTTATTCACACTGTTCACCTGTTTGATCGGGTGGTGCTTGGGGACCGAATCGGAGGAAAAAAATAACGTAATTCTTTAAAGAACATTATTTTACTGATTTCCGTGATGAGTTAATATAGGAACGGAGTCTTTCTGAAAATTCACGACTCACGGATTCATTACCAAATTTAATTTTCTTACCCGAGAAGCTTGTTTGAGAAAAAATGTCGAAATGTGAGTGCCGACTGTGTGGTCTGCTTTTAGTACAGTAAAAGTCTGATGGCGTGGCCTGATCTATCCAGCCAATCAAGTTCAGCCGCAGCGGAATATAAATAACCCAGGGCGTGCTCTTCCTAATTGCCGGAGCTGTAGTGAGTGTTCTAGAAGTCTGAGCTATCTATTGGAGCCGCCTTTAAATTACGACCACTCCCGGCTGGCGCTCTGGACTTAATTTCCTCCAGATCCGCGCCGCAGTTTTAAAACATGGCGTCATAACAACTCGGCCATTTGTTGCTGATTAGCTCTTGGAAATCTGGAAAGCAAAACGAGACAACACACAAAAAAAATCTGGAGTAGAAATGACCGTCCATCGACCCATGATGAATGTGTAATATTGAGCCTTAATTTTTCCATGGCAGTAAAAGAATAACGAGGTATATCTTTCGGCGTGGATTTGCAGTAGACCTTATTGTGCATTCATGATTTTTTTCCCCGTCCTGACAGAGAACTCGTGGCTTGAAATAAGCCTTGTTAAAAATTGAATAAAATACATGAGAATCACATTTTTCTGCCGGATTTCAAAGAAAAATAAGTTCTCAACCTACTAAAATACGGCTGAAACAGGCGACATTTTACTCACATAAAGACATGTGTTAGGTAGTGATTTAGCCGTGCTTCTTTCGCAAAGAAATCGTACTAAAATAATTCCTACGTTGTTAGAAACACATCAATAACTTGTACACAATCACAGTGAGATTTTTCAATTGCGTATGCTCGTAGTTACTACCAAAGATCTTTTTTACGCCTCGTTGACGTGTGGGTCCTTAGATGCGGGAAAGGTCCGAAAGCAAGGAACAGGAATAAAATCGTTCATAGTCTCTAGAAAGACCTTCCGGCATTCACCTGGAGTAATTTCTGGACACCACGGAAAACCGAAAACTGGATACCCAGAACGGGATTCGAACCTGCGACCTCCCGAATACGAGGCCAGAGCATTACCGCTCACTTACCATACACTGTACAAAGATCCCAAACCTTTTGAAAATATCTCATACCGTTCAAATAAATCAATTTTAATGCCAACAGTACAGTCTTCGTCAAGTATCTGTGAGAATTAATGGTAGAAGGTTATAAAATCAAAAGTTTCTTACCTATCGTTGTGGTTTTTATTTCAGCGCTTTCTTGATGATATGCTGTTAACATGCTGTCTAAAACCGAGTTTAATCTAAAGGCTCCCTGTCGATGCCTGGCTAAAATCCGCCATGAATCAACTTACGTAGAGACGTTTGTGAATAGGTAACCGAAATATTTTAACAAAAAACAAATAGCAGGGTGTTTAACTTTTCAATTAAAATTTTTTTTAAAAATGAAAATTTATTTTTGTCAGAACTAATATTCCTCCAATTTTAATTGCTGAATGATACACAATTTCCGTTATGGCATATGCTCAAAAATTTTATTTAAGATATCAATTATTCACGACATAGACATAATTTCTTTAAAAAAAAAGGTGAAATGAGTTCCAGCAATCCAGCTTCTAAACCATTCAGCCAGTAACTGTATATCATTACTGTTTATAGATCATATTATTTACGAAACGTACAGTGTAAGCGTCAGACCACATGAATAATACATTTCAAAAGAAGATAAAAAATTTGTCCCGTGCTGCATAAATACATCCTATCCCCGTAACAGACCGTTTGCCCATATTTGCAACGCTGCAGAGTATATCTTGGAGCATTCATCGAAGTTGATACAATAACCCACAGGGAAAAGAAGTAATATTACGTGTGTTTTGATACATGTGTTTTGAATAGTCGTCATTTATTAACCAAAAGAGGATGGGAAGCAACTAGTGGGAAGGAATTCAGGCATGGTCTTTTGAAAGTACAATTTCCGTCAGTGATTTCGGGAAACCATGGAAAATCGAAATCGTGATGCTCGGATGGGAATCTGAACCCACGTCCACCCCAGTGTCAAGCTCCAGCGTTACCACAAATCCATCACGTTTCGTTCGTAAACTGACCCTTCTACATTTGGCACATACCTTTTTCTTCTGTATTCATTTGTTGTCTGAAGTCAAATAAAGAAAAGATTCTCGATTGAGAATTTTGAACCATAGAGTTCCATCAGGTAAGTCTTCAGATATGACAAATTAAAAAAAACTTACACTATGATCAAATCAGTATACTGATAGGAAGCATCAGCCTTTCTGAAGGTTCCCTGTGGAAAAGGCAATCCGAAACTAGTCAAATGACAATGCCCCTAAATAAAGCATCCTTCTTTATATGGTCATTCCATCCAGATAAGGTAGGTATAATACATACTTCCGTGTGGTCTTAATGGTCTGTTGACAGGGTTCCTATTAGCTGCGCATTTCGCCCCATACCGGGTACAGACTACCTACAGTTTAACGTGGAATCCGAGCCACTGAAGCGTTCTTATGTAATTTCACATCGCACAGCAAACTGTGCCAGAGGTGAAGGTCGGGTTAAGGGCCCATGAAAATATTCGCCGAGACGGGGATTCGAACCGCGGCCGTTCTGATAGTCAGACACCTTAACCACTGAGCCACGAGATCGCTCATAACGTAGGTGGAGACGCTGATACCAGAAGGCACGAGAACAACAACAGAAAACGCCATAACCGTAATCCGTACTTATGAGTCCATTTGCAGTATTGCTCATCATCTGCAATTCTTTCATTATATGGCGTGATCTTCATTACCAGAAGGGAATTCAAGAGGAATTACCTCTAGGTATGCTACCTCAGTGTTAGGTGTTTACTAGTCACAATCGACAAAAGATGGGCCTAGTAGTTAAACATTCGAAAAAAAGTGGAAATACGCCAACAAAAATAAAGCAAGCTTTTAAACATAATGCTGCTGTCCGTTTCCTGGAACAGAGAGGGTGTTACGCTGGAGGACTTTTTGAAGGGTCAGTCTATCATTAGTAGCGTCTGACGAGATCGAAAGGTCCCCGGTTCATCCTAGTCTGCAGGGATTTTCGTAGGATCTCAACCCGACTTGAGCGTGGTGGTAACGCTCTGATCTCGCATTCGGGAGAACCAAGGATTCTAATCCCCGTCCGGGCATCCAGATTCGGGTTTTTATGTTTGACCCATATCACTCAAGGCGAATGCTGCAATGCTTCCTTCAAATGGTCATGGCCGAATTCCTTCCTATTCCTTGTCCCCCATCCATCCCCATCTCTAGTGACGTCGACGGGGCGTAAACACATAAGCAAAAAAAGTCGACCTTCACTTCTAGCACAGCTTGCTGTGTAATGTTAATTTCATCAAAAACCTCCTGTGATTCGGATTCCACGCTAAACTGTAGGTCCCTTTTACCCGGTAGTACAAGTGGGTTAGGTGAGATAAGGAAGAAAGCAACTGACCACCCTGCCTCCAACACGAGGCTATGTATACCTCCTGTCGTATTGAATATCAAGTTTAGCTTAGCTTAGCTTAGCTACATTAAGTAGCTATTGCTGTGAACTCCAAGCTCCAAATAGTGATAATATTGAGAAATTCTCTCACAAAAGAAGCGCTGGTGTTGAAAGAAAAGTTCATTAAATACCACCGATCATTAGGGAAGAAATTTGTTGCAGGCAGCCAAAAATTCATCATTGACATATTCCTGGTATTAATTAATTCTGAAACTTGTAACGTTTCCATAGATGATTTCGGAATCGAAGACAGAAATGTTGGCATGGTAGTAGCGGAACTCAGCCAACGCTCAAATTACCTTCCCCTTGCGATAACATTGTAAATATTTACCTGATCGTCCTTCACACACTCCGCAAGGAGTGCGTGAGAAACAATGTTAATCATTCTTGAATAGAGTCACTTTAATCAGGTTAATCAGATTTGCATATTTTGCTAGCAATTAGTAGAACTTAAAATTTTTTAGACTTCACATGGATGTTTGCTGCACGTTACTGCATATTAAATATAGAAATATCTTTTACTTGTACCTTTCTGTTTTCTGAAGTATTATAGCTCAATAAAAACGTTAACATTGATTGATGTTGGTAGAGTGGATGTTTAATTTGGATTCTTATTATTTTCAGTTAGTAATCATTTCTAGGTAGATACAATCATTGCTTTTTTATAGTTTTAAGAAGAAAATATTTACGTAGTGTATGAAGCTACATTTCCTGCCTACACTATGCTACACTTGGCCCTTCCACCCTGTAAGCCCTGAGTCGACACCTGGTCTTAATGAGGCCTGTGTAACAACAGGCAATTAAATACGTTCCCTCCGGCAGGGAAACAGGCTTTGCGTGCCCGTTGGCCCGGCGCTTATTCGATAACAGCCTCGCGCCAACGAACCTGAAATTTTTCCGCATCGCTGAGTTTTATTTCCCAAGGATTATCCAATTGTTTCCAACTGATCGACTGAATTTTGTAGTGGAAATATTGATAATCCTTATGTATTACCCTTGCCAGAAACAACTGGAGACGAGACGAGACAGTGTGTGATTCTATCTGTAAATTGTTACAGTTATTGGAACTAAAATATTTTAAACTCTAACTTGTAATGGTATTAAAGTATTGTTTTCCAACTTCTCGGTGCACCTGAGGACATTAATTGGAACCTGTGTTGTGAAAAGAGCCGTTTTAAATGGTTTACCAGCGTATTTACAATAGTAAAAAATGTAGTGATTACAAACAGAAAGTTATATTTCGGAAAGAGTTTGTATGCTATATTATGTTGGGACTGAACATTTTTCAAATTAAATTAGTCTTTTCAGGTTTTATTTTTCGTTGCAAAATTACTTAGTTAAATATCTACTACGTTTCGTGTAGCTATCTCTAATTATAGATTGCAAAGTAAAAAGCCGATGACTTCGCCTATACTTTCTTTTCATTTTTATTTCTAAATGACAGAATAATGTCTCTTCACTGTAATAGTTTATGTTGATATGATTTGCAGTAAACTTCCAAACTAGACTGTTGTTGGATTTTGGACTGATTGCTTAATCACTTAACCTTCTTTCTGGTTAGCTAACTTTAAATTTCACTAGTATCGATATTCATAGGAACACGAAGTGATCTAGTGAAGTATTTGTAATAAAACGACATTTTAGTTTATTTCAGTATTTTCACGTTCTTTGAAAACGGTGAAAAGAAGGTAAACAAAATATGATTAGAAAAGATGTCCAGATCTTAATTAGGAAAATTCTGTTGATTTACTTATTATTATAAAATCAATCAAAATACTAACCCTGAAAATAATAGACATAACTTTTTAATCCATGATCGCACTTTACTGATGAAGACAATGAATGCTTTTTTCAGATCAGGTATTGCGTTTAATCATTTTGACCTCTTCAATATCGTGTACAAGATCTCTTTGCGATAGCTTTTTTATTTTTGTTTACACCTTAAGTTGTAGTTCTCAACTAATAGCTCTGCAATGGATTGTTTTTTCAGCTCTGCTAACATACTTTAAGATTCTTCTACCCAGAAATATATTTTAATAACTACATTTCTGTCTGGTCACTTCAAGTGGGATTTCACAGGAAGAAGCGCTCTCATTATTTTCACAACAATTTGCTAATGATAAAATTTCGTGAGATCACACAATTTCTTCTTTTAAGAATATATATTGAGAACCTCGTGTTCTATATGGCACCTCTTTCTTTCATCTCTGTTAAAGCCTCACGTCTTGCCAAATGCAAAAGTCGCATATTGAGATTGGATATAAGCTTTCCAAAGCAACTTTCCTGAAAACATTTAATGTTTTCGATGCCTTTCCCGTTGAGAAAGTGTTCGTAATTTTGCTATTTTGAATGGGCAACTGTGATTTATGTATATGGTATAACATAATTAAAACCCTCTCGACTTATTTTTCGTTATTAATATTGCTATTATTATTATTATTGAATATTTTATTTTGGATTAATTATTTAAGGTGTGTTAAATAATTGAAAAAATGTCTGCAACCTGATGTATATTATTTCCAGGTTTCCACAGATAGTAGTTTGAATAGTAATCGGGATACGTTTATTTATTATCTCTAAGCATTTGTATTATAGAGTCTTTGGTCTCTCCAGCTGAGCGAGGCAGTGTAGTGTTCGCTGAGCGGGCAACGAGTTTTGTGTTTCACCGCTTAGATAAAGTCGCATGACGCGAGTTTGTGCATCACTGTAAGGAAGGTATAATCATTTTTAAATGAGTTAGAAAATTTGTCTGAATGTAATATCAGTGTGTAAAAAAAGTGAATCAAGGAGCGTAGTTTTTAAAATTCAATTGTATTTTATTAGAACAGTGCATTTTTATTTTTGACATAGTAACAGTACCACCCAGTTGATGGTGGTTAAAGATAATTAACTACATTCATTAAAATTATCAAAGCTGGCGGCTACAAGTGTTGAGTGATGATAAATGGGCCAGACTCGTCCAAAACACGCCTCATCACATATTAGTGTGACAGTATCAATAAACGACATGGTTCTTCGAATTCTGTCTTCTCGACAGCGAATGGACCACATTAACTTACAGTGTATGTGTTGCTGGTCCTTGCAGATCAGGTATTTCGAAATTCAGTAACGTCCTTATCCGACCGACGGACCACCACCAACAGTGTAGTATGCGCTAGCTCCATAGGATTGCGATTTGACACAGGACTTTGGTCCTAATCTGGTGACTAGACTAAGTCCCGAATTGCGAAAATGTTTAGTAATACCGGGGCTCGAACTAGCTGAGCCATCATATACCATCATGGTGACGCAGCGACCTGAGCCTATGGGTAGGGGCTTATGGAAAACCGCCTGACAAACAAGATCGCAGCTCTCCTCAGTCCAGTTTGACAATGCTTTAACGCACTAGATTGAAGACAGGACAGGAAGGCGGTGTGGGCTCATAAGCGATGAAGTTTAGTTGAAAAAAAAAATACATTTTTTACAGTACAGACCTTCCTTAAACTTCGTTTCGTCCATTGCACAAGAACGGCTGTTTAATATTCAGCCGCATCTACAACGCAAATTGGTATTCACAGCGAACACAAAAAATGCAGAGTAACCGAGTGACAAATGGGGCACACATAAACTCTTTGCATGCAGAAGGCGGATTACGAGAACGCTGTATTTTCTTTCCATTACAATACTGATGTGTACTCTTTATAATGCTACAACAGGAAGGATATTTTTTTGTGCACTCTTATGAAATTCAAAAACTGAATCAGGCACAGTATCCTTAGTAACGTACGTGCAGTCCTGTGCATATTTACCCAGCATTTCCTTTTAATATGAATACTGCCCAAATTTAATTTTTGTTCTCAATGTTTCTAAATGTTTTACAGTTGATTACGCGTATTTTCTTTCTTAACGCAATATAAAAACATATTTTGTCAAGATTTCTGTAATATACACAAATTTGTTCAGTATTTTATCATGTTGAAAGAGTTTTTAACCTTCGAAACACGGCAGAAAATATTGATAATGAATTGTTGGGACTTGGGAGCTACTTACCTAAAAATGGAATTTGAATCATAAATATTTCTGACATGCTAGTTATACAGAAAGGTAATACTCTCGTACATTAAGGAAACCAAACCCGTGACCAGTCGTTGTCACTGTCTGATGTTTTAGCACAAAGCCACTAAATGATCCACATTTCGTATTTCGATTGCTAAATCAGCTTAGGAGTTACTCAGCAGTATCATTTATATACGTGGCTTCCGTATTTCCTTCCTTTATGTAGCTTTAAGACCTTCGTTCACACTAGTCTCAACGCTTATTGCCAACCTACAAAATTACTCGATCATTCAATGCTTTCTTTTTTGTTTGTTGTTATTTGGTCTAGAGGGTCGATTGACGGCGTGATCATTAGCAGCGTGTGACGTTATTATCAAATCCTCCTATCTTCTTTACATTTACATCTGGAGCATTAAGACTTTCTTTGATGAAGTTAAGGCAAATGAAAAACAAAAATGTTATTAATATTGTGTATTGTGTACAAGTGGTACAAATAAAAAAAAAAAAACCTTTTGGTGATGTGCGAGAAACCGTTCGGCGTTTCTCTTCATAAGAACGGAACGTCTTCTCTTCCATTCTTTCTCTAACTGTTCTAAACATATGCAAAAAAAAAAAAAAAAAAAAAATTCGCCACGAAATAAATCTGTCGCATGTAACCTCTCCTTCTCACATTTACAGTAAAACTAATTACTGTGTGAGGCTATTATATTTGGGAGGTTGTATCCTGTTTTGTACGCTCAGAAGGGCGTACTGGAAGGATTAGCTCCAAAAATGTTAACTAATAACGTAACAATTCGGTTCCAAGAAAATCTTTGCTTGAAACCCGGCCCGTAATGCTAAGCGCAACGATTTTAATGAGTTTTTTTTATAAGTCTAGCAGCTACTAATAAAAAAAAACAATAGTACATAAGTATACTTCACTTTTAATATCACCACTCAACACATTTCGTTTCTAAAATTACACCACAGCCGCAGCAAGACTTTTATGTGCTTCTACACGTATTTTTCTCTTCTCTCTCTAAACAATAATACTTCCTCTCTCTGACTCTCCAAAGACAACAACACTAATCCTACTTAAACCTAAGAACTTACAACTACCCCAGTACAATATTAAAAACGTCTGTGGAACTCGTTATATTACAATCTCAGAGTATTTACATTTTTTTAAATTATTAATTATTAATTAATACGAAGATATAAATAATAATATATGTATACATTGATTGGAGATTAAAGGTTGCATCTGCCCCCACATTGAGACAAATGCAATGCTGTCACACCACTTCTACGCCACCAAACAGTATTCATTTGTCGAAATGTATTATACCCCTTGTCCATCTGCATTCCTTTTTGCTACAAGTTCAGTGTGAATCATCTTACAGTACATTCACATGTTACACCTACTTCTGGCAATTTTAATTACACAATCATCATAAGTTAACTTTACTAGCAATGCTCAGTTCATGCCATAGTAAAATTGTTTAGCAACCATACAGTACATAACTACTATTGTAACTTTAAATGGTCCCTTAGCATGTAACACACCATACAGAGAATACTGGTACTTGGACCAAAATAAAATTTGATACTCGTTCGTTCTGCCGCAGCTATTGGCACTCGTTCGACAAAGCCAACAACACTGTTACACACAACACTGAACGTACATCAACACTCGCACTCCTGTTGTTCCTGTTGTTAGATATCTACAGTTAAAGCCGTGGTAGGGTATTCACCTGGTATTTTAATATATTAGGTACTTATAAATCGCCTTGGCGATTGTGCAAAGGTGTCCGCTCATTTGAGCGAAAGACAAGTAGATGGATTTTGGGCTTTATCTTTTAGTATCAGATTTTAGATTTATACAGACTGAAAAATTTAGCTGTCGCTAAAAAGGGTGTTCCTTCACCGGGAAAACTGGGTATAGCATGTCCGCATGTTTAGTATTTCGTTCGGAGTAGAGTCACTGTTTCAGGCGCCCCCCGAACAATAACTTCGGCATTTATTTCTAACCCGAGACATGGTCTTCCTGTGCCGTATTGACCTTGCATCTCCCCATGAAACTACCTGTATTGCACCCGTTTCTTTTCCCATGCGTACCTTCAAATGTGTGGCATTGATTGTAAGCTCTGGCGAACTCCATTTCATGCCCGACTTCACTCCCACCAATGTGAGCCAATTGTTGTCTATTCTGAAATCCCCATTGCACCCTAAAATTACATAAGGTTCCATTTCCATTTGAAAAATATGTTTGACTGCTTTTGTTTTGTTGCTTTTAACAGTAGTAATTGCCTTCCCCTTGACGGGCCACCTAACTATCATCTTTTCCTCGTCTATTGCTGACATAATTTTACATAAGGTTGTTTCTTCCCGCACTACCTCAGCTTGTTCTTTCTGCTTCCAAGTAATATTTTCCAAATCGTGTATTTTGTCCCTTATCTTAACATCACGCGACAAATTATTATCCTCTTTAAACCTATCAGCAACATTAAAATCATCTTCCTCAGTATATATCTGTTGTAACGCATGTAATTTCATACTTCCCAAAATTCCGGAATCATTCACTACTTCTTGCCAAAATTTTATCAGTTGTTCTCTTCCATCCTTTAAAATTTTAATTTCTCCTTTGCCACAATCAATGGTAACTCGATACTTCATTAAAAAATCTATACCCAATATACAGTTTACATTTAGACCGGGTATTACGATGCATCTGTGCTCTATATTAATTTCATTTATCTCTAACTCCATCCAAATTTGAATTTTTAACCGCTTGCTTAACTTCCCAGTTGCCCCATAATCTGTACATAATTTATAGGCATTTCAGTAATTTTGTGCTTTCCTTTTACGTGTTCATACAATGCTTGCGATATTGCCGTAAGGTCACTCCCTGTGTCGACTAAAGCCTGACATTCAGTGCCAAATATCTTCACGTTGAGTAAAGGCTGTCGTATTTCTTCTTCTACAGCTTCGAAAAATTTCCTCTTTTAATAAATCATTTGCAATTTCTTTGTGTGCCCATTCATCCACGTGTAATTCTTACTTTCTTAGGTTATTCATCTTTAATTGTTGCTGCGTCTCCCGCTTTGCACCTCGGACCAAAACATTCTCGCCATCTCCGCTTTTGTTGAATTCAGAATGCACTGCGACCTTGTCATCATTTTGCCCCGTAGACATTTCCGCTTTATTATAGTTCCCATTTTTTATGTTTTCTAGTATTCTTCTTTGAGATACCTTCGAATTCTTCACTTCTTCGTTGAAACATCGCACATAAAATATTCTTATTTTATCCTCGTCATTATCTTCTTCACAATCTTCGCTTTCGCAACTTGACAAATCTTCTTCGCTCACGTACTGGTTTAATGTAGCTCGGTACTATCCCCCTCGGATTCATCTTCCGTGGAAATATTCTTTATAAGACTATATTTTTTTTTCACATGATTATCCTCAAATTCAACTTCCTCTTTTCTATATCTTTCCTCGCATAAATCGATTCTACACAACTCCGATATTTCATCGCCTTTCCAGTTGTTTTCGTGGCTTATTAATTCGGGCTCACACTTGCGATTTTCTATATTATTTAAACACTTCCACCATTTTAAATACTCTCCCTTACTTGTTTCCTTGCTCTCATAAATATTTTTTGTCACCAAGATTTTCCATAGCACAAACATTAAAAGGCTCACTAGATATCTTCCCCTTCTCTGCTAGAGCCGTCACAGTCGGGGTTTTGAGTTTTCCGCCCTCTGTGCTTCCTTTGATGACATATCTTCCTTGCTTTGTAAATACATTGATTGTCTATATTGCGGCTGTTGATTACTACGCACGTGAAAGCTATGGCTAGGATTATTTCCATTGTGGGTATTATTTTCATATTGCTGCACATTCTCTTTGCCCTGCTGATGCACTTGTGTGCCTCCTCTCCCATAACCCTTCTGCAACCAATTTTGTGAACGGCTATTGTAAAATCTACCTCCGTTCCTTTCACCTCCATATCCGACATTTCGATAATTCTCCGTATTGCTATCGTACACTTCATTGCAACGGTCTATCCGTTCAAGCACATCTAAAAATTCATCCATCCTGTTCCACTGGTTAATCACTAACTTGTCCTGTACTGGTCGAGGCAATTTCTGGAGCAAGATCTCTATTTGCTCCACGTCTCCCACAGGTTGATCCAAATATTTCAAGTCTTTGCTTATCAATTCACAAAATTCTCTCATCCGTCCATCGCTCCTACTGTATCGTCGAGCATTATAAAATTCGCTCTTTACTTTTCTTTGCTTTTGTATAGACCAAAAACTTGTCCGGAACATTTTCAAAAATTCGTCGTAATTATAGCAATCAACTGCTGCTTCGCAGCTCCATGAAAAGGCTTCATCTCTCATTTGCTCTTCACGAAACGAATCTTTTCTATATCAGACCATTCTTCTGGCAAATCTTTTGCATATATTTTCACGAAATCTGCCGGATGGATTTTCCCACATGGCTTGAATATTGCTTCCGGTAAAATTGATTGAATACTCGTAGTCATAGCCCCACTAACTACGGTTGTTGGTTTTCGTTCCACCTTCTCTAATCTTTCTTCCACATGTTTATATCTACACCCAATGTTTTCAATTTCATTTTTCAAGCCATTTAATTTTTATCAATATTCTCATTATTTTTAACAGCTTGATTTTCGATCTGGATCCATTTCTCCTTAGTTTGTTCTTTCCCCTCGGCTATACCAAGCTCTACAGAGACTATATTTTTATTTACAGCCTTTAATTCCTCCTTGCATTTTCTTTGGTTCTCAGCAACAATTCTCTTAACGTCTTCAATAACCGCACACTGTTTCTCATGGTTACTTCGCACGCCCTGTTCCACCAGTACCGCAACCTCTCGTTGTACCTTTTCTTGAAAATTGTTTAATTCTGCTTTCACTTCTTGCTTCCATTTCTCTTGAAATTTATTTAATTCATCCCTCACAGAAAGTAATCCTTCTTCGATCTTCTTTTGACTCAAATCGATCCTTTTATTAATTTCTGTTTTCATTTCTTGATTTGCCTTTTCTAGTTTCTTTTCCATTTTCATCAAAAACGACATTAATGATTGGGTATCAGATTGGGTATCCTGGTTCCTTTCTCGAGTTTTTAGTGACCGGCTTAATTCTGGTGAGATCGCTCCATCATCATGATATTCTCTCCCCCCATTAATATTACATCCATTCATTAGCTCGACATTCTGATCATTACTGCTATTATCAAAATATTCATCCACCCTCTTTACCTCGGATTCGCCATTAGGACTGCTAGTATTTCTTGTCGGACCTTGCAAATCATTGCTCGCATCTCCCACATTTAGACTAATTGCACCAGTACTGTCTGTCCGCCAACCCGACATTTTACTTGTATCTTCGAAATCACTTCCTACATTCATTTTCATTAAATCAACGTAATTACTTGCCATATTTATCAAAAAAAAATACCTTGACGTACCCAACACACAGAAAAAAAATTATTTGGAACAACAAAAAATTCTTTTAACTCACAACATTTCCTGCTTTATCAAATTAAATCATTAATACCCTTAGTACCACACTGATATCAACACCGATAACATTGACAAGAGAAACCAAAAAACCAATTTTACTTACTACTATTCTTTGTAGCTTCTGTAAAACATTTCAGAAATGCAGAACAGAATTAATCCACTCCAGAACAGAGCTGAAATTTAAATCCAAACACACACATACAAATAGAAAAAAAGTTATATAATTACTTATAAATAAATGCCCCCCTTTTTGTTCAATAATTTTCTTTTATTTCTCTGCCTTATTAATTACGAGATATCCACAGACGCCTAATTTTAAGGTAAACATTCTACATTTAAAACATTTACAAATTTAGTTTTTAACGTCTTTTACAATAATCTCTTGTTATCCTTGAATTTAATTCTTTACTATTATCAGAATTTAACGTTGTTGCAGTTCAAATCTGTAAACTTTGTCTCTCAATCAAAATTAATTTCAACAGTTAAATTTTTACGTTAATTTTCAGTCTTTAGTTTACCACACAGCAACAACTAATTATTGCTCTCCCAATCACTTTAACTACCGACGACTCTTCTAGTAGTCCCACGTAGATTAAATAAACATAGATCGGTACTTGCCAAATGCGCCTTTCCGCTTCGTAGTTCTTCGTCCGCCACGTTGTCGTTTCAGCAGACTTGTCCACCTCCGTTCTGCAGCATCACCATCAGAAGATTCCTCTAGCCAGAAATCAATACTTACAACTTCTGCTGCTTTACCAATTCTGACAACCTGGTCCACGTGCAATCCGCCGCTTCACAAAAACCTCAGATCATGGCAGGGTAAGCCACATGTAACCTCTCCTTCTCACATTTACAGTAAAACTAATTACTGTGTGAGGCTATTATATTTGGGAGGTTGTATCCTGTTTTGTACGCTCAGAAGGGCGTACTGGAAGGATTAGCTCCAAAAATGTTAACTAATAACGAAACAATTCGGTTCCAAGAAAATCTTTGCTTGAAACCCGGCCCGTAATGCTAAGCGCAACGATTTTAATGAGTTTTTTTTTATAAGTCTAGCAGCTACTAATAAAAAAAAACAATAGTACATAAGTATACTTCACTTTTAATATCACCACTCAACACATTTCGTTTCTAAAATTACACCACAGCCGCAGCAAGACTTTTATGTGCTTCTACACGTATTTTTCTCTTCTCTCTCTAAACAATAATACTTCCTCTCTCTGACTCTCCAAAGACAACAACACTAATCCTACTTAAACCTAAGAACTTACAACTACCCCAGTACAATATTAAAAACGTCTGTGGAACTCGTTATATTACAATCTCAGAGTATTTACATTTTTTTTAAATTATTAATTATTAATTAATACGAAGATATAAATAATAATATATATATACATTAATTGGAGATTAAAGGTTGCACGCCCCCCTGAATTTGTCACCAGCCGCAAGCGCTCCGTTTGCACTCTCCCTAGATCCGCCACTGCTACTCAAAATGTACATCTGCGGTTGTTGAAACTGTTGTAGGAGCGGCATGGGGTCTTCCATTATAGTTTTGCATTTTTAGGAGTTCATGATGCACTGGTGAGAGTGGCGTGTAAGACTCCAAGTTGTTTCGTCCCAAAGTAGAGTCAGATTGTTTAATTGCAATGCAACGCGCGCTCCTATGGCAATTTCCACACACACACATCTTCTCCCTTTCCCTGCACCCACCTACACTTTCCCTCAACAAATTTCAACTTTCAATTCTTTCAACGTTTTGGTAAATTATTCATTTATTAGTTCGTTTTTTTTATGTGGAAGTAAACCCAGATTTCGTCCCCAGTAACGATAAATGAAAGAAAGAAGAAAGTCATCACCTACAAAGTGCCACAACTTTTCTTCTTCACAATCATCAAAAAGTCGCTGTTTGAATTCAGGAGTCAGTTGCAACCCTCCTATCTTACAGGCTCTTAGTGAGGCTGAAGAACATGATGTTCAACGTAGTGTGCTAAATCCTGAGTAGTGTTTAAATTCATTCATCAACCACAGGTGGCTTTACCTCACAATAGTTTCAGCTGACCGAGTGTGGTGGTGTAACGGTTAGCGTTTTGGCATCGCATTCGGGAGGACGGCGGATCGATTCCCCGTCCGGGCATCCAGATTTGGGTTTTTCATGGTTTCCCAAATCATTCCAGGCAAATTCCGGGATGCTACCTTCAAAATGCCATGGCCTAATTACTTCCCATTCCTTGCCTCCCGTCCTTTCCCGTCTCTAAAGACCTCGCTGTTAGAGAGACGTTAAGCAGATAAAAAAAAAGGTTTCGCCTGCTGTAATGTTCTCTGAAATCACAATCCAGCGTGCGTCTACCGAACGGGGAGCATCTTCTACTGAAGCTATACTCTTTGCAAACTACCTACTCCATTCGCATACTTGCTGCTATGACAGACATGCATTGCCACATCACTAAAAACTCCATCCTTCTGCAAATTTTGACAGGTTTCACACTTCCACTACGTAGAAACAGTATATCAGTCCTAAGAGAAGCAATTAATATTACACCATTATAAACCCTTCTGAATACTTATCAGCTTACAGCGTGAAAATTTTGTTACACATTTAAAGTTTTATCTGATTCATTCTTATAATACACAACCTGGTTGTTAGCCGGAATTGAAGATCTAAATCAATACTCTTCAATTCTCAAAATTTTAAGGAGTAGAGGTTGCATACACCAAAATTAATTTCCCTTCTCCACATTTTAGCCTCTAGCAGCACGAGCCAAAGAGCGATAGTGCGGTTTTTTATTTCCTTCATTTTAAATCTCTTTCTTTGTTTTCGGGTGAAGTATTATGAGAAATCAAGAATAAAAATGGGTGTTCGCACGTCTCTTATAAATTCTATCGGATTCTACATCTTCTGTCTTCCATACAGTCCTCGCTCAACATCCGCACCTACGTGGCGACGCTTTGGTAAGGAGTATAACAAGCTGTCAACAAACGAGTGGCTCTTCTCTGTTTTTGTTGACGCTAGCAGTCAATCCTTTGTGAAGTACATCCCATACAGTACAACTCCATAACTCTAAAAAACCACGATGTCGAAATGCAGTAAAGCCGAACATAAAAAGAATTAGCGGTGTAAACACTTACATCTGATCATGTATTCAAATTGCCAAACAATTATAAATACTTCCTAAAAAAAACGTCATTCTGAATAACTTAAAATATTTTAAGCTAATTTATGAGCAGTTAATTGTTCAACTAACCATTTACTTCATATTTTCGTTAGTAATTGTATTCTAAGTCCATTTAGACTCTTTAATTTTGTTCATCTCATTATAATGGCTGTTTTAGTTTTTGTTTTATGACCGAGAAATGAATAGCCAGCAAAGTACCGGACGAGTTCACTCATTTCAACCTCCTTTATTCATCGAAAGCAGGGAAACGCGCTATGCAAGGAATTTTAAAAAATTCAGCATGACTAAATGCATCAATGGAGAAAGATAATTCTGCTAGTCACGTGATCTAGACATCTTTAAAAAATGAGCACGAATGCGGTCATATATATATATACAAAAACAACTAGTCTGGTGGTAACACTGCCGAAGTTTGTTTGGATCTTTCAGCATGCGAACTCATACTCGTGCATAGTGGTGTCTGGTATTTTCGGTCTTTATATTCGAAAATGACTTCCATTCTACTTGGCCACTCTGGCAGCAAATCACATTTGTTGATGACACCTAACACAACAATTACTTGAAGGAAAATACTGAGGAAATGCAATTTGTCAAATGTTAGTTCATTTAATAGTTTTTACTACACATATTTCACAAGACTTGATCTGTGTCCTGTAGAATTGGTTCAACACAAAACTTATCAACTGGTATATGCATTGTACTACCATAAGCATCAAACTATAAACATTCATGAAACAAATCAAATAGAATAAGTAAATAACTTATCAAAAACAAAAGACTGATACTACTAAAGGAAAAATAAATCTGTGAATCATTTCAAACTCAGAATTTTCATAATTGTGGTTCAATACTTTATTATTAATTAAATCTGGTAGTTCCAATGTGGTCAATCTCTCAGCAACCAACAGTACCGAAGCATCTCATTACGGCAGTCAGCAGGAAAAATTGAGACATTAACAAGACATCCCAAGGCCGCTATCGTTTAAGCAAAATCATCCATGGCTCCATCTGGCATTGCACTAACATCTACTTCTGAACAATTGAGAAGAATCAACCAGCTTCGATGAGTATGAAACTTACAAAAGTGAGCTCCAAATTACATTGGAACGAGCACCAGAATGAGCACAAAGCGGGAAAAATTAATTTGGAAAATGAGAGAGGAAACCATCGAAAATGTTACAGGCAAAGCTGCCTCTGTTTGTTGGTGCCAATGCTGTTTTATAAGTTTCTCTGTTGCGTATTGAATACACCTTTATACTGGTATCAAGTGGGTGATGGGGCCTGGCTTTCCAAAAGTAACTGATTCGATCCCTGGTCCGTCCATCTAGTTACTGATTTACAGTGGGTTCCAGAAATAAATCCAATGGGGGTGGTTCCCTCAAAAGGTGACTGGAAAATTCCTTCCCTTTCCTTTCCTCCAATTCCCTCCTGGCTCCAATGCAATTACCGTGATGCTGACGAGCCGTAATACGCCTACCAAACACAAATTAATGCCTGAGAAACTAGTTTTCGTGAAATTTCTTACCATACATTCCCTCAATGGGAATTTGAGATGAAAAACAGTTGAGCTATTGTAAAATGATGTGTGGATGACACAGAAAGAAAATAGTCACAACAAAATCCTTGCCCTGCAGATGATATATCTCTATAGTAATCGTACGAGATTCACTGCCAAAAAAAAAATTGGATGGAAATATACAGTTAAAATTAAAAAGAGTTGATAACAATTAACAATGGCCATTGATGAAACTTTATATCATTACAAAGGAAAGATTGAGATTTTTTCGATGTTGTCACTGTCATCAGTCTCTCGACTGTTTTCTTGTATTCTTATAACGTTCGCATGTACACTTGTATCTAACGTGGTTGGGGCGGGCTTAGTTTCTACCCTCATCAAGACATTCCTGTCAGTAAACTGCTCGTAATAACTGACCCGTTTCCCTACTATCTTGTTCATTACAAATACCACATAGGTAACGCCACTGACAGCTTGTTTGCTAATTATTCTATGTTTCCTAGACCAGAAATCCTGCATGTTTTTCAACTTCTAATCTACTTGCCGTATTTGCAGTTCTAACATTCTACACTCCGACTTCCAGAATGTTTCTATCCATTCTGATGACTGCTCCCTGAGCAATCCCGACCCAGAGATCCGACTGGGGGACTATTTTACCTGCGGTACATTTACCCAGGAAGAAGCCATTATTGTCTAAGTAATGTGATAGCGTTACATGGCATCGGGAAACCATTTGGGTCTTTAATGCAGTGGCTTCCAGTTGCCTTCGGATTCATTCGCCTTTTCGGGGCCGATTCCAACGCCAAGGAGATGAGGGTGTTCTGAATCATTCCCTGCTCTTTGACCCTTCTATCAGCAGGCTGTTGGCAAGCAATAGGTGATTCCTTATACCGGGAACCATTCAGTAGCCAGAGGCTCGTCCGTACAAACGAGTTGCACCACGTAAATGACAGACTGACAGTTGTTTGGAAGTCTCTCCAAAGCTCTTGCTATTGCGATTAAAACTTTTTTTTAACTTTTTTGTGAATGATTAACTCATGTGTAGATAACGCCTTTTTCTTTGTGGTTTTACACCTCGTCGACATTGAGATCATTAGAAAACTAAAGGAAAGGAATTCCCTTTTGAAGGTACCATCCAGAAATTTGCCAGGAGTGATTTCGTGAACCGAAATCTGGATGACTCGGCGGGGATTTAAATCCGCGTCCTGCCAAATGACAGGACCAATCGTTACTACTCAGCCACGGGGTTCTGTGTAGATATCGTAAGAACGCCCTCGCCCAGGTCCAGAATGTGATGTCACATTTAATCGCTATGTCAGACGACGTGGGAAGAATCTTGACAGTCGACGTTGAAGTGATCAGCACCTTGCAGTGAGACGCACCTAGGCAGTGACTAGTGTCCCTCGCAGCGCTGCCGTTTACTTCCCGGGAAGAACAAATAACAGCGCTGTCGACAGCAGCTGCGAGACCCGTAAAGCCGACGGCTTTTATATCTGTGTCGTCGCTCGGGTGGCTCGCTTCTCGTAAAACATGTAATGGGCCCTGCAGCGTTCGACGGATGTCTGCTGCTTAACGACTCCGTGAGATAAACTTTCCGGCGCCTTCTATTAAACGAACAGGAGAGGTGGAGTGTTAATCAAAGGGGGAGTACCGCGTGAAGAGGTTGGTGTGTGCTTGCTGTAGATGGGAAGAAAGGTAAACGAGCGCGCTGGTGTTAGGCGTTACCGTTGTAAGAATCAAAAGAGCAAGTGAAAGCAAGCCGTAACGTAATTACCACATGAAGACGCAAACGGGATATTGAAACCTGTACAACGTATTGGAGCCAAAATCCAACGAATAAAATCAAATAAAAAATTGTGATAGTTAACGAAGCAAGCACTGGGAGTGATGTCCTTAGACGTTGAGACACGTTGAAAGATGTAACCAGAACAAAAATATAAATTTAACTTACTGACTTATACCCATAGGAAAGCAGTTATACTGAAGACCAAGACGAAGGAAATCATGCAATGTGTAGAGAGCTTTTTGGCAACTATGCAAAAATCAAAATTCATCGCGCTTCATAGGAGAATATCGAGAATAATTTTTTGGTGGACGAAAAGGACACTAAAAACAAGTACATAATAATAAACCATTTAACGTGTTCGGTCTATAAATAATTACTATTAATGATTTTCCTGGTCATGTTTGAAGAAGGCATGTACAGATTGATGATAAATCTTAAGATTGGATTTTATCTCTTGCGAAAGGAAATATCTGACAAAAGGGACGACAAAGTTCTTGCAGCTTTCAGAATCGAAGTCAGTAGCTTCAAATCCTTAGTTATTCACAGTAACACTGAAATCCTGTTTAAATTATGGAACATGCAGAGTCTACGAACGCCCAAACTAAACGTTAATTCAGAAGAATAGGTAACGTTCATAGAGTAAAAAATTGGTCCTGAAGCAATGTTTACTCTGCACTGCCCCTTCCTCTTCCCCCTTCCTCTTCCCCCTTCTTCACTATTCCTTCAGATCGCACCCTTAGCTACATTTTTTTTTTTTTTTCAGATTTCACTCAACCCTGAAGTAAATGAGATTTCCATCATAGATAATCTCTGTCTTCTGATGAATGGTTAACAATTCTCCTGGAATAACGAAATTAAGTAATACATATTCAACCTGTTTCCAAATTCGCGTAATGGAAAACTTGGTGTGTACACATAATTCATAGTAATCAATAGTAATAACAACCAACCTTCTCACAGTCCCGTAGGTTTCCCATCATTTTCTTACACTAAGCTATTTTCGGACTGCCATGAAAATTACAGAGCCATAAAGAACCGTTTTAATAAATAAACTAGGAGATATTATTTCAGTTTGTGACCAGTACTAGCTACAGTATTCAGTTCGCATGTGTGGATTACAAGCACACGTGGAAGCCCCATCTCAACAGTCGATGTACAGAAACAGACCTATTCGCAGTGACGTACTAGGTCGTTTGCACATACCACTCTTACCTGTCCGATTCAACTCGTTCTCAACTGATTACTGGTTACTAGCCGAACTCGTATCGAACCAGTGATCCCAGCGTTTTCGCCACATTATATAACGCTAGTTTCTGATGTTGCGGAAACAATCCAGCACATACGACTCCTTCACGAAATTATGCACGCGGGATAGCGCGAGTACGAATCTCCCGCTCCAGCCAGATAATCCAACAGGATACGGCTAGCATTCTCATTTTCGAAGATATGTGAGAGTACAATAAACTCTCAACGATGTAGTACCACAGTGAAAATGTATTCGCGAAACTTAAAATGTTCCATGAAACAACACACGTTTGGACGTTAACAATCGAATTAAATTAATTAAATACAACAGACGGTTTCGATCCCTTGACCAAAAACCTGAAACATTAATTAAACTTGCATGAATATAACATCACAGGTAAATGTATTATAATTATGGAGGTTGGGGTTATGGGGTTATGCAACAAAAGGAATCAGGCAGGTAGTTCTCCTGTACCGCCGGTTTTTTTTTTTTTTTTTTCTCTTTTTATTCACAGATGGCTAAATTGAGAATTTGGATTCAAATCCCCGACCAGCCGTATATATTTCAGTTTTTTTTATATAGTTTTCCAAAATCACTCCAGGCGAATGAGGGGTGGTTTCTCGAAAAGGCTTTGTCACCAATCCTCTCCATACTCTGATGACCTCGTCGTCGACGAAACGTGGACCACGGGGAGAAAATTCTGCACATGTACATATTCCCTTTTCAGTAGTTATTTTGAATCATCCTAAGAATTTCCAAACTTTTCCCAAGGTTGGCGCAAATCTCCTCCCTGGCTTTTAAAGAGGCCCAGGATGATTTTAGACCTGTCACGGAACAGTAAGCTGTGTACCGCTGACAGGGTATTTATTAGTCTTTTTAGTGATGTTTTAAATCAGTTTCACGACTTTACCTCGGTGTATACGGATGGGTCTAAGCAGGCTAACGGAGTAGGTTGCTCCGTAGTGTTCCCTCGAGCGACTTACACATACAAGCTGAATCGCAAGTGCAGCGTTTATACTGCCGAGTGCTATGCCCTGCTAAAGTCGCTCCAGCATATGAAGGTAAGTCGTTATATGAAATACATCATATGCTGCGATTCCCTCAGTTGTATTCACGCGTTAGTAAACATGTACCCAGCAGACCGTTTGGTCCAGGACATCCAGGACGCCCTCCTTTATCTTCAACCTCATGGAAAGGAGGTATTATTCTGCTGGGTACCAGCGTATGTGGGAATCAGGGGGAACGAGGCAGCTGATGAAGCTGCCAAGTTAACCTGTGACAAGGTCTGAATCGACTTTGATCCAGTCCCAAAGTCATACCTTGCCTCGGTGGCGAAGAGGTTTATCTTTGATATTTGGCAGAGACAGTGGCTGGAAGTCGAGCACAATAAACTCCGGCAGGTCAAACCGACCGTTCAGCCGTGGTGCAGCTCCTTCCAGCGGGTGAGGAGGGATGAGGTTCTCCTTACTCGCCTCCGTATAGGGCACTGTCCTCTGACACACAGCTTTCTTCTCCGCCGAGAGGACCCACCGGAATATGATGCTTGTGGCGTACCTTTGACGGTAAGCCACATTTTAATAGACTGTGTACTGTTTTTAGACATAAGGGCAGACGTTGGCTTGGCCAACGATCTGTCCCTGATTTTAAACAACGAGGCCAGCAGCGTGGCGAGTGTTTTAAAATTTTGTGTTTTGGCCAGTCTAGTGCCAAAAATTTTAGGTAGTTCGGCCTAGTTTTAAAATGGATGGGTGGCCACTTTACAGCTAGCTATCCATGTGTATTGTTTATATTTTTATATGGTTATAATCCCTGTCTCGCTGGCCATTATATAGCCAGCGAGACATATAGTGGTTTTTAATTTTTCTGCGAACCTGTTTGGCCCCTCTACAACTATCCAGGTATTCTACGGCCTTAGGTCCTGGTGGCCCCTTTAAAGCTATGTTTTATTTTTGTGAACTATTTTATTTGCTGTCTGTATGGCCGACCCTTTTACAGCCGACCTTGCAGACAGTATTTTAGTATATTTTTTAGCCACAGTCGTAGCTGGTAATCGTTAGGGCGCTAATGACCTCGATGTCGACGCGCCCTAAAACAACAACAACAACAACCAAAATTTTCCTTTAGCTCTAAATCCTCTCTCAAATTTCTGCAACGCGCTAATGTTTGGAAAAAAAAAAACTCTGACCGCAACAACCTAAATTATTGATATCTATGGACAGTTATTGGTATGTATTTAGAAGAAATCGATGCTACAAAGTTTGATATTTTGTTTCAAAATTTCCTGAAAATGCAGCTCAATTTCAGAGAGTGCTAAGAAATAGAGCTGTAGCAAACCGTATTCGTTACTGAGTAACGGGTTCGTCGCCTGACTCGAAGTACCGAATCGTTACTCACAAATTCATTTCGTTATTTGCATGTTTCGTCTCTCGCATTTGTCGCATAGATGTCAGTTTGATTAGATAAAGGAACAAACACGGCGTATCATGCGTCATGCCGGAGTTGGAACGGTTCGCCCAGCGATTGAATGAGCAGATGTTTGTTTTGAAATTAGATGATTTAAGTGTGCTGCGATTGTGATATTAGGTAGGGTCTATTATTCTGAAGTATGTAATATTATTGCAGCAAAACAAATGTTCGAACAATTTACCTAAATTTACTTTACTCAATGATCAATTTACTTGAACTTCCAAGTACGAACGAAGTCGTCCCGTATGCGACGCGACTCGGTGCGATGCTTCATGTTAGTGTTCGATTGTACCGAAAGTAACGAGTAACGAAACGACACGGTAGTAATGAAGTTATCCCGTACGCGACGCGACTCGATGTGATTCTTCGTGCTAGTGTTCGATTGTGTCAAAAATAACGAATAATGATTCGAAAGTAACTGATACTGATTAGTTTAGTAACGAATACATACGGGTGTAGCATTTCTCGTTCCTTTTACAGCTCTACTAAGAAATTACGAAAAAATCCTGTGTCGAATTTGCCCCACGGGATTACTTTCTCTCTCTTTTACAACGTTTGTCAATTCATCCACCTCAACACTTCCAAAAATCGTTAAATTATTTATTTCCTTCTTATCTGTATCAACAGTGTGCTGGCTCAGTGGTTAAGGCGTCTAACCGGAGATCGAAAGACCCCCGGTTCGAATCCCTGTCTCGGCGGGGATTTTCAAACGCGCTTAACCCAACCTTCACCTCTGGCACAGCTTGCTGTGTAATGTGAAGTACGCCATAAAGCTTCCGTAGTTCGGATTTCACATTAAACTGTAGGTACCCTGTACCCGGTAGGATTGCTGGGTTAGGTTAAGGCGGCTACGGCAGGGGCGGATTGCGCAGCCAATGGAAACCCTGTCTCCAGGTCATTACGACCACACGGAATTATTATTATTTATATCAACAGTTCTGTATACTTAGGAACGAAGTAGATCATTTCATACGTTCGGTAACCGTACCTGAACACGCTCGAATTGGTTCAGAGAAACAAGTGGCAACTTATGTCTGCATGATCGGTAAGGAGTTTGAAATAGATTCAGAAAGAGGGCAGAGGGTCAGTAAACCAACTGATTTTTCAGTTAGTCTTTTTTCCTAATAATCTGACCATTACAATTAGACAAAATATAAAACGAGTAATTATATTTTTTATGCCATTCGTCGTAATAGTCACTCAGCCAAACCTATTACTATACAAAACTGTATTTAGCCTTCTTGGTATCATTGATTCTCACAAATGAAAGGGCTTTATTTGCTTATGGTTTTACGCTTCGTCGACCTCGAGGAGGGTGGGGGTAGGAACGGGAAGGAACCCACATTGGCCTCTTCAATGAATCATCCTGGCATTCACCTGCAGTGATCTGGGGAAATCATGAAAACCGAAATCGGGACGGCCGCAAGTGGATTCGACCCGCGTCAAACCGAATGCCACGCTCTGTGTGAAAGGACACAGCGCTTACTAAAACCACTCATGCCCAAGACCGGACCTGAGCCTGCAACGCGACGCCATTTGACTAGGCCCACACTATCGGTCCCGCCTCGCTGACAGCTGATTATAAAACTACGTTCCTATCACTGAACTGGCGGGTAGCTCAGTCGGTACAGCGACTGTTTATAATGGAGTAAAATCTATTTTACTTAAAGCTAGATCCCCACTACGGACATGTGGGATAGCTCATTTTGACATCAGATCGATGTGCGGTGCTAACCTCACCTCCTCGCCTTCAATGTGACTACCTGAAGTAAATGTGAATCACTACTTCCATTGCGATCCTACCGCTCACAGCAAGTCGTACAAGGAATACCTCAACCTTTTATTGTTTTCACTGCCTTGGGACCACTGGCATTCATTAATGTTAGATGATTAAATAATCAAGTTGTGATCAATATCATCTCTTGGAATTAGCAAGCCGAATTTGTTATGTCAGGATTCATAAAATTGTGTTTCTCCGATGTCCAGCCATAGTCAAGATTTACAGAAAATTTATTGCACACTAAATTCTATTAGTTTTTTCTTCTGCGAAAAGATTCCTTAGAGAGGATTGATGAAATTTTAAAAATAAATAATGAATGAAAAATCTAATTAAGACTAGAGATAGAGATTAAACTCGTAGATATTAAATACTACGCTTATTAAGCTAGTTATTTCGTCGACAGGAATTTGCCAGCAGTGTGATATTTAACAATATTCAGTTTCTCGGAATTTTACAAAATCTAGCAGTGCTTTTGGTATGTTACTCAAATATGTGTACTATTTTCTTGTTTAGAGAATTATTAAAGATATGTGTGGAGCAGAAATCACTTAACAGAGACATTAAAAACAAACACACAGATAATGAATTCTGCGTATATGAAACGACGCAGAAGAGCGGCTAAATTCCTTTATTAATAAAACAAATGGTTTAATAGATGGATCTTCAGAAATCTTCCATTCCGAAATTTGACTCGAAAGTACAATTTCAATTTTATAACATAAAGAGGAATTTAATAATTTAATTTAAAAAAATACACGTTTCGGGAGTACTGACGAAGCGTTCCCTAAACTTGAAAAAAAAAACCGCTTTTGCCGTATTACACTTGTCAGTTTTTCCGAATAATGGTTCGCCATTCGTTGTCCAGGTCAGCAGGCAACAGGTGTGAGGATTTTACCTAGCAACAGGTCCAAATGGCTACAGATATTCAGGCTAACATATAAATCACCGTTGTTATTCCCTTCTCAGATAATATAGGACGTTTTTATCGGTGCAATTTTTATTTGAAACATTCAACAGATCTTAACTTCTCAAACACTGGGAATAAGTTTCGACTACTACCTCCTGTATTTTATTTGCTGTGTATATGTGTGTGACAATGCGTCTGCTTCATAAGCACATTATACAGCAGTCGCCTTGATATTGAGGTTACGACTTGATCCTGCTGCTAAGCCAAACTGCTCGAGTCCCGCACGCCATAACCGGTGCCGACGGCTCCCATAAATCTACCATAAGCCCTGCCGTCGTCCCCAGCCAATCTTCGCCAGTGCCCTCTCATTACACTCCGCCTCTCAGCAGCTCTCCGACGTGATGTACTTTTCCACTTAGACATTTATACAAGTTTCAGGTCGACTAAGAATGACGTAAAAGTATGATATTTGTTGTTTGTGTATCATAAAATGCAGATTCGTTTATGTTTTTCAAAGAAAATACCCTAAACATATCAACAACACAGCTTTCCTAATTTCTGACACTGTATATTTCTTTCTGAGCTTACTAGGTATGTTTCAGCAAACATACATTCCTGATGGAAAGTTTTTGGTTGTTCTCTAGATAAATGATGTTAGTGGAACTACGAAGTTCAGTAACAGTTTTCATTTTTGTGTTCATCAATAAGTTACCCGACTGGTGCGGTAATTGTTATTACTTTGGAATATCGTAGGAGTATCGTTTCGGTGGATGTTGCCACGTCCTAGTATTAATTGCGGCGCCATCCCGGCAGAATGTAAACTGCTTATTCCGGCCGTGAAACCCTTCGAGTTTTTTTGCTGATACTACTCGCGGCGAGTGGTCGTCGCTTCCAAGTAGCAGCTACTGGCCAGTCACACTAAGCTACTGATTTGAGCGAGTAGGTAGTAGCTAGTAAAGTGTCGAACAATCTCATTCGTTGTTTATAATGTCGTACAAATCACTTCGTACACTTTTGAAACGATTGATTCCTTCAGCTTGTGCTGAGTTGGGTAAACATTTGTTAAGTGAAAAAACAAAGACCTCTAAAAATAAATATGGGTCTGCAAATAGATTAGACGAAAAAGAAAGTGGGGGCTTCTGCTTTTCTTCTGACAGACTGGCATCTAAGGATTCACTATCCTACGGAAATATTCGGTGACTAACTGAAAGAAAGTTTGTTAAATTACTTGAATTGGTTACTCCTCAACTTATAAAGAAGATACACTGACAATAAGTACGATTCTATGTAAAACCAAACAAGAAATTAACATGTGTTACACGACAAGTGGTAATAGTTTCAATTCTTTGGAATTTTTGTTCAGAACTAAATTAATTTCTTTCTGTATGCATCCTTAAAAAAAATTCTGAAATGTCCATCATATGGAATGTTCAGTCCAGTTTCATTCAATTGAACAAATAACTTCATAAAACGATTTTTTCGCGCATTCTTCTTCATGTTTTTATTGTTATTCGTGTCGAACAGTCCGGAAAACATAAAATCAACCGTTTCGACACGTTTCCTTCCGGTTTCCTATGATGACAAAAAATGATTTAAGAAAACATCGAACAAACTAAAAAGTGGTGAACGCTATTTTTGACAACAGTAAAAAGACTAGTGATTGAGCTGTCAGACGAAGCGACAACAGCGCTGTGTAAAGGCTACTAGTACACGTAACCGACACAATAAGGAACATGTTCAAATCAAGTCGCCTCTACTTTTTGCTAGCTGCTAGTCGAGTCAGTAGCTGGGGTTACTTTGTGACATGAAGCGATTACTCGCTGCTATTGAAATAGCGGCCAAAAACATCGCCCCTTGCAATTGGAGCTTTAGTAGCGCCAAGTAGCCGGGCCGGCTGTTATCCCTTCGTTTACTGTTAGCAGGTTGAGCGAAGCCACACCGTTGCAATGAGGAAATTTACGAACGTCGTCGCAGTATGTTACCAAGATGAATGCCGACGCTACTTTGTGGATTAATGCCAGGGAAGAACGCACGTGTGTGTTTGTGAGTTCTGGAGAGTGCATTTTTCTGTCGTGGTGTGTTTCTTCTAGTGCCGCCAGGAACAACCATAGACAAAAGTTTTCTCGTGAGAAGTCGGTTTAATATGTGATGGTGAAGCAACAAGAAGATCTACAGGATTTGGTTTCAACGAAGCGATCGCCTCATCACCAGTCGCTACAAAAATGGATAAATGACATTTTAACTGAGCCTTTCATCCAGTTTTCGCCTTGATCGCATTATTAGCTAATTGATTGACAAAAATAGTCTTTTTCTCACACTAGTCGGACGTTTTGTTTGTTCTTATGAATGAGTTTCTTTTTCTAGTAATGCTAATTGAAATTATCCCGGATTAATCATTTATTTTTCCTTAATGATAAACTTCTATATTTTATTCAGTATTTGTCTCGCTTAATTCATTGCTTGTAAATATAATGAACATAACTTAATTTTAACCTTCGATATAAAATATCACATTACTGTTATTACCTCAATAAAAGCTACAGTGCGTACTTTCGATCAGAAATTGTGTTTAAAGTAGAACAGAACCAGGAATAAATCCTAGAAACAGGGGAACCTAGTAATTCTGATGGTAACACTTTATCTGACTCACTAGCTTACACGAAAATAGAAAGTACATGGGACGCGGCTTTGATTTGTATTAATGGACGTTCCGAATGGTGTGTGCTGAGTGGAGAAGCCGCGTTTTAACTCGCTAATTCTGACTTACCTGGACGCAAAAGTTGAATGCGACTCTTCTGGCGTAAGCGTGCATCGACAGTATACATGGTACGCTAACACTGTCATCATTACTAACTCATTTATGAGCCAGTGAAAAATACGTCCCAAAATAGTGATTGTGGATTTGTGGCGAGGGTAATTTTGTATCCGTGAATTTCTGTGTCTATAAAGTAGATGGGCTAATGACAAAAACAAAAAATCATAATGGTAACGTATAGTCTAATAAGGTGTAGTATTTTGTCATTATTGTAGAAATAGATAGACTGTCGATGCCTGAAGTGAAGAGACCCTCAGTTGGCAAATATCGGCAATTGAAACCGACTTAGGTTTTGACAGCAGAAGTATTTCTCAGATGGTGAGACATAGCTGTTGAAACTGGTAGTGGCTGACGGTTATCTTCTCGGAACAGGAGTTAACGAATATCAGATGACAGTTGGTGGGGAGGGGTTGTCCGAACTTTACTGTGAGTGAGTCTGGATTTCTCCACTTTTCTCAATTGGAGGTTTACCTTAGTGATATATAGCTTAATGCGGTATTAGCTATAAATTCTGCAAGTTATACCTGTTTATACCACTTTTGACGCATCTGAGCGTTGCGTCATCCATATTTTAAAGAATCCATATCATTCTTTAATCGGTTAACGTGAGTCCCGATCACAAGTTAGCCTTCTTGTAAACAGGCCCGAATGTATGAGGCCCGCATGCTCGACGGCACTAGGCCCCTGGTAAATTCTGCATTCGAGCTGAAAGTAGCTTACAGTGTAGCTGTAGCCGAAATCAGAAGAGTTCATGGTAGCTGCAGAAGGAAAGGTTAGCAGTGGATCCAGGACCGAAGGTGAAGAAATGCTGCAACGATTGACGCAGCCAGCCGTTATACTAACGCACAGTGGTGGCGGTTGTTGTTGCAGCCCGAGGGTTCGGCATGCGCGTGGTCGGCGGAAAGACGGGTGCGGACGGGCGGCTGTTCGCCTACATCGTGTGGACCGTGCCGGGTGGACCGGCAGAGAAGGGAGGTCTGCAGCAAGGTGATAAGGTACGTACGACACTACTGTTTTCTTACTGCACGCCTACCATTTTTAACGCGCTTTTACAAGCTTGTCCTGTATGTATGTATCAATTTCTGACAGTAATATATATATATATATATAACATCGCAATAATGCCAGGACGCTTTATTCAAAAGGCCATGGCCGAATTCCCTCCCGTTTGTTGTTCCCAGTCCCGTCCCGCCTCTAATGACCTCGACGAGGCGTAAAAATTGCATCTAATAGTCGCCTGTATGCTATGCAATTAGGCGGACACCATTGTTGAGTCGGTTGCCAGCATACAGGCGTCTGCCACAGCACGTGGGCACATGCAATTCAAAATTGCTTCCTTTGTTAAACGAAGACTGCTTTGATTGCGATCAATTAGTCTCTTTGTTACCGGAAAGACATAAGTAGCTATCAGTAAAGTCACTGGATGGTGCCAAACAGAGCACCTTAATTGCTCCAACCTAACAGGAAGAGGTCCATGTAAAGCTGACGCGTCAGATGAAATGGTTAGGTTACCCGAACATGAGCCAAAAAATTTTAAGTTTATTGTCACACGTAAAATTATGTTACAATTAACAACAATATTATAATTTCAAAACCTAAAAAAAGCTTTTGCAGCAATGTGAAACTAAAAGTTAAAAATATAAATATAGTTTAAAAGTAAAATAAAACACATTTTCTATAAAATGAACCAAAATGTTCAAATTAATATTTAAATATAAAGATTAACTTTAATAGCTATAAGATGTCTCACTATTCAGTGTAACTTAATTTTTTTAGTAAGCCTAAGCTAAAAATAAAATCATTGACCAAAAAATTAAATAAATGTAAAAAAAGACCGTGGGATGCTCTCTATTCACTTTTCATGTACGAGTACCTAGAGATAAAATGTTTAAGACAACTGACATACAGCATCCCACGGTTTTTACTGCATTTAAGATAATATTTTGGGCAATGACTTTATTTTTATGTTAAGCAGAAACAAAAAATTAAGTTACACTGAATTGTGACACATCCTATTACTGTGGAAGGAAATTTTTATATTTAAAGATTATATTTAACCTTCTC
>CM061920.1:175741373-175871545 GCA_031002005.1 Vandiemenella viatica | reverse complement strand
GCTTTTACGGACTATTTTTGCAAATAGTGATCCCGCCATGATGGTGGTGTGTGGCCGCAAAGTGTATTGCGCGCCTGCAATCGATGCTTTGTGCTAGCGAGGTCTGGTCAGGACGCTTTCAGTAGGATTGGTGGTGCACACACTGCAACGCGAGAATGTCGCAATGACATTCTGCAGGCGCCACAGACAGGCTGATAACCCTGAAACATTTTCTCTCTTACTTTCGTCACCGTGTGTTGACGTTAGAATGAAAACATGGAACAAAGCAGAGAGGAGAAAGAATGACAGGATCAGGTATATGAGAAGAATAAGGAATGTGGGATGGATGACATAATGGTAGCAGGAATGAAAAGATCTGGCAAATGGAGGAGAGGAAGACCGAAGTATTGTTATCAAAGATCTATTACCTATCGACACCAGTTCAGCTGTACAACTCTGAAACTACTTGAAACAGTTCTTATTTTAAAGTAACTTTTAAAGAGCTGTTTTTAGAACTATATTCGTGAAATTGGGTGTAATATAATGAGTTTAAATGCGGACAATCATGTTTTATGGTACCAAATCTGTCTGTTATGGATTTCTTTAGCAGTGTAAACCAAAATCTAATACTCAAAATTACGTCTTATAATGTCTTTAATAAATATTAAAATGTAGCCGAGCGTGTTAGGTGAGCGGTTACGTTCTGGCCTCGCTACTGGGAAGTTTACCATGGTTTCCCGAAATCACTCCAGGCGAATGGCCGAATGGAGTCTCTAAAAGGCCATGGCCGAATTACTTTCCGTTCTTAGCACCCAGTCCTTTCAAGCCTCTAATGATCTCGACGTCGACGAAGCGTAAGCAATAAGAAGAAATAAGAAACTGTTTGTGTTTATTATTCCAATCACTCATTGGATCATTTGTCCTTGACAACCTCATCAATTATTTTGATAATTAAATTTATTAAATTTAGTGATAGCGATTTTCTTGTGGATAGTAACCGAATTGTGGTGGAAGACGGAAGTATTAATTACGGGTGGTTTAAGTTCAACCAGAAAGGTAGATAGGGTAACATATTTTTCTTGAAGAAACCCAGTAAACGAGACCGAACCGCCATCCTCTTCTACATTGGAGGAAAAAAAAAAAAGTGTTAAATACTGACCTGAGATATATATCCAACGAGATTCCAGATTACTAAACACATAGCTGTACGAAGGATTGAGTTGAAAACTCGGTTGCCATATTCAAGGTATGCAATAAAAAAACTGTGCTAGTCGGGAGTATTGGAGTTGTATTCACGCAAATTTTAAAAGTAACAACGCATAGGAAACTAATTATATGAATAAAAGATGTTACCCACGACAGTAAAAAGAGGTTTATTTATTAACTGCACAAGATCATGAATGAAACGGATTTACTGTAGTTACTGATCTGCGTTATCCATAAAAGTAAAAGTTAAACTACAAGGCGTCATCAGATGAAAATCTTCACATGGCTTTGTAGTTTATCTCATCAGGAGTTTTAGAGAACAGACGTATATACCTTAGATTCAACTAGGCAGACTAAAAAATTCTGCTGGATCACAACTTTTAACAGGCTAAATTGCGTCCACTGCTTATAGAAGCAATGAACCAGGATCACATGCAAGGTAGCGTACGGTATTCTATCACGACGTCTTACACATCTGTTGTAGACAAGTAATTGACATGGATTGGTTGACAAGTGCAGTTTCTCGACAAATTATGTAAAATTTAATCGAAATTGGTGACGTACATTTTTGATTGTCTTCTTTTTGGGGAGCAAGAACACAGCAATACACTTCTTTGAAACTAGATTTGCAAAGAGCTTCGCTCACCCTGCGATAGTTGGCTGAGGCTACTTTTAAATACACAGACGGAAAAAAAAATCCCAACACCAAGAAAAAATTATTGTAGAGTAATGAAATTTGGACAATGCATTTGTCAAGTTAATATGTTTAATTGATTAAATTTTCAAGATCACAGGTTAATTTAAGCTCAAGAAAATGCATTTCAAATGTGAAATACTGTTAAATTAATAGCCGGTGTAACCTCCAGAATTTTGAATGCAAGCCTGCAAACGTGAATGCATTGTGTCATACAGGTTTCGAATGTCACTTTGTGGTATGGAGTTCCATGCTTGTTGTACTTGTGCTGTCAATACTGGGACGGTCAGTGCTGGCTGTGGATGATGCTGGAGTTGTCGTCCAATGATATCCCATACGTGTTCAATTGGAGACAGATCTGGTGATCTCGCAGGCCAAGGTAACATGTCGACACTCTGTAGAGCACGTTGCGAGACAACAGCGGTATGAGGGCGAGCGTTATCCTGTTGAAAAACTCCCCCTTGAATGCTGTTCATGAATGGCAGCACTACAGGTTGAATTACCAGACTGACGTACAAATTTGCAGTCAGTGTGTTTGGTATAACCACAAGAGTGCTCCTGCTGTCATAGGAAATTGCTCCCCAGACCATGACTCCAGGTGTAGGTCCAGTGTGTCTAGGCCGCAGACAGTTTGGTTGCAGGCGTTCCCCTGGCCTCCTTCTGACCAACACTGGAGATCTGTTGTGTTTTCTGATGAAAGCAGGTTCTGCCTTGGTGCCAGTGATGGCCGAGTGTTGGTCAGAAGGAGGCCAGGGGAACGCCTGCAACCAAACTGTCTGCGGCCTAGACACACTGGACCTACACCTGGAGTCATGGTCTGGGGAGCAATTTCCTATGACAGCAGGAGCACTCTTGTGGTTATACCAAACACACTGACTGCAAATTTGTACGTCAGTCTGGTAATTCAACTTGTAGTGCTGCCATTCATGAACAGCATTCAAGGGGGAGTTTTTCAACAGGATAACGCTCGCCCTCATACCGCTGTTGTCTCGCAACGTGCTCTACAGAGTGTCGACATGTTACCTTGGCCTGCGAGATCACCAGATCTGTCTCCAATTGAACACGTATGGGATATCATTGGACGACAACTCCAGCATCATCCACAGCCAGCACTGACCGTCCCAGTATTGACAGCACAAGTACAACAAGCATGGAACTCCATACCACAAAGTGACATTCGAAACCTGTATGACACAATGCATTCACGTTTGCAGGCTTGCATTCAAAATTCTGGAGGTTACACCGGCTATTAATTTAACAGTATTTCACATTTGAAATGAATTTTCTTGAGCTTAAATTAACCTGTGATCTTGAAAATTTAATCAATTAAACATGTTAACTTGACAAATGCATTGTCCAAATTTCATTACTCTACAATAATTTTTTCTTGGTGTTGGGATTTTTTTTTCCGTCTGTGTAATAGGAAACCTCCAGTGCATAGATTTAGTTTCCCAACTTAAGCTACAGTTAAAATAGTACTGAGTGATGCCTAAGGACTAGAAAAAGAATGAGAATATGAAAGTTGAAATAACAGTTGTAAAAATGATCTCAACTGCTTAGTTCATGTGGAGATATAGTTTACAGCTGATACTGCTTTTAAACAAATAAATAAATTTTCAATACCCGCATTGGCAATAGAATCATCCAGAGCAGTGGTGACAGCCTTTTTCTAGTCGAGGCCACCTTTTTTTACTTGATGCATACCGTAAATTATCTATGACTCAACACGGAAAAACCACTGTAAAATCAACTAAAATTGGCAACAACTGTAAGTAATCAAGATTTGATTTCTTAGAATACGATAATATGTAACAATTCGCGGCATTTGAAACACAGAAACTGCAGTAAAATAAACAATAAAAAAATCGACGGTTAATTCCTTACAATAGGTAAAATTCCGAGGCACATCTTTCATTTTGTGGCAGCACATCGGACCACTGATGTAGAGGCTACAGTTGAGCCATATTTTTATTCTGTGACGACAATGAAGATATTTCACGATAACATAAATCTTAATTAATTAGTATGAACATTACAGAAGATATGTTTTTCTCTTTATTTTATTTTTTTATTACAATCGTTTAGCGAAGACCCAGTTTACAGATTGGAGTGGACAAAAAGTAAATAAATAAGATACAGAGAAAAAACAAGAAAATCATTGAACGGTGAGGAATTTCTGGGAAGTCAACTTACTGAGTCCCTCAAGAACATTGAATAAAATAATCGTTCAGGATGTTTAACATGTAGGAATTAGTTGTAGTTCTAAGTTGCCATCTACAAGAGAATATCCTGAGGTTCTGATCCTGATGATTCTTGTATTGTGCCCAGGGTGTAATAAACGGCTTCTGGCACTCTGGAAAGGCGATGGTTCAAACGTCGTGCCTGGTCTTGTATAAAATGCACAATGATAACCAGGCCGAGTTCGCGACGCAGCTGGGAATTGCGGTAGAACCATGGAGCATCGATGGAGTTGAGCAGGACTTTGTTTTGTAGCTATTTTGTATCTTCTTAATTTTGCAGGCATCTTCACTTCCCCAGACTGGACAGGTGACGTTCAGTAGTGGTCGAACTAAGGTGGTGTAAAGGGCAGTGACGCTATTGAGAGAGGTCTTCCAGTTGATAAGAGAATATATGAGGTTGAGTTCAAAATTGAAATGGGCATTCCAGGTCGGTCGGTGGTCCAGAAGCACTCCCAGGTATTCAATGGTCTCATCGGGGTATCTACGTGATGTAGATATGCCATTAACAACAGTCGCATTTGATAGAGCCGGGCGTCGGAGAGTGAAGATAATTGTTTCGTGATTAGCTGGGTTCAGTGCAATGCGCCACTAGTTTAACAAGTCACTTAAGGATGTAATGGCCTCTTGGAGGTTGTGAACAGCTGGGTGAGTACATATCTTCGTGGGAAGTGAACAGTGCTGTATCATACCCCTTCATTGCTCCAGCAGAAGTGACCTGATCAGGGAAATTAGAGGTATAAATATTGAAGATAGAGCAGATAGTCTTGTCAACACCAGCAAGAACGGCCCGTTTGGTGGATCAATTTTATACAGAATCAATTTACTGAATATACTGAATCAACTTTATACAGAAAGGGTGCATTAGAGTAAGAAGCTGCGAAGTATAAGTAATCAAGGTGTCCGATGTTCCACAGTTTATATAATAACCCAACATGCCACACTTTGTCGGAAGTCTATGAAGGCGGCAAGCATGTGTTGTTTTCTCTTGAAATGGCGTGCTACAATTTAGGTGATACAGAGAATTTGAAGGGTTGTAGAATAATTTTTTTTTTCACTACCTCAACGGTTTAATGAACAGTCCCGCTACTGTTTGTAGCTTAATCTGTATGTTCAGTTTGATGGTTTTGAGTTCATTGGTGTTACACTTTAAGGGGATAACCAGGCTATGGTCGGTTGGACCTTAATAGGAACCCCTTCTTGTATTCTTATATATATTTCATATATATTTCACTTTCTCACTACACTTACTCAGGAATCCACAGGGTTCATAATAATACTTAATGGCACCTTGTATTTGTGCCAGGTCATAGGTACAACCGTGCCTATAGACTCTAGTCTTGGAACTTCGTGGCGGGCTTCCTCTACTCTGTTGAAGAATTTTTCAGTTGATTGGAAGATTTGTGTATGGATATTTGGAATATTTGTGACGTCATGGAGGAGCGCTGTTGGAGTGAAGTAACTTGCCCGTGTGATCATTCGGAGAGTCTTATTCTGCAGTCTCTGAATATGCATTCTGTTGGAGTGGCTGGTCGTTCCCCAAGCTTGGCAACCATATAAGATGAAAGGAACAATGATTGATTTGTAAATGCGGATCTTGGTTGATAAATTTAGGTTGTCGCTCCTCAGGATCGGTGCAAGGTTCATCGTCACTGCTAGCCCTTTTTTTCTCCGGTCTAGCACATGTTGACGAAAGAGAAGTTTGTTGTCAAGTATTATGCCCAGATATCGAGTCTCTGTCACCCATGGAAGCTTGTGGCCCATTGTTTCTAGCTGTTTTTGGAGTACTGGTCTTTTCCTTGAGAAATACATTGCAGAACATTTCGTAGGGTTGAGTTTGACTTTATTTACTCTGCACCATTTATCAAAAGCGTCCAAGCCTTTTTGAGCGTTTTGGATATTACGTGTGTGGTTTCCTCCGGTCGAGTAGATGACCGTATCGTCAGCGAATTGAGCCATAAGTACGTGAGGAGGTAAGGGTATGTCGTTAATGTAGATTTTGAAAAGAGTAGGCGCAATTACCGAGCCTTGCGGAATTCCAGCAGTAATTATGTGAGTTGCAGATTTTTGGCCTTCAACTTGTACGAAGAATTTTCTATTTTTTAGGTAGCTTGCAATAAGTGCGATGTAGCATTCCGGAATATCTGTTTGATGATATAGTTTATCAATTAATTTAGTGTGCCAGACTTTATCGTAGGCTTTTTCTATGTCAACGAAAACGGCAGCAGTTGATTTTTTCCAGTTAAAACCTTTGCTTATATGCTCCGTTAGTCGCACTATCTGGGTTGTGGCTCCTACACTGGTTTTCAAAGCCGAATTGTTCGTGTCGGATGGTGTGTCCAAACTCCAAACTGGTATTGATTCTTTTTAGCAGTAGCCGCTCTAGTATTTTGGAAGGAGCAGACAGTAAACTAATCGGTCTGTAATTACTTGGGTTTTGCTTATCTTTACCCCTTTTTGGAAGCGCGATGACCTTTGCAGTTTTCCATATCGATGGGTAGTAGTGTTGAAGCAGGCAGGCGTTAAAGATTCTGGTAAGTAGTACAATCCCTTTTCTTGATAGATGCTTAAGGTGGGAGTTGCCAATACCGTCATACCCTGGAGATTTTTTGGTGGCTAGTTTTCGTATTACAGCTCTTACTTCCCTGGGGGTTGTTAGTTCCGGTTGGTCGGAAGGTGGTCTGCTAAGTTTTTCTGCAACTCGTTGAGTAGATGTGGTCACCTCCAGTTCTTCAGCTGGGGTCAGTTGATAATCTGCTGCTGTATGTTGAGCTGCAAAATGTTCTGCCAAGATTTCTGCTTTACCCAGTGAGAGGAAGCACGGACCTTGCAGGGCCATTTATAGGAGAAGTGGCTTCGCGTGGTTCTCGAAGGGCACGGATTAGTTGCCACGCCTCCCTATTTTCCAGCATTAGTTGAGACATTTTTTCCTCCCATCTTTCTGAGCTCCTTTCTTTCAGCCGGGCGGTGAGTTGGCGGGAGTAATGGCGATATCTACGGCGGTCGGCTGGATCGCGGAAACGTTGCCAGAGTAGTCTATAGCGGTTCCGTAAATACCTAATATCTTCAAGAATATCAGGTAGTCTCTGTTGATATTCATCGTTGCGTGTGGTGGTAATTGATGCTCTTCTAGTCAGCCTCCTTAACTACGTTGGTAAAATGACTGATGGCCGTTTCTATCAATTCTGGTGTTGAAAGGTTGACGGTAGGCTTAATCTTGTTATGGACCAATCTTGAGAAAAGATTCCAATCTGTCTCCTTGGTGCTTTTTGGTGACTGGTTTAATAAGATAAAATTCCTGAGGTTTATTAGCACCGGGTTGTGATCAGACGATAGATCCGACATAGACTTGAGTTGGACTCTATGAGTGATGTTCTTGAGTAGTGCGATGTCTAGGACATCAGGTTGTGCTCGCTGTGAATTAGGGATATATGTCGGCTCCGTAGGTCCTAGGACGTCTATGTTCCTCCTGCCAGCAAGTTGGAGAAGACGTTCCCCTTTTGGGTTATTTGAGCGGGAGTTCCAAGCTGTATGTTTGCTGTTTAAGTCTCCACCAATGATGATTTTGTTTCCTTTCGAAATTAATTCATCAAGGTCGTGTTCAAAGATATTTCTGTTGGGAGAGAGATATGCTGAGATTAAGACAATGTGCCCCTCTTTAGAGTGAATCTTGACTGCTGTAGCTTCTAGTTCTATTAGGTTTAAAGGTTGGATGGCTGTATGCGTTATAGATTTCTTGATTGCTATAGCGGTGCCGCCGCCCCTATGGCCTATTCTGTCAGTGCGATGTATCTGAAATCCTGATAGGCTGAATTTATCGTTAGGCTTTAGATGTGTTTCAGTTAGCAGAATAACGTTAATATTATGTCGGTTGACAAATTCTAGGAGTTCAAGTTTCTTGTTTTTGATTCCATTAGCATTCCATATTGTTATGCTTAGGTCACGATGTGATTGTGGATTTGTGGCCATTATTTGAGCATCGCCATAACACCTTCCATAAAGGCAAACAGTTTAGAGAACTTGTCCTTTGCGCTGTTTACTTTTTTCATGGTTCTTTTCATTGTGTAGAGTAATTTCTTCATGTCTAAGAAGTCTACAGGGTCATCTGAGTCTTCTTCTTCGTCTGAGTAATGTGGTTTTTTGTTCTCTCCTCTAGGAGCGTTTTAGGGTCTCTGCGAAGGAATGATAGTCACTAATCTTTTGTTTGCGGGTCTCTGGCTTCTTTCCAGCTTTGGTTTTATCCAGGTTTTGGTTTTGAATTTCCATTTCGCCTGCGTTTTTGGTTCGACGGTTCTTCAATAAGTCTCAAGTCTTCATTTTCTTTTTTGTTTGTCTTTGTAGGTTTCACGATCTTCATGGTATTGCGGGCATCCTCTCCAGGAGGCTGCGTGATCACCTGAGCAATTTACACACTTTGCCTTTTGGCTATTCGGGATTTGGCAGCTTCTGCTCGGATGCAAACCGGCGCACTTTACACATCTTGCAGGAAAGTTGCAGTAATTCGCAGTGTGCCCGTGGCGCTGGCACTTGACGCATTGAGGAGGTCCATTTAGATTCTTATAGCGTTCTACTCTAATTCTTGTATATAATAGAGCGCGAACGTTGTAGATTGACTCAGCTTCTGGTCCCGGTTTCAATGCCACGCTGAAGGTAGCTAGTGGAATCAATTCCTTAGTCTGTTGATCCCTCTTCTTGAATTGGTGCACTTCCAGTGGCTCAAAACCCTTTTCGGTGAGCTCTTCTTTTATGCTCTCAGTTGTAACTGATGGCGGGAGTCCTTTGATAACTACTCTCAATGGTTTTTCATCAGGCATTTGATGGCTGAAGTGGGCAATATTGTTTTGTTTGAAGAATGTTGTTAAAATTTTATGGTCTTCTTTATTGTCCACAAAATATTTCAAGGTTTCCCCACTATAGATTACCTTCAGTCCTCCTGTGAGATGATCTTTGATGGTTTTGTTCAATTCCAAATAGTTTTTCACCACTTTGATTACTACAGGGGGTATTTTACCACTCCTCTGTGCTGGTGTTGTTGCAGGTGTAGTTTCGGTTTCATTTGTGGTCTGTTGACAGGTATTGACATTCTCTATGACTGCTACTGAAGGTTGGCTTGTTTCCAGAGGAGTAAATCTATTTCGCAACTCAATCTGAGAGTCAGTTTTACTTATTTTCTGTTTTTTCTTGGGAGTACTCTTCCGTCTCCTCTTACCCTTTGCTGTTTGAAACCCGTCAGAGGGTTCGGGGAGACTCGGAAATTCTTTCAGGTAATACTCTCTTCTGTTTCCTGGAGATTCCTTTTTCCGTCGTGGTGGCGGACTCTCATGATCAGAGCTCGAGGATTCATCGCAGCTTGAACAGTCCATTTCAGATTCCGAAGGAGAAGCCAAATTATCTTCACAATCTGTAGCCCGTTCCGAGTGTGACGCCCGTCTACCAGCCATGTTGTGCACGAAACGCCTATCGCGTTCCGTGCACGTGTATATCCTAGTGGGAGTGTCGCTCTGATTCCTTGTTAACACCGCTGGGTAGCTGGAACCAGAAGCAACCCTACACAGTGCGTCCGGGGGTTCCACCTCTCACGGAAGTGGGCCGTGGGACGGTATCACCCTAAAGCCTCGGAAAGGGGGGGTCGGGTGGATCTCTACCGTATGACGACAAATCGACAAATTTGCTAAAGCGCTAGAATAACTGGATATGTCAGTACAACGCTGCGCTCCGGCAACTTTACCCAGCGACAAACAAGCTATACTGACAACCAACGTAACCTCGCTTGAGGAAAAGCTGTACCGAGCCGACCAGGAAGTTACTCAATACGAACTGTGTAGAATGATGTATCTGAAATCCGATTTTAAACATGTGTAAGACTGAAGCCTGTCTGAGGAATTTGTAGATGCATTTGTTTCGAAGATTTTAGAAAGAACCGGAAGTAAACTTATTGGCTTATGGTTGGCTTGTTAGTAGGTAGGCTTGCCGGGTTTGGTGAGAACGATTATTTTCACCTGATTACAGGTAGACGGGAAATAACCAATGCGGAGTAATGTATTAAACATGAACGCACGAAAGGCTATGGATTTGTGAGGTTGATGTTTGTGGGCTACAATGGGAAGTTAATCGTGACCGGTGGGTTTTTTCTCTTTTTTTTGGGGGGGGGGGGAGTTGAGAGTGCCTAGAAAGAAACTGTTCCCGTGGGTGTGGTAAACTAGCTTAGATAGGCAGGGAAGCGGTGGGTTGAAACTGAGGAAGGTTCTCTATTTCAGATGCCGTGGGCTATATTGGGGGTGGATGATTGTTCAAAATAGCCTGCAAGCAGTTCGTATTTTTCCTCGTGACTGGCGATGTAACTGTCTCCTTGTCGGAGTAGTGGTGTGGTGATAGGTTCGCAAGGGGTACGGTTAGTTCCCTTCCACAGAGTGCAACCGTAACGGGAGATACGTAAAAGGTGGCGTTAATAAGAAGAGAAGCGGTATAAATCCATATCTTGCATGAGTCGGCAGTTTAGTTGATTGAGACGTGTATGTCACGGTAGTCGCTGAGTTTGCCGCAACATTCTCATGTGATAATTGGTTTGAAGCAGGCTGACCGTTTCGAAAAGGTAGATTTTTTGTGAAAAGGAATTGTTCGAGATAAACGTGGAGGGGATGAAGAGGCTGTATGTTCGGAGGATATTATACTTGATGTACGGTGAGGTGAGAAATAGCCGTATCAATATCGGTGGGGTTTCGTAGAGGAAAATTAGGGTGTCGATTTACGTTTAGACGGTGTTGAAATTTAGCCCAGTCAACACGGCCAAGTAGAAATGTGGGTATATGGGAGTGTATGTGTTTGGAGGAAGAAGGGGAGGGGGGAGGTTATTTCGAACATGGCTGTTACTGAGCAATGGTCAGAGTCTAGTCTGCATAGTACTTGTACATAAAGAGGCTGGGATTGCCGGTTCGAATCCGGCCGCGGGCATCGATGTTAAGTGTTGTGTGTCTGTGTGAATGTCCTGTCCGTCCTGTGGTGTCTATACTTAGGAATCATAAAACGTACTGGAGAACTAATTCACATGAAGAGATATCGTAAACACATTGAGCTGGCTGAATGGCTTAGTCGCCGAAACCATAAAAAAAAAAAAAAGGCTGGGAAATTTGTTTCACCAGTATTGCGTCACGGATGTTTGGAAGTACGTGAGGGTTATGAGATTAGTAGATGGGATGGTCTGAAATAAGGATATGGAACGCACAGCCATCGGCTGTCTGTTAGAGGCGACGATCATTTGGTGTAGTAACTCCGCATCCCCTTGTGAGATGTTTGTTATTCAAGACGTAGTAGTAATCAGTGTATTAAAGTCTCTCTGCTCTAGACGTTTCGATCGTGGTTTGTACGCAGCTGTTATGGTAAGAGATTGTCCGTTGAACATAGAAAGCTTGGTAGCCCATGCTTCTAAGTTAGATAACATCGGCAGAAAAGCGCGATGGCGGGAGATGTTCCTTTTGATCGGGATTGTGAATCTGCCGGATGCAGTAGCAGCAGTTCGATCTTCTCTTTGGATAGAATATTCCAGAATACTGAAGCTCTTGAGCGGTACAAGAAACGTTTCAGAAATGCATGCAACATCAATACCATGTCTGGAGAGAAACTCTAGAAGTCTTTGGCGTTTGGATTTAATTCAGTTGGCATTCCAGTTTAAGAACGTGAGAGACACAATATGGTTCATTACTTAGTAGCGTGGTAGAAACAAGGAATATGTTGTTGAATAAAGTGAAGGAAAGAGTGCATGAGAGTGGGTAGTAGTCCTTGCAATGTTGCATAAGGCGAAGAGCTAGCAAAATGAATGGACACTACACAGCGATGTGAATACTTGGAAGGCCCTTGCGGTACAGATGGTGGGATGAGGGTACTGGCAGGCATTGCGGGAAAATTGCGTTCACCAAAGGATGGCGCCTCAGCTACTTGTGGGCAGTGGACGCTGGGCCGTTCATGGGTGGTGAGATACGTTATTTGTCTTTTTTAAGAGTGGGGTTGTAGGTACATCCTTTGTAGTTATCCGAGTGCTACACGTAACAAACTATGGATCGGTTTGTTTAGATTTTGGACAAGCAGAGTGGTAGTGGTTTCCGGGCGTTTTATACATCTGCGAGGGAGATGATAGAAATATTTTGTTCATTGTAGAATGTTGGTGATTTTTGCAGTATTCTACAGAGATAATAGCATGAAAGAGATTACTTAGTTTGAAAATTTCGTTTGCTCGCTGGTTGTCGTCTAATTCAAAGGCGCACAGAAGCCCTGGCATTTTATTTTTATGAAGTAGTCTTATCAGTTTTACAACAAGCAACTGTCGACCTTGAGGCTCTTCCAGAATTCCCGCGTCTTTTTAATAGAAAGGGACGTGGCGCAAGATCACCTATAGCTTTTTTTTGGAGCATCTTTGATGGTATGATAGAGCAGTTGGACCTTGTCTATAAATTTTGTGTCAGCGCGGTAGTCGGTGGAAGTGTTATTATTGATTCCGATAACCGATCCACGTTGTTTGGTCGCGAAGTCATCATTGACGATGGCGGACAGGTCATTTACAATTTTCTGGTAATTATTAACGTCACGTAGAAATATTGGAGAGATCACTACTTTGGTTGCTGTGATATCAAAAGTGACATGAGCAGCATCTGATTGGTTTCCCACTGAGTCTAAGACCGAGGATTTGTTATGTACAGTCATGAGGTGAACTTGGAATTTACGGTTAACAGAAGAGGCTGGAACAGATGGCTTGTTCAAGGTAAGCAGGATCGTTGTCCATAGGATCAGCGGTTCGTTCGGCATTAGCCTTAGTAATTGATGGTGAATGAGGGACCGAGAGTGGTGGGTGAACGGTTAACGTTCTGGCGTCGCATTCGAGAGGACGTGGGTTCGAATCCCTGTCCGGGCATCCAGATTTGGGTTTTCCATGGTTTCCCCAAATCACTCCAGGCGAATGCCGGGATGCTTTGTTCATTAAGGCCACATGGCCGAATTCCTTCCCTTTCCTTGTCCCCAGTCCCATCCCGCCTCTAATGACCTTAGCCGTCTACTAGGCGTAAAAAAAAAGAAAAAAAAAGGTGAATGAGGACGGGATGACTGTCGTAGATGGCTGGATGATTTGTGCCCAACATGTCGTAGCGATGGTTGTCGTAGATTTGGCTGTTGTACTCACTCAACGTTGTGCACAAGATCCAGTGCAGAGTGAACAAGTTACCCCGTATCGGGCTCCTCAAGAACCATGTGTCACGAGAACTTGATAAGTAAAGATGTGATATGTAGTTTTGATTAACAGTCGAAGACATAAGAAAGAATTTAACTGTAGCGATGAACAGAAATAAACTCGTAGGGTAGAGATCTGCGGGAAATGCACACTACCGCTGTTAACAGTGAACTTGGTCTAAAAAAAAAAATGTACAAATAGGAACGATTTACGTTAGAGAATATGTAGAAGTTGGCATAGCATGTATTGGTGGATAGTCAACGTTGCAGAATATTTTTTCCGTTTTATGTACAACAACCGCCAGTTTTTGCTCCTGACGTGTTCCTCTCACAAATAACAGAGCCGCCCCTGTATGGGACTAACGCAGCACAACCGGTTGGTAATATTGGCTACAGCCAGCCACGCGTGTTGGTGTATGTATGACGTAGGCGTGTTTGTTCCTTCGACAATGGCACTGACGTCAGAGGCAACAGGTAGCCCCTATTCCGTGGGCGAGGAAGGTGGCAGCCCGCCCACTGGGTACGCCGCTGACACGCGTGGGAGGGAAGTTCTCTTGCTTGGAGAGACACATTAAGACTGTTACGTCCGAGGCTTTCTCAACTGAGTAAACCGCTAGTCGCAACTACTAATCACACGGGTTTTCGCCCCTGGTACTTCTTCCAGCAGAATTAACCAGATCTAAATTTAGCCTTGGATACACACATCTAAAACAATATTTAATTTATTAATAATTAAAGCAACCTACATTATGCGAATGTTATAAACTTATAACTGCACTTTAATCATTTTTACATACTAGTAATGCTTTGTTTTGTAGTGTAACCAACCGGGAAACGATGCGGTAATGAGTAAACTGAATATAGCTCGGGATGCCGAACTGATAAGAAATCTTAACGCAAATGATCATGACTGTTCGAGAAGAAAAACAAAAAGTGGTACGCTCAGCTGCCTGCTAATGATCACATCCTGATTGGTTCTTATGTTATTTGTGGGCATTTATCGCAGGCATGAATGGCATGTGGAATCCAGAGATACATCCCGTAGTATCTACTAAATAACTTCCTAAGCTCATTCACTCACCTCGATAGCTATTGGCTGGAGAACGGTGACGTTACTTGCCAGCCTTCACTGGCAAATTAAGGATTACTAGAAATTAGAGGCTATGTATACAATTTAATAGCTAAGCAACTGCTATGAAATTAACTGCCAGATTACATTGATTAAGTTTGCAGCATTTCATTTAAAAATATGCGAAACTCTACGGTTAATAAACGTGGAACTATTTTTTATTAACTTGCCGCTAATGAAAGCAGTATAAAAAACAAACTTGAATTGCTCATGGCCTCTGCTGCAATGACGAATGGCAATACTCATTCCGGTAGAGGCTAAATTTCAGCATAATCGAAACTTCCGCCAATATTGATGTTTGAGCAAAGTTTATGCATTATAGTTTATTTGCTTTTTACCTGTTTTACAACCACTTTCGTTGATGATCTTTGTTCGTGTTCATTACGTTATTTAAACTGGACATCAGACTTCAGATATATTACCTAAACTGGTGTTCTGCCAATTCATTTCTTCGGAGTTGCTTAACTATTTAAATAAAGTTAATAATCTGAGATCTGTAGTAATATCTCTGGCCGCTACGAACACGATGACCAAGGATTACATTATGAATGTTTGTACAGCTACAATCAAGAACACTGAGATGCTTTCGAAGTAATTTGTGCTGCGATTGATGATCGCATTCCCTTCTGACTGAACAGAAATGCTTCAGATTCTGCAGAATGAACATTTAGGATCAAATACAAGTCAAGTTTGTATTTCAGCTACTTCCATTCAAGCGACCATGAACTTTGATACAGTTAATACAATAGTAGGATCGTATCTGCCTATATTTTAATTCTTCTATCATTATTTCTTAGTCCCTTCAAACTCAAGAGATTTTATTCAAATTTTACAGAGGGAGTGCTTATGGAAGAATACAGGTCAATTTGGTATTTTAGCCAGACCTTTGACATAAAAACTGGAACTATTATAGGTCTGTGACCATACGCAAACAAAACTGTCACAGGCATACACTAGTGTCTTAATAGAGGCCGCGGATGTAGAATGGTTACATCTAAATATGTTAAAAATCCAAGTTTTAGGAAGAGTATTCCACCACAACCGAAGTCCATGACGAATTTGTATGCCTGACTGGTTAACCTTATGCGCCAATAACAAGGCTTTGGTGAGTCAGAACATATTAATATCCAACATTATCTGTTTCTATATGACGAATCAGGGACCATGGGAATTTTTTTAATTTATTTTTATTATTTAATTTTTTACTATTGGTTTACGCTTCGTCGACGTCGAGGTCATCAGAGGCGGGATGGGACTGGGGACAAGGAACGGGGAGAAATTCGGCCACTGGCCATTTGAAGGAAGCATCCCGGCAATTCGCCTGGAGTGATTAGAGGAAACCCTGAAAAACCCAAATCTGGATGCCCGGACATGGATTCGAACCGCCATCCTCCCGAATGCGAGGCCATAGAGCTAACCGCTCACCCACCACTACTCGGTGGGAAATTTGAGCTGTTTTACAATAGCCCGTTCTCTCTTACAACCTCGAGCAACCTTGCTGAAAGCGGGAGAACAGCAACTACACAATCATCTTGCTTTTGTCCTACAGCGCAGCAGATGACTATTCCGTGCGCGAAATAGGTTGCGAGTGGACTCGGCGAATTGAATCAGACTCGGTTAACGGTTACATCTGCCAGAGAGCCGCATCCCCTGGAGGTCGCTGGCTCCATTCATTGACGCAGCTGACTGTTACCGCGCAGTTCTTGCCGTAATATAGTCATCACCCCACGCTACCGAGCCGTTTGGTGGCTCATGTGATTAGGCCCGCGAGTGGAGTAAGCAGCCGTCCATTAATTACGCTGAAGTGTTTTTTCTTAAATCTGGACCCCTACCTACATGGTGTATCGTGAGGTGAGATCCTCAGGACCCCCCCTCCCTCCCACCCCCCTCCACAAACCCCCCCCCAACTTGCTGACGACTTCGTATTATTTTTTTCTGTTAATAATGTGAGATTTCTGTCGCTCCTACCTCCTAACTCACCTCTCTTAATTATTAACGCCCCCCAAGAAGCTACGCTTTTTGAATACCCTGTTGCAATCAGAATTTTTACAGGCCTGTAACTATGGTCTCTAGTAAAGCTTTACTTTGTTAATTTGAAGCTGCTAGGGCGCTCCGTGGTTCGGATTCGACATTAAACTACACTGCAGAGCCAAAGAAACTGGTATAGGCATGCGTATGCAAACACAGAAATATGTAAACACTCAGAGTACGGCGTTAAGGTCGGCAACGCCTGTATAACACAACAGGTGTCTGGCGCAGGCGTTAGATCGATTACTGCTGCTACAATTGCAGGTCACGATTTAAGTGAATTTGAACGTGGTGTAATAGTCGGCGCACGAGAGATGGAACACAGCATCTCCGAGGTAGCGATGAGGTGGGGATTTTCCGGTACGACCATTTCACGAGGTGCACCGTGAATATCAGGAATCCGGTACAACATCAAATCTCCCGCAAATTGCTGCGGATTTCAATGCTGGACCATCAAAAAGTGTCAGCGTACGAACCATTCAACTAAACATCATCGACATGGGTTTTCGGAGCCGAAGGCCCACTCGGGTACCCTTACTGAGTGCACGACACAAAGATTTATTCCTCGCCTGGGCCCGTCAACACCGACACTGGACTGTTGATGATTGGAAACATGTTGCCTGGTCTGGTGAGTCTCGTTTCCAATTGTATCGAGTGGACGGACATGTACGGGTATGGAGACATCCTCATGAATTCATGGACCCTGCATGTCAGCAGGGGACTGTTCAAGCTCGTGGAAGCTCTGTAATGGTGTGGGACGTGTGCAGTTGGAGTGACATGGGACCACTGATACTGTTCTGACAGGTGAGATATACGTAAGCATCCTCGCTGATCACCTGGATCCATTCATGTCCATTGTGCATTCCGACGGACTTGGACAATTTCAGCAGGACAAAGCGACATCCCACACGTCCAGAATTGCTACAGAGTGGCTTCAGGAACACTCTTCAGAGTTTAAACACCTACGCTGGCCACCAAACTTCCCAGGCATGAACATTATTGAACATATCTGAGATCTTGTAACGTGCCGTACAGAAAAGATCTCGACTCCCTCGTACCCTTACTGATTTATGGACTGCCCTGCAGGATGCATGGGGTCAATTCTCTCCAGCACAACTTCAGACATTAGTCGAGTCCATGCGACCTCGGCCTGCTCTAGGAGGCCTCCACGATATTAGGCAGGTGTGCGAATTTCTTTAGCTCTTTAGTGTATATGTCCGCTTTGACAGGTGGAATTACTAGTTTAGGTAGCTACGATACAGGTGCATTGAGCAGCTGATAAGAAACGGTGTAATTATGTGGTTTAGATCACACCAAATTGTTATATTATTACCAAACGCTGTCCACAGCAAACCACAAACCATCGTCACACGGCCTATGATCGTGCCCTGCTCATATTCAATTCGAACGAGATTTTTTTAACGTAAAGCTTAATAAAGCACTGAGGTGTATCATTTCTGTTATATTAATTGATTCTTTCATAGTGTTCATCCCAGAAAATCTTAATTTTACATTTTATTAACATTTTTGCAATGTGAGTATTTTATATGATAAAATTTAAGTTAATATTAAATACATATAACACCACTAGCTGGTGTATTTCAATTACGCCCTACTCTTATGGCAGTCTACGAAGTTATACTTCAATACTCTTAAACTATAACCAAAATTGATGTTCTACTACCAAACCGGTAAGGAAATTTCACATGACATACAAAGTATTTATATATTTATTTCGTCCTAATCTCGAGAAACAATTTATTTCGACAAGTTATTTGTAAATAACCATTCTATTTTCCCTCCTTATTCCAGCAAACTACGAGAATAATTGGATTTACGAACTCAACTCGTAGCAAAGAATTAAAGCTGAAGTGAGTGACGACGGTACAGTTTTAACCTCTTACTCCCGAAAACAAATTTTCTGAACAGAAATGTTTATTATTGCTCTGTCTTCCTGTCGTTTCCACATGTTCTATATTTACCTAAACCTGTTCACAACCTCGGGTCCGGTATTTTCGGAGGCAGATACAGCCATTCACTTTTACTTTGTTTCACGAAATCACATCAGGCGTTCGTCGCAATAGTTCCTTCAGAGGTCACAGGCGAATTCCTTTTCCCTGTATCATCCTAATCCTCACTTGAGACATAGATGAAGAGTAAAGCCTTAAGTCAAAAATAAAATCATTGCAATTTTTGAGAATCGTCGTTGTTTGCGCTTTTCGATTGTAGGATTCAAGGTTTGATACTGCAATTATTCATAATCTTGTGGTGACATCATGATCACATTGTATTTAATTCTCTTTCCTCATTATTATAAATGTTATTGTTTTTGACGAGGAATGGCGAGAAAATAGCTTGTATTTTTCCTCGAGTAATTTCTAGAAATCAGAATAAACATGTACTTTAGTAGTTAAACTACAATTCAAACCCTTCTTCTACCTAACTCTGCACCAGAATGCGTTGATGGCCCGGAATGTGCCGTCGCGACATAGCGCTTCTGTTGTCGTTGGAACTTATTTTCACTTCGATTCGATGTAGTCTCGCGTTAAAGACGCTTCTACTGTACATGGTACTGTAAGCATCAAAATGTGGCATAAATAGTACTGTTCCTTCAAAGAAAGTCCCTCTATCTGAGCTTAGTTATTAGTCGATTTTATACCAAAGTTATTTTTGAAGTTAAAAAGGAGATATAATGCTCAAAATTTCAAAATAAATTCGTATACTGTGTCACAGACGACGATACCTTAGGAAAGCTACGAAGCAGAACTTTCATGAGAATACTCATGGTCCTCTGCAAATTCCTTAACGATATTTTGTATCTTATTTACAATGTGGACGTAGACTAATGTGTTGAATAATCCAGTAAGTTTTCACACAACCCTCTCAACTGATGAATACACTGACCACACATGCTTCCATACGCTGTTGATGGAGAGCAGGGATATGTAAATAGTCATCAGCCGTAGGAAACAGCTAATCAAATAAGTGTAACACCCTGTGCGAGGAGATCTCAACGGGCCCTCACAAGTATATTGACTAAGGTGTTAGGGGAAGGTCGCGCTTGGTGTTCGCGTGCAACGGCAAGTACTGGCGCCGAACCGACGAATACAGCAAGAAACTTGTCCCCAGAATGACAGTCATTAGCCGCTGCATTCCGCGGATCTGCTGAAACCGTGGGACTTATCGTATATGCTAGAGACAGAAACGAAGAAAGTGTGTGGGAGAGAGAAATAACTTAGTGACGCTTCGGGATGCCCGGTTACATGGTACGTGGCAGCGAATTTAAGCTGTAGCGAGGGTGTGGTTGTGGCAGCAAATCACCATCTAGCGTTTTGGTTGTTAATAACTAATTTAGTATTAGATGAAATTTTCTCGTAAAACTAGCCTAGTGAGGACGTTTGTATAGCATGACGTTTCGACGGTCATATGCTCTGCCACCATTGTCACATGACAATTAGGCGGAACGAGAGTTTTTGTCATGTTTGATAACACAGTAAATTTCACTTCGGTCCGGTCTTTGGAGGGGACGAAATATAGCTTCGGTCCGGTTTCCGGTTGAGGTACCCGATCTGTGGTGCAGTCTCGTGTCGAAACGACACCGCGTTTAAGATATTACCCGTAGGCTTTGGCCTGAGAGGATGAAATAGTTTGGTGCCAAGTCATTGTTAGGTAGAGTTTGTTGGTAAAGTTCGTCACTGCCACGTGTTGAAAGCCTTATTCTACACAAGCGTTTATTCATTTGAGCCTGCTCTGTGTGCAAGTTATTTCGTTTCAAACCATAAGAATCTAGGTGAGGTGCACATCAGCAGGTACCATTCTGGTACCATTATTGCCATATAACAGCAAGGAAGTTCTGTCGTTGCCAACCGGTAACTAGATCGTAGTGGAGCTTCTCCAACGATCGACCATCGTCGACGAACAACCACGGATTCTACAGGTAAAGTTCTACAATCTTTAGCGAATGAAAAATTCAACCACGAATATCTGTCGAGATTCCATAGCAAGTGCTGCAAACCCAGTAATGACCTTTGCGAATAACGATGGACCAATAGGAGACTCTCTCGCAGCATGTATTGATTTTTAACTGAGCTTAAGGCAATTTTCATTAAGTGTGAATCTGCTAAGCACTTTGTTTTTTGTGGCTTTACGCTTTGTCAACGTCGAGGTCAATAGAGGCGGCATAGAACTGGAGGCAAGGCACGGAAGGGAATTTGGTCATGGCCTTTTTTGAAGAAACCATACCGGCATTTGCCTAGAGTGAATTGGGGAAACCATGGAAAACCCATATCTGGATGGCCTGACGGGGATTCGAACCCAAATCCTCCCGAATGCAAGTTCAGAACGTTAGCCGTTCACCCGTCGTTTTAGTACTACTTGTGGGGAAAATAATTTATTCATTTAATTTCAAAGAAATTCTGTACACTCAGCACTTTCTTGTGGATACAATATTTAAGAATATTGTCATAAATCGCATTGATCACAGGTGCAAGCTATAACAACAATTAACCAAGTGCTACATTAAAGTCTTCGTGCGTATTTAGGTATTTTTCCCGCACTTTAGCTCTTTGCTGCAGCGAATGATTGCTGCTTTCTATATGTTAGTTCAAATCTGAATAGCAGAATGCTAAGAGAGGCAGTAGTCAGTCGATTACGCTATACAGAGGGTCTAAAACGCTGAAAGCCAAAACTGCAAAGGAGCATGTTGGTTTTATTCTGTTCCTATATGCAGTTTCAGACTGGAGATTAGTTGTTAATTCATCCGAATTGGGGAAGCGAAGCTTTTGAAGTCGACGGCGGCTGGGTCATAGCCGTAGGTAACAAGGGACTTGGCTAGTGGCCGCTTCAAAGATCCACGAATAACTGGCGGACCAAAGCGGCAATGGGCCGTAGATGAAAGGGAAGCAGCCAACTACCTCACAGAGGAGGACGAGGAAGCTCATTTGGCTTGGGAGCAATGCTAGCTGTTCACAATCTTTACGACATTTAGTATGATTTTGTGAAGTTCTACTTCAGTCGCTCTCAGTATTCAAGGAGCTTATTAAGAAATATTACCGAGAAGGAGGGAGGCGAAATTGTCACGATGAAGGACCTTCTCCGTACGTCGTGAGTTGCAGTTAACTTTTGCGTCACGTATGAGCTGTCACGTGACTCAGTGGTTAGTCCGCGGCTACCAGCCAGCGAGGGCGGACGCGCAAATGGACAACTTCCACGAAGCTTTGAGCTTACGTTGCGACAAAGGTATTATTAGAGAAAAGTGTCATTCTAAGAAGCTGAATAATCACAGGCACCAGGCAGGCCTTCATTCCAAGATATGAAAGAGGTGTGCAGTCCGTTTTCAAATTGTTTCATAATATTTCTTCTTTTGTTCTTATACCTTAGTCTCACATCCAAAATCCATAAATCTTAAGTCGTTTCGTAATCCATCCGATGTCAGGGATTTAATGCTAGTATTGTTGGCGATAATTTTAACTGATTTTTTTTTTAAATTAATTTCTCAACGCTCAACCTAAGGACCACAGTGTTCTACACGATGTACTTCACCTTAGTGATTTATCTTCGGTGTTACTTTCATAGAATCACCTACTCTAATATCATATTGGTCGCGCTTTTCGTGCGACTTCATCAAATGAAATCACTTGTAAAATCTGTTGGCTATACAATATGGACCACGAATACAGGATCTGCAAACATCTTTCCCCAGTTTTATTTAACTATGAACAATGCGAACCACTAAACACGCAGAGAGAAAAATTTAAGTATATCAAATTAAATTAAATGACTTTAAAGTAACAGGCGTGAACCAAATTAGTAAACACCTGGTGACGGCTATAGGCTGTTCCTTAACATCATCTTACATTGTTCTGTTGCGTAATAGATAATCGAGATACATTTATTTTAACTAACTTTTGCCTACAGCAGTGAACATTATCTAATCCACAAGATTATTTTTTATTTGTTAACATTATACTGATCACTACCAACCATCTAATCTAACGGAATTTAGATTTTTTTCTCATTTGTCTGCCAACGTTACAAGAATATGGAGTTGTCTATTTGTGTCACTAATTTTAGGTATAACATGCAATTATGGGTGAAACGGTGTGTCCGGTACTATGGGTCGCAATCTGAACCCACGCCCGTTTGCCTCCTCGTATCTGATTGAGCAGTATATGAATACGGACCGCAAGCGATCGTTTGCTTTACTCTACTGAACTATGGGAAACAAGGACCAAGTTGACTGAAGCCGGATGATTCCTTTGAAGATTTCTATAGTAGAAACAAAAATTCCATAACCACGGACACATAGCTACGATTACATATTCGGAGAAAAGGCACCTTCATTACAAGGTGTAATTATTTTGAGGATTATACTTGAAGCCAATAACTTCCCAGTCAAACACATTAAACAAGCAGTTAGTGTTAATGGTAAAAAAAAAAATTGTAGCTTCATATATTTTAGACTAAAGAATATACACGGACATGATGTTACGTAATGAATGAAATGTTTCATAATTCTCCATTCTATTTTCACTTTCGTTATTTAAAATGCGCCTCAGGTAAGAGATTAAAAATGTGAGGTATTAAATTCTTTGCCATGTGGTTATAATTCAAACGTAGAGATTTACTGTGCTGAATTTTAATTAAGCTTTTCCTACTGCAGAATGTTTCATTCATTACAGTATTTCATGCATACAGAGCGAAGAAATGCAACTTTATTTTTTATGTTCACTCGAATAATAGATTACCTCAAATACAGTAAACACAAATTCATCTCACACGCCATGACGTACGATTTTACTCTCAGGTATATGCATTCGTAACAATATTTTCTGTATTAATTGATAATAATTACAAATATGGTTAAATCATCAGCACAAATCTGAAGAGACATCTATAGTGGAATGAAATAAAATATATTAGTAAAAATACATTTCAGATAATTACTTCAGATGTTTTTAAAACATGTATGTACTTCACGATTTTGGGTAATCAGTTAAAACCTTGTTTGTGACTGTCAGCAAATATAGAACCTATTTATTGTTCGCTTCTGCTAGTTTCATACGATTGATTTTGGTTTTAAGTTCCGTGCAATCACTGCGAGTGAGCGATTGAGATGTAATAATTCCTTTGGCTACTTGGCCTTGCGAAATCTAGCGTTCTATTGCTACTTGAGTGTTCATTAAAAAAATATGCAGGATCTAAATACGTCGCGATAATAGTCTTATGAAAAATTACCCTTAATTTCTGTGACTACTCAAAAATCTTTATTAAAAATTTAGTTCATATAGAATTATTACCCTTCAGCAAAGACATAACGGCGCTGCTGTAAGCACATATTTAAAACCACCGACTGTGTTGGATGCAGTCGATCTGAAAACCGAAGGACATGAACATGTTCAACTCTCAATGCTGACGTTTCGATGTGCCAGATAAAAAGGAGAGAAGATTTGTAGAACACTAGAACCGTAAGTATTATGTTTGAAGAAGAGGTGCTGAAATTGCATTGCGGAGCTCAGCATCCTACTGATGAAGCGGAGGGGTCTTGATCTCTTCCTTCGCTTCCTGTGTTTAATATTTTTATATATAAGTATATGACAGTGATGAGTGTATTTTATCGTTAACGGCGATGAAAGAGGGTACGGTGAAAACTAGGTTCCTTGCTTTGGGGCAACCGTTGAAAAACACACTAAGGGGATCTCATGTGACCGAAGGATTACTTAAAACATTACAAAATGTTCCTACAAAATGCAAAGAACTTAAGTACATAGTCCGAAGATTTAGATTTGTCTACGAGCTTCCCTGTTGGCTAAGTAGCGGGTGGTGAAAATTTCGTCCTTCACCGCAGCTCCATTCATCTAACCCAAGAATCAACTGACAATAGTTTCTCAGCTTTAACGACCCTAGTCACGGGACGAATTTTACTAAATCAATATTTAACAATGGTATTTATATAGAAATTTATTTTCAGCGCAGATCAAATAAGTGGCTGTTTTGTCATTTAAAATCCTCAATTGATCAAAACAGGCAAGAAGTAACCTAAAAATATTCTCTCTGAGGAAAGAAAGATTTAAAGCTGTTTCAGTAAAGGCCTAATTGCGAAGACATTCCCGCAGTGATATATAAAAATTATTGTATGGCCTACTTAGTTCTCATTGAAATCAAGTTTGTTTTAAAATGTTATACAATAGTGTCGTTCAAATTGCCGTCTACTCAAGCTCGAACTCTCTCGGTTATTCCGACGACAGGTCCCCTCTGCTCGGGTGAGCTGTGCTACCCAAGGTTCGGTGCACAAACGAATGTTCGACGGACATACGAAAACTCCGCAAAGCACGATTAGCGCGCGGTGTCTTCCTCACCCGTGCAGAACAACGAGGATGGTACATCATAGAAAAATGCACAAGATTATACGACAGGGGCATCCTCGAATTTACAGTATGTCAACGACTACTAGCAACATTTTTATATGTTCTGTCAATTGAATCTCCGTAGACATGAAGTGCAACTTATATGTGTTTGATAAACGTATGCGACAGAAGTATTACAAACCAGGAGATCAGAACACAGTCTAACAAAAACCATAACATAAATAACATATCTATAGCTACTGACATCCATATTTAGTGCATTATGATTTATACTGAGAAGTCAAGTATATGTGATATCTTGTAAGGATTTGTACAACACTTTACATACTTTAATAACATAGCTGATATTACTCTTATACCAAAAGGTCATTCACATGTTAGGAGAAGGATTGTTCCACTTTTATGAAATGCCGGATCACCGCTACAGAAGTGCTGAAATGTGGTCCAATCTGCCGATTTTTACTTTTTCATTAACTCAGAGTCGTAACCGCTCTTTAAGCATCCGAATTTCCTCAAAGTAAAAGTATACATTCTTACAAAATGATACAACAGCACATAGAAAATAACAAGAAGAACACGTACATTACCCACTCTTTAATTTTTCAGTTCCTTCACTTTTCGGCTTAGCGATTTAGGACTGTTATGCAGTTCGTGGATGTTCCGATTGAACCGGTCGAGTACCAGAGTCGTTTCGTCCCCACACAGCGTGTGAATAACAGACCGAGCCAACTGTCGGGCTCGAGCTTACGTCCAGGCTCGATGCTCTGCACTGTATTCCGGCATTTGGCCGACAGAGGTCGCGCTGGCAGCGACAAACCGAGTGAGCGTAAACAGCGTTAGCACGACTGTATTGTACAATAACAATTAGCTTTTTAAGTACTGTAATACATATAAAATAATTAAATATTTAGTGTTGGGGATAACAAACAGATGCATCGTATTGCGAGATGTTGCGTACACACGTTTTTCGCAGTTTTCTAGTTTTATATCTCACTAATGTAATCTTCTTACAGGAAGGGAACATGACTTCACACCGCTGCCTGATGTTAAGACGCCGACAATTTTACAACACTCAGTTCTTCTCAGATCGACAATTTGTAGGGATGAGATTGGGCTTCGTAATTGCAACTGATTTTTGTAGAAAAAGAGGCAACACGTAGGTGATGATTGTATAAGACTGTTTTCACCAAGACATAGAGAGGAAACCCGTATGATGCAACGCCGGTTCGTGAGGATAGCAGTATGGAAAACATAGCAAATAATATTCCACGCTGGGAGGTTCTGGTAGTTGGATAGCTGAACAGTTCCTTTCAACCGAGCCTCTTGCGTGAGAAAATTGAAGGACCAGGTCTCGATCATCGATATATTTTTCAGTTTTCCATGGTTTCCACAAATAAGACCAGGTGAACACCGGGATGGTTCCTTCATAAAAAACATGACTAAAATTATTCCCGTTCCTTACCAGCCTCTAATAACATTGCCGTCGAGGATCCATAAAAATTCCAAGGAACAAATATTAGATTAAATGCACTATTATTATTTATTTGCATTCATATTAAATTTTTCTTTATTCGATACCTCTTTCTGGAAGCATTATGTATGATCGTCGTGATATGAATAATGAGTACTCAAATAGTACGCGGTAGATGATGAGTTCTGGAGTGGAATACTGGAAGAGGCTGATTAGAGGTATCACATCGCATTCACAGGTTGAGTTGAGTAATTGTGGATCCCAGAGAGTGAAATTTTGGCCATAGAATATAACACGTAAGTAATATAAATCATCGACTACTTAATGTGTTCCACTTTCAGTCGTATTACATGGGCTGCAACAATTTTTGCAAGACATGGTAATAAACAAATTTGTTTAGAAAAAATTTGTTTGATATTTCATATTTCTGTACGATAAAGGCTTCAAACGTGTCAGTTTACCTTAATTTCCTCGCACTAATAACTATTATAATGTTGTTTATCATAAGGTTTGCTGCTGAAATTACTGTCAATGACACTGGCAAATAGCAAGTTTAAAAGGAACACCATTTCTTAATGAACATCTGATCAAGAAGCCTGTTTTGATAGTATCCCTCTCAGAGACATAAGTACTGTTACATTTTATTCAGTAAGTGAAGAAATACAATATATTTTGGCCAACTGTTTTAATAACATACATATACGGTATATACTAATCACCCACTTACTCCAAATGATTGCCTTTGGCCTTAATGCAGGCATCAAGTCTCATTATCCACCCATCAATCAAACACTCACCTTGTTCATTGGAAAGACAGCCGCTGCTCTCATCAAGACTTCAGTCAGTGATTCAGTATTACTGTATATTTTATGAAATGTAATCCAAAATTGAACGCACTCTACGCTTATAATGAAACCCCAGCCCGGAAAAGGTGTATACAAATAACACTAAAAAAATGAGTTTGGGGTATTGTTTATACGCTACAAAGAAAAAATCAACCGTTTTTAAAATCTATGTGTATCTATTTGTTTGAATGAATTGGATTCATGTAATAACTACTGGTTGGATTCCGAAGGTGTTTTGAACAATTTACAACCTCTGGTTCCAGCAGTAAAAAAGATGTTTCATATTGATCCCAAGTTTTAGAGCTAAGAAATTTTAGATGAAATTGCCCACGATTTACTATACATTTTGTTTTGAACAGAATTCATGAAAACTATAGTTGGAATTTTTATTGGGTTTCGAAAAATGTGCATCTCACAGTTCCATGGACAGAGTGTGCAATGTTTTACTTTGATATGACGTGGAAAAACTAAGAAATTAAGGTAAAAGAATCCAGAAAATAGTAACCAATCAAAGATACGTTACTTCTCGCTGTTGAAATATTTTTAAAGATATATAAAATAAGAGCGACATCTGCTCGGCAGAACTTTTTGCGTACGAGTCGGCAACGCTCTATCTTCTCGCCCCCGAATACATGCCGGAGTTCCTCAAGGTTCGGTGCTGGGGGCCTGTAGTGTACAGCTTGTACACAACGGACATTCCAGCACCAGCCAGCGTACACACTGCTCTGTATGCCGACGATACGGCATTCTTCGCCCATCACCGGAACAGGGCAGTAGCAACAAGAAAGCTGCAAGAAGTACTGCAAGAGACTGAGCAGTGGGCAAGAAAGTGGCGTATCACCATCAACACTACAAAAACCCAAGCCGTGATGCTATCCCGGAAACTCGGAAAACGCCGAGAGCGTGAAACACCTGCACCAAAATTGCGCCTCTTCGGTAAAGACATTCCGTGGAACTCCACAGTTAAATATTTAGGAGTGACGTTAGACAGACGGCTAACCTGGAAGAGACATATTGAGGACCTACGGAAGAAAGTCCTAATCAGGTTACAGGAACTGTACCCACTACTTAACATGACTAGTTCACTGGCTGCGACAACAGGAGTGACTATTTACTGCAGTCTGGTACGTCCACTGCTTGAGTACGCGTGCCCAGTGTGGGGGTACGCGGCCAAGACAAACATTGCAAGACTACAAACTTTGCAGAATAGAGCCCTTCGAAGAGCTCTCCATGTAACAAAAAGATTCCCAGTTGGAGACCTGCACGCAGCCGCAGGAATACCACTACTGCGAGATAGGATACGACAGTTGGCCACATCCTTCTATAGGACAGCCCAAAGATCGCAGAACCCACTGATAGCACCACTGGGCACGTACTGCACATACTTAGACCGCCACAGAAGACCACTCTCCATTTTTGAACAAGAATAAAAAAATAAAATAAAAAAAGCTGCACCAGAGAAGACATACCGCAAGAAAAGTGACGGAGACTTATGAAGTTTGAAGGAAATGTCTTCGGGACAACAACCTTCACCACAACCTGCCTGGAACTTCAGATAGGCACTAATTGCTGAGCGACGCCGACTTTAACGTAGTGACCTCATAGCCTGGCGACTTCGAGAACATGGGGAAGAAGCGACTACCAGTCTCGCCTGCACACCACCGGGATGCCTCACCGACGCCTCGACATCCTGCAGCCAGCGCTGTCGCATCAGTCCGCGGGGTAAGGCTGGTTCTCCGAACGGAGGGGAGCCTAAGCCTGGTGCTGCGGCGCGCCCCAAGGGCGCACCACCTGAGCAGCCTGTGCTTTCAGCAGCACGCAGCTCCGGCGCCCAGACACCATCGAGCAACCGCAGGGAGCGGACGGCCTCGAGTTGCCTCCCACTGGGGGAGGGGCTGCACCACGCTACCACCTGGCACACGGAGCCGCCATGATGCTCCACGGTCAGGCAGGGTCAATGAGGCCTATGCTTCCGGTAGCAAGTACTCCGCCGCCAGCAGTCGGAAGATAACGCCGGCGGAAGGCCCCGCCGCGTACGACACTCCCTCTTCGATTCACCAAGACGAATCCTGGTCGGAAATGTCTCAAGCGGAAGACTCATCGTGGATGTCATGGTCAACACCGACATCCGCAATAGTCGATGTCAACCACTTCAAAAACATGTGAGACTGTAATTTATTTCCACTGTGAGGGCGGAGGCAACAAGTACAATTTCAGACTGCTCACACCGGAAAAGTGGGAGAAGTTTTACTACGCCGAGGATATCCCGCTCCAAGTGCAACTCCGAGTAAAAACAGGGAAGAAACTTTTTGTATGGGAAATTCCCTAGCCAAGAACTTCAGGAAAATGATGCAAACACTCTCGGATCCAGCGAATGCACCTAACGCCAAGCCCATCATCTCGGAAAAGGAAGATTGGTCCCGATATGTTCAACTACCTCTCGTATTTTCCAAGAACTTCAAGGAGGATGAGTATTTATTTCGACGATCTTCATCGAACGCTCTACATCCGTCACCGAAACTCAAGCAGCAACGTAGAACCAGCGATGGAGCAAGACACAATGGCTTCAATCTAACCGTGAGAACAGCGAGCAACAACAAAACTCAACCAAGCTACAGGGACAGCAGTCACGACGATCAGAAACGTCCGCATCAAGAGAATCCCCATCAGGAAGAGACAATAATGGCGCATGCATGTTCATCGCCAACTCAGCTGCTTGTCACCTGTATGAGCCAAGAAGATCTCGAAGACGTCAAGAAATTCCTAGAATCTAGGAATATAAAATACAGCATGGACTCCCAAGCGAATACTAAGCACGCAGCAATAACAATACACGCAGAATCATCTCCAGAAGACTCCATCGAAACACCTCAAGACAGAAATTCCACCACACGCCCATCACCAGGCAGGAGCGTGCCCACAAAAGCCAAGCACACCGACCTGGCCAACAACCAAGACACGAACAGGAGCCGACGGAACAATCAAAATCAACCAAAGAGGAGGGAACCGATGGCAGCAATACAACAATGCTTTCCGCTGCCAAGGATTCGGGCACAAGGCCTCGGACTGCAACAAGCAAGTGTGTTGCGTCCGCTGCGGCGGGAACCACAGCAACATGGTATACTCACGTCCGATAGAAGCAACGCCGAGATGTGCTAACTGCGGTTCTGACCACGCCGCCAGCTACGGGGGATGTCCTGTGAAGAGAAGGCTCCAGGCCGCCATCGGAAGACGTCAACATCAATCCAGCCATGCCCAAACAGTCGAAGGACCGGGCGTCCCACAGAAAGGGCGTCAAGCCGCGGCAAAAAACCATCCGCCGACCGACAAAAGTGACCAGCGCGTGCATCAATGCTGCATCCATGACACCAAAACGTGAAAATCAGTTGGGGAAATCGTCCAGTTGCTAACGCAGCTTATTACGGTGATGATCCCCAACTGACAACACGAACCCAGTAGGGGGTTTTAATATAGCCATTTTCCCCCCTAAAGTGAAATAAAAATGTGTCCCCAAAACAACACCCAACTGACACCCAGAAGTTATACTACCAAAGGTTAGTGGTACTTCAACAACAGCCGTAGAGGCAGCAAATAAAAAAAAAAAAAAAAAAAAAAAAAAAAAAAAAAAAAAAAAAAAAAAAAAATACTATTCAAACGTGGCAGTTTACCTTAATTTCCTCACAAAAGCGAATACTATGATGTTGCTTATCATAACTTCATAAGGTTTACGGCTTAAATTACACTACAGTCGACGACCTGTCAATGACACTGGCAAATAGCAAGTTCAAACGGGACGCCATTTCTTAATGAACATCTGATCAAGAAGCCTGTTTTGATAGTATACCTCTCAGAGACATAAGTACTGTTACATTTTATTCAATAAGTGAAGAAATACAATATATTTTGGCCAATTGTTTTAATAACATACATGTGTGCTGCCAGTCCGCCTACCCCCATTAAGGGGGGTGAATGAAATGACAATATATATATTTATATATAGCCTATATATATTATTCACAGCAATGGAGTTTCCTGTCTTTAACGTTAAAGCTTAACAAATTTGATTTAAGTGAATCTTAGAGATCATGTAGCTGCTGATGATGATGGTTTAAGAGTGGTGTCTGTCCTTTAACAGTCCACATAACCGAAAGTTCTGGCAACATCTAATTTTTAATATAGAGTCACGGTTCGGACAGCAATCTTCAGTGTTTATGAAATCGAGTAATGCTATCGGCACCATTTCACAATTGTTTAGGCTCCATGAGTGGGTGTACAACCTAGCCTGAACATCCATGGATGATTTAGAAAGAGGGACCGGTTTAATTGCTGCACAATGCCTTCCAGGACGGAATTGTAATACAATGTGGGTGGTGTTCTGACGCATTTTCACAAATTTTCAAATCCATGATTCCCACAAAATCATGACAGACGCTGTGTGTTGACATTATTAAACCTATGAGATAACTTAGGGAGCTACTTTCGATAAACGTGTATAAATCTCGTCATTTTGGATACTGAATCTTTCAGGGATAATGAAGACAGTTTCATCAGTGAAAATAAATTGTTTTGTGATGATCATTTGCGTTCTTTACCAAGACACACCTTCAGTTTGTGCCTATTTTTTTTCTGTCATCAATCTTTCTACTGGTTTGATGACTCCTCCATCCTTTCCTATCTTGTGCTAACATCTTCATCTGTACATACCCAATCTAACCCACTTCCTCAATTATTTGCTTCATTTATTCTAATCTCTGTCTTCCTCTACAGTTCTTACCTTCGACTGTTCCCTCCTCTAACAAATTAACCAATCCAGCATGTCTCAAAATATGACCGACCAGCTTGTCTCTTCTTTCTGTAAGCTTCTTCCACAAATTTTCTTTCCTCACCCATTTTTTTCCAAATTTTGTTCATTTCTTACTTTGTCTGACCACTTAATTTTTAGCATTCTTCTGTAGCACCACATTTTAAATGCTTCAATTTTCTTCATTTCTGGCTTTCCTAAAGTCCATGCTGCGCTACCATAAAGTGTTGTTCTTTCTAAGTCCTAGTTCAATATTTGAAACTAAACGATTTGTCTTCATCATGTTTAATTTAGGTCAACGAACGTCCGGCATCGTGAGGAGATATCTTGTAATTGTTCCCTTAAGAGCTATTGTTGGTTTGCAGTTCTCTCAACGCGTCGTTTTTCAACCCCTGCTTATAACTTTGCGATTCTGCGAAAAAATTGTATTTCACCAAGGAGCTTTTTAACTCTTCAGAAAAATCAATATTATCTGACTCTCCCAAGCTCTGACCAATCAATTTCGTCGTTACCAAGTTTAACAGTTTTTCATAGACTTGTCGATATCTCTATCATAAGCCATGCATGCTACAGGAGATAATAATATAGCCCACTGTTAGATCAAATACGTAATCCGGTCTAGCCTTGTATTAGACTGAAGTCGAATCCTTCCACCCCGAAACACTGAAGACGAAATCGCACAATGCAAGCGCGAAGATCGAATGGCAATGGGTCGAAACCGAAAGACGACTTCGCCCCTTGGGCCAGATCTCGCGCTGGAACCTTAGCGAATCCCGCAAACATTTGCCATCTTCTTGTCACTCATTCACCGAATACATCACTTATACTTAATATTCCTTATTTTTTTTAGAACTAGTGTTATAGTTGGCCCACATCTGCGCATCTCATTCATTCAGATTTAATGCTCTTCCATTGGTTCAATCTGCACCATAGTTCATACCATTCGGTGGGTATATTAATATGGAAAAATGTATTGTCATCGTATGATTGCGCGTGATTAATTAAACAGTGAACTCAAAGTAAGTGGTCGCGTATATCGCTGACGTCTTTGGAGTGTTTACTCTTCTCAGACAAATTAATATACAGATAAACAAACTTTACACTTTTCCCGAACGGTCGGAGTGTTTTGAAAATGTCTCCGTTTTCCATTTTGCTTTTTTATTATGGTATGACCTTCGATATAACTTTCTTCATAGAACTATTTCAAGATCAGAAAGAAAATTTAAAACAAATTGTTTCCACAGATGACAAAACTCGAACCAGTGGTAAACTACCATACAGCTCAGCGTTTCTTAACTTTTACAAACTAAACGCCAGTAAGATATCGTAAATAACACTACGGATCACCAACTTCCATCTGCATAACTTTTTACCTAAGTGTACATTGTTAACAAACCCTTCCAATTGTTATCAGCTTTTGCCGTCGTCCGTAAGACCCCTGCAATGCAGGAAATCCCTGAAATACCAGATCTTTTGTCGTCGTTGAAATATTCGTGACTTTCAAAAAGTTCGGCTCATAGTTTATATTCACTGATATCCTTATACGGTACGAGTTCTGTACCCATTTTATGTAAACAATTTTTAGTAATTTATTTTTTGTTATTATGACTTTAATTCAATCAGGACTAATTTTTTAATTTTGCCTGCTGACCACCCGTCCTATTTTCGCGGACGACTTGTTGAGAAACATTGTTATAGCTGAATGTCAGGATACGGTGACTTAACTGCTGGTAAGAGGGACATTCATCACTGTAACAATGTCCCTATTAGTTATGTCCCTACTAGTTATTTATCTTGCAAGTTCTAAACCTCTTGACTTGAAATAGCGCCTGTTCGATTTCCGGTCTGGCCATTTAGATTCGGCATTGTATTGTTTTCCTGAAATCACTTTGGTCGAATGGCAGGAAGTTTCCTCCAAAATTTCATGTATACTTATTTAACATTCTGTTTCCCTCAATTTTGTCCCATATCTTACGATCTTGAGAAAGACGTGACCAAAAAAGGTAACAAATCTGAAATAGGTTTAGTAGCTGTTTGATTTAATGTATCTACTGTATTACACTTTAAATTGTAATTCGAATTAAATATTAGTTACTGAACGCAATCCTCTCATGCCAGTGTAGTCATATCCCGGAAATAGTAAACATTTTTCTGGTCGTTGAAATATTCAAAAGTTTGGCTCATAGTTTATACTCGCTGATAGGTACCAGTGGTACAGCGTTTTTCTCAGTTTGATGTTGCTTTTGGCCGATGTCGTACGCGCAATTTAGTTCCCACCCAATGGTATTAGAAGATATATTTTACGTCGCAGGACGTGCAACAGAAGACTGCAATTAATTTGGTTAACAGATGTAATCAGCAGGAGTTATCCCAAGAGACCCATCCATTACCGAGGAAAATGGTAGCCGTGAAAGGAGAGATGTTGCTTCAGGTAGCTGTTAAACAATCAACATCACCACGTCAATAATATATTTCTCCAAGGATAAGCGGTTACTCCGGGCATCCGCTAGGAGGAAGGCTCGAATTCCGACCGCCCATCCAGATTTTGGTTTTTCACGGTTTCACGAAAACTCTCCAGCGAATAACGGTATGGTTCTTTCAGAGGGTAACGGAAGATTCAATTCCATTTCTTTCCCCTCTTCCCTTCATCACCTCTAATGACCTCAATTTTCAAGGACGCAAAACCCAACCCAAAAATAAAATTGCAATCATTTGTGGAGTCTTTGCATTTGTTGGCTCTGAAGGGAAACAACAATTGCGGTCCCTGTCCAGCAAGTATGTGCTTCATTGAGTGTTAATTTACTAATATAAGCGGCAAATTGCTGCAGTCTGTATATCAGACGCAACCTGTAAGGGGAATTATTAACGCTGGAATCAATGATTGGAGACGACGGGGATTCGATATAGCAGTACAGATTTCAGTTTTCGACGGTTTCCGAAATCACTCAATGATAGGAAGACCCTTATCAAATAAAATGCACTTTCACTCTGTTTAATAAGTAACATGTCTTAAATTAACACACTGATTATAGGATGATGGAAATATGATAGTCGTATACAAATCAAAATAAAACACCAGCTACTTTTACTTCGTTATTGCTTTTTTTAAAAAATATTTACCTGATAGCAGGCGCAAATTTAGTCCCAACTGAATAGAATCCCTAGATCAAGATGGACGTCTGCTGAAATCGTTTCACCGTTTTTAGCAAAGGGGCATTCTGTTGGATTGCAAAGGTAATTAATGTTCTTACTATAGTGTACCCTTCGTACCGCGTTTTTCACATCGTATAAAATAAACTAAGAGTTATGCAAAAAATTAAAGAAATAGTAATGAAATAAAATTACATTCCCGCATGGTGATGGAGTCGTTAGAGACAATAGTAAAAACTGAGCCAAACGTTTTGAAGCCACAAATATTTCAACGTCCAGAAAAAAATTCTGGCATTTCAGGGACATGTTCATATGACTGCACTGCTATAAGAGAGTTACGCCTCCATTTCAGTAACTAGTATTTAATTCGAATTTCAATATTAATGTGTAGTACAGTAGGTACTTAAAATCAAATAGCTAGTAAACATATTACAGCTGGTTTTTGTAAAAACAATTAACATATTAAACTTCTCAGAAATGGTACATTGGTGAACTTGAACAACTAAAAACATTTTTATACAGAAACATTATTGAAAAACTGGTGTCAGGTGACTGAAATGGATGTGGCTCAGTTTATGGCCCATGAACTGGGTAGAGCAGTGAAATTTCACTGACTTGTCAGGCATCGATTGTCCTGTTTAGGGTACTACATCACTGAATTTGTCATTTTTCTGATTATTATGTAGGTACTCTGAATTACCTGAAAAAAATATTTGCCTATCATTTTGCAAAAAGTACAAATATGTATTTCCACCCGAGCTTATGAAGTTGACGCAGTGAAGCAAAAAACTATAGATTAATTTTATGTCTTTTCATGGTGAATCAAATCTGAGTCTTTGTATTGAAGATTTGTTAATTAGTGTCAGTGACAGTGAATAAGGCTTCGCAATTGGTGTAGCGTCTGCCTATCGCCATGGTGTTCTATACCCGACAAAGGTAATAAACTTTTTTAGAAGCTAAACGTACGGAACGGCTTTCCAGAGCCACTCAGTCTTCTGTCCATTGTGTACTGAAAAGGAAACAACAAGAAAATTACAGTATCCAATGAGAATTCAGAGCTGTACCTCCACGAATCACAAGGGTCTGAAGCTATAAAACCTCACAATCCAGTGACGCAGTCAGTTATTGCTTTAGTTGGTTAGGAGATGAATATTTTTCAATTGAATCTTTGCCGTGCGAAATACAAACAAGATTCAAATCTTTCTAAAATACGTGAGGTAGTAATTCACTATAGTTTTTAAATGCACAAGCAGATTATTTTCCAAATCGACAGAATTAGCCAGAAAATCACGGTGTATGAATATGGCAATATTTAATTTAGACGAAAAGTTCAGGTTGAAAACTCGAATCCTATTCAACAAGGAATATCATTGATATTGTTTTTATAGTATATGGCAATACTTAGTTTCTTATTTATTAGAAAATTTGTAAATTTGGACATAAAATCTGTTGAATAAGTGATGAAATAAAACTGTGAAGAAGCTTTCTTACCATAAAAGAGAATGTATTGATTGAACCAGGAATAACTATCGTACAACTCTAATTGCCTGTTACCTATTTAAGTGGTATCTATTTACCAAAAATTCTTATCAAGGAGTGCTGCAAATAACTCAAAAAATTAGTCCAGATGGTTTCAGAATGCTCTAAAAACATAAAAATCAGATTACTTCTAGACACCTTAACTTTTACGCTCGTCTTAATCCACCTATCAGTTTTAAATGGAGATAAGAATAATTTTACATGACATAGATAACTGTGATATAACACTTTTTAGGCATTAACTGCGCTCTGATAAGAGGTAAGTAAACAAAATGAAGTATTACCTTGCAATGGAACGCAGGCAAGCTGTTTATATTAGTGTCGTAGAGATTTGTACAGTGGTTGCCACGCATGTTCGCGATACCTCATCCGGCAAACAGAACTCTCATTTTAACGTCGATCACAATGAGGCAGGCTCTCCCGTGACGTGGAGTATATCGCCGAATGGTTAGCAGGTGCCCCCGCCTGGCACTTTTATTGCCGACAAGAGAACCGTTTTAGAGTTCTCCCTGGTGTGGACTCTGCAGTCACACAACCAGGCCGGAGATGGGTCTCGGGGCGACACTTCAGGACAGAGAGAGGCAGACGGGCTTCGATCTGCATCGCACAGTGGACCAGCACCACCGCCGATCCTGACGGCCTTTTCCACGTGTTGCTGAAGTTGTCAAGTGGCTCGAAATTATATGGGACACACATCGGATCCTCAAAACAAAGGAATAAAAACTGTTGATATTGAAATTCAGGTAGTAGGCCTACTTCGTAGCTGATTGTCTCGTCTTCCCGAGTTTGGAGGCTTTGTGGCTTTAGGAGATCGGAATGAGCTACTGTGGGTTGTAACTTATCAAAACGTCGATCACTTCTGAATTTTATTAGAAACATTTTTCACGTCCAAACGTCTATTTGCTCGTTAGGTATGTGATAGCCGATCGAACTTTCGTTTCTTGTGTTACAAAACACCGTCAGATTTGAATCCATAGCCACGAAACCAATAATGCATTAGTAGCGGTTTAATCCACAACGGATAGAGCATGTCTCGTTCGTTGTGCAGCATTTGTTTTGCCTGTGACGTCATCGGAATAGTGTGAGTGCATGTTGGCGATTGTTTCGGATTAGCATTGTGTAAAATTATGAATTAGTATCGCGCGGAAACGTGTTCACTTGGAAGTTGGCTCAAGCTTCATTGTAAAGAGCTTGCAAAGCATTACCAGGAACCAAAGAGAGATAATAAAATTATTCGTTGGAATATAATTAAAGATCGATGTTAAACTAAAAATTACAAAAATTAAAGATGAATAGTAAAATATGCTCAGAATTATAGAAACGCAAATTAGAAGAAAGTTCGAGTCAAAATGAATTCATGAAACCGAAAATGCCAAGGTTAGAACAAATGCAAGAGGTATGACAGTGCGGAAAAAATGTGCGCATGTTAATTTAGCTACCACAAACCTCTGATACATGCGCTAAAATGTTAATTTAACTATTCTGTAATTGTTATCCTACGATATGTAACCACTGTATTAAAGAAATTGGTAATTAAATTACATATTTATACAAAAAACTTGTTGCGATATTATCGCGACATTTTCACGAAAAATGTACGCCGAACTGAGATTTTCTGTATTTTTTACATTTAATTTGGCATGACAGATTGTTGATGCAATATAAATATTTTAATGGATTTAAGTTATTCGTTTTTTAGCTCAACAACCTAACCTGAACCCACAGTTTTATAATAACAATACAATATTTTCTAGCTATCCCATAAAGCATTAGAATAGAGCGTCATAACATTACCGACCGTGGATAGAGGAAAATCCATTGGCTGAAATCGCGTAAGTGTGCTTTTATGCACTGGAACAATTTGTAACAGACCTGCAGTTACAAGGACTGTGAAATATATGTCCACTTATCTCGACGCAAATTGCTGCTCTGCCATTTAAATTGTGGTACAAGTTTCACGTAATGAACCACTACTCGTTATGTTGCGTACCCGTTACGGTCAGGAATATTTCGTCTACTTCACTGCGACAAATATTTAATGAAAAGCTGGGCAAAATGACTCAGTTTTGGATACGAAAACAACGTAGTACAGATGAACATTACGAAATGGTTGGTACACCCAGCATTTACCAGCTTCAATGTAATTGCACTCACTATTTATATGCTAGTTCTGCTAATAGCTGAGCAGAAACTACCTCTGACTGGTTTTGACATTCATGAGAACAATCTGCATATATGTTAAAGCGATGTTTTTGATAAATAATACCGTTTCAAAAAGACAGCGTGGAGTGGGTGTTAATACCAGTACATGAACCTGCCAACACAAACGTCTCCGAAATGTTTCACTGATAAGAATTATTACATCGTGCAAAAGAAGTGTTGTGTATCATTCTTTATAAAGTTAATAAGTATATTGTGCTAGTAAGAATATAGGTAACGCCGCAGTAGGCACGCGGATGTAAACTATGCCGCATGAAAGTCGTGCCACTGATTAAAATTTCGAACCGTTTCATCAACAGTGTAACGTTTTTTCTGTAGTTTTGTATTTCCTTGCAGTATACTTTACTAAATTTCAGTTTCTGAAAACTAAATGTTTGCATCGTTACAAAATTACTTGAATGACTTCGGAAATCTGATTATAAACCGTAATCTCGACATCTGGCAGGAATGATAATGAACTCAAACAAAATGTAGGGAAAAGAAATATCCTTTGAACTAACGCCTAAAAAATCTCTATTCATTATGCTAAAATATTTGTCATTCGCGAGTTGTTCCAGTAAAATGCAAAGTAAATGTTAAGACTAATGCTGTTAATGGAAGATTTCAACCATGAATATATTAACCCTGCAAACATCAAAATGAATAAATTGCACCGGAATAAACCGCCATTGGCGGCCGGGTGGCATTGAGTCTGGCTGTATGCCTAATACGCAAAACACAGAGAGCTACTGTAGCTGACGTAAAAGCAGTTAAACACTTCTGCACTGCACACTTACAAGGATAATTTTGTCTGTTTAAATTTTAACAGAAGTAAACAGGGTCGAAAGTTTGTCTGCAGTTATGAGTCATATAAGAAAATGTTTCGTTGGTAGAATATGTGATTTAAACGAAAGGAGTAAGAATTAAAGTTTTAAATAAAAATTATCTTATAAATAAAGAACACGCTTAAGATACAGAGCAACTAATTATTTGTGGGTTTCTCGTGGTTATTGTTTTTATTTAACAGCAACGCCAAACGTTTGGACCACAATATCTCCGAACTGGAGCCTTATTAAGTGTCATAAGCGATAAAGGAGACATCCGTCTGTAATGAGGTGCAGCCGCACATAAAGGTAGTTTGTCAGATATGTTTGTTTGTCTTCTCAGCGTATTCGCTGCAGGCTGCAAAGTGCGGCCAGGGATAACAAAACAAACACACATACTCATAACAGTATGGAGGTCGTGGTATTGATCACACAAGTTGCGAACTACGACGTAAGAGCAACAGTTTAGTTTCCTGGAGTCGGTACAATGTAATCCACTACTGTAATTTTGGATTGTTGCACCATCGTCGGCAATACCATGTCACATCAACGTATTATCAGGTATCGTGCATTAGTTATAACAGAATATAGGGTAAACTCTGAAAAAGTTGTTGCAAAGCTTTGTAAATGCCGACGCAGGAAGCGAACATTACACGTAAATACATATAATTAAAAACAGTAACTACGTTTGACATTTACCTATCCTAGTTTCGCGAGGTCATCGAAGACATTAGAATAACTTTTCTTACTTTTTTTGCATCTGGGATTACTCCTCGCCAACGTCGAGGTCATTATAGGCGGGAAAGGTCAGGGGGCTAGGAACGGGGAAGGGATGCGGCCATGGTCTTTTGCAGGAACCATCCCTGCATTCGCCTAGAGTAACCCAAATCTGGATGACCAGTCGGCGATTCGAAACCGTGTCCTCCAGAATGCTTGATGAGGCGCAGATTGGGGACCATTCGCCTTGATGGCTGTGGAAAATCGCAGTCGGGATGGATGGTACGTGGAGGTCCCAGCTCGTGCCCGGCCCGTTACATCTCCCCCCTTAGTGAGTGGCTCCTCAGCGTAGGGAGTCACATAGGCGCGTGTCCATCCGAGAAATCCTTGCAGAACTTTCCAGATCCACTATTAATTTGTTGGCCTTACGAGTAGCTATTTGTTCGTGTGCTACACATTTCTGTAATTGAATAACTACACGTTATAATTAGGCGTGTCACCGAGAAATTATTACTGTCATATGGATTTATACGTTCTCAATGTATAGCTCAGCAGAAATAATTTTGTGAAGGAAGATTTGGATTAATCAGTTAAAAAATGCAGATAGAGTCTTAAATTTGTGAAAATCTCAACCCAGCCAAGCTCAACTGGAAAAATGTTTGAATGTAAAGATTCCGTCCACTGTTACACCGTTTCTAGAGTAAGGAGAGTAGCAATACGACTAATGTTAAATTTGCCGTTAAACTTTAACGAATTGCAGAAGGAATAACAATAAGATCTTCCGCAAAATCGTCATTTTAATTTTATTCTCTTCATGACACACACACAGATAAAGAGACAGAACACAAATTTTTCATACTGAAAACATTACAAACAAGTTCTACCAACCTAAGGTTGTTTCAAAATCGAATAGCTGTTCTACTACAGCGATTTTATTTTATTGTAGTATCAGAATTTTGCTATATACCTCTTCATATAAGCAAAACTGTTGGTGGCATATGACGATGATGGTGGTGTTACGAACTTTTGCTTTTAATTCAAATTCCGACACGAAAAAGTATCAAATTTAAAAGATCTAACCTGTCCTGTTTGTATATCAGCAGTAGCATCTCATTATTACAAGTTATTGCTTTCTTTGAACGAAATTAGAAAAACAGTCGTTCATATAAGGAGTAACCAAATTCTGGGGGCACGCTTGAGATTAGAGAAAAGCTGAGTGCAGATTTGTGTTCCTCAGTCTCATACATAAACCATGCGTCCCGTTTGCCTACAGATTGGTGGAACGGTTGATTCTGCTCGTCCGAACTCCGCTTGCCGCGGCAATGTTTGTCCTCGAGCCTCGTTACGTGGGGTTCGCCGCAGGCTGACTGTAACCACATTTGTAAGCAACTTTACTCGAAATCACAAATTTTGTTGAGAAAGCGCTTGCACTAGGCTTTTTCAATTTAAGAGCTGATTTCCTTAATTACCATATGTTGTACATTCAGTTTGTTATAGAATCTAATACTTAATAAAATGGAAACTTATTATCATACAATATATACTCCCCTATTTTTAAATTTTATGCCCTGTTTCCAAAATCCGAATCAATTTTTCATTGAGATAAAAAAAACTTCTTATTCGAGTTAGATATATGTGCTTTTAATTTCATGTTAATATCATTATTTGACCCTCTAAAGAAAGGTATAATAGAAATAGTTAAATGTTTTGTTGGAGAGTGTCGCTATATGAGGCACGGACGTCCAATCTGAAGAAAGAGGGAGAAAGGAGACTGAGAACGTTGATTTTTATTATTTTTTTACTTTGGGCTTTCAGCACAGCCAACTCAACAGTGATTATGTGTGATCCAGTGCTTTCACTTTCTTGCAGTACACATTTTACAACCAGGTGTACACACCACAGGACGGACATGACATTCACGGACACAACACTTAAACACACATGCCCGCCGCCGGATTCAAACCGACTACCTTCGGTACGCGGAGCCAGAACACTGGCTCCCACGCCACCGAGGCCGGCTTGATTTGTGGCAGTAACGTTGGATATAAAAGAGCAAACGGATGGAAAGAGGAAAGAATGAGGAGGTTCTGAAGAACGTTGATGTGACCAGAAATGTTTGGAAGAAGGGAAAGCATAATTTAAGCAAGAATTATAGGTTTTTACAAGGATACAACAATTTCTCTTCCTAAATCATGGAACTTCCTTCCTGACATCGTGAAACAAACAGAAACAAGTTACGTACTACTATTATCTCATTGTAACTGGTTCGAAGGTTATTTGTGTACCGAACACTAAATATCGCGTTGGTTATTTTCTAACATTGGCTTCCAATTCGTATAATTTATTAGACTTTTAGAGCAACTGCGGGTAATTAACGTATGTTTATAAATCGGAATGTCATCATGAAATGGGATATCCTTAACAGAAACTGGCAGCGTGTTTTTTTTAACACTAAACAGTCTTGCACGTAGCGGCACCGGATTCTATTCGCTGTTAATCTTCTACTTCCAAATAGTTTACAACTCGATCATTTCTGCCTCCGATCACTGAGAACCTAGTCTACCGTGTTTATAAATTTCTGTGTTTTTGTCAGTGGTTTCTTTTTAATAATGTTTTCCTCTGGCTTTATGCACTACTTCTATCAACCATGGAAATGATTCAGGGTTTCTGAATTTTATAGGAACGGCTTTTATAAATACTACAATTTTTTTTTAAATGTCTGGTTTTCGAGTAACATTAACTGAAATACGAGCTTCTGTCGAAGCAGTTTCTTTCGGTGTAAAGTAGCCACTTAGAGAACCGTTTTATTTCTGCATTTTGGTTTTACTCTCTTGAAGAATTAGCTTTCTAGACGTCTATTTGCACTGATAAAAATGGGAATGTGTTTTAAAGAAATTGAAGCGAACAATATCTTAAAAAAAACTACGACGTTTATGACCATAATTGCAAAAATCGTCGTACTCCTCTAACTTAATTTATTTTATTCTCCGATCGTGTTTCACTTCTATCACTGAAGCATAACCAGTGGCTTTTATTTAGTGAACACATTTGCAGCGTTAATATTTGATTTTCAGAAGATTGCGTCAGTTAAAATTATTATTACAATATATAGCACTAGATAAAAGTTACCTATCCATTAAAATCAGTTTCACTTGCGTTTTATTCATGATACATTTAATTCATTAATGACAAATGAGGAATATTGACTGCAATGTCCTTTTATCGGCTGTTAATGTTTTTATATTAGTGATTTTATATCCATCACGGCCATGATATATGGTCTGCTTATGTTAAATAATTCACATACAAATATGCATCTACTATACTCAAATTGTACCAATGTTCAACAACATCAAAATTAAGTAATAATATTATTCACGTTCACTTAAATTTTTGTTGCATGAATTAGAAGTGGGTATGAATTATTCTATGTAGTTTTCAGTCAAATGCGCGGCCAAAATATCGTTGTAAGTGTAACGACATTAATATTTATTGCTTTAAATTTTACACTGTCAAAATGATTTGAATAATTCTGGTAGCTGATAAATTTATACAAAACTAATGGCTATCTGTTAACGAAACTTTATCATAGTTTGAAATACCGTTCCGCGCACACCTTAATTGGATTACAATATCGCAAGACTAGTTATTAATTTTATTTTATTTGCTGTTCTATATTGGTATTCGAACTGTATTTTCATTTATAAATTGCGCTGTTTAATATTCTAACTGACGACAAATTTGTACTCAGCATCGTACGTTGAAACAGTGCACTGGTATTGCAAATGACAAAAGCAATGCATTACAGAAATACAGGGCCAAAAAATTGTTAAGACGGCATGCATAGACTCGAATTGTCTGGAATAATATTCAATGCTATGATCGGCTTTCCTTTTCCGGTATGGGCAGTTTTAATTTCCATTGTACACAGGAATGTAGTCTATTCAAATAGCAGCATTAGTCTATTGTTCGAGTAATGGTTGTAGTACTGACTTCAGCACCTTACGTGACTCTGAAAAATCATTCTGAAACAACAAACAACAACAACAACAACAACAAACAACGTAAGAGACCATTTGTCTGGTTACAAGTAAAAAATTAAAATTTTCTCTATGCAACTCTTACACTTGTTTCCTTTACTAGATCTCTAGTTGTTATATGTTAGTGAGACGTCTATTGGTTTGTGACTAGGAATGAAGGGGTCTCCGGTTTGAATCCCGACCTCATTTTAGCTATCTTAAAACCACTCTTCCCCTCCGGCAAAGCTTTGTGAATGTGAAGATGCTTGGACGCTGTTCGGATTTGACGTTGAATTGTCACCCTTACCAGGTAGGTTTACAGGGTTAAGCTAGAAGTATACTGCAGAGGCGGAATGTATTGTTTATAATAATCTCTGTCATTAGGTCTGTGAAACCAAACAGAATTATTATTATTATTATCTGTCAGATTTGTTGCAGCGTGTTCAGTGACAAGAATTTGCTATGGTGACTAGAGCTTAATGTTGAAGATTATGCTTAAGGGTAGAGAAATGTGTTTACCCACAATAAGTAGTATTTTTACTATAAGAAATGAAACTGAACCAGCGATGATATGCAATTATAATCATTTCAGTAGACATTACTGTCAAGTAGGCTACGAAATTTAAAACCGAACCTTGTTTATAGCCATTAATGTTGGCAGTATGTACAGCAAAAGTGGATTGCTAAACCCTTGAGATGAAAGGCAATTTCCATAAGGAGGCAATCAAATACGCTCTGTAAATCACTAAGGTTACGGAAGGGAAATGCCGGAAATCTCAGCACGAAACAACGAAACGACCCTAAACGAATCAGATTCGCCATAATAAAACTTTACCTTCAGTTTAACGACCGTGAAAAAAAAGTAGACGAAGATAAGGGGAGTTTCTCAACAGTTGAAACTTCCACCTCTGTAGTCGGCTCGAAAAGTTTGCTTCTGCCCGAAGCGTTTTAAACCTCGCGAAGAAGTCTCGCAGCTTCAAGCCACAGCGATAGGAAAGTTGCATGCAAACGTAAGAGGTCCACCGTGCCCGCTAGTCCTGGACTCACATTTCCGTGAGCTTGGTTTGGGTTCGTGCTGGACATCGGTGGTTGCCTCAGTTGTGGCTCAGTTGTTAAGGCGTCTGACCACAAATCCAAAGTTCCTTGGACCGAATCTCGGTCTCAGCTAGAATTTTCAAAGGCCTCTAACCAGTCACTCACCAATGGAAAAGATTTCTCTGTTTATGGGAAGCACCTCACAGAGTTTCCAGAAGTTCGGGGTTCGCTTTAAACTGTTGGTCTCCTATACTCAGTGGGATTACAAGGTTACAAGAGGTGGCTATGATAGACACTGATTCCGCAGCCGGTAAGGAACTCTAGTCACCACGTCGTAAATACCACACAAAATTCCTCTCACTGGCCCAACATAATAATCGTGGTTGTTGGAAACTGGATGAATTGGTGCATAGGGAAAACAGAATTTCATTTTTTGAAGTAAATGAAGTATTTATAATATATATCACTAGACATACGTAATCTATTTTTATATCGTAACGTGTTTGTGTTGAATCACCAACAGTTTTTTCCGTATTTTTTTTTCCAAGCAAGAACTGCGTAAGTGATGCAGGTAGTTAATGATTTAAGTACAGCTTTCAAAATCAAATTGCTGCAGCATTCGCATGATGAGCCTGTATGAGTGAACTGAAGGTGTTTGCGTTTATTGTGCTACGTGATGTGGTTATCAGAGCCGATGTTACTGTCAGAAATAAGAAGCGAAGTTTGGGTGTTTTTGTAAATAGATGATGAAAACGAAAGTAGTCGGTGACAGTACCAGTGACAAACAGTGAAATGTTATTGAACTCCTCCTTATCCTTCTTTTTCCTTCGGTGGTCTGGCTATGCACATAATTTCTCTCGAAGAAAACATGCGGCTAAGTAGAAACTACGAACATAGCCGCTCCATGTTTCATAGCATATAACAGTTCATATATCAAGTATCCGGGGCTCTTTCGTCCCTGCTTTTAACTGCGTTTCATTTTTTGTTGTAATAACACTGGTAACGTTCTACCAACACAGAGCCAGCAGCAGTTACCTACAGCAACGAGCGAAACCACAATTGCATGTCTTATTTAATATTAGCGTCCTCTATTATATTGAATAATACCACGTGTTTTAACGTAAGGTGTGTAGTAAGTGTTGTTATTCCTTTGAGACACGTGTAAACATTGCGGAAAAAGGGTTTTGTGTTAATCTATTTGTTTAAAGTGTAGTTTTTAAGATAAAGAGTTCACAGCATTTGACTACGGAAAATGGCCGGTAAACTGTAATCATGATGGATGTTTAGTCGAGATCAACGTTCCAACCAACGCCCATCACTTTAACACCCATCGCCAAACATATCATACTATCAAAGTACAGTAAATATCCAACTAAAGGAAAGTATTAAAAATACAGAAATTCCAAATAATGGAAGATGTAAAGGGAAGATGATGGTAATGAAATATCATAAGTCTAATAGATTACAATACAACTAATGCGGTAATACTGTAAAAGACGATAAAAGTCACAGAAACGATCTTTGAGATTATTAAATATACCTGAAAATATTTCTCCAAGGCCGTTAATAATAGGACGCAGCGATGAGGTATAAGTTTCTAGCTCTACAAACAAAATCTGAAGTAAGACGGAAACAACGGTACGTGTCCAACAGGAAACGGATCAAAGTAAACACGAATGAAACAGTTCCAAAATGCAATTGGTCTTGTAATGTGGTCAGAAGACCTACTCCCAAGAATTAAAGAAGATACTTAAGACTAAGATAAACGCCTGGAGATCGAGCAGAAATCTGTTTGAAGATTCTGGAATATCTAAACCCTGATAATCCTTAACATTTAATTCCAAACTCGATCTCCATTTGTGGAATCTATTCATTTTTCATTCAGGATGATATGAAGTAGCAGAGAATATTAATAACTGATTATTTTATTTTAGTTTCTCCACGTTCAGTTGTAAGATAAAAAAGTTATGTATCAAGTTGGTTAATATTTGGACTTACAGTTGGAAGTTTTAATTTTCAGTATCGTCTTCCGTTTAATACTTCAGAGTAAAGACCTTTTATCTAATCAAATGTTACAATAATGATCTTCAACATAATAATACCAATGAAAAAAATATTTCCAAAAATAAATGCATCTAGTGCCTAGATACTATGCCTCATTCCTGCTAGTAATTGGTCAGTTTGAAGACAATAACTAAAACAATGACGAGATTGTTTTGTAGCTTCATAATTTTGTTTTCATCGAGAGCTAGCTTTCTTTATTGTTAAATTCTAACGCTAATTCTGCTGGATCAGCCACGGCTAGTCATTAAAATTCTAACCTGTTATATACGGCTTTGCTAAAGGCTTCTACTCGCAACGAACAGTTTCCTGTGTGTAAAATAATCTGAAGGTTCACCAGTGTACAGACGTTAACTGTTTAACTTGTACTATAGAGTCTCTGTGCATGGTACCCTAAGGCAACATGTGAGCAGGTGTAAGAGACCTTCTGGCATATGTCTTTTCCTGTATACAGTAACTGTGACCATATAAGTAAGATGAAATGACATATTATTTCCATTTCTTGTGAAATGCTAAGAAGTTTAGTACTTTTCTTGGCCAAATGCATCATTCTTCTGATGCATGGGAATCGTCTCTTTGTCGACAAGTGTAGCTGAGAATTTTGTAGAGTTCGCTGAACTGAAAACGTTGTTTGGCGGTACATCATCCCAATCACTCCGTAACGTTTTAGACAGCTGCGCTGGTTCTCCAGGCCCAAAGAGGCCTCCACAAATATGTTCCAACAATGGAGGGAAAGACTTAAGAAGTTTGTACGCTCTCATGGAGGGTACTTGAAAGGATTCTAAGTGTTTAACATCCAGATTAATAACTTTATTTCATACGAAAGTAATGAGTAATCGAAAGAAACGAAAAACTTGAACGTGGTCTAAGTGTTCAAGGAGAAACAGAATTCTGCGATTTGTTGATAACCTTGTATTGTCAGCAGAACTGGGTGAGTGTATTGAGAAAAGACTAAATCGAAAGTAGAAAATACTGAGGGAAGAATTTGTAATAAATATAAACTAAAACAAGATAAAAGTCATGAAATTTATCAGAAATCATAGCGATAACTGAATGTGCGTATGGGAACAGATATAATACGAGAAGTAAGTGAATTTTGTTATTAATAACTAAATTGCGACTGACGGTTGAAGCAAGTACTAGGTTAGAAGTAGAATAGTAGCAGCGAAAAAAGCCTTCATGAAAAAGAGAAATTTCTTTACTTCAGCACTTTATGGTGGTGAAGCTTGTACTTTCGGAATGTAGAAGGTGCTATAGAAGGTTGTTCAAAATTAAGTGTAGAGAAACAGTACGAAATTAGGAAATGATGGGCAAAGAAAAAGTTTGTGGAAGAGTCTCACAGAAAGGAGACACACGATATTCGGTCACATTTTAAGACGTGGGATTGGTTAATTTTGTTAATCAAGGGAACAGATGTGGAGGAACACAAAGATTCGATATATGAAGCAGATAATGGAGGGTGTAGATAGTAAAGAGTATGTTGAGATAGGAAGACGTGGAGATTGCTTTAAACCAGTTAAAAGACGGGAAAATAAAAGTCTTCGTTTGACCATGCAATTTAAATCACAGTTTGGCGTCCGGCAAAATAAGAAAATGACCTATTGCAATTCTATTTTAGTCATTTAGTATTTGAGAAACTATTCGTTTTGTCAGACAGACGTCAGTGATGTAGAAGTGTATAAGTCATACAGTAAGGGATTATCATAAAGTTCTAACAAACAAAATGTGAAATCATCAGCAACAAGAGAAAGATTTAAAGTATGCTAGGGAGGAAGGATTGCTATACAGAAGCATTTTAATTGAAAAAGAAAAAACATCACTGATGAGGATAGTTCGTAAGCTACCTAAAAGGAAGGGAGCTGTGCCTTGAAAACAAGGTTCTTTTCTAGCTTATAGCTTTATTTTTCTTCGACGGCGGTGTAATCAGAAGTAGGAGACAGTTAAGGGCAATAGCCGGATGGAATTCTGCTATGGTATGTTGAAGGATCCATTCTGACATTTGCCTGGAGTTTATAGTCGGAAAACCATGAAAACCAAAATTTGGATGGCTGGACGGGGATTTGAACACACGTCCTCCAAAATGCCAGGCCTGACAGTTACTGCTCGCACACCAGGATTGGTTAACAGGTAATAATATACTGGAAATTAACTGAATGGAAATTTTAAATATATTATTACTAAAATTTTAACATTATTGGTACGTAGTAAAAATATTAGTAACAAAAGCAGCAAAATAAAATAAAAAACACGACAACTTTTACATTTTGTCTTGTAACCTTCACCTTGGTATGTTTTTGTAGTCATAAAACAGAGGAGGTAACAGGTTGCCACATTATTTTTCGTGGTTTTTAATGAGTAAAGAGGAGGAAAAACTTTGTCGTGCAGCAACTATCGATTACATGATATGCAGTGGGGACCAATACTCTCAAAACGCAATTATTTCGGTCAACGTAATAAATGAACTGATGTGATGTTAACAGCCAAAATAAAGGAGTAGCGGTTGGTAACTGGGCGGTTATTTCCATGTGGTTATCTACTATACTTAATCACGATGCTATTTGCAGTATTTAATAGTAGATTCTGTTTGCAGTAATAAACGATGTTAATAATAAGTTAGTCAGCATCCAGCTCAAATGGACAAATCAAATATAATCTAGTGTCTCTGCTTCTGAAATTATTCGTCTATGTGGAGTCACATGATATTGTACAACTTTAAAATTGAGTTTCACTCCCATTAGTTCCAGTCAACGATTATGTTTGGTGTTTTTAGAGTGAAACAAGAAGGATATCTATGTTTGGGAGCATTTTTCAAGGCAAAACATCTTGTAACACAGTTATTGACCTGGAATGATGTTTAAGCAACGCATTCAGAAGTCAGTTTTGCAAGAGTCACTTTCAGTGAACGAACCACGAAATTAACAGAAAAAACTTTGAACGAATTAGAATATCCCTAATTAGAACACAACGCACCATTAAAAAAATAATTGTTTTAGTACTTAAAATGCTTAGATTTTTATTTCAAAAATTATTTGATAGGTATCAAATGAAACATACTTAAGACTGAAGTTGGAAGAGATGCTGAATAACCTGTAAGATTATGTTGTTGGTTAGGAACCGAAACCTTGCTGACAGATGAAATGGGAAGATATTGAAAAGATGTAAAATTATGGAAAAGAAAACTCTCCAACCATGAAATACTTGCATATGATTTTGAAAGAGTTTTCCCGAGTGGAATGGGTATAACACTTCATGTATGTTTATTGTTTAAATTGGAGATAGGAGAGGACAAAAATTGTAAACGTTTGAAACGTGGCTTTATAAACGGATGCTGAAAGTTATGTGGAAGAATCAAGAATGAAATAAATGGAAATAAGCACGTTCTATAATTGATGAGGAAGGAAAAGGTAACAAATCAAACAGAGGAAGGATGTGAGCAGAGGATATTTATTAAGAGAGGGATACAACTGTAAGGGAGAATTGTAGGTGAAGACATACAGTGTGTCAGGATGCAGTTTGTATTTCCACGTCCCAAGAATGAAACGGCGTTTAAATAAAGCCATCGGAGATCGGTAACAAAACTTCAATTCGTCACTGCAAGTATGTTTATTCGACAAATCCTTTGAAAAGAAATTCTCCAAATTGATGAATTTTAGTAAAGAAATGATTGAAATTCCAACTACTTTTCAGCGAATCCAATGTAAATTTTAACATTTTTTTTTGTATTTGTGTTAGTATCGAAATTAATTTTCGTAGTAGTATTAGGTTATATAGCAAATATTTACTTCCCATATGGATGTTATTGGACTGATGTACTGTCCTAGGAAGATTATGTTCTCCACATATTGTTACCATAGTATATAATTTATTCGTAAGTGCAAAAAGTTGAGAATATCTAGAGTGCTTTCTGTTGAACCCTGTCAGAGAAATTTCTAGATTTGCCAAGAATTCATCGGACAAAAATAATGTCTATTTTGAGGCTGCACTCAGGTGAAATTCAAAAGTTGGAATGAAACCATCACTTGCCATCACTCTCAGTGGCTTTCTGCTGGTTATGACGAATAACGCTTCATTCTGCTGACGACTTGGAATTTGCGTAAAATACAACCCTTTCCGCAAATTTCTCGGCGTCTGGAAGAGGCGGCATCCTCGGCTATAGCGTGGCCGCTAACCTTTCTTAAATTGTCTTTAACTGTAATTTAAGAACATCCACTGGTTTCCATCTGGACTACAGACATTCTAAAATTCAACTTTACCTTAGAGTTTGTTTTATAGCAGTGGGCATTGGGAGTATGGTTTCGAATAGGGTAAAGAATTTATAGACCTAAAGGATAATACTTACAGTTAGGGTGTGTATTAGTGTAAAATTATAAAAATGCTTTCAAGTACAATAGTTGAGATCAAACTAGTGATTACTAAATTTATCAAAAAATAAAATTACTGTTATCCAATAGAAATGATGAACTGTCAAACAGAACCCCATATTGTGTTCTTTAAATGTTATCACAATTATTTTCTGGTTACCTTAATGTCAAACATCTCCCGATGTTCCTTAGTTTTAACGGAATGAGTGATAAAAAGGGCAGAGGTCTAAAACAGAAATCCCAATTGTCAAAGTTCCTTAATTCGAGTAACAAGATAAAATGCAACTAAGTTGAAATGCAATTACTAAATTTTTCTAAAATATATTTTTCGATGTGCAGTAAAAATGATAATAACTGTCTAAGAGAAACGGCAGTTTATGTACTTTAAATGTTCTCTATTATTTTTAGTTTACGGTACGTTAGGGTCAAACATCTCGTGATTTTCGTTATTTTTAGAGAGTTATTGACAATGAGTTCAGGTGAGTGGACGTAGAACAGAAAGTGTAATCGTCGTTCACTGTTTTGATTCACTGACTGGGTCTACTTTAAATGCAACACTATGCATTAAAATCTATCTGCCCTGTAGCTCTCTGTTATCACCATAGTCCAGCATTCTGTTCTAGTGTGAACGCCTTTCAGCTATCTGTACAATGATATTTTCCATGAAATTAACAGTGATGTCAGGTTGGTATTACAGCAATGCATTCCGCAGAGGGAGCCATAATGTGTTGGTTAACACCATTAGTTTGGATGAAAAACTGACCTGTTCTGATGAGCAATTCTGAAAAAGTAGGAAGCGAAGAGTTAGAGTAGGAAATGCAGGATTTAAACCAAATGGAATTGTAAACAGTCGTGCCACGTGGTAGTCTGTTGGGGTCACTCCGGTTCATTATCCTAATTAATGAATGTGCTGATGGTAGTTAGTAGATGACATAATGTTATATAATAGGATTACCACGAGAAAGGATTGTGAATAGCTACAGGGGAATGTAGAGTGGATATCAAGTCAGGAAGGTCAAAACAAAATGAAGATAAATGTTGAAGAGCCAGCTAGTTAGCTGCAGAGATTAAAAACAAAAATGAGGTTTTATAGGAATGGAGGAGGAATTATTGGATGAGAGCCTAAGTATCAAATATCATGGCATTCCATTTTATAATAATGTGACAGTGATACAATGCCATGAATTTAATAGAGAAGGTGATAAGTGAATCGAGATAATTGGGCTACAAAACTATGGTTAGGCCGTTGCCTGAGTATGGTTGGGTCGTAAGTGATTCGCTTTATGTGAATTAAATTCACGAGTTGGAAGGTGTGTACAGGAGAGCAATTAAATTTATTTCTGAGAATTACCGTACAACGTAACAGGTAACTGGAATACAATAAGAGGGCAGGAGGTCATTGGAGTTGGCGTAAGGATATTCGGAGGGCATACAAGACATAAATTGCTGATGAGACGTGGATATAGATAGATAGAAGAATCGGGAATATAGAATGAAACGTAAAAGACGAGTATGGTCATAAACTGGACCTTGATTTCGGGCGAAAACCAGATGTTACGTAATACTGAAACAGTTTAGGTTAAACTTGTGAGTTGTAAAAATAGCTGTCTAGAGAAATTGTTACTTAAGAAGGTTTCCATCACAATCAATTCTAATATTATTATTATACTAGGTTTTTCCGTATTTTTTGATGTTCCTATTTACGTGTCCATGCCATTTGAGCATTTCGGTGGTATCCACGTCTGCAAAAGAACTTCCACTTTACTGTGTGCCAAACATTCTTAATTTAATAATTTTTCTATTTTAATTACTTTTGCTCTGCTGCTGAGAAATTTCGTTTTAGACTGTATCTTGCTATCATCTGGTTTCTTCACGTTACTTGTTTCAGCTACGTAGGTGCGGATAAAAACATATTGTCTCACTTGTTTGTGGAAAATACTGGCTACAAAATATTCCTGTCAACCTTCCTAATGGTGTTTATGCTAATATCCATCTTTCACTTGACCCTCCATCATTATTTCGACTTTTCTTCATTACATATCGCGAGTATTTAAAACTATACACCTTCTTTAAATGTTCTCTTTCCATCATAATTTGATTGGTTAATCGCTCCTTCGTTGTAAATGTGGTCACGAGTCTTTTGATTAAATTTCATTCCGTATGGTCTTACCAATTCTTATTATATATCTTGATTTCCTGAATTTATTTCCACTAAATCATTAAGTCGCTCCTCAAAATCAAATAAATTTAAAATTCTGAGAGACTTTAATATGAAAATTCATTTAAAAAGGAACTGAGAACTACCCCGCTAGTACTGAAATTTATTCTCAAGTTATTCCAAAGCACTCGACATAATGTTATCCTTAAAATCTTTAACGTAATGACAAACAGAATCGCAAGAATGAACGATAGAGTATCTTGTGTAAAAACGTTTAAATAGTTTCCCAGTACCACAGAACTTCTGTTCGTTTAAATATGGAAACATTATTACAGAACACATTATACACTGTAATTAAAATTTATACAAAATGTAAAATGTTTTGACTCGAAGACATGGTAACGTTTTAACTTTTTTGATTAAATTGAAATAGTTGATTATTATCACTACTGGGGATAAAACACGTCCGCAGTTAAATCAACAATTCTATAAACACCGCGATGCAGGTGATAACCTCCAATTCTTTTCGTAAAATAACTAAAATATTCTTATAATTTATCTTCGGTTGATATGTCAAAAGTTTCTCTATAAGTGCAATAAGAATAAACTGGTCTAGCCCGTAAAGGAATTTGCACGTGTAGTTCGAAGTCGTAGTGTCTTGTAACGACCGCGAGCAGGTGCCAAAGCACTATCCTCGACGCCGCAGTATCGACCTGAGGCGTGATTCGATACAGTGCGAGGTCCCAGGAGACAGGCAACACAATCGATAGTGCCACGGACACCTTGTTAAGAGAGAGTGTCCCCTTCGCACTTCCCGCAACCCAACAGGAGAAAAGCGACATATTTTATACATTTATTCTCGGAATGTAGCTCTCGGGTCTGATGTTAAACCTTTCCAGACACTTCTTGTTACCTACGGGGGAACTCTTTTATGAAAAGTTCTTTCAACGTGTGTTGCTAATAACATTTCCATACCAGGAAATTTCTTTGTACAACTGTTAACAAATGCTCTTCCATGGACTACACAATAATAAGGTACGTTCCGAGTATCACGCTTCTGTAAGACTCTGCTTGCAATTACATGAGAATTTGAAGGAATAAAAAGTAGGCTACTTGTGCACTCTGAATGCTAATTTGTTTTAATTCAGAAAAAAAAACAACAGAAAATTCATTTATACTGTAATGCATGCATTTATTAAATTACTTTCAATATATATTCACTACTATAAAATAAATGATCGTTCACCGTTAAGATATAATGAATGTAAACTAAACTCAATAAATAAATTGTTCCAATATGTAAGTGATTATTGATATTTAATACATAGGAAATTTTAAAATTAATTGATTCAAAGCTACAGACGAAAAATCTTTGTACCATTTTCAGTCATAAGTATTTTGGAGACTTATACGAATTGTCATCATGGGAATAGTTTGCATAACCAAAACAAATATTCTTCAGCTTTATTTAGGAATTTTTAATTTCCTCCTACTAAAACATTATTGGTTTGCTCAAATCCTTTAGTAAGATATGTTCCAGGTTAAGTTTATATCGCAGAGCTTCGCTATTAAAATTAAACTGTTTCGAGAGATTTATAGATTTCATTTAAGAGATTCTCTTTCAACCAAAGAAAAACATTTTACTGAATAAACATTTAAGATCTTCCTCGTACTGTATTCATACTCATGTTTGCTGAGGTCACTATTCATTAATACAGTATAATTCTCATGAAAATACGACCAGTAGTTTAAAGATAAATTATCTTACATTTCTAAGCTTTTCACCACATCAAAATCGAAACATGCCACACTTTACCCGCAATGTCATGGGCTATACTTCAATCGAAACACTGAAAAAAAATACTAGCAGCTCATCGTACCTTGCAGACAGACAAAAAGTTAATAAAAACCCAATTGATTCCTTCTACGTAACGTATTAATTGCACCCAAAGTGCATTTTCCCGGTTATAGTTTCATTAATTGTATAGGTATTTTATTGTGTTATTTAGATAAAGCAAAAATGAATAAGTTCACAAATTTGCAACAGTGTAAAATATGGGAACAGTTGGTTTCTCTTACGGAACTAGCAGAAAATGAGGTTGATGCCTGGATAAAGTACAATTAAACTTTATAATCTTGCAGCATTGAATCTGTGAAAGCTTTAATGTTATATATGGGATATGTGCCCATGTTCTTGGTTTCGAGCTTTAGTCTCAAGCAGTAGAATTAATGTCAGGAGATTCGTATACAGCGAGTATTGAGTAAGGGTCAGCAATAAAGTGACGACTCAGTTTCTTATTAAGAACAGCCTCATTCAGAAGACGAAGGTTCGAAACATAGTAGCCCAGCAATTGGAAGGCGTAAAGTCTTCTCCCCAGCAGAACATAACAGTTTGAATTACTTGCGAAATCTATGCACCTGTGGAATTTCTGGGAACATTTACAACGAAATTGAATGTAACGTGGTAATAATAATAATTTAGTGTGGTCGTATGACTTGGTGACAAGGTTTTTGTTGGCTACGCATTCCACCCCTGTCGTAACCGCCTTAACCTAAGCCGGCAATCCTACTGGGTACAGGGGACCTACAGTTTTACGCGGAATCCGAACCACGGAAGTGATCTGGTGTATTTCACTTTACACGACAAGCTATGCCAGAGGTAAAGACCCGAGACAGGGAATCCAAGGGACCTTTCGTTTCCCAGCTAGCCACTTTAACCACTGAGTCAACAGATCTCTCTGTAACGTGGTATTACATATTATTAAAAAGGAACTACTTGTAACTGGCAGAATGTCTGAATATTTTAGTTTTGGACATTGCGTTCTGGAATAAGGTTTCGTATAATACAATTCAAGAAGCGTTATCAGGAATTTTAACTCTTTAAATTAGAAATAATTTATTCAGACAAGGGTGAACGTGACTCAGGTATATTACTTTGTAACGTTCTTTAGTTTCTAGTACGCCATTTAAATGTTTCGGATGTCATACCAGCAACAGAATGATGAAAAATGCATGTTTGTTTACTGGCAAAGCAGTAATATCTTTTTTGTTATTCGGGTTTCAGACAGATGTTTCTGCAGCTTTGATACATTATGCGACACATTCCTGGCTGGCAGCGTTAATTTTAAGGGCAGTAGACAGAGGGAGAAATACCAACAGGGGCTGGCGACAGACAAAGTGTGGCGCATGTGTCAAGTGACCTGACCTCTGTGTCAGCTGCTGGTACTCACAGAAATAAAACTTCTCCCTCGGGCTGGTGCTGCTGACACTTAAAAACACAAGTCTTTTAATTATTCTGTTTATCTTAAGCTCCTTGGAATATTTCTTGATTCCAAACCAACATGGAAATAACTCACAATTCAGTTCAGCAGCAAAATATCTCCAGTTTTGTATTTTTTGTTTGTCATTGCCTTCTTCTACTGCCATTCAACATTTGAAGTATTGCTTTGGAGAAATTCTGAAATTCTGTTCGTGATCAAACTGTTTTCATCTGGCAATAGCAAAATAATAATAAAAAAGCAGTCCGGTGTATTTCTAGATTTACAAAAACTTTAAGCCTTGTAGAACATAACTTAAAAATTTATGGGGTTTAACATGCCATTATATCCTAAGCTTCTAATTCACATAAAGGAAAATTACGATCAATACAGACTAAGAGAGTTAGTATGTAAATATAATCGAAAAACAAAGTATATACTGATAAACCGTCTGTCGGATTTTGTAAAACACAATGTAGTTTTGTATACATGTGAAGAAAATTTATCCGTTTGTTATTTTCCTCAGAACGTCATCAACAGAGTTTAGTAACTACCTAAGATGGTGGCTGAAGACGAAGGCATTTTATATCTTTGATGAATCATGTTGTTTTGATGACTTTATATTCCAGTAGCCATATGCCATAAACTACCTTACGTAGCAACAACATCTCTTTTATTAAATTGGTGAGCCTCCTACTATGATTTCTAAAAAAAATAATTCACAATTACTTGTAACTATAATCAATTACGTATATTCTTTACATTTATGTATTTATAAATTTATGCTTTTTTGTGTTTTTATACATGTTGTCACTGATGACATGTATTACGTGTATCATGCTTAAAGATGAATAAAGATAAATTATTATAGCAGTAATAGTAACTTTTATTACTTTGTCCGTCACCTGTAACCTGGTTTTTGTGAGTATTTATGGTGTTGCCATAAAAAATTCAATTTAGAAAGTTTTCCTTTATATTTTCCATGTTGTGATAACTCGCGGAAGTTGGTGTCACAACGGCATCAACAAACTGTGAAACGTCGAGATATTTTCAGAATCGAAATCTCGTATATGTTCGTTATTGAGTATATAGGAATGAATTAAAATTTTATTTGGTTCTTGGATTTTTGTTTCGTCACTAAGGGGTCGTTGCTGACTATAAACTTACAGTATCTTTAAGAAGTATGTCCGAAGACTAGCTTAGCAGCAGGATGTATTACGGTGAGCCTTTGTAGTTTGATCTGCTCTTGATACTGAAAACACGTGAAATTAGAGTCTACCTATTTATTAAGCTCAGTAATAACCTAATACATTTAATCCGACATGTGACGAATCTCCAATGCATTCATTGATTTGGGCTACATAGAAAATCCTTCACTATGGCAAGAGCTTTGGTCGTTAACGACATTTTCCAGTGAATCATTATTATTTGACAGATGACTCAGGAATAAAAATAACCATCTGAGATGATAAATTAATTAGTTGATTTTGAATTAACGTCCAGAAAACTTAAATAAACGAACTATATTGGAAACATCCCCATTTATTTAACTTTCGTTGATGTAGAATATATATTTTTTTAATTTTATTAAGTTTCCAAGTTAAATTGCGAATATAATTTTAAGTTCACATTTATTTATAATTAGGTAGTAAACAATGCACTGCTGGGAAACTATTTTCTTTAGATTTATTGGCATAGAAGTCTTACAGATAACGGAATACCTTTCTAAAAGCTTCACACCCAAGATTTATGCGACGGAAAATTTCTGATCTTACATCAGCTCCCATATTTACAAGCAGTCCAAGATAAATGTACTCACTGCCATTTTATAAATATAGGCTATATTGTTTATTTGTGTACTCCCTTCTGTGACCCATTTTTTAGACTTAATTTTTGTTTTTGGAAGTATCATGCTCAGGCCAACAGCTTTGCACTTGGAGACGAGATCGGAAGTAAAGGTATGGAGTTCATCAATGCCGTTTTTCCTTAAGTATACTATTATTGGCGAATTTCAGATTGTTAGGTCTAATTCCTTTTTCTGCCCATTCTAACTTTGACATTTCCATCTGCAAGATAGATGAATACAATTTCACGAAGATGGGATCGCCTGTTTTGATGCGGACAAAAGGAGTGCTCTGATATATGCTTCGTGTACGCCATGTTCTGGTAAGGCTTAGTCTTAGCAGGAGAAACTATGAGCAGATATGCAGTAGTGCCTAACGAGATGATCATCTTGCTTCCCGACTGTTTACACGGATTCTATCAAGAAATTTTAGTTCTTGATTGAAAGAATCTAATGAAACGCTTGTCTATCCAATTAACTGGCTTCAGGTGTCAAGTTATAACGAATTTATACGTAGAGACACTAATGAGACCCACATTCTAGGCAAAGGGCATAAATGGGGATTTTGGGGGCAGCTACGAAAGCACCCTACGCCCACACTCTGTTATATTGTTTAGACGAGACAACGGAGAGTCTGTAAGTCCCATGGCTCTCACCGCCCACGGCTCTAAAACTATTAACGACGGACTGAGCATTCGAGAGAACTGCTTCCAGTACCTCCACCTACTCGCGCTACTCAAATGCACATTCAGATACAGAGCCGGGGACAAGACCACAGGCGTTCACAAGGCAACCGCTACAAAATAATTAGTCGCGGCATATCACAAACTGCTCACATACAAATTGTACAGTTTCATCACTGCTACGCCCTTACGGCGGCCGAACGTCACACGGCGGAAAGGCGGTCCACAGGAGACGGTCACGAACAACTCGAACAAGTCCAAGGAGAAGGCCGAACGTAATCCAAAGACGCGCACTGGCAGTGTCCGACGTGTGGTTCACAGAGTCCGAAGAGAGTACCGAAACGTAGCCGACACGAGCAGTGTCAAGAGTCCGAGAGGTGATTCACAGAGTCCAAGAGAGAGTACCGAAACGTAGCCGAGACGAGCACTGTCGAGAATCCGAGAGGCGAATCGCAGTAGGACACGACCGAAAGCGCAGTGAACACCGAACTGCCGAGTGGATTTTTTTTTTTTTTTTTTTTTTTTTTTTTCACTACCTCAACGGTTTAATGAACAGTCCCGCTACTGTTTGTAGCTTAATCTGTATGTTCAGTTTGATGGTTTTGAGTTCATTGGTGTTACACTTTAGGGGATAACCAGGCTATGGTCGGTTGGACCTTAATAGGAACCCCTTCTTGTATTCTTATATATATTTCATATATATTTCACTTTCTCACTACACTTACTCAGGAATCCACAGGGTTAATAATAATACTTAATGGCACCTTGTATTTGTGCCAGGTCATAGGTACAACCGTGCCTATAGACTCTAGTCTTGGAACTTCGTGGCGGGCTTCCTCTACTCTGTTGAAGAATTTTTCAGTTGATTGGAAGATTTGTGTATGGATATTTGGAATATTTGTGACGTCATGGAGGAGCGCTGTTGGAGTGAAGTAACTTGCCCGTGTGATCATTCGGAGAGTCTTATTCTGCAGTCTCTGGATATGCATTCTGTTGGAGTGGCTGGTCGTTCCCCAAGCTTGGCAACCATATAAGATGAAAGGAACAATGATTGATTTGTAAATGCGGATCTTGGTTGATAATTTAGGTTGTCGCTCCTCAGGATCGGTGCAAGGTTCATCATCACTGCTAGCCCTTTTTTTCTCCGGTCTAGCACATGTTGACGAAAGAGAAGTTTGTTGTCAAGTATTATGCCCAGATATCGAGTCTCTGTCACCCATGGAAGCTTGTGGCCCATTGTTTCTAGCTGTTTTTGGAGTACTGGTCTTTTCCTTGAGAAATACATTGCAGAAAATTTCGTAGGGTTGAGTTTGACTTTATTTACTCTGCACCATTTATCAAAAGCGTCCAAGCCTTTTTGAGCGTTTTGGATATTACGTGTGTGGTTTCCTCCGGTCGAGTAGATGACCGTATCGTCAGCGAATTGAGCCATAAGTACGTGAGGAGGTAAGGGTATGTCGTTAATGTAGATTTTGAAGAGAGTAGGCGCAATTACCGAGCCTTGCGGAATTCCAGCAGTAATTATGTGAGTTGCAGATTTTTGGCCTTCAACTTGTACGAAGAATTTTCTATTTTTTATGTAGCTTGCAATAAGTGCGATGTAGCATTCCGGAATATCTGTTTGATGATATAGTTTATCAATTAATTTAGTGTGCCAGACTTTATCGTAGGCTTTTTCTATTTCAACGAAAACGGCAGCAGTTGATTTTTTCCAGTTGAAACCTTTGCTTATATGCTCCGTTAGTCGCACTATCTGGGTTGTGGCTCCTACACGGTTTTCAAAGCCGAATTGTTCGTGTCGGATGGTGTGTCCAAACTCCAAACTGGTATTGATTCTTTTTAGCAGTAGCCGCTCTAGTATTTTGGAAGGAGCAGACAGTAAACTAATCGGTCTGTAATTACTTGGGTTTTGCTTATCTTTACCCCTTTTTGGAAGCGCGATGACCTTTGCAGTTTTCCATATCGATGGGTAGTAGTGTTGAAGCAGGCAGGCGTTAAAGATTCTGGTAAGTAGTACAATCCCTTTTCTTGGTAGATGCTTAAGGTGGGAGTTGCCAATGCCGTCATACCCTGGAGATTTTTTGGTGGCTAGTTTTCGTATTACAGCTCTTACTTCCCTGGGGGTTGTTAGTTCCGGTTGGTCGGAAGGTGGTCGGCTAAGTTTTTCTGCAACTCGTTGAGTAGATGTGGTCACCTCCAGTTCTTCAGCTGGGGTCAGTTGATAATCTGCTGCTGTATGTTGAGCTGCAAAATGTTCTGCCAAGATTTCTGCTTTACCCAGTGAGAGGAAGCACGGACCTGCAGGGCCGTTTATAGGAGAAGTGGCTTCGCGTGGTTCTCGAAGGGCACGGATTAGTTGCCACGCCTCCCTATTTTCCAGCATTAGTTGAGACATTTTTTCCTCCCATCTTTCTGAGCTCCTTTCTTTCAGCCGGGCGGTGAGTTGGCGGGAGTAATGGCGATATCTACGGCGGTCGGCTGGATCGCGGAAACGTTGCCAGAGTAGTCTATAGCGGTTCCGTAAATACCTAATATCTTCAAGAATATCAGGTAGTCTCTGTTGATATTCATCGTTGCGTGTGGTGGTAATTGATGCTCTTCTGTCAGCCTCCTTAACTACGTTGGTAAAATGACTGATGGCCGTTTCTATCAATTCTGGTGTTGAAAGGTTGACGGTAGGCTTAATCTTGTTATGGACCAATCTTGAGAAAAGATTCCAATCTGTCTCCTTGGTGCTTTTTGGTGACTGGTTTAATAAGATAAAATTCCTGAGGTTTATTAGCACCGGGTTGTGATCAGACGATAGATCCGACATAGACTTGAGTTGGACTCTATGAGTGATGTTCTTGAGTAGTGCGATGTCTAGGACATCAGGTTGTGCTCGCTGTGAATTAGGGATATATGTCGGCTCCGTAGGTCCTAGGACGTCTATGTTCCTCCTGCCAGCAAGTTGGAGAAGACGTTCCCCTTTTGGGTTATTTGAGCGGGAGTTCCAAGCTGTATGTTTGCTGTTTAAGTCTCCACCAATGATGATTTTGTTTCCTTTCGAAATTAATTCATCAAGGTCGTGTTCAAAGATATTTCTGTTGGGAGAGAGATATGCTGAGATTAAGACAATGTGCCCCTCTTTAGAGTGAATCTTGACTGCTGTAGCTTCTAGTTCTATTAGGTTTAAAGGTTGGATGGCTGTATGCGTTATAGATTTCTTGATTGCTATGGCGGTGCCGCCGCCCCTTTGGCCTATTCTGTCATTGCGATGTATCTGAAATCCTGATAGGCTGAATTTATCGTTAGGCTTTACATGTGTTTCAGTTAGCAGAATAACGTTAATATTATGTCGGTTGACAAATTCTAGGAGTTCAAGTTTCTTGTTTTTGATTCCATTAGCATTCCATATTGTTATGCTTAGGTCACGATGTGATTGTGGATTTGTGGCCATTATTTGAGCATCGCCATAACACCTTCCATAAAGGCAAACAGTTTAGAGAACTTGTCCTTTGCGCTGTTTACTTTTTTCATGGTTCTTTTCATCGTGTAGAGTAATTTCTTCATGTCTAAGAAGTCTACAGGGTCATCTGAGTCTTCTTCTTCGTCTGAGTAATGTGGTTTTTTGTTCTCTCCTCTGGAGCGTTTTAGGGTCTCTGCGAAGGAATGATAGTCACTAATCTTTTGTTTGCGGGTCTCTGGCTTCTTTCCAGCTTTGGTTTTATCCAGGTTTTGGTTTTGAATTTCCATTTCGCCTGCGTTTTTGGTTCGACGGTTCTTCAATAGTCTCAAGTCTTCATTTTCTTTTTTGTTTGTCTTTGTAGGTTTCACGATCTTCTGGTATTGCGGGCATCCTCTCCAGGAGGCTGCGTGATCACCTGAGCAATTTACACACTTTGCCTTTTGGCTATTCGGGATTTGGCAGCTTCTGCTCGGATGCAAACCGGCGCACTTTACACATCTTGCAGGAAAGTTGCAGTAATTCGCAGTGTGCCCGTGGCGCTGACACTTGACGCATTGAGGAGGTCCATTTAGATTCTTATAGCGTTCTACTCTAATTCTTGTATATAATAGAGCGCGAACGTTGTAGATTGACTCAGCTTCTGGTCCCGGTTTCAATGCCACGCTGAAGGTAGCTAGTGGAATCAATTCCTTAGTCTGTTGATCCCTCTTCTTGAATTGGTGCACTTCCAGTGGCTCAAAACCCTTTTCGGTGAGCTCTTCTTTTATGCTCTCAGTTGTAACTGATGGCGGGAGTCCTTTGATAACTACTCTCAATGGTTTTTCATCAGGCATTTGATGGCTGAAGTGGGCAATATTGTTTTGTTTGAAGAATGTTGTTAAAATTTTATGGTCTTCTTTATTGTCCACAAAATATTTCAAGGTTTCCCCACTATAGATTACCTTCAGTCCTCCTGTGAGATGATCTTTGATGGTTTTGTTCAATTCCAAATAGTTTTTCACCACTTTGATTACTACAGGGGGTATTTTACCACTCCTCTGTGCTGGTGTTGTTGCAGGTGTAGTTTCGGTTTCATTTGTGGTCTGTTGACAGGTATTGACATTCTCTATGACTGCTACTGAAGGTTGGCTTGTTTCCAGAGGAGTAAATCTGTTTCGCAACCAATCTGAGAGTCAGTTTTACTTATTTTCTGTTTTTTCTTGGGAGTACTCTTCCGTCTCCTCTTACCCTTTGCTGTTTGAAACCCGTCAGAGGGTTCGGGGAGACTCGGAAATTCTTTCAGGTAATACTCTCTTCTGTTTTCTGGAGATTTCTTTTTCCGTTGTGGTGGCGGACTCTCATGATCAGAGCTCGAGGATTCATCGCATGATGAACAGTCCATTTCAGATCCCGAAGGAGAAGCCAAATTATCTTCACAATCTGTAGCCCGTTCCGAGTGTGACGCCCGTCTACCAGCCATGTTGTGCACGAAACGCCTATCGCGTTCCGTGCACGTGTATATCCTAGTGGGAGTGTCGCTCTGATTCCTTGTTAACACCGCTGGGTAGCTGGAACCAGAAGCAACCCTACACAGTGCGTCCGGGGGTTCCACCTCTCGCGGAAGTGGGCCGTGGGACAGTATCACCCTAAAGCCTCGGAATGGGGGGTCGGGTGGATCTCTACCGTCTGACGACAAATTTGCTAAAGCGCTAGAATAACTGGATATGTCAGTACAACGCTGCGCTCCGGGCAACTTTACCCAGCGACAAACAAGCTATACTGACAACCAACGTAACCTCGCTTGAGGAAAACTGTACCGAGCCGACCAGGAAGTTACCTGTTCGGCGACTCAATACGAACTGATGACTTGCCGAGTGGACATGCGCTTCCTGTATTTATATGCGGCGGGTCAGCTCCGATTGGCCACGGCGGAATCTATGACGTGGTGGCGCTGGTTGGCCCGCTGCCAGTGCCGTCTATATGCTGTCCACATCCATGCCCTCTACCGGGCATGCGGCGATGTCTGGACGGGATACCAGAATCACTATCGAAGCTTTTCCTTCAAGACTATTGTTTACATGATTACAGTAATCAAAGAAAACATTTAGAAGATATTTGTTAACAAGCTGCGAAGATCCTTTAGCAAATTTTACTGTCATTATATCAAAACTAGGTCCATACAGAATGGATTCTAATTTCGATAACTGAGAGTGACGGAATTAAACCACATGGGTAAGGGCAGTACCATTTACGTCTTACACTAAATAATTTATATTAGCATTGATGACGGGCCTAGCATTCCAGCGGAAGCAGGTTCTGATCTCCATCCAATCATCCAGACTTTGCTTTTCTTTAGTTTAGCTAAATAACTAGAATGCCGGTCGATTCCTTTAACAGCCCTGTCCTTGCCTCCACACTCCATCGGTATAATCACAAAGACGTCAACTAGCCATATAGTCCAAAACAAACCAAAAGTATGGGCAATTATGACTGGAAGCAAATCGGTGGATGCATTGTGTATACATATTCACAGAAAGAAAATGTAGTCTCAGCTATAAAAGCACACAGAAAGCATCTGTTAATACAAATGATTTGCCACTAGAGCGTAAATCTAATAGGTCAGTACATGTATATGCATTATAGAAATACACAAATCAGATGAGAAATCTTATACATTATAAATAGGATGAGCTTGTTATTTAGAAGAATGTAAAAAGTTTTAGGCAATCCAATGAAAACAGAAAAGATGTATCATGAAAAAAATAATATAAGCATTCTAGGAATCTCTGAAGGTTAAGAATTTTCTGAAAAACTACGTAATAGTACTCACTCAAGAATATTAGTTAGCAAGGAACTGATGATGGAGTTTACTCTTTGATTACCGAAATACTAGAAAAAATTAAGTCGATTTTACTAATTTAGATGTTATCATACCCTCCAGGCACAGTTTTTCCTTGAATTATAAAATTAGGATCTTCTTCCATTGTTATACCCAACCGAGGAACGCGACAGAACTCGTTTAACAGTGTTTTCCTTCTTTTCCCAAAATCTCTACATCATCACGCTGAGCACATTCCTATGTTCCCCTGTCCCGGTGCTCATGATTCAAATATATGGTTTGTTGGCCAATTGATGATTAGTGACCAGATTACAGAATCTGCATCTGTCCTCTATGATGTCACCTGTGATTCCAACTCAATGGAGGTCCATTTCGATTTCACATAGTCAGTTTTTCTTCACTTTCAGCACCGAACATCGAGAATTCTATTGGTCAGTCAGTTGCTGTTCATTCTGATAATGTGGTCGTAGAATTTCATTCGATTTTGAATGGAGCTGAAATTTTCTCAGAATTTTCCATTGTTGCTTTCCAGTATCTTTAATTTACGATCTTCACCAAATAACCAAAGTTTCCAATGCGTTTAATGCCCTGTTTGACTACTGTGTTATAGTTAGCATTAGGGGATATTAAATTTTGATGTATGTGTTTCAAGTGATTCTATGTGATTTTGTAATTTATATAGTCCCGCGTTCTTTGGTTCGCAGTTTATTAATGCCGGTTGAATAGTGTCTCCTGTGTATCTGAATTCATTTACTTGATGAATATTGCTAAATTTAGTTTTCATAGGTTACCTATCTTACTAAGGCTGTGAGATCCATATACTAAACGAATTTATGAAAAGAAAACTTAGACCAGCACCGCGAGCTACAGAAAGGTCAATGTCATTATTAACTAGAAAAGATAAGGAAAGAGCAACCGATTTCAGATAATTCATAGGGGTCACTGACATCTTGGAAAAGACAGTCTCCTTGAAGCGGCAGTGCACCGGTCATGTTGCTAAGATTAAAGACGAAAGATGGAAAAAACAGTGTTAGAGTGGTGCGCAAGAGGAAGATCACCAGGCCGATGGGACAAGGACATACGCACGATTATTGGAGCTCAAGATCGTTCGACCGGGAGAGGACTGCTCAAGCTCTACCTGAACACATAACTTTAGGAGGATACATCATTTAATGATTGAACTGATGATTGGCTGATGATGATGATGATGAGGCTCTTCTACGATACCAAACTTGTGTTTACCGCATTTCAGACCTCAGCAAAGGCGACAGAAGTTAAGTTTAGCTTGAACCTTTCAAGATTTCCGATCTTAATTCTTTTTCTATGGCCGAGTTCTTCCTTGTTTCAAGAATGAATCCATTATTCCAATCTATAATTAATTTCTTGCTGCAGAAACCGTCCCTGCATCTTTCTAAACAAATGGCAGGTTGTTTAGTGTTGCTAGCATAAGACTAAGCAGTTCTTTTAAAATTATTTACTAATGGCTTTACGCCTCGACGACGTCGAGTTCATTAGAGGCGGGATGGGACAGGGGACAAGGAACCGGAAGGAATTCATCAATGACCATTTTGAAGGTAGCATCCCGGCATTCACCTGCAGGGATTTGGGGAAACCATGGAAAATCCAAATCTGGTTGCTCAGACGGTGGTTCGAACCGGCGTCCTCCGGAATGCGAGGCCAGAACGTTTGAGTTTCTAACAACCGCTAACCGCTCACCCACCAAGCTCGGTTTGAGCAGTTTTGTCTAGTTGTGTGTTGAGAGGATTTTGTATTAACTTTTTCTTCAGGATTACTCACATGTTGAATACAATATTTCAACTGAGTTGTGGTCTGACCTTTTGGATAATACAACAATCAGTTTTCAAATAACTAACGAAATTTTCGGGCAAACAGGGCAACAACCTTTTTTCTTGTATAAGAAACGTTATGCCTGTGTACTATGCTGGAAGGCGACCGTATTTTTCCCTGCCCGCTGGCTGCTGCAGTCGCCAGGACACCTACTTAGCAGGGTGCAGCAGCTGTGGTGTCCCGGGCAACGTTTATTATTTTGACAGGCACTCGGGCGGTAGGGCCGCGCCTCGCCTCGCCGCCGTCCCACTTAATATCGAATGCACAGATCGATAGCTCGGCGCGCGGACTAAAGGCGACCGACCGGCCGCGTTGTTGCAGCGTACAACAGGTCGCCGTCCCCCGCACCACAACAAACGAGCCACGCCGAGCAGACGACACCCACTCGGTTTCCATACTCTCACCGACAGTTCAACTGCAGTTACCTCCCATACAAACGACTCGCAACAAATTCTCTTCAAAGATGCCACTGTTCATTTATCTCTATTAATTAACATAATGCACCATGAGATGATGCAAAATTTTGATGAGCAGCCACCTCGGTTTATCAGAGCAGGCTTTCTTTGATTGCTTTCTTATTGATACTGACACTTCATCTTATATTAACAGGTGCAAACTTTTGGCAATAAAAAAATACGAAAGAAGGTACTACTTAAATTGAGGTGATAAGAACTGATCCATGCATTTAAAATATTGCATAAACAACTGCATAGTTTATTTGATGAAAAAAAAAGTATTCAGTATACATACATATACACTTCGTAACTACACTATAATTCACTATTCAGGTAGGATAGATTCAAATTAAATAGTGATTTCCATTTCATTTCATTATAGTGAATTGTGTTTTGTGCCTCATCTGTACGAACTAATTGCGAAGAAAATTTCATCATTTCCATCTGGATATTGTGGGCAATTTCCTGAATTGCGATAGGATCAATTTTATGAATAATTGTAACGCCAGTGCAATGGAAATTGTTGTTTTATTTTCCGAACGCGTTTCGCTTCATTTGTGAACCGCTGAAGATGCTTCGCAAATGAAGCGAAACGCGTTCGGAAAATAAAATAACAATTTCGATTGCATTGGCGTTGCAATTATTCATAAAATTGATTCATCATTTCCTGTTTCAAAATAAGTGTGGTTACTTTATACGAGTAACAACAGAGCAAACAAGCACTGGAGTTTTAAATTTGATCTAGATAAAAAGTTTATGAATCCCTACACTCTTTTGAAATAGTAATATTCTTGGGAATTAGCTATGATATTTCCAATTAGGTATTTCATTTACTATTTGATAGTTGTTCGATGAGCAAGTTGCTTTAAAACATTTTGTTTAATTTGTTTTTCGTGTAGCTCGTAGAACAGACTTGTTAAACATAATAGATGGGTTTACTTCTACTGAAACAGATTTTGACGGAGTTATATTCAAAACAAAGATAACGTCTGACGGTGGTTAAGAACATGTTAACTTACATTTCCTATTTTAAATGTATTTGGAATATACCCAAAGGCAAAAATAAAATGCATTTTAATCTACAAACTAATGTTTTGACAAAGTACTTCATTACTCAGATTACATGTCTGACATGAATGTAACAAAAAAGATATTAATATCAGTGGTTGTATAATCGGGTATAGAGTTATGTATATGTCAATTAATAATAACTTAATAAAGTTGTATCAGTTACTTGGATCAGAAAATATAAACGATTTTACAAATTTCATCAGAACTCTAAATGATTGCATTCATATCACACGGTAGGTGAAAATTTTCCGAGTATCGAGGAATTTACAAGAGAGAAAGGAGAAAGAATACTTCTCGTGCTAAAAGGGAATGACAAATGGCGTTCCGCGTGCGGCGCAAGCAGTAAAATACACGTCTTGAGGAAAAATGGAACATGTAATACTGGAGAAAAACGGGAGGTTCAGATCTGCCTGGCGTGAATTACAGTGCAGCACGATATGAGTGGTTATCTGAGAGGAAAACGAGTTTCTCTTTCACGCTAACCTTGCAGAGTTCCCATGGTTTAATTCTAGGCACAAAGCGAATGAACGCCCCAGGACTTATTTCTGTCCTTTTAGAGCGTCTTGTAAATATTTACATCAGACTATAATTGTTCGAATCTAAGAACTGATTAGAATAGATTCGTCACTCTTACTGATTGTATCGTGCGTCGACATGCGGCGTAAAATTGTCTGGCTCTTTGGTGTTAACCCGGAAAAATAATAAAGCGCCCTATGTGTCATCGAGCGATTTATATGTGTAAGATCGTATTACATTAGTTTCAGGAACAGTAGTAGCTATGTAGGATCGTAATTTTTCACGGCGTGGAAATCTTAGACAACATGAAGTTAGATCCTGGTGATTTATTGGTGAGCTTTGATGTGGTCTCTCTTTTTACTCGTGTTCCCTTGGTCGACTCCTTAGATCTGTTAAGGAGGTATTTTGATCAAAAAATGATTGATATTTTCCACCATGTGTTGACAACCACTTATTTTAAGTTTGAAGGAGAATATTAAGAACAAGTGGACGGTGTAGCAATGGGTTCGCCGTTGTCTCCTGTCATTGCTGATTTCTTCATGGAATTTTTTGAAGAAGAGGCACTATACCACGCACCACTCCAGCCGAAGTGTTTTTATAGGTATGTCGATGATACATTTGTGATTTGGCCCCATGGCAGAAACAGTCTTGACCAATTCCTTGCGCATCTCAATTCAATCCATGAAAATATTCAGTTCACAATGGAATTCGAGGAGGACGGTTGCCTGCCGTTTCTTGATGTGCTTGTTATTAAACGTGCTGATGGTTCGCTGGGACACACTGTTTATCGGAAGCCTACCCATACAGACTTATATTTAAATGCCAACAGCTGTCATCATCCGGCACAACGAAACTCTGTATTAACTACCTTGGTACACAGAGCACAAAGGATTTGTGACAAACATAGCCTGGCTGGTGAATTGGACTATCTCCGGAAAACGTTTTTAAATAATGGTTATAATCACGGACAGATTACTCATGCGTTTAAACAGAAGGAAAATCGACGGAGAGATCAGAGTGATACCAAGGGCCTTGCGTTTCTGCCGTTTGTGGGTGCCCTAAGTTTCAAAATAGGTAGACTGCTATCACAACACGGAGTCAAGACAATTTATAGACCACCCACTAAAATTAGTAACTTGGTCGGCAGCGTTAAAGATGACCTAGGTTTACGAACCCCTGGTGTATATTATATACCATGTGAATGTGGCCGCGGCTACATTGGACAGACGCAGCGATGCATTGTGCAGCGATGTGTAGAGCATGCCAGAAATGTTCGTCTTGGCCAAGAAGAAAAATCTGCGGTGGCCGAACATAGTGTGCAAGAAGGTCACACTTTTGAATTTGAAAAAAACAACCATTTTAGCCCGGGTCAAAGATTTTTGGGCCAGCGTTATTACAGAGGCTGTAGAAATAAGATTAACTGATTTATTAGTCAACAGGGACACTGGTTATCAACTCAGTGCGGCCTGGAACCCGGCGATTAAAATGCTGAAACAGTTTCGCGCCTGTAACGAGCAGAAGAGCGGATGACGTAATCGCGTTGTGTTGGTTTTTGTTTTCCACCGTTTCCGTAGCAGCGGCTGAATAAACAAACAGTTATACACTGACTTTTGGTTGAGAATGGAGGCAGAGATGGACGCCTTTGAAACGTCCCGCAAATATGATATATTAACACGGCTGGAAGCCCGAGAAAAATATATTAATAGTAGTAGCTATGTTTGAGCGGTATGAGTATAAGCATATCTTTTGCATCGCAAAAATAGTTTTCCTCATCATAAGTTGGGAAATCTGGCAATAGATATATAGGACGTGGGTTAAAATCTCCGTCCGGTCTTCCAGATTAGGGATTTTACATGGGTTCACTAGACCACTCAAGGCTAATGCCAGGTTCGATTCCACCAAAAAGCCATGGCATAATACCTTCCTCTTCCTTGTCCGCAGTCCTTTCGTTGCATTGTGGTTAAAAGCTATGATTGCAATCTAAATAAACTATTAGCTCTCGATATCGGAGCATGTTTTTATTCTTTTAGTCGGGCACTGTAAGAATAAGCTTTTTAGGTTTTGACATTAAATTATTTTTATTTATCGTATATTCTCCCGAACGGCTCCTCCGATACAAACCTGGCCGTGTTAAAATACACTCCGACAACATTCCGGTTAGAAACTTCTCACGTAGGATCGATCATTTAAATTCCTTTTCAGCAGCTGTCACTCCAAACGTATGAATCTCACATTTCAATTAAATTAGTTTCACGCCCTCCTATTTCACATATTTCGACTTAAATTCACTTGTATCTTTATTGCATTCAAAATTTCCCGTTTTTTTTAATAGCTTTCATAACGTTGCTTACTTAATCTCTGCCAACAGTGACTCTCCTCTGAAGATACTACACTTTCTGAATGTATGAGTCTAAGTAAATATTCTCCGTCTTATCTGCTACTCTTTTTCCGTGATAAGTATGTGCACATTCTGTTTCTTAATCATACTCACATAAAACGTCTTCCTATTTTCAATATGTTTTTTTCCTGGGTCAGTACTCCCAGACATCAAAATCACTATTATTTACACCCTTAATATTACAACTATTCTTTGTCAAATTATATTTCCACCTGATTATTTGGAGCTCTTATAACAATCTCTCACTTATACCATTGTAAGGGTCTAGTATTTTATTCTTTCCTGCCTCTAAGGATATCGACTTCGACGAGGCGTAAAACAAAAAACGAAAAAGCAATTTTTCCTGACTGAATCTTGAAAGCCGAATCAGAGCATCGCTAGTTGAAGGTATTTACTTGTATCCTGTTTTGTTGCTATTCTCAGAGCTGTACTAGTCGAAAATGTTTACAAATCTCACAGTAACTTCTATCACCATGGTTTGATTACTATAGGATTTTGAATATTACACGAAAGAAATCGTACTATTTGTGGCTGAAATATACCGTAAATAGTTTGACGATGGAACTGTACTTTCTGACTAGAAAATAGTGGATCTTACGCACACTTTAGATAGTGGAGATTTGCAACATCTGAGTGCAGTAGAATTTTGGAGCATGTCATACGTTCTGTCATAGTCGACAACATATTAATTGCATGAAGCAATCACTTATTTCTAAGAATACAGCATACTAGCAGAGTTCCCGGCGTTGCACAGTGGTCTGAAATCCCGAAAAGCTGGCCAAAAGTAAAAAAAAAAAGTTACTATTTAGGAACTTCGACTTTACTAGTTCCATAGAGCGGTATTTCTTTGATATAAATCACGTGTCGGTTTCGCTTTGTGACTCATGCAGAAGGGCATAGACTCGTTTGAAAGTGCCGATGCGACGTGGCGAGAACATCTGGTGAGTTGTAGCTCATACCGAAAATAAGCGATTAGTTGGAAAGTAACCGGCGAAAATTCACAATTCTTTTAAATATAATAAGTGATTGTGTATAGAACGACGTGGTGTTGCGAACATTTGAATTCACAAAATGGATTCACCCCCACAATGTAAGAAAAATAATAATCTACATTAAACAAATTATTTAACTTTAAAGTTGAAAAAAGTTTGTGTGTTCTGTCGTGTTCGGTCGAATCTCTTATGCCACCTTATAGCCTAAATTGTATTTGATATTTATTTTAAAAAATTGGCTGCTACTAGCTGCTATTCTGTTAATAATATAATTTTTGTGTTAAAATGCATAACGACAAAATTGTTGATCAGGTAAATAATTTAAGGTTTGAATACGGCCTTGACTTTTCGTCGTATTTCGGTAATACTTTCAGGTTCCAGTGTATTTGAGGACTGTTTTATCAGAATGAAATTTAAAAGAATCATTAATAAATCTATTAAAAAATTAAAAGATTATAATAAATTACAGTATTTCTTAAATACATTTTTAATGGATTTTAAATGTTTCAGAATGTACATCCACTACATGTATAGAGATTTCTAGAAAAGAAATTATTTTACTAGTAAAAGGAAAACTACACAATGATGGTGCAGACATTGTTGCAACAATTGAAATGCATATATCTGATGAAACAAAAGTAACTATTTAGGAACTTTCACTTTACTAGTTCCATAGAGCGCTATTTCTTTGATGTAAATCACGTGTCGGTTTCGCTTTGTGACTCATGCAGAAGGGCATAGACGCGTTTGAAAGTGCGGAAGAATCGTGCAATAAATATATTAAAAGGTTTCGGGAAGATTTCTCGCGAAAATGCAGCCGCCAAAAAACGATGGAGGATGTATTTTTGTGACTTTTGGTTTCCTCAGATCCCTTTATTACGAGCCTCAGGAAATTGCCACAAAAAAAGTTGAGATCGCTGTCAATAGACGCATTAGAGCTACTCAATCCGCCAGATATCGCAACACATTGCTCTGATGTAAGTGTAACAGATTCTGTGACGGATGAATCAACGACAGATTGTTGTTATTCCGATAGCGAATAAAATGTACCTTGTTTTTTTTTAAGCAATCGAATTTTTATACAAATAAAAAATGTTTTATAAGTAAAATTGCATAAAACTATTTTTCTTTTTTCTTAAACAATACAATTTTAGACATTTTTAATAAAATATTATCAATAAGCAATTTTTTTTATCTTAAAAATGAAATATAGATTGACGTCCTCATAAGTCCCGTTTCATTATATTTTTTTTGAAAAAGATACTATTTTTCTGTTTGTAAAAATGTCCACCACAATGGCTTTGCCATTTTTATATTATCAGAGTTAATTTTAATCAGTATTAACAAAACTCGTGATATATTCAATATCGTATGACATATTGTTTTAATGTTTTTCATTATCACCGATTTCATATACTTATAGGATATTGTATGCATTCAACATAATTTTTTGTACTAGCATCCGCTATTTTGAAGCCGCCATTTTGTTTTTTTCAACAAATAATATCCAGATTTTTTATGACAGATATTAAATCACCCCACATTTTGGAACCGACCTTTTTTTATTTTTTTTTATTTTATTTTTTATAATTGACATAGATATTTGTTATCAGCGACCTAGACAGATCATGTATACAAATTTTCATGAAGATTGAACAAGTATTTCTATTTTGGCCAGCTTTTCGGGATTCCAGACCACTGTGCGTTGCCCAGTATGATCCAGTTGATTTTCCCTCACAGTAAATATTTTAATTTCGTAACAGAGGTCAGTTTTCTGCACTTGTGAAACAAATTTCAAGTCAGTCGCTTCATTTTCTAAACGTATTTGAACAACTAACCCCGCGTGTAGAAGAAAAGAGATGGGGTTGATTTATTCGCACATTATTTTTAGCCGCCCTATCAGGAACATGTGTACCACGTTTCATCAAAATATACAGTCAATCTTGCAGGAATACAAGCAATGTATATTTCTCAGGCAATCTGGAAAAGACAGAATCTTTTAACAATCATCATATATATTATTTCTATAAGGATTTTTTTTTTTTTTTTGTCACAGGCCAATATCTCCCTTGCTGGGTAACTCAAATGTATGAATGAGGTGTCATTTTAAAGCTCCACTTTGATCACATCGTATTTTTTTTTAAATGATTTTTTTCTCGAATTCAAGCCTTAAAGGGCAAAAATGTCAATATTACTAAAATGTTATTTTTTATGCCGCGACCCATTTATCTCCCTGCATCTCTAACCAAAATCGATAAATGAAGTATCATTTTGAAGATTAAGCTCTCCGCTTTGGTAACCTCATATATTAAGACAGGATTGTTTTTTTTAATTCGACACTCAAAGATTAAAAGTACTAATATTTCCGCAACACGTGTGTCTCGAGCCATTTATCTTCCTTGATATCTAATCGAAATCAAGAAATGAGCTGTTATTTTTAAAGATTTCCACTTTTGCCAAATCATGTTTTAAGAAAACAATTTTTCGGAATTCGACGCTAAAGGTCAAAAGTATTAAAATTTCTACAACGCGTATTTGTGTCACGAGCCATTTATCTCCTTTGGTATCTAAACGATATATAAAAAGGAGGAAATTTTTTAAAGAGTAAGGTCTCCACCGTGGTCGAATAATAATTTAAGAAAGGAATTTATTGTAATTTGCTCTTAAAGGGCAAAATTGTCATTATTTCCATAATGTATTTTTTGTCACGAGCTATGTATCTCCCTTGATATTCACCCGAAATCGAGGAATGAGGTATTATTTTAGAGATTAAGGTCTTCGCTTTGGTCAAATCATATTCTAAAAAAGGAATTTTTCCTAATATGATCCTTAAAGGTTTTTTTTTGTCAAGAGCCATTTTTCTCCCTTCATATCTAACCAATATATATAAATGAGATATCATTTTAAAGATTAAGATCTTCGCCGTGGTCACATAATATTTTAAGAAAGGAATTTTCGGAATTAAAGGTCAAAATCCTAATTATTTCCATAACTTTTTTTCATCACAATCTATTTATCTACCTTGATATCTAACCAAAATCGAGAAATGAGGTATTATTTTAGATATCCCAGATTTGATCAAATTATATTTTGAGAAAGAAATTTTCGGAATTCGAGGGAAAAATTGTCATTATTTCCGTAACGTATTTTTTTTATCATGAGGCATTTATCTCCCATGCTATCCAAACAAAATAGATATATGAGCTCTCATATTAAAGATTAAGGTCTCTGGTTTGGTCATATAATTTCGTAAGAATGAAATTTTTGGAGGTTGACCCTTAAAGGGCAAAAGTAATAACTGTGAAAGTCGCGCGTATGAGACATTTCACAGCAAAGCCACTAGATAGCAGTAGCACATATCATATAGATATTAATAAATTGCTTTACTGGCGTCGACTTTTATTGTGTACCTATTACACTAAACAAATAAATAATTGAAACGACGAGGTTCTCCTTTCAACATATTACAAAACCCCCAATCTTACTATTCATTGTGTTCGCGAAATTTTTGCACGCGTCATCTAGAACATTATAAATATATTGGAAATTCCAACACAAAGTTTTTAAAACATTCACTTCCAAACGTCACAGATTGTAGCTGTGTGACGTGAAACACAGAAGCTCTGATAAGATTTTACACTGAAGGTCTTAAACAATTAACTTTCATGTTCAAGCCCATCAAATATGCATTACTGACTATTGACAGCGAATGTAATCTCACTTCACATCAGAGATTGTGGATCCGTGGGCTGAGATCGTAGCTTCAAGAAGCAAAGAAGCTCTAGGACGGTTTTTTCATTATATTATTAAAATAAATTTACGTGTGTTCCTCTTTGCATTCAATATAGCCATCTATGGGGTTTAAAGTCTAAAACGAAATTTAAGGAAGCAAACGATACAAGCGATAATATTTCTATTATCTTTTCAAAGTATGGCGTATGCATCTAGTTGGTAATTTATTAATTATATTTAACGCTATATGTTCAGCTTTTCAATTAAATCACCGTCATTATGTTTTGCTGCAGCATGCGAAACGATTCAATTCAGAGTCTAATATTTAAAACGATGAGAACCCCATCAAAATCTGCGCATTAGTTTTTTAGTTTTTCTTGAACCAGTATACACGGATTTCGTTTTAGAGATATAGAAGAAGAAGATAAAATTCTTTTGCGACTTCATCTGGAATATTTTAGTGATGTATTGGATTAATAATATCAATACTGTGCAGTTGACAGCCATGTAATTTGTGACCACTTGCTACAGTCGATACGACCAAGTCACAGAATTGATTCTGAAAATGGGTTGGGAGTCGCTGGCAAAAATAAGACGTACTTTTCGCGTGGCTTCATTGCGTAAAACTTGTTATTTACGAATGCAGTTCAGTGTCTCTTCCACTAGCATGCTTGGGTCACAATAATAGGACAGATAAAATCAGTAAAATAAATGCTTTTTCTAATACATGCATGAATTCTTTCTTCCTTCGTGCTGCTAGTGATTACAAGGAATAGAGACAATCTTCAATAAACAACCGTCTGGCGACCACACGTATCTGTGAATTGCATGGTACTCCTATGGATGTGGACATAGATCTGAATTTGATAGTTACTTTGAAACATTTGTTGAACAAATATTTTCAGCCACGATAGTCAGGATAAAACGAAATGCAGGTAATATATGCCAAGTTGTTTGGTATACATTTATTTCAATTTCCGCCTTTGCGTTTTTATTATAATGATTTTCTGATACCTTATTTACAAATACTTGTTTTAATATCTCTGTTGTACTACGATGTCCTAATGTCTAATGTAAAGCTATTCAAAGGAGCCTAACCTGTTCTTCAACATTCTACCGACTGGTTTGATGCAGTCCTGCATCTTTTCTTATGTTAAGCTAAACTATTCGTCTCAACATACTGCATAAAACGTACAGTACGTACTCAGTTATTGCTTCATGTATTTTAATTTGTCATTCTACAAAGTTTTTTTCTTCAACTTCTCCCTCCACTAGCAAATTAACCAATCCCACACGTCTTAAAATGTACTCCACCAACCTGTCTATTTTTATTCCAGTTACTTTTGTCCAGAAAATTCTTTTTTCGTCCACCATTTCCAAAACAAGGTCATTTTGTCATTTATCTTTACACTTCATAACACCACATTTCAGATTCTCCAATTTTCCTTCTATCTGCGATTCCTAAACTCAATGCTTCACAGCCGTGCAGTGCTGTGCTGCATACATAGTTTTAGATATTTGTTTCCAATTTATCGATCAATACTTTAAACTAAAAGAGTTCTCTTTCTCAAGAAGACTGGTCTGCTTTTAATATCATGTCATTTTCCTTACGAAGTATCACAATACGGTTATTCCTCCCGCTTCTGTTCTGACCATATTATTGTTATCATTTCTGAAACATTTCATGATATGTCTTACTTAGCATTATATTTAGTCCGAAATCGTTCCTCGATATTTTTCTCATGCTATTCAGTAATTTCTCAACACTCTTACTCTGTTCTGCTGAAAGGACAATAAATGTCATCAGCAATTCTTCTTAAACATTTATCTCAGATTTAAAATTTTCCTTTTGTTCCTCTTAATTGAATACTGATGAGAATACACTACAACCCTTTTAATTAATGCATGTCTATCATGATTCTCTACACGTATTACAACCAACTGATCCTTATATAGATTACTAGCCTCGTACCAGCGACTTCGTACGCGTGGATTAAGATTTTTTTTGCCAGAATTAAATATAAAAAGTTGTTGGTAACGAAGGATTGGTCCCAAACAATATCGAGTAGGCATAATATGACAGGAAAGCTATCACTATATCATTCTACCATCGAACCTGCCTCTTGAAAAGAATCAATTTCCAACATATTTCTGTCACTATTAGATAAGATTTCAAAATTTCTTGACTACAACTGTTAATCATACTGGAAAAATATCCTGTGCCCTTCATACAGCTTTCCTTATAAAATTCCATCACAACGATATAGCCATATAGTCGTCAAAACGTAACAAAAAGACAGAGACTTACTTCCGTATTTATATTAGTATTACTGTGGTTCACACTCACACACTGACTGCTAACAACACCTGAGGGATCATTATAACGTAAAAAAGTGTACACCTACAAAATTGCAAGACTACCTACGATTTGCCTCGCATTGAACCCCCAACTTCTACAGTTTATAATTCAATCCGAATAACTGACGGCCCAACCGTGACTCTTACGATCAAAAACAATTTTTAAAAATCTTAGCCTCCACGGAGATTTGAATCGGAGACCATGACGTTCGTAAGCAAGCGCTTTAGCCATTGAGCTGGCAGTCCACTACACGGAAACACGGTGCGGATACGTCCATATTCAACGTGTCTGTCTATCGCCGTATTTCGTAGTTATGAGACAAAATGTGTTATTTATACAGATAATTTTTTAACCAAATGTGGACAGTATTTTTCTCCTTGTTTCAAAGGATAAGTGTGCAAAGTTACATCGAGATCGGATGAAAACTGTGGATTTGTATGAAGAACAAACAAACATACATTCATCTTTATATATAAAGATAACCTATCTTATTCGGACTTCTGACATTGCACCCTCCATCCGTAGAATGTTTCTATCTATACTGACGACTAGACGCGAAGTAATTCCCACTTGAAGAACCGATCGGGGGACTATTTTATTTCCGGAATATTTTACCGATGAAGAAGCCTACATTCCATTCGCAATTTGAGAAGATTACGTGGCATGGGATATCCTTTGGGTCTTTAATGAAGGAGCATCCCGTTCCCTTCTACTTCTTCACGCAGTTGATCATTTTTAATCCTTTAGTGGCTGTTTCCAACCATAAGGCCGAGTGGGTGTCCTTGATGACTACCGACACTTCCGCTCTCTCTTTAGGTGGCCGTTGGAAAATAGTGGTTAAATCTTTATACCGCAAATCGTTCATTGGCCAGAGCGTAGTTCATACAAGGACAGGTTGAAATTTGCTTGAAAGAGGCTAATATAGTCAGTCCCATTCTACTTTGTCACTGAATGGAACAAAATGATGTATCTTAAATATTAAATTAATGGTGTAAACGGTAGGCTATTGTATGAGCAAGTAATTAGCTTTGTTTATAAATACTGATGAAGCATAGTGTTGTTATCTATTGGATATATCAACTGTTAGTTTAAATATGAATATTATTGGAATTTGAATCCAGTACAGTTTTGAAGAAGATTTTGACTAATTCCTTACACAAAAACTATAGGAATCTGGTTACGACTTCATGGATATGAATGAGTTCAGTTTATGTAAAAAGATTAATGAATTTTCATCAAGTTTATTAATGTGATGTTTCTTAGTACAACAGGTTTTAAGATTTCAAGCACAAAGATTGCCTGTCTAGGCACAAATTTATAACAGTGATTTGTGAAAAGCTGTGACTTAGATTTACGAACAAAGAATTGAATCGTTCGTAGCATTTTGTCAGACGTTCCTCCTTTATTACTTGAATGCCATAAAATTAGTCCGATGATTCATGTATTAAAATGAAATACATTTTATGTTCGGAGGATTTACGATTGTTTGAATCATTTGACATGAACATGTTTAGCATTGATCGATTACACATGTAGTGTGCTACAGTGTGAGAAAAGTGAACATGTGTTAATAATCAATCGGGTTTATTTCTTGGTTCACTGGTTATTATTATATACTAATTTGTTTCACCTCCACAAAATAACCTGTCATGTTCATTCTTGATTAGATTGAATGAGGTGGGATTTTGCGCTGCTGAGTGTACAGGAGTAAGAGATGGCTGACGGCTTAACTATCTGCGACACAGCAACAGAAGTTAGGAAGGGGAATTCCCAGTTCTACTTCAATGAACTCAACAAGTGATCCCCCGGATCAGAAGCACCAATTGGACCTTTCTCCGAGCAGGTCAATGTTTGGCACATTCCGTTCTGCTCCAACCTGCGAGTTCCCCGCCTAGTTGGCCTGCCTCGCTGAACGACTGGCGGCAGCAATCTGCGAGCCAGGCAGCAGCCAATCCGGCGACCTCTTGCCCCTCCCGTTTCAATCACCCCCGCTACTTGTTGCTCCGCTGCCCCGCGGCACACGAGGCCTCATTCATATTCGCCGCTGACGGGGCATCACGGCGGCGAGCCGCACTCGCGATTCATTACCAGCTGCGGACAGGCTACTCACCAGTTAATCAGTCGCCGACACTGCAGCCCACAGAGACACCTGCAATTAACCTCGCTGCAAGCCACTGGAACGAAACAATCTGCCGGACCTTACAGCTTTTTTATTGCATTTTCTTTGTCAGTCAAATGGTGTTTTACCTACAGGCCTTAAAATGAACTTTAAACTTATTAATTGTACTTGCCAGGTCGATTCGAAATCAAAATATTTTAAGAAATAAAAAAAAGTCGTAGCACAGTGAAAAGTGTCACATTGTTAAAAAAAATATACACGAGGTTCAGCGTGTTGGGTACAGATTGCATACTCACTACTGTAATCGCTGTAAAATAAACTTCCGAATAGCTTCGCTCTAATTAGCCTTGAAATATTTTTTTTAAAACTATTAATAGACACATAAATGTTATATTAAAAAATATACGGTGGAATTTAAGCAACTAATACCTTCAGTAACATATAAGTTATTTACATAGGGGAGATAAAAAAAGGGAATTAAGATGTCAAACTAAGATTTAGTCTACAGCGTTAAAATTATGAAAAAATTGAAGTAACTTACGTCAGCGGATCCGAAACTGTATCTCATTACGCTTCCCTTTAAGAATATCTAATACATGGCGCCTCCTCCTCTATTCCCCTTTATTTAATCAACTGTATATATATCATCGATTACTCCGCCAACTATATTATCAGTTCATCGTACTGGTTGCAACTCTTTTGCGTATGATCCGCCGAACGATTGTAAACATGTCAGTACATGCTGGCACAGTTAAAAATTTTCTTATTGTGTTATTTTTTGTTTTCTTCTTCTTTCTGGTTCAGTAAGAAACTTGAGAATTTTTTCAAACTGATTTTTTTTGAACTACTGTTTTTTGTTTCTTAAACTGGACGTATTTTCTTTGAAACTATTCTTTGGACTTAGCAACGTACTCTAGATGCACACTTCCATGGTGCCGTTTTAATTTGCCTGGTCTCATATTGTCTACAGCCTAAAGTTTTTTATAAAGCAGAAACATTGGTTTTTGCAGGCCATTTAAATAGGTTCTAAATTCTAGCCATAAGTATCAATAGTGTTTACGTATCTTAGGATTTATACATCCGTTTTCATTTGCTTCTATTCCCGTTATCTTCATTTGTATCAACATTAGACATCACTATCCGCATTATTAGGGTGGTTTATCTTTTTCTTCGCCATATTTTCCCAACAGTTTTGGGTGCGTTGCCTTAAGTGAGCTTAAGTCATCGTTGGCATGGTCATATTAGGATCTATGTTTTTACTGCCGCATACCCTTACTGACGCCAAGCATTTTATTCGTATTGCCAGATCGTGCTATGTACTGATAAGAGAAGGGTTGCCACCTGTGTGCAATAGGACTATTTTTTTTATTTGTGAAATATTTAGTTTATGTGGCGGATGTTGGGAACCGGCATCCGCCTTGACGGCTGCAGAAAACCGCCTAAAAACCTACGGCCGGTACGATTAAAATAGTGGGATTAAAAAATACAACTTCAACATTACCAATAATTATTATCACTCCGAAAACAATAAACACAACAGCACACTGTAGAAACGCTTATTATTCTATTACATAGGAGTGACTGAACATATAATTATTGTCTAGATGCATCAGCAGGTTTTACGACCGTTTGCTCATAAGCTATGCGTTTAGTTACAATTGAAACGCCCCTGCTAGCAACTCAGCTACGAGTGACGTTTTATTAACTAAACAATTGCGTACTATGAGACGTGGAAACTAGTGTTATCAGACTTCAGATAGATCGATGTAACTATAAAATTATTGTTTATGATGATGAATGATATGTTATGAAAGTTTGTTATAAGTATATAATTTTTGTTTATAAATGTTTTGTAATGAAAACTATACTTTTATTAAACTTTTAGCATTTCCCTTTGCACTATTCGCTCTTCTTAAGGAAGGAACTAGTCCTAGTTTGGAAACTGCTGGCTAACATAATACCTACCACTAGCTTTATTCATCCTCATCAATGTTCTGTCCTAATGCAGGTATACACATGGCTGCTATCCACACTCTCATCCACATGGAGAGTCATGCCTTACACACACGATAATAATGTGGTACTATCCCGTTATTTTCCACTAATAGTAAAGGGATGTTGTGTTGGAATATGTCTGCCAAACATGTAAGTATGGTCTGTGTATGACTCGTGGATTTTTTTTTTTTTCAATTTATACGTTAAGAGGTGGAGATTATGGACTGTTTCTCAAACTTTTACGACCCGAGAACCAGCAAATTGAGAAAAATAATGCTGAGGTCCACTAATTTATGTGAGCCTACTTTCTTACTTATGTAGATATTATTAAGATCTGGGACGTATTGTTTTGTACTACTATAACACAGTAAATCGGAAAGCACGTTTTGAATTCCTATTGGAACACAATTAAGGAAATGGAAGTGAACTGTTCAAAGTTAATTTCATAACCAAATGAGTAATGATGTTACTGTAGACTGGATGCTATACTATACCACAATATAATAGAAACAATATCTGACAACTTATAAGTTTACCGCTCTTATGTTGACAACCTTACCTCGTACCGCGGACCCTCAGACTACCTACAAGATCCTGTTTAACATAATCCTTCAACAAACGGCTGCCTCTTTGATGCCGACTGGAATCGTATTTAGTGATTAGGCTAGTGTAGGAACAATGTTGTCCTCTCCTCATATCCTGATAATGCCAGATTTTTTCCAGGTCATTCAAATATTCATGACTTTTAAAAAGTCTGACTTACGGCTTATCTCACTTATAGCGTTATACATTACGAATACGATATCTAATATTTTTACATGATGCTTGAAAACCCCTTGTACCATCTTCGCGGAACACAGATTTAGACATACTAACCTAAACCATTTCGGAAAACCGCCTAAAAACCCCATTCATGACGACTGGTGTACGGAGATCAAGGGACTCTATACTTGTATGTCCCAGATACAGTGTGGTGGCGCGCACTATTCAACCATAAAATCGAAATATTAAAGAGGAAGAGGGTCGACATTTTAAGGATAAAACTGTAAAGGCCCATTCACACTAGAGGTCATCTCAGCTCAGCTCAGCTCAGTTCAGGTCAACTCAGCTCACGACCCAGGGTAACATTCACACCTGCGATCAGCTCAGCTCAGGTCAGGTCAGATCAAGTCGTAGACGCTGCCCATTTCATATGAGTTGTTCACAGCAAACGATGCCACTCTCTGCGCTAACGTTAATTAAAATCGCACTGATTTTGGATGCAGAGAATACGATCAAAAAGACGACGGTTCAGGTTAACCCAGTGTTTGAAATCGCAAACAGATCAAGAGATAAAAAATTTATCTACTGGCTACGCCGTGCGAGACGATTGGTGGGACATGTTTTAGATATTTCGAATTTAATTTAGAAAACTTAACTCTGCTCCAATATCAATTGATAACATAATTTCAGAAACATGTGTTTTGCACAATTGTTTACAGAAGAATAAAATTTCATGTCATGCAGAAAGTGAATCTCAGGATGAACGAGAGGAAACCTGTTGATACAAAAGATAAATTCACAACTTTTTTTTTTTTTTTTTAAATTTCGGAAACAGAATCTGTACCTTGTAAATACGAAAACATTTAATAATATTTGAATTTATATTAAAATTTTGCCAATCAGAAATAACAAACTACTGAAACATTTTTTTATTTATTACTCTTTTTATTGCTTATGAGCATAAGGTTTTAGACGTTTGTCCCACGTTTTGATCTGATCTGACCTGACCGTTGCACGTTCACACTAGCGGTCAGCTCAGCTCGGCTCAGGTCTTGACCGTTGTTGATCGGTGGCGGCGCGATCTTCAGTTTGACCTGCCTTGCCCTGACCTGAGCGGACCGCGTAGTGTGAATGCTCCCATTGGATTACGTGTATAGCGATTTTTGACCTGACCTGAGGTGAGCTGAGCTGACCGCTAGTGTGAATGGGTCTTTAATCTGTCCCATTCTGGAATGGTATCTCTCTATTTGTGAACTGTTTACTAGGTCCGAAGCATCGAAAATACAGATAATATCTATAGATATTGTGACAGTGGTTATAAAAAGAGACCTGTTGTGAAAAAAAAAAACTGTGTTGAAATCGTGAATATAGAGTGTGGATTACGGTGGATATGCATCAGGAAGGTGGTGCGTGGAGAGCGCTGTTAATATCCTGGCTTGCTGCTGCGACCAATCCCATCAAGCCGCTCGTCAACCTGACAGCTCCCCGCTGACGGCCTTTGATACCTCCTCTCTGCAGCCAATCCCGCCACACCGCGTTTCCGAGTGGAAGCTAACGCATCAGGCCCGTCAAACAGCCGCCACACAGCTTAAAAAACACTGTTCCAGCGTTTACGGGCAGAGTGGGGAAATTTAGAAACACTCAAGTATTATGCGTCTTCTATTACTTTATGATTCTATGTAAATAAACTCAAAGCTTCTTCCAAAGCTTTCTTTCTAGTCATCAACGAGGTACTGGTTTTACTGAATAGTAACATTGTTACGCTAGCATCTCTTTATAATTAATATAAGGAGCACTCCGTATTAAGGCATATGTAGTCGTACTGAAATTACGACATGAGGCAGAAAATTACTTTCTTACGAGTTCTTATATTTGTTAGTAAATGAATGTGCTTTACTATAGCGTTATCTTGGATAAATGAAGACAGTAAACGGAGAAATCCAACATATTCACACGAAGTAGTTTCTTTTTAGACTTAAAATTCTTCAATAAATTAACGCTTCCTGACGTCGTACAAACCATCAACCCTGCCATATTTCTTCATACTATGAGTACTAGACTTTACCTCCTGGCTTCGGTATATGAGCCATCGATTAGGGACAACGTTCCACCACCTCTGTTACCGACGAAATGAAAATTTCATTCATTATTCGAACTATACACTGAGTCAAGCACACTGTGCTCAAATGACATCTGCCACGATGTAGATTTGTTTCTTCAAACTTACTGAAATTGCTTAATACTGAACTGTTTAATATGATCTAATATCTTCCCGGTTAACAAGATAAAGTGGCACAGGAATAATAAATCTGCTGAAATTTACTACTGAATTTTTCAAGTCGATAATTATTGTGAATAATAATAGAAAAACTTTAAATAATTTTAGGCAGCGTTATTGACTAAGTTTCAATTCGATTCTGTCTTTACTGAATTATGTTTGTAATCTCACTGCTAATCACGTATTTCTTTGTGACAACACTCTACGAATCATGAATTTAGTGTTCGTACGCTAGCAACACACAACCTTTGCTGCAACCAATTGTCGAAAAGTTGTACAGTGCCACATTTGTTTCATCGTTCTAAAGTCATTTTCAGAAAAGAAATAAATAAGCTGGGCTTTCATAAGAACCTGCTGGAAACTCAATGAAATAAATGGTTGTTGAATTCGAAATGAATTATTTTCACATCTCGATTCCCTCAGAACCCTTTCGAACACTGTCGCCAGTGGAGGAAGTTCCTACTCCACTAAGAAAAGCATAAACACACGTGGACTGATCACATCTTTTATAGTTTGTGATATTTGGGGACTACTCTAAAACAGTGACAGGAAACACCGTATTAACACGAACAGAAACACTTATCCAGCTACTGAGTAAAGCAGAGCTAGCTATCGAAATGTTATGCTTTTACGACTTCATTATTCTGGCACCTTGTCAAGCAGCACGCCATGGAAAATTTTAAAAATGTGACAGGGCATGAAGATGTAATAGGGCTCGTAGTTAAATTTAACAGTTAGAACTATAGCATCGACCATATCGAGCTGTGCTTCAGTAAATATGATAAATACACAGACAAGCAAAACGTCATGGGATATTAGAACACAAATAAACAGGTGTCAGAATCGCGTCAAGGGTGTATAATTAAGCAGATAGCACTTAGACTTGCGTCTTCTAAGATACCAACCATAGTAACAATTAAGTACAAAATGACTTGTGTAAATACGATATTAGTAAACATGGTGAAACGGCTTCAAAATAAGTATTAAATTAGTGCATAAGTAAATTAGGTTGGATATCCTGTAAAAAGAATCGTGAAGTAATGATTATCGCTGACATTAGTTAAGAGATTGTGTATTTAGGTGTTATATAAAAAATATCGAATCTGCGGAATAGAGTCTTTTTAATTATATTAGTGAACGAATTTATTTACAAATAGTTAAAAGAAGTGGTGGAAATAAATGATTTAAAGTTGAAAAAAGGTGAAAAGAATTGTTTAATGTGAAGCAGATAATTTATTAACAGCAAAGCAGCTTTCATTAGTCATTTTTTTTAGTCCAAAATGCTTAATGTGCTATAAAATTAAAATGAAAGGATTACACTGCAAAACTGGCTTAAGCGTGGATTTGACTTGGAATAGTAAATTACTAACAGGGCAAGGGAAGTAATTAAAAGTAGATACCTTGCAGTCTGTCACGTGACGTTTATTTGCTTGATATTGGTCACCTAGCGACACCTAAGCTACCTAGATGTATGCTTAACGATAGTTGGAGTCAAACTCTTGTAGTCTTGTACTTCAGAGATGGATGCAAAATTTAGTAGTCCTACCATAGTGGCCATATAGATGTACAGATAGTAACTCATGGAGGATATTACCTCCTTTACCGAACAGGGGACCAAATCTACTGAACAACTGGGATCTGAGATGAGGCAAAAGATGAACGACACAGCTTAAAACACTGCACTAATCAGTAAACGAAGTATGAAAGACGAATATGTGCGTTTCGTGCAGCGATATTTGTGTTGATCATATATGGCATCACACAAACTCAGCTGTTCACACAGTAGTCGTCAACCGGGTTTGAATCCCACCTTTGATGATAGGAAGAAGTAGCTCGGTCCGATGAAGTACATTTTATGTTGGTATGGATTCGATTGTAGTGAAAATACTATTGGATTTTGAACTTCTCAGCAAGGCCTAGTGTAGGATCATATTTATTCCAATAGGGTGTACCAGGTCATAGGTCTATTGATCGAACTTAACTGGCATATAATAGGGAATAACTATTATTAGCTCCCTGCTGACCATTTGTAGCCCTTTATTGCCTTCACGTGTCCCGATTACGATATATAGTTGCTTAGTTAAAATACGCTGTGCCCCCAGGCCCACACAGTATGCGATTGGTTTAAGCAGCATTTTGACAGTTCAAGCACATATTTTGACTACTTAGGTTGTTAAACATGAACCATTAGTGGCATATTTAAGACATAATCGACAGTAATTAATTTGCGAAGATATACATATATTACTAACCACGAAATTATGTGCGGGTTTCCAAACAGAATGAATGCCGTTTCTTCCCGAGGGCTTCAGCCGAGGTAAACGAGGCTTCAAACATCCGTAAAGCTAAATACTTTAGGTATTCAAGTGTATTATTTAATGTAGGAAGTAGCAGTGACTAGAAAAAAGTTCGGGTCGATAAATGAAAAGAAAACCTAAGATGACGTTCTTTAGCTGCGAATTAATCGCATTCAAACTAAAAAAATAAAAATCTGTTCATTAATTATCAACGGCCTGTGTCTGTTCCCTTGTTACTTGATGTGTATAACATGCCACTATACACGATACCTACGGTCACAAACTTTGTCTAGTTTTAGAGGACAGAGAATTTCAGGAGACGGCCGGTGAGTGTACGCGGGTTGCTTTACTGAAAGCAGTTGGCGCGCGCCCCTGGAGGATACCGTCCCGCCAAACGGACGGCCTGTGCTTACCTGACTGCATAGGTCAAGGGTCGGCCACCCGGCCGGCTGCTTGGCTTATGCAAACCGAGCGCAGAGAGGGCGAGCCGGCTGCCCAGAGGGAGACCTCCGACTGTCCCAGCTGGGTACACAGTAAATAGACTGCTCCTCAGCCAGATATGCCTTCACAAGGAACACTGCTCTCGGCTGACGGAAAGAATGCGTGTGGTATTACTGGCGAGACGCGGAGGATGGTTTCAGGAGTAAGTCCACTCTGTCTTACCAGCTCAACCTAACACTGTAAACTTTCAGCTTAGAGGTCGAACTGCAGAAACATTCCAAGGACTTCTGAAAATCACAGCGAAACCGGGATACGAACTGGCGAATGTTCGGTCACCTGTCAGAATATTAGCATACGACACGAGACTAATCCAAGGATAATCAGTCAAACCATTTTAAAATATAGAATACAGATATGGGACAAGGCTAAGCGTTGGGACAATCGTGTCCAATTTCTATTTAAAACTGTAATTTAGATTAGCGCTTAAACCCAATTCACTATATTTTATTAATGTTCGTAAAAAGCAGAGATTGGTGTAACTTCCACTACATAGGGTGGTGTGTAAATAATAATCCAAAACAAAGTTTCCTTATTTCTTTTCGATATCAGGTTATCAAATTTGGACTGTTAGCCATCGACTGCGTTAGGAAAATTCTCCAGGAATGTTTTCTGTGTTTACTAGCGCATCAGATTTATTCACATTATTCATGTCAACACTTTTGCTTGACTTCGAATTTAGTGTAGATACAGTGGAGAATAAAGAAGCACTAAATGGTCATTGCGAAAGGTCTGTAGTGTGGGTGCCAGGGTTAGAGTATAGAAAGAGCATAATATTGGAAATGTCTAGAAGCCCCGAGTATTCATATTTTATTTAAATTACAAGGAAAATTAAAAAAGTGTTAGTGTATTGTGCAGGAATTTCTGTAGAGATTTCATGCTTAACTACAGAAACGTCTGGATACAGCCATGACTCAGCAGAATAATAGACCATCAAGCCAGATGCGATGATGACCGTGTTGTTCTGGTACGGTGATTCTGTAGTTAGCAACTTTGTTAGAAACTTACATACTTCTGAATAAACTCAAGACGTCTTGGCACAAGGAAGTAGCGGTTCTTGATAAGCCCCGCGCATGGATTATCAGTGCACAGAATGTGATTTCAGGGTCAGTGTGTAAAATATCGGTGAACTCAGCCCACTAATGGGGGATAAAGGATGGAGAGAAAGAGAAATCGTTGTATTGCGGGTGACGAGCAGGTATTAAACATCATAGAATCATTCATGTAACAGATGTCTAATCCAGAATTTTTCATACAGAAGTAGTGTGCTTAGAGCAGAGAGCTACTGCTATAGTCCTCGGGTAAAACACCTGTACTGTCACCACTGTCACTTGACATTCTATATGTCCTTTATTTCGAGCTGTCTGGCTCATACACACCTAGTGTACATCGTGCGACGATCTGCTGGTGACGACATTTTCCCAGTCGTCTCACAGGGCTGGCCGCTGCAGGTAACAGCAGCCAACACCTCTCAGTGAAAACTTCTAACGGTAACTTACATCAATTATATTGACGACCTATGTGTTCCCCGTAATCTACTAATTGCAGAATCCAGTCATAAATTCTCTAATAATCGATTTTCAAAGCCGATGGTAATAATTTAAAATTATTAAAACACTTAAAATTCCGTTTTCCCCGATATATCAAACGTGAATTGAAAAGTGTGAAATAAATCAATTCAAACATCACCGTAAATATTATTATTTTCACCTGCACTCCGTCCTGTTAATTTGCGGGTGATATTTCATAATTTAATTATGATGGAGCCCAGTTCAATTTAAAATCTATAAATGTAGTTCATAATTAAATCTAGGTGTGACATTACATTCTATACCACGTAACTTGTTCGCGACGCGGTAAATAGTGTGTAGTGAAGATTGATATTTATGGAGATGTAAAGCAGATATTACAATCTTGCAACATAAATATATTGATTGATAGACTTTGTAGCGGAACAATGTACGTTCCGTTGGTGTAAAGTGTTACTGTTAATTATGTGAACAAATTTGTAAACGCTACTAAAATAGTTCAGATTTCTTTTATACGTTCACAATCAGATTAAAAAATATTTTAATTTTGAGTTCGAGCTTATGTATGTGTAACAAATAAATATTGTTGCGATAATTTTATGATGAACAATAAAAATATGGACCTTATTTTAAAAAAATTAAACCTAAATTATAGAGTGATATATATTTTGCATGAAAGCTTGTATTCATATGCAAATTTCTCTTTTTTGAAATGATAACACTGTAGGAGGACCTTGAAATAGCAGAAGTTTATAAAGAATAAGAACTAAATACTACGTTGTCAACTACCACTTGCGTGATTCGTCATTCACTGTACGTAAGATTTGTCAGAAGAAAAATAAAAGGAAGTGGAATGAACTGCGCGTATTAAGTTAGTGTTTAATTAAGGCTTGTTTATGACCTAAAGAAACAATTGTTCTTAATCGAATTTTCATACAAAGATAATTTTTGAAACTATAGATCGGTTTTTTCTATTTGCGTCAAGAGAGCTAGAAAGATTCAGTAACTGCCTGGCTTGTTTAGATGTCTTGTAAAACTACTGGTTTTTACACAGTTTGAAAATAGTAATTAATAGATTAGTATATCCGCCTAATGGTTGGTATCTAGACTTTGTTTCTTTTTGTAACCCGGCCACCACTGTTGTATAGCAAAAGTATTCACGATCAATTAAATATTTTAAGATTTTAAGTAGGAATTATGCCGTAACATCAGACACACACGTGTCCATGCAATGCAAAATCCTACTTAAAATGTCACAGTTTCGATATTACAACACATCGACCAACAACAGAAAATTTATGGAAGTAAACACATTCTTATGTAAAGGAATCATATTCTGCAGATGGCAAGTTCTTACGAATGAGAAATAAAAATCTGTGCAACAGTTAGCACTATAGTTCACTACAACAATCACGATGCCACCGAAACACCAGTGCATGTTCTTCCAGCCCAAGAAAAAACAGTTTCATAGTGTCTGGCCAGCATGACGGTACGATTACGACTGCCATTACTAATTTTACCACCGCAGAAGTCCGAAATACGTATCCACTTGGACCCGTCATGGTTTCATAACAGTTGCTTGTATACAACTTCACTCTGCCGAAGTTATTCAGAGACTGCAGTTCTGCGTGAGTCGCGTAGCCATGTGCGAATCGATTAATCGAATTGATACCCCGAATATCATCGATACATCTACATAAAATCACATCTTAACAAGTCACTAATTACTACATGAAATAAAGGATCGCTAGCCTACGTTATTGTCTGGTCTTAATAAACTACACTACACTTTCTGAAGTCAACAGTAATGTTCTTTACATGCCAATATTTTTTATTGCGGTTAATGTCAGAAACATTTCAACACATGTTCACCTAAATAGAACGGTCAAAACTGTAGAATTATATTAATGCACGAAATTTCATATAACAATAAAACTATTAAATTGGGTTTAACGTATCACTGGATTCATTTAATCCAGAAGTATATTTTTCCGGCGAAAGGATAAATTCGAATAGATTCAACGAGGTGCAAATGCAAAAATCACAAATTCAAAATTAAAAAAAAACTATATTGATTCACCGAATTTCATGGATGCGCATAGACGTAGTTGAGACAACTGGTTCTTCAGTTCATTTTTTTCTTTGATTCTTTGGTTCACAATTTCCGTGTGACAATCTTATCAGAAGAGATTTGAAATGCATTTGAAACATAAACTGAGACGGGATGCGATTATACAACTGAATAATCTAGCATTACCGATGCTACTGGAAAGCCTTTAAGAGGAAACAAATACCAGAAACTGAAATGAAACATATCTGGAATATATCAGCTATTTGTTGCATGATAATGTGCGAAACAGAGCTAAATCTTTATGATTACATTGTATAGCGTCTGATGAAAGTAAAAACTACGGCGACTTCTTGAATCAGTGATAATTAATTCGCACGGCATTGTCTACCAGCTAACATGATGCGCAGAAACTGATGCCCTTGGAAACTGTTAGGAGAACAAAATCAAGAAGCTGCGATGCAAAAACCTTTCAAAACGTAGTTTTGGTGTTAGTGACTTAAATGAGACCGGCTGAGTGTAAAATCTTGGAATTTATAAGTCAATGTTTTCTCTTTTAAAACTAATACATAGGGTAGCTCCCATTCTCTGGTCTTAATAAACTACGGTACACTTGCTGTGCTGCTTACATATAACCTGTTGTGGAAGTTTGTTAATAACGTCTGTGCAAAGTCTAAGGCGGGATATTTTGTTTCAACCGTAACTAGAGAAACAGAGTAAAGACTATTTAGCACAAAACACACAGTTGATGCGGCTCTCCCTTTTTCATGAGAATTATTGTGAATCAACAAATATCAGAGCGTATATTGAAATTCACAACGAAAATGAATGCCGTCGTAGAAAAATGGGTTGGTAACCTGACCTCCTATGAAAAGAAAATTCGTCCTACGGTTAACTGCACCCTCCAAATCTTACATCTTTATTGTTGTAGCGTATTTTGATTTTTTGCGTGCCTGGTTTCGGAAGTTTTGTGGTGGAGTTGTCGGTAAGATCTGGTTTTTCCGTACACGTCAAGTCAGATTCGATATTGCTTCTTGAAGGTGCACAAAACTAAGTACTTTGTCAGAAAACCAATGAAATCACTTCCTTTTATTTATCTTGATCCGTATTGCGTTCTACGTATCTTACTAGATCAGGATACTTAAAAAAGTTTGCTATTCTATTACAGATCAATTACGCCATTTCTTTTTGGTATCATTAATGGGCTGTTAGGCTTATAATTAGCTCAATTTGGGAAAAAATTAAAAATATTTTAATTAATGCTTTGAAAGAGAAAACTCTTTAAGGAGTGGAGATAGCGTTTCCCTTGATGGTCCTGAGTATGGTTTTAATTAAGCTGGCGCCGAGATTGCCCCGCGACCTGCTCATCGATTGGGCACAGTGTCTGCAGGTGACAGCTCCACCGGCGGCTGTGGCGCGGCTGATACGTCACTCACTGGACGCCACGTATCAGCCATCGCCACACTCTCTGGCTGGCAAACACGCTCTCAACAGCCACTAACAACACGCAGGTAGCAGGGCAACACGCAGCTAGAGAAACAGATGGCCAGCATAAGCAGATACATTTCCAACTCACGTTTTACGGCTTTGTCTCGGGAGACACATTTAAGTGATATTTGTCTCCCTTTTTACAAAGCGTGCTAAAGCGCCTCAAGTACTGGACTTGGCAAAATGGTGTTGGTAACCTGGGCACCGTAGTTGCAGCTATCCGGGGCATCGTTTTCAGTTGTGTTTTAGTGACCCCGTAGATTAAACCTAGTAGGTTTCACACGTTTCATCTAAAATGTACGCTTTATACAAACTGATTTACGTTTAACACATTAAACGAAAGATTGCCATAACCACTCCTTCCTCCTCTGCTAATGTGCATCACAACTAATCTATCAAACAGTACGTAAACGGCCATGTACTACTAAAGTCGTTATCAGATAGAAATAAATTGCTGGTTGCCATATTTCCTTCCTCCAAACAAATGTCATCTTCTCTTGTAAGTAATCCACTATGTATTAATGTTCGAGGCTCTTACTAGTCAACGAAACCCGGTCACTCGCAGTTATCGATCGTCAGGAGATCACAGCACCCATAAGAGTATTTGCTGAACTTATCGTTTTAGGCAGCGCGTCTAGTTAGTATGCATTATCAGCATAGGACTCGGTGACCTGTTGGTTCAGTGGTTAAGGTGTCTAACTGGACAGCGAAAGATCCCCGGTTCGACTCCCTGTGTCAGCGGAGATTTTCATAGACCCATAACCCGACCTTTATCTCTGGCACAGCTTGCCGTGTAATGCATAGTATGCCAGAGCGGTTCCGTGTTTAGGATTCCACTTTAAACCGTTGGTCCTCTATGTCCGGTAGGATCACCGGGTTAAACTAGGTGTTTATTACAGGGGCGGATAGGCAGGCGATAAGAAGCCATGTCACCAGGTCATTACGACCACACAATTTTACTTTACCATAAAATAAATAGCTTGATAGAGGAGAAGAACAACAACGAGGGAGTAAATAACGTGAGACGTAATTGAACAATTCAAGCTATCGACCGAATCTGTTTGGTCATATCGAAGGTAATCGAAATCAAAGTCGTCGGCTCACAATTTGAGAGTGGTTCTTGAAGAATGTTGTCGTCACTTGTACGGTTAAATAAGATTTTGAACTTAGGCCTGTGACTACAAGTCTCTTGTATATGACCGATACAAACGTATCTCGTTGTAATATATACTTTGTTATAAATATTTGATCAATTTCCATTTCAGTGATAATAACTGATATGAATGAATTAGAATCAGTGGTTGTTAAACAAAAACAAACAACAAAAGTATACAGACATATAAGGAAGATTTTGTACTTTTCCTTTGACATGGTCCTACGTGCACCGCTAGGAGATTAATAATGACAAGACCTTAGCCAATACTGCTCATATAATTTTATTCCAACTGTCGCAAGTGCTAAATAATGGGTCTCCAAAGTAAGCATACAGGAAACAGAGAGCTGTGTAGGCAGGAATGTTTCATTATGTCCGGAGGTATCATCGACCTTGGCCAGCTTTCTGAGAATATAATGCACTCCCTGGTAAACATTGCCGACATAACAAATAAGTTTCCAAACGTGTATCCTGGAATGAGAGAGTTTCGGACCATACCGATTATAAGAATGCCACTCAAACAAGCATTTCCGTATAGAAAACTGTTGGTCTATTATATTTCTTTCTGGCATAGTAAAGATGAACCGGTAAATCAACAAAATTTCCCTCACTCTGAGATTCCTGTAAAAACCTTTTGATGGGAGGAGAGGTGATTGGAATTGCGAAGACATGACTTCATCGCCGACTGCAAAGGATTACTTTTCAGTCTCTGTAGTGAGTAACGAGGCCTCAATAATCAGCATTCTGTGCACAAGGAAAGCTTCTAATAGGCTGTTTCTTAATATTCAACTTAAAATAAGTTATGCTTGACCATTTAGTAACAAGTAGTGACTAGGTGTTAGTCGTAATAAAGTCACGTATATTTCGTGTCTATGAGTTATAGTCATTTCATCGTAATTTTTGTGTAATAAAGATGAAACTTCAGTTTAATTCTTTGGAAAACAAGGTTATTAAAACTTATTTTTATAATTCTGATGAGACTGAATTGTGTAGCCGTAATTGATGTGACAATTACCCAATGGAATGTCTTAGTTTAGCCACCAGTATCCCTATAAAAGAGTATGTGCGAATTACTTCCCGTTCCTTGTCCACGGTCCCATCCCGCCTCTAATGACGTCGACGTCGACGAGGCGTAAAACCATAAGTAAAAAAAGAAACATCTCTCGCGACTGTTAAAAGTGGTGTTTTTGGACAAATTTGTGTTAGCATCTCTATTGAAATTATACATATTTCGCCATGACATTTGTTAACGAAGACAAACAAATGTGGCTTAATCTAAAATTTATGATAGTATTTTGAAAATTATGTAGTACTCAGTTTCACTCAAACTTTTTTCATTTTTATTTTTTGTTTCTGTCTTTAAGCCTCGTCGACGTCAAGGTCATTAGAGGCAAGAAAAGAACTGAGAACAAGGAACGGGAAAAAATTCGTCCACCGTCTTTTGAAGGAACAATCTCGTCATCGACATAGAATGTTTTGGAAAAATCAAGAAAAAGAATCTGGATGGTCTGGCGTAGATTCGAAACTGCGTTCGACCGAATGCGGTCTCTCTGCAGAATGAAAATTTTCGTGTGCATCAGTAAGACAGTTTCAGATTGCCATTATTCCTTTTTTGTCATTCCTTAACCCAAGACCTACAGCGAAATCTCAAACAAGGAATATTTTACCGTGCTTCACATTCACAAAACAAAATTTTGACACGGTAAAGTCAGATTGAAGGCTAGTGGAAGTTCCGGTGGAGACTGGTATTAATAGCAGAGACATCACTTGCATGTACGAGTACTGCGTGGTCGTAGAAAGTGACAGAGGCTGCTGGGTGTTAATGCAGCGCACTCTGGTGATGAGGCCGGCTGGCCAGACCTGGCCGCAACGGAAATGAGCCTCAGGCCGCTGTCGACCGCCAGCTATCGACGTATCGAGGCGAGTGCTGGGCGGACAGCGGACTCGCCAGGCGCGGCCAGCAGACACAATGGCAAGCGCACACAATAGCAGGCCTCGTCCAGCATTCGCTGTCCCAACCAGAAAGTCACGTCTTTATTTTTGACGCATGCTGTAGCGTAGAGAAAGTTCATTCATCCTTCATAGTTTCGATACGAACATGAATGGATAGTAGCAGCAATAGAAAGAGAAAAAGCACTCATAAGTGGTTTATTTGAAGTGATGAGGGACATAACAAGATCTTGTATTCTTTTGTTTTTCCGGGAGGAGCCGTGTCGCTTTATTAAAACCTGCATGATGCAAGAAACGTTATGTTTTATCAAATAGACGCGGCTGCTCTCGGAGATACTAAACAATTCAGACAAGAACGGCGGAAAACTACACAATCATGTGACAAGTTCTCACTGCACAATGCGTAGCTCCATAGAGGTATTTCTGAGAAAAAATTATTCGAAAAAAAATAAATTATTTCACGTTTAAAAGTTATGTTGCAGCAGAAAGGTATCCACAGAGGAAAGTCATAAGATACTGCAGAACATGGCAAGAACTACCTTTCCACTATCTCGGTGTAACTGGTACAAGTAAACGTTGCAGGTGAGAAGATGAAGCAGTAGTACCTGCTTTGTGATCTCACCGTAGGAGTTCATCAATACGATACGATATGCTCTCCCGATGGGAGTCACCAGGGTTTATTTTCACGCAGCTGATACACCGGAAAAGCCTTCTTTCATTACTATCTACTTTGTTACTATTTTTTTCTCATGGCTTTACGCCTCGTCGACGTCGAGATCACTAGAGGAGGGAAAGGACTGCGGGTTTGGAACGGGAAGGAATTTCACCTGGAGTGATTTGGGGAAACCATGGTAAACCCAAATCTGGATGCCCGGATGGGGATTAGGATCCGCGTCCTCCGGAATGCAAAGTCCGAGCGTTACCGATCACCCACCACGCTTTGGTTTGTTACTTGTATGTTAAAGCTTAGGCCTTCCATGGTTTTCTTATATGAAGCATCGTGAAGGCGTCGATGTTCCTCTAAAACAACCCCAGTGGTGGTCCCCTGCTCCATTGTTAGTGAGTGAACAGTGGGCTATATTCAGTTATATCAGCAGGAGTAACTGTGTAGATATTTTACGGTCAGAATTTAGGTTCTTTGCAGATGATTAAATGGTATCAAAACAGGCGAAGACTGAACAGCTGCAGTGTGAGCTGGATAGAATATCTAAATGGGTAGGTCAGCATGGAATGAAGATAAATACTAAGAAGAGCCAACGTATTAGGTACACAGATAAAAAAACTACAGGTTGTTTACGAATATACGGTGGGGACAGAATTGTTTGTTGAAGGCTTGAAGTTTAAATATCTCGGCATAGCGTTTGACAATAAACTTAACTGGGCAGAGCACATTGGGCAGGTGGTAGATAAAGGTTACAAAAAAAACCTTCATCTACTGGAGAGAGTGATGAGAGGATGTACCAGAGAAGTTGTGATATCCTTACTCTCGCTTCTAACAGATAACCCTCTATCTGTTTCGAGCGTACAAGCAGGTTGTCGTCTCCTCTAGCTTCTCTCAAAACAGTTGTTGTTATTATTTGGGTTTTAGGGCGCGTCGACGACGGGGTCATTAGCGCCCTTCTCTCAAAACAAAACAAACTTTAATTTTACTTTCTTATTCTCTTTTCAGTTCAGTTCTTTTACTTGGATACTTCAATGAGAGGTATTATTACTGTACAAATAATAACACAATACGCACTTAGCTACATTTATGGTAGAACTCGTTGCAAAGCAAATCAAAATTACAAAGTCTTCACAAATTTCCTCTTTACTATTAATATTTTTCAACTCATCTATACTTCTTTCATTCCACTAAAACATTCAAACTTGAAGCTGGTGCCTCGGCACCCTACATCCCTATGCCATAACTATCCTGTTAAATAACCTCCCGCGGACTGCTATGAATTTACTGTAGCTACGTGACGAGTGTATTGTACTGCACGGCAAGTAGCTAGCTGGCGGGCCTAACTTGTGCGCGACAACAATGAATTCTCTTAATTCCAGCACAAGGCTTCATTATTACTGCTCAAATCTTTAGTACTAGAAAACCAAAATTTATAATCACTTTTACAACAAATATTAATCATTTGTAATGTTAGGAACCGGGATGGGCTGGTTATATGAGGCATATATGTCACAAAGTTACGGAATTGGGATACAAAACTTTGGTCAGACCATTGATTGAATATGGGGGTGTAGTTTGGAACCCACGTTTCGGGTATCAAATATACGTGTTGGAGGCCGTGAAAAGAAATGCATCTAGGTTCGTTTGTTGAAATAATTTCAGGATCCAGTCAGTGACCAATACGACAAAGGAGCTGGATTGGGAGTCAATAGAAGATAGGGGGAGGGTGAAGAGAGCACTGGGAATGTACAGGGCATATGTTGGTGATGGGGAGTGGAAGGATATTGGTCAAAGAATTAGGAATAGTGAATGTAAGGGAAAAGATGACCATGACCACAAGCTTGCACTAGATTTCATGCACAAGGGAGTGGAAAAAGTTACTATTGTGGTTAAGGGTGTCAGGGATTGGAACAAATTACCAAGTGTTGTAATGTATCATTCATCAAAAACACTGAAGCAATTTAAAATACGTAAATCTAAAGTTGATGGGGAAGAATTTAACACTAAGACTATATAAAATAAAAATAAATAAAAATGGATAATTAGATGACTAACGGAATTACCAGCGGAGTATTAAAGATCTCTATCGCATTCAGTCTCATTGTTGCACTAAAAACTGTTAACATCTGGTTCACATCTCAACGTTTTCAATTGATAGCAAGTCCTGTCACAGGACACGTCATATGTCTTTTAGTTGGCAACATCGGTCTGGTATTGAACATAAGAATTATTAATTAAAGTAAAATTCACTTTAGGGTATGACTTATTTGGTCAAACAGATCTAAAAATTTTCACGGATAGGCGAAAGTTGCCTAATTTACGGTAGCTAATAATCTTATATCATTTGAAAGAATAGTAACTTAGAAAAATTATAATGATTCTTACTGAAATGAAAGAATTGTAGTTGTTGATTGTACATTGGTGGTTTAACGAAACTTTATAGTTATCCAGTCATCACCAACAAAATTCGTTTCAAATCGAACTTAAAACCTTCCAATAGATGCAAATTCAAATCAGTAATCCATATTTGAAATTCAAAAATTATCACGATAAACACGTTACTGTACCTAAATTTCCACACTCAGACTATTTTAGACTTCACATAATGCTACAAGGTGGAATTTGTACAGCGCCAGGTGGAAATGTCTTCGATTTGAACAAGACGGCATTTCTTAAAACGCGTATTCGCGAACGTTACTGATTGGGACAATGTAATTTTAAAATATGGTATTTCAACACTCGCTCTCAGTGTTTGTTCAGTAAGTGCTCACTCTCACGCCTTGGCAAAATTACTTCACACTGACGACTTACATGGTTCATCCAACCAAAGCTGGACTAACGGGAAAACCTCATATAACACTGGGCAATCACCATGAGTCCACAAGGAACAAAATGTTACGTTAATACAAAAAATTAGTTAACTTCTTTCAAAGTACTTGAAAAAGCTGAATATCTAGAAATTATTAATATGAAATAGACAGTAATTAATCAAATGGCTAGTGGAACTCGCGAAATGCATTACTCGACCAACTAGCAAATCGCGTAATTTTCACGTAATATCGTACCACTTAATCCCCACCTAACCATCTTCGATTCTTCGATAAAGTAAATCAAATATAATACTGAATAGGAAATGGTTAAATTGAACGAGATAATTGAAACCGATATGCTTAGAAATGAAATATTAATTCAGTTGTAGCATAACGGGTTTAAAAGAGAAAATGAAATAGACTGAGAATAGTTGTTTGTCATGGTAACACAGACGGTAACAGACAGAGAGAGTGCTGAATAACGTTTGTTGGTGTATGGGTCTATATTGTTCAGTCATTAATAGCTAAAATCGGACCTTATATCTTCTGAGATCTGGCTTTTAATGAAACTTAAATGAATAAGATAAAGAATGGTATTAAAGTTTTTCAAATGTAAAAGATTAAACTCATAAATTTGGAGATTCAGGTTCTAAACGAGACTTGCATCCCCTGGAGAGCAAAACCAACATATAAAGAAATAAGTCTGACATAATAAAATACAACATGGCGACCATAACAGGACATGAAATATGTGTTTCTTCTGCACAGTGCACTGCCCTATGAAACTGTTCGTTTCGAGCGGCTTGTAGGTACACTAATAAAGCGATTTCAAAACGCATCAACCTTATTAAGAATCTGTGGATTTATGTCAAAGCTATATTTTCTCCATACTGTTCTACAAGGTGAAAGTAAGGACAGCTCATTCAACTGTAAATTTTTCATGCGTCAGAAACAACCATTCAACTTACTTTAGAAGGTTCTTTAGTTGGCCCATTACGGCTCTCCGACTATGCAGTTGTTTGGCAGCGAAGATTAGTGTCTAACATGAAATAAAGATATTGCGAGATGGTGAATATTTAGTAAAAATTGCTGACCATCTTCTAGATTGATTGAGGAAAGACCTCACGATCAGAAACATCTACAGGAATAGAGTAAAACGATCCTGTGTGTTAAGGAGAACCGTTATTGCTTCGACATGCTTGTCCGTCCTATAAAACTTAAATCTATATTTATAGAAGCTCTAATTATAATTATTGACTTGTAATTTATATTTCGTAATTTTTGGTTTCATATTTGTTTTCTAATCTAATTGTTTTCATTTTGTATGGTTTACGATAGTTTAATGCATTGTAAAAGCCATGATTACTGATTTTTTTATGTAAATTGCTCCTGAGAATACAAATGAAAATAAAGTTAAGCTCTTGCACTTGAAGAGTTGTATGTCTTAGTTTGATAGTTATTGTTGAATTTAATGTCGACCTAGACATTAATATGGATTAAACTTGGAATGTACCCATCAAATAACGCAGATATTTAGTTTTGCGTATTTCTTAGAGACGTAATCGTCAAGGAAATAAACTTTTACAGAATAATAAAAATACCATGATGATATGTTTTATGTAAAGACCAGCCAGCAGATGCTACTTGCAGCGAGTGACGCGCTAATAACATGATAATTAAAAAATCTTTTGAAACATCATATGTAAAAATAAATGTGGGACGTACAAGAGATTGGAAGAGGTAATTTGCCAGTGAACATGTTTCTATCTTCAGAGGCTCCTTTCCATGAAATTACAATTAATTCTTTCAAAGCATCTGAACACTCATATTTAAGAAACTGATTTCTGGAAATGACTGGGCGAATCTATAGAAATTCAAATTAACCTCTGGCCTTTTGAAATACTCTTGCTTGTAGTACAAATTTTCAGTGTCGCGGATGGGAAATTCTTCAAAAAAAATTCTTTAAGAAAAAGCATGGCAAATACCAGCGCTGCCAGATAATCCTGTACTACAAAATATGTGTCTGTATTTTTATTCAGTACCCTACAAGATGTGTAACTGTAATTAATCAGTACTATGCAAAACTTGGTTTTTGGAAATAATTCCACTGACTGAACCAAATTTAAGCTCGTCTGTATATTTGGTGCGCTGTGCAGAGAGTGCTGGCGCTCGCTGAGGCCGCTGCCGGTGCAGTACAGTACTCACGGCGCCTTGGGCGTCTCCTCCGGCTTAGCGGCCTTCTCGTCGGGAGGCGTCGCGGCGGAGGCGTCGGAGGCGGCGGGCGACGGCGCCTGGCGGCCGGGAGCCATCTTGGTCACTGTAAAACACCAACACATAACTAAGCAACTACGACGCCAGTTTACCCACCTAACAAAGCAAAGTGAGTTGAGTAGTTGTGCTACAGTACGTCATGATTGTAGTGTGACATGAATAATCAGAACAATTAAATAGCACGCAAACAAGCGATAAAAAATATCTGGGTGGTATATACACTTGCAGAACAGTTGACGGCAGGTAACAAGGACGCTGGACGTTGACCAGATGGGCTGCCAGCATGGCGAGTATATCTGGCTGGAATGTGAGCGGACAACAAACTTTGATTTTCACTGGAGGACGCCATAAACCCCGTGTACTATCCAAAATGTTGAGAAAGGCCCAGAGGAAATTTTGAACTATAGGCGACTTACAAAGAGGCAGTAAATACTTACTGGTGGATCAAGTATTTTTGGCAGAAATTTGGAGAGTCAGATGACGTATCACAAAAAGCAGCGGATAATGTGACCGTAGTTGATTATTGTTAGCTAAATTAACAAGAACCAGAGGCTTGAAATAAAGCTAATGCTGGATAGTTTCTGCCTATCGGATGACGATCTTGTTTGCAGGACTAAGTAATTGAACGGCGCTGCTGGCGAAGAAGGGCATCCGTGGTTTTGACTTCGAGCTGTATGGCTGGGCTGGCTGGGTCTGGTGTCACTGTTCGCATTCAACTACCCACACACTGCCTCGCCGGACGGACGACTCTCTCTTTAAGAACTGTCGCAGCCCACATCATTGCATGGCCGAGATCACGCAATGGCAAACAGCCATTCTGTCGTAAGCCTAATAAGCCACCCTCGTATAGAAACGAGACAGGTGCACAGTCTAACATTGATATTACACTTACTTCACCAGATGTAGGGAACATTCTGCGAAATTGGAAGGTTGAAGTTAACTTAACGAGTAGTGATCATAATGTTATAACGTTTGAATTGGCGAGAGATAGACTCGATGCCAAAGAAGGTGTAGGAAGCGGCAGGTGGCGCTATAACATAAGAAAACATCGACTGGTGCAAATTAAGCAGAGTGTTTAGTCTGCCATGAGGTCTCCTGGAAAGCGACGATGTCGATGCCATAGCAAGAAGTATTCAAGCAGCAATGAAGGTGGTGATTCCAATGAAAAGACCTACAAAGTTGGTTAAAATGATGTGGCAGCAAAATGGAAAGGAGACAGCTATTAAAATAGGTTCCTTTCGTAACATATAAAAGCAATTATACAGGAGGAAATAAGCTGTAATTTGATAGACTAAAGAAGATGTAATACGCCTCCCCAAAACCGTACTGACTCAAATAGGATTTGGGATTCACAGCCACCGGAAGCCGGTGGCGACCCCTCTGAAGACCCTGGACGGTCTTGGTCATTCCGGAAATCGCATAATCGCATCTGATGGGCCAGACCTCAAGGAATTCCGGAGGACGTGGATCCCGCTGAAGATCTATCCTAAAAAACAGACTTTTATACTGTAGTTAACAGTAGCGTAGTACAATTAGTAATAAAATAGTGGTGGTGGGTTAATAAAGGGGTTATGTTACTAATATTAGTTTTTCTTTTATTAAAATTTAACTTACATATAGTCAAGCACTTAAATTTTTGTAATAAAACGCCTATACTTACAACAGTACTCTAAATGTAAACAACAACTCACTTGATTTAGCTAGTTAGCGGAAATCTATGTAACAATTTAATCGTATTGTTATTGTAAATATGGCCTAATTTAGATACTAGGTGTTGGGCTGTAAAAAAGTTGTAACAAAAAAAAAATCTGTAATGCCGCTTACGACTACTCCCGCCGGTGAGCAGTAAAGGAACTTAATATGCGTCACTGTTTTACCAGAATTCAGTTTTCAAACGCTCAGTAACGCTTGTGAGATACACCCATGCGAACTGTTGAGACATTTGTATATAATGAGTAATTTTAATCATGTTTAGATTTTCACCATTGTAAATTTGTTCAGACCCTCCGAAATAAAGTTCATTCACTTGAAATAAATATGTTAAAATTTGATTGTAAATTCGTGGGTTTTTCAGTTTATAAGACGTTAAAGTTCAGTACATTTCCTCATACATCACTATTTAATGTGTAGCTGTATTAAGATGTATTTTATTGAACCCACTGACGCCGAAGGCATAACATACGTTTATTTATTTAGAAATCTTATTTGACGCAGATGAATAAAACTTTTTACAAGAAAAAATTCAGTGAATAACTTGTTTACTACCAATTACTCCTCTCCACAATTGATACACTTTTAAATTGTTGTCCAACTATTAAACATTATTCACTGTTAATTATAAACTTAATTATTCATTATTAACCTCTGATAACTCAGCCTGCATCCTGTTTTATTGATGACACACATCTCGGATATTTTTTAATAAGATGGCTTTTAAAAAATCAGCTTGAAAGATGAGATATGATCGTAGCCTGCATTTTATTCAATGTACGTTGTCCCTGCATCGGTAAAGCGAGCAATGTGATACATCAAAAGTGGACAAAAAGCTTTAGTACTCCTTTTTTGTGGCATGGACACAGCCCTCCGGAATGACTCAAGACTACAACCCTCCGGAAATATCAATCGTATTCGAATAATCACTCTTTCAGTGCTATTTTTATCTCGGGACATTAGTAATAATTGCGGGAATATTAAGAGAAGAAACCCGTCGTAATTGGAATATAAATCGGAAGTCCCTGAACAGCTAATATCTTATTCATGCTGAGTACGAAGATAATTACATAATGTTATATTTTATTTGGTCAAGATTGAAAACGAAAATTATTGCCATCTATAAGGAATTTGCAGTTTTGGCGTATCAGAAGTAAGCACTGATTAAAAGACGGGATACACTCACGTGTTTGAGTTCAAGTGGATTGTATAAATTCAGCCACATAAAATAATTTTTGGAACATCAGAAATGACGTGACTGGGAGAAGGACTTCAACAGTGTATACTACAGTAAATTTTACGATGTTGCGTACGAGTTGAGTCATCTCGCCCAAACACTGCGACAGTGCTTGAGGAACGCTAGCAAGTGTTCATATGATGAACATGGTCATAGGAATCAGTGAAAGGTAAAAGTCAGAATTCCATGCTTATAGTTTTACGTGTTGACAAAAATACCTATTTTATAGCATCCTTAAAGGGACCGTCACATCAGGGATAAATTGTAAGCAACAGGAGATGTTTCTGGAACAAGTCAGCTTATTTGAATGTTACTTCATTACGAACAGAGGAAAGCAAAGTCGAACGTAATTTAGTATCTACATGACTGGAGCATTTTACCTTGGAAAACATCATCGAACATTCTATTAACACACGAAGCAAATATATTTACAATTACGGTTGCTTTTTTGAAACTGTTTTGTATATGATGAACCAAAAAAAAAAAAAAAAAAATGTTTCAGAGCGAGTCTTCTCACCTTGTTTGTACATTTAAGTGATTTGTAAATCTCACGATTAAATTCCATAGTGGTAGTAATTAAAAAAACCAATAATTAATCATATGGGTGGAGTCAGTTAGTAACAAACCTTTTAATTTTTTATCAAGTGTTTAATTTTAATACTAATATCGAAAGGCTGGATCCCAAAACATTTATGTCAATTAACTATTTTAGTAATTTTCTTATGATAATTTGTCTCAAAACTGTCCAGTTTTAATGAAACCATTGCTTGTATTTCATCACTTTTTCACTTAATAATTAATCGCAGTATTGCATTTGTCTTATTAGTCCTTCTCTATAGACATCACTCGTGCCGTTAAGGGGGCTCTACTAAGTACAGTATTCATACAATTAATTTGGGGAAGGCCAGTGAGCTTAACTGATCACTTCACCTTCTTTCTAGTGCCTATTGTTATCGTAACTTGGAGCCCTGTATCCGTGCTTGAATCTTGCGATATGATACCTAGGAACCCAGTAATCTTTGCGTTTATCATTTATAATTATTTTGAATAGTATTTGGTTTTTCTACATATTTTAATGTATTACCAACATTAGTTACATCTTTGAAGGTAAGGAAGGAGAGATAATATATATTAAATGATAGAGAGTTTGGTTTCGCTGTTTTCGAGCGGGATTCATGAAAACAGCATTTGAAAAAGAAGCGTCTTCTTGGTTCATTGTAAGCCTTATCCACAGAGCATTAAGGGGTGACATCATAACGAAGAGTAATTGCCCGCTGAGAGGGTAATTTTCCCAACAAGCTATACATTTAATTTTACTCAAAGGGTTCACGCAAAATAAAGGAGATATTTTATTTTTAAAAAAACTCTCTAAAATGTATTAAAATATCAAAAAAATACAATTTTTTTAAAAAAAACCTCACCCATTACCTTTGTATTTTATTGATAAAAATTACAGGTTTCTGAACTCTTCTTATATAATTGGCACACAAAGTATTTTACAATTTCGTTTTGGATTTTTATTTTTATTTTTACCTATACCTTTGTTTAGGATTTTCATATAGACGATAGTCACTGATGATAAATCAAGACAATAGAATTGCTGTATACGATATAGTTCTTAGCATCAGTGGAACATGGTTGAATGCTTTTGAGCAAACTCAAGGGCGCTACTGATAGGAATAATGCGTCTTTTTGGCCGATACTTTTCTGTAATCTACAGCGTTCATCGTTGACAGTACGCTGTTAAAGTATGAAAATCAAAGTATACCACATCCGAAGCTTACTAGAAATACAACCGTGAGAACACTCGCAGCAGAAAACTTTTTTTCGCATTGACCAGACTGGCTGGTGGTTTACAGAACCATTCCATAACTTGATCTCATTCAAAGACATTGCCTCTTACCCATGATACTTCTCATCTATTTTCTATCTTCTATCTATAAAACGAAAACCAGATAAATTTGAAAAATAAATACTCGAAAACTACGGAGCAGATTTCGATGGGATTTTCATCGTTTTAAAGCTTAGAATCTTAATTCAATTGTTTTTCATGTCTAATGTTTCAAGGTTAAATAACGCAGGAGCATTAAATAAAATTCTGAACGTATGACGCAAATCCCAAAGATGGAAGGATTAGATGTTGCGTACTTCGCACTAGACACACAATTACAATGCCTCTGTCCATAGCGTATTAAGATAACTTTATAATAATAACTTTTTTGCACACTAAACAGAACTTGAATTATTCTTTCCTTGAATTCGGGATATTCAGTTCTTATACGCCATATATAGCCGCATAAACAACATAGATTTGTTTAAGCACGGTCTCTGGACAATATCTCTGGCCGTCAGCATTAGTCTTCTGTTTACATTAATACTATTCAGGATTCACTTTTGATATTTGTATAAAAGGATGAATCTGGGGAGTTGGAGCAAAAAGTATATCCATTCACTTCGCAATTGAATCAAATGTGAGTTTCTAACATAATCTAGTGTTGTTCAATAATGTAGTAATGCAATTTCTTAACCAAATTAATGAAGCTTGATATACATGAATCTTTTCGGACGAATGAAAATAGTGTACGCGCAAATAAACTCCAACCTACCCGTTTCTCGGTAGGGAGCGGGTGAATCTAGGTTTCCTTTAATTCAGAGAAAAAGTTGGTGCGAGTTTTATGAAACTAGGTACAAATGTTTCTCATTGCGGGAATATAAATAGGGTACGGGTAAATCTACGCCAACTATACCGGGCAACGACAAAGCCGGGAACTCCGCTAGCGCGATAATAAAAATAAGTCTAATGCAATGATATTGTTTGTGGTGTGAGGCTCGTTCTGAGGATACGTGCGGTTAGAATCTATCGTCTGACCTTCACAGAGGGACGTAAATGGCTTGTGCACTCATAGTTTCAAGACACTACCATGTCTAACTGTGCAAGCAATATGTGCTGGCCGAACGCCTTCGAGTGAAACACACTTAGTAACTAAGCGTTGCGCAATACATAAACGTTGTATGCGCACATCATGTTAAAAGGTAAGTTAACCAATAAAAAAACAAGCGTGAAGTAATTATGGTGTGTCTAGCGGAGTATTCAAATGAATGTAAGGTGCAAAGGAATTTCCGGATACGACAGCAGTAAAGGGGGGGCATGGATGATCCTAAATGTACCGTTATGTCCCCATAAGAAAAAACTGGTACGCGAAAGCATCTCCCATACGCATGTTGGACGCAAGCACAAATTCAGTTTGTTTAGTGCTACAAGGAAATTTTTATTTTCACTTTGCTTTACACTTTCGAGTGGAGTGGCAGAAGGTGTTTTTGCGACTTCTGTCATCCGCCGTCGATATGGATATCCGAAATTAGATTAATGTGAGAGTTAATCAGCAGACTACTGAAGTGAAGAGAACTGGGTGAGACGATTAAGCGATAAAATTGTTTCAATTCTATTTTAGTCGTTTCCAATCAATAATTAATTAAACCTCTTAGAGTTATGAGGAGCCCATTGATTATAATGAATCTTAATTGATTCGGAGCGTAGTCACCACCACGCTTGCTTCATTGATGGATTAGTGACCTTCCTGCTTTCAGAAGGAAAAAAATTCAGACGGTACATTTGCGTGTGTGATATGTGTAGTTTATGACGCAGAAGGTGGAGACCGTGCCAGTAATTGCCTAGGTATCTGCGGAAAACTATTTAAAAACCTCAATCTGGATGACCGGTACGTAGGGGTCAGGACTCAAACCTGAACCTCCCCAATTCAGTAGGGTAGCGACTGTAAGGAGCAATCACACTAATAGGTTGTTTATTTATTTATTTACTACTCTTTTTCCATAGATCCCTGCTGATGTGGAACATGTCATAATGAATATATGTACGTACTAGATGAACAGTAATCATAGTAAAAAATATTAAATGTTACAAACAAAAATGAAAAATGTAAAGGAAAATAAATAAAAAAGTAAATACACTTGGTAGTTGCCCGTGAGATAATTCCTCAGTTTTTTCTATAAGTACATAATAATTATAGCAAACGATTTTATAGTTTTAGCAAGTTTACCAAACAGATGTGCCCCTTAATAATTAACACGAATAATTAACTCCTCCTTGTAATAATGACAGTGGTGTGTGTGTGTACTGTACAAGTTATTATTTTGTTTTTTGTATTAAAAACTTGTAGCGGTGAATTTGATGTAAACAAGTTAAAATGTTCTGTGACAAAGCACATGAGAAAATACGTATACTGAGAAAGCATTGTAAAAATATTGTACTTTTTAAAGAGTTGTCTACGAGAATTTCTTGGTTTTACCCTACTGAGCATCCTAGTAGCTGTTTTCTATGGTATGAAAACTTTTTCTACTTCGTGGAGAGAGCCTCAAAAACTATTCCACACGACTTAACTTAATGAAAATGAGTGGAGTACACGTGATTTATTAATTCCAGATCCACTGTAAAAAATATTAATTACGGGTTTCTTTTGGTAGTATCTGATTACTATGTCCTTCTGTTGCTTATATTGCTGCTCTTTTTGGTGTATACTAATGATGAGTGAAATTTCAAAGTAAACATAGTATTCATCCAACATATCCCTGGACTTTGTTTCATGTACCTTGGTAGTTGACGCTTTTACAGTAAATTATGTTTAACCAATAATGCAATTTTATGAATGATGTTTAAAAACTGGTAACTTATAACATCACTCGTTTGCCTTCGGAGTAGTTACTGTGAGAGGAATGGAGAGTTATTGATGTTTTCAGGTAAACAGCGTTCCTGCACTATCCAGGACGTCTAATTGGCTGTAGTTTTTCCTCTACGGTCTGTTTGATAGCGCCCTTCTCCATTCGCTTTAACGTTTTCTGTTTAGAATTTTGACAGCTACAGCCAGCTCACTGTAGCTTCACCAGAATTTCCGGTATTTAGAACACTGAATGAATTTACATTTTTATTTTTTATCAGAAACAACAACAACACGGAGCTAAAGTTCTATAAAATCTTATTCACATTTACTTAATGATCTAGCATAGATATTTAAACGCAAATTTTAAGGTAAAGAATCAAATGTAGTAATTATTTCGGATTTATTTTTGTTAAATGAGTTAATTTAGACCAAACTCGCTTTAGGTGAAGGAACCAAAGCACTAAAGTCATTTTAATCATCTATTTTAGTTGTTAATCTGCTTTGGGGCGTGGGATTCTCTACTACGAGGGCTTGGCAATTATCGTGTATCACCGATTTTACAGAGAAATAATATGTATATATATATATATATATATATATATATATATATATATATATATATATATATATATATATATTTGGGTTAGTACTAAAAATACACAGAGGGATCCTCGAATTCGTATCAGCGATATGTGTGGAACCTAACATTGTTTATTCACGTGTTTTCAAATTCCTCAACGTAAGTTTAAGGTTTGGTAGTAAAAGTAGTGAAACATTGGTGTCAGCTTATTCAGAAACGTTCCCCCTCTGCACATTACTGAATTACGATTATTGTCATTAATATGATGAATCCTAACTAAACACTGCATTATTTGTCCAAATTTAATTACAGTTAACATCAAACGTTTCACCAATCATTTTGAATCCTACATAAATTGCGATTTATCAGTTTTAATCTCTATTTTTATTGACGTACCGAATCGTACCACAAATGTAATTTAGTTAGCCGACGATGAAAATTAAATGGCTTCTTTTTTAAATCATGTGGATTTTAAACTCATAAGCCTCTGTGACCGAACACGCGACCTTTTACTTTACGCAAATGTGATATATAACAATACACGGTAATTTTGAGAAATTTAGGAGTCGTCATTTCAATCTATATTAGAATTTGAAATTCCTCTTAAGCCCTACGTGCCTGTGTCCTTGTTTTGTGAAAACAATGATCCAAAAAGCGATAAGATATCACATATTTGGTATAAATCTGTTAACTCTTGGAATGGAAAGCTGATCACATTTAGTTATTTGCACCCGTACGCTAAGGCCAAATGTTTATATTTCATTGTCCCAGACTTATTATTTAATACATCACTTCAACACTGCACGAGATTTCTGTAACTGTCTACAGGTCAGTAAGTACTGTAACAAGTCACTAATTAAATAACTTCATTTCTTGATTTTTTTTTTTTTTTTTTTTTTTTTTTTTTCGCCCGGAGCTAACTGCAATAACTTTCTGTGGGTACAATAAATGTAGATACATTTATTTTATTTTAGTTTAGTTACAAGTTTTCCATTTTGGGCTAATATTTACGTGAATCTCTATATTTATTAATAAATTAAAGATTTACTTTACATCATATATTTTCATTGAATCGGTCCAACAAAATTGTTTCAGATTCAATTAGTAAATTAATTTTCACGTATATTATATTTAAAAAGGCCGTAACAAGCAGTGCCCGGGACTATAACTTAGTCACTAACAGAAAAATAAAGCTAGATGGAAGGATTACTTCCTGGCTTTTCGATTCAACCATACTTTAAGCCGATACAAAAACAGTTACTCGAGAATTTCGTGAAGGATTTAAACAGTTATTAGCTAGAGAATCAAAACTATAGTTTAATCAATCGGTTAAACATTTTTTTAGTAATTAGCATTTCCATGTTGTTTTGCCCACGCGAACATAGTTATATGGAGTAAGGATTTTGCCGTTTCTTGTTTATTTTCGAGGGGAAATTATTATCCCGGAAAAGGTAAAAACCTAAATGTCACATAACAAGTTTCCTTTCTTTTAGTTAGTTTCTTATTTCCAGTAGTCCTCCAAGTATCAGGAAGTTTCGATTTTCGTTTTGTGTTTTTTAAACATAACAGATATTAGAAAAAAATAAGAAATTAATTAATCAAACATTCATAATGCTATGTTAAAATTAAGCATAGTAATAAGAAGATGAAATAATCTACATAAATACAAACAGGTTTTAGTATCGATATTAAATAGAAATTTTTGTTAGGTTCTGTCTGGTGTTTCTAATGTAGTATCGTTGTTACTTTTAGATTAAAGTCAATACCACAATTTATTGGTGTGTTAATATCTTCAATTTTGTATTTTGGTTTGCGTTTCCCATGTATTCTAACATACTATATTTCACTGAACTGATAAATAACCGAACTAACATAGTATAAAACGATATTAACAGAATACAAAGAATGCTTACCTGAAATGTGCTGTGATCTTTGGAGGTAGCCTTTGAGGTTGAAAAATGAGTTTTTATCTCAAATAGCTTGTGATTTGTGGTGCCTATTGGTTCTGGTTGCATTATCCGTTCCCAAGTCAAGTAGACTGATAAGATATACCACAGTTTTTAAAGCTGGGCCATAAGCTTTCAAACTGTGAACACTCAATTCAAATCGGATGTGTAGTTCTTGTGTCTTACGGTAGGAAAGAGACCGACGGACACATTCCGCTTACAGATATATGTCTATAGAGAAGAGATTTGGTTGAGATAGTACGAGACACTTGACGATACTGACGAGTTCTGTAATAGCTAACGAGCTCTTTCCTTAATTTATTGTTTGACAATTTAGGAAAATGTATTATTTTATCGTAAATCATGTTATGTTTCACAAAGCGTCTTTCAATAGAAAGTATACAGTATACTACATTTCAGACATTGCGCACAAGTGTATGAATATTTTAAATACTTGAAGTGTGAACGGAGGTTTTCCTGTTAAGTTGATTCGATGTAGTCTTCGATGGCTGACATGGTACTTGACAATATACATTTTATGATTCTTACGGTAAATAATTTTAAGGTAGTGCAAGTGAATATCTGGACGGTGACGTTGGCTGCACGTGCCCTACTTGGCTTACAGTGTCGGGCCAGGTCAAAGGGATGTTTGCACTTCTCAAAAGGTGTAGAAGGGGTGTGTGCAACACTGTCAACAAGAGCAGTTAGCCGAGATTTTCAGATATCTGCCGAATCAAAAATATGGAAAAGATTTGTGTATGAAGAATCTGTATGGACTAACCGTAAGACAAGGACTATTTTCTGAGCTTACTGATATGTGTTTTTTGCCTTGTTAAGCATTTGTATCGGGGACTGTCGATTTATACAATGGACAATGTAAGAAAAACGAAGATTTCTGCGAGGGGAGAGCATGGAAGACAACTTCATTTTACGGCGGATTTCGAGGCCACACGGATAAAGAGGGGTCAACTTCTTCGCCCTGGCCTGCGAACAAGATCGTCGAGACACGTTTTGATAAACAGTGATTCACGTGTTTCAAAGTGCAGCTTATAGGATTGTGAGTGTTAATACCAGTCACATTTTCTTTAATTTTCTACCACAGCGCGCATCTATAGCCGAATTTGCAAGTCATCCACGTTGTGAAAAAGGTATCAGTGGCAGTCACTATTGCATCTTCTAGATCTTCTCATCATGCAGCTTTACAGTAAACAGTACTTTTCACGACAAGGCCATCAACACCACTGTTTCACCCAGGCAAAGCGACCATTTTCTGTGTTTGCTAACATATAAAAAAACTATATGTTTGGCCTCAGGAATAGGTAGAAACTTTCTGTGGTCTGGTGAGTCATATCTTTTATTTGTATGCTTAGCAATGTCATATCAATTGTATCATGAAAGTTTTTCTTTGAGAGTTTGTAATAAAAATTTTAAGTTATTCAGTGGTTCACTGAGTATGATAATCAACTACTGCACTCTCATTATCAAAGTTTATTTAATTATTGCCCTATAGAGCAAGTGGGTCCATGTAAATACATTAATATATATTTAAAAAAAGTTTGAACACACGGAGATCGCCTTATAGAGATTACATCAATGGTAAGTTATTATTAGTTGCAACCGATGAGATGATTAATTTAATAACAAACATTAATGTACAGATTGACCGCCAACGTGAACAGTACAATTAACAGTACACATGACGTAATACGTTTCGATCGCGTGCCCTGCTGTCTTCATAAGATATGTACGCTGTTAATCACCGTCAATCCTCCGACAGGAGCGCAGCTACTTTAAGGCCTGCAGGAGATAGGGGATGAGCAGAGCCGGGCAGAACGGTGGAGCGGACCGCATACAGATCCAGGATGCCAATTAGTCGGCTGGCAGTGGACAGTGTATGAAGCCACCCGGCAGTAACAGCAATGACCACCTTACGCAAGGGGCTTAACAGTATCTGGAAGATCAAAGCTAACCCGTACAAACGGTGTTCAGGCAACCAATTTCTTTAGATGGATGTGGACATCACCCTGGCGTGAATTGCTGAAATACCTCTCCCTGAAGTTTGTAAAGAAATTAATCTGAATTAAGTGCATTCAAGGAGCTTATAGTCAAAGTTAGACTCGACTTTCTAAACTTTATTCTCTCCTAAAGGTGAGAAGACATAGTACTTAATTTAAAATGTATATCGAATACTAAGGCTGCCTTGCACTACGGATCTCAGTTATTAAATACGGAACCAAACAAATATATTGCGAAATTAAGAATGTTTAAGAATAAATGGCAGTTTACGCCCTTTGGTATATGAAAAAGACACGGATAAACCACGACTTTGGCATTAATAAACTGAGAAACTTTATCTGGGACAAATAGGCTAAATTCTTAGATCAAGCACATTATTCGTCCCATCGACTCATCCAAAATATTGCACGAGCTCAACACCAGGGCTACAACTGTCCAGTTATATTTTAACCTGAAATTATATGGTTCGACACAAGAACAAGAAATAAGAAACACTTCCTTAAAAAACTAACATACATTCCGAAAAAGGTACTGGTCTAGAATACCAAGATAGGTTAGATATACATGGGTCTACGCCAAATCAAATGACCGTCTGTCCGCAGAACCGTGTACTTCTTCTCTTTTCGAAAAGTGTACAGATCTGACGAGAATTGCAGAAAAGTTCGTCGAAACGTTTTTCTGTTATAACAACAACGGCTGATTCGTTAAGATTATATTGAATTTTAAATACTTGTTATTCAATTTTTGGTTTTGAAATAAAATAAATGAATCAAAATCTACAAGAAATTAATTGTTAGTTAAAGCAAATGCGTTGCTGCCGTGTTGAGTAAATATGTAATATTGTCATACTCATGCGTTACGTTTACCTCACGGCATTAATACTTGTTACGCTACGACGGCCACCTTGCAGATGGGATGATTTTAAAATCACCGTTACTAATTGACTTTGGGTATCCTTTAGATGGAATCACAGGAACAAAAAGAATTTTTGTTGATATTGGGGTTTATATTGTTATTCATTTCGGATGTATTGCTTCTTGTTCACAAAGAAGGTGACAAGAGAAAATTTATATAAAAGGAGTGAGTTGAGAGTCACCTTCGGTTTACAAGTACTATAAAAAGTTGTTACTATCCTCAAAGACAAATATTGGACGCGATGCATATTTTCTTACATTAAAAAAGCAATTTTATGGATTGGAATTATGGATATATCTAAAGTTTTCTCATGATAACCATTAATAGAAATGTGATTGGACGTTGAAACCTTGGCTTTACCGATAAGAACGTTCTCTTGGTTGAATTGATAGGGAGAAGAGGGGGTAGAGCGTTCTGGTGGTTCAGGCGTTTGACTGGAAATTGAAAGATTTTCCGTTGGTATCCCTGTCTCGGTGGGGTTGTTGAAAGGCACTTAACCCAACCTTCGCCTCTTGCACAGCTTTCTGTGTAACGTGAAGTACGTCAGAACGCTTCGGAGTCCTCGTTAAACAATAGGTACCCTTTACCTGGTAGGAATACCTGTTTAGGTTAGGTCAGGGGAAAAGTAACTGACCGTCCTACCTCTGATACCAGGCGTGGTAGGCCAACCAACCTTCGGGTTGATGATCACGCTTAGCTTAGGGATTAATGTTACAGACACAACGGAAATTCCAATTACTGCCCGTTTATCAATTTATTATTGAAGTTCTAAACGTCCACCAACAATTATGTATTAAAAATGAAAGTCGCTTTATCAATGTTTAGCAACATCCCAATTGAACACATACATTTTACTAAGAATATCTGTGACAGTGGATTTTACTCGTCAGAAACATTACTCAGTTTGCGCACTATGGCATTTATCGGGGAACTGATTGTGCGGACATAAGAATTAAGAAAAAATGATTCATACGTAAGGTGGGAATTGCCACCTTACAGTTAAAGAACCATGGCCACAAGAGCGTTATTAAACTGCAAGGAACAAATCAGACTTAGCACTTATTTAACAAACAAAAAATATCAATTTATGGGACTGGTATAATTTCCCTTATGTTTCAAAACCAAACTAAGAAACAAACAAACATACCAAATGATTTCTCAGGCTCCTGCGGCTAACGTTGTTAATGATTAGTAGATTTTCCGGGAACGTCGCGTTGCTTATTTGATAATTTAAGGTCGACGAGTGAATGAGGTAGCAGAAATTCTAAAACATACCAACAACTCCAACGAAGACAGCGGCCTATTACTCTGCGATGCTTGGCGCTGTGTGCTATGTGAACATAAATAATATCTCTGACGAAGGCTATATAATGGCAGCCGAAATCTCAGGTTATGAAATAACATCGCAGCATACCCCGAAAATCTATTAATCATAAACATACCAAAAAATAATCTTGCGGGATCCGAGAAAAAGGTGATAAACTTAAGGAAGAAGAGATAATTTATAGTGAGGTATTGTGGCGAGTAGGCGTTGCACAGTGGTCTGAAATCCCGAAAAGCTGGCCAAAATAGAAATACTTGTTCAATCTTCATGAAAATTTGTATACATGATCTGTCTAGGTCGCTGATAACGAATATCTACGTCAATTATAAAAAAAAAATATAAAAAATAAACAAAATGTCGGTTCCAAAATGGCAGAAAATATTTAAAATGGCAGATTATCTAAAAAATAGTATAAATATGGGGTGATTTAATATCTGTTATAAAAAATCTGTACATTATTTGTTGAAAAAAAAAAAACAAAATGGTGGCTTCAAAATGGCGGATGCTAGTACAAAAACTTATGTTGAATGCATAAAATATCCTATAAGTATATGAAGTCGGGGATAATGAAAAAAATTTAAACTATATGTCATACGATATTGGATATATCACGACTTTTGTTAATACTGATTAAAATTAGCTCTTATAATATAAAAATGGCAAAGCCATTGTGGTGGACATTTTTACAGACAGAAAAATAGTATCTTTTTCAAACAAAAAAAAAACAAAAAAAAATTATTATGAAACGGGACTTATGAGGACGTAAATCTATATTTCATTTTTAAGATAAAAAATTTCTTATTAATAATACTTTATTAAAAATGTCTAAAATTGTATTGTTGAAGAAAAAAGAAAAATAGTTTTATGCAATTTTACTTATAAAACATTTTTTATTTGTATAAAAATTCGATTGCTTAATAAGAAACAAGGTACATTTTATTCGCTATCGGAATCACAACAATCTGTCGTTGTAATCGTAGGCTTCCGTCGGTTTCAAGAAACATGACGCGGCGCCACCCGGACAGCCAAGAATCAATCTGTCGTTGATTCATCCGTCACAGAATCAGTTACATCAGAGCAATGTGTTGCGATATCTGGCGGATTGAGTTGCTCTAATGCGTCTATTGACAGCGATCTCAACTTCTTTTGTGGCAATTTCCTGAGGCTCGTAATAAAGGGGTCTGAGGAAACCAAAAGTCACAAAAATACATCCTCCATCGTTTTTTGGCGGCTGCATTTTCGCGAGAAATCTTCCCGAAACCTTTTTATATATTTATTGCACGATTCTTCCGCACTTTGAAACGCGTCTATGCCCTTCTGCATGAGTCACAAAGCGAAACCGACACGTGATTTACATCAAAGAAATACCGCTCTATGGAGCTAGTAAAGTGAAAGTTCCTAAATAGTTACTTTTGTTTCATCAGATATATGCATTTCAATTGTTGCAACAATGTCTGCACCATTATTGTGTAGTTTTCCTTTTAATAGTAAAATAATTTCTTTTCTAGAAATCTCTATACATGTAGTAGATGTACATTCTGAAACATTTAAAATCCATTAAAAATGTATTTAAAAAATACTGTAATTTATTATAATCTTTTAATTTTTTAATCGATTTATTAATGATTCTGTTAAATTTCATTCTGATAAATCAGTCCTCAAATACACTGGAACCTGGAAGTATTACCGAAATACGACGAAAAGTCAAGGCCGTATTCAAACCTTAAATTATTTACCTGATCAACAATTTTGTCGTTATGCATGTTAACACAAAAAATTATATTATTAACATAATAGCAGCTAGTAGCAGCCAATTTTTCTAAATAAATATCAAATACAATTTAGGCTATAAGGGGGCATAAGAGATTCCACCGAACACGACAGAACACACAAACTTTTTTCAACTTTAAAGTTAAATAATTTGTTTAATGTAGATTATTATTTTTCTTACATTGTGGGGGTGAATCCATTTTGCGAATTCAAATTTTCGCAACACCACGTCGTTCTATACACAATCACTTATTATATTTAAAAGAATTGTGAATTTTCGCCGGTTACTTTCCAACTAATCGCTTATTTTCGGTATGAGCTAAAACTCGCCAGATGTTCTCGCCACGTCGCGTCGGCACTTTCAAACGAGTCTATGCCCTTCTGCATGAGTCACAAAGTGAAACTGACACGTGATTTACATCAAAGAAATACCGCTCTATGGAACTAGTAAAGTCAAAGTTCCTAAATAGTAACTTTTTTTTTTTTACTTTTGGCCAGCTTTTCGGGATTTCAGACCACTGTGCGTTGCCTGCAAGGTTTATATCTCGTCAATTGTAAGGATATCAAAGATGGAAATAAAATTGAAGTTAAATATTCACTTGGGGAACCTAGGTTTAATTCGGAAAACCGTATGATCTAAGTTTGAATGTTTGGATTGTATGGACAGATAAAATCTCATATTAAACATATTAGCAGTTCCAAATGTCTGTAAGGACGGAGATTCAAGAATACTGTCGGCGACTTTTTCGTCGTTCACCTAACTAAAAAGCATGTGGCTATTGCTAGATTTTTTCCTAGAATTTTATATAAATTAGCAGTTTAGAAAGTGGTCTGATATGTTATCTGGTCTGATGGGAGGAGGTGATGTTATAATTTATTGATATTCACCCTCTACAAGCAAATGTAAGTTTCTTAGATCGTTCAGCCTGTTTTAGTTGTAACATACGAGGGTCGTTCAATGTATAATTTTCATTTATGACTTGATTAACGAAGCAAATGACGAACATGGTAACATTTTATCGTTGGTGGAAACAAGCAGTAAGCTTTTCAGCCGTTTGTTAACCAGAGAGAAAAGATGTCTGTTAAAAAATCATAGGAGAAGCACACTTGCGTTCAAACCTGGGAGTACGGAATATTTTTAAGTTTTTCACATAACATTAAGTGAAAACAACAGAAAATTGTGGAGACCTTGAAAAGTAGTTTGATGTTAAAATGTTGTAGGACAAAAGTGTCAGTAAATAGGTGAATATAGCTTTCAAAGGTGGCAGTGAAGTGCATTATAGACATCAGGGTATTTTTTCCGACGAAAGACGAAATATGGCTGAAAATAACTATATCAAATTTTAAAATCTTGAGCATGGCTGCGTTACAGCAACAGTGAAACTCGTATTAAGTACAATAATAGCCAACCAGTTGCTTAAAATTTTGATTTATTAATCTTGACTGCAGTTTCGACAAACATAAGCTTGTCTTCTTTAAAACTACATTTAGGGGTTCATAGACGGATGAAATATACAACTTCTGTCATTTTAGTGCGAACCTGCACTATGTCAACAATTTCAAATGGGATTACTACTTGCGTCACTGCATCCGCTGTCCCCATTGGGCGGGAGAGTTGGCGGAAATCTTGATAGTTGTCATTTTCGAACTGAAGTCGTATTTTCAAAATTATAATTTAAATAGGAAAGTCTGTCATAGTAGTGACTGTGCTCGTTCGTAAGATTCACTAATATTGGAGTATACATTTAGCGGACACGTCATGGAGAGCAGGCCAGCTCCCGTTTGAGGCTGGACGGAGACATCCGCCCCGCAGCAGCCCAGCCCGACGCGCACTCGGCGCCAGCACTCGCAGTAAGGCGATTCCGTCTCTGTCGCAGTCCGTCGTCCTGACTCGGCAGTCGCACGAGGCTCGTTACGTCGCCGTCTGCAAATTTGATTTCCGCCGCAGCCACCGTGGCGCTGCAGTCTGTACTGCGTGCTGAGCGCATTACCATACAGATTGCGGACTGCCTCCCTCGCGGCCTCGCAACTATTCACGGCAATAAGGGCCGCATCACGACCGGAGCCAGTGTGTAACTGAATTGCTGCCTACGTCGCAGGGCTTGCGTCAACGACGTAAAACAAAACCACCGACTCTATTCTGAACCACGACTGTTCGCCATCGGACGCCGAGGTGAAGGTTGCGTTTCTTTAACCCCTCTCCAGCCATACTCGCTGACAGACATTTCCGTGGATGTAGGGGAGCTTTCCAGATTGTAAAAGTTCTCCCGTCTTTCTGGTCATGATCCGCCTTAGATGAATCTTATTCCAAAATCTACTGCAGAGAAACGTCACTGATAACTGGTATTTGAATCCTATAACTACAATTATCTAGTGTGTGTGCTGGGTGTTTTCCTTAAGAATGGTGCTGAATATCATGGAACTCATACAATACTCTCGAATATTTCAATTAGTTATGATTAATTTCATAGCTTGGTATTATTTCAAACAAAAGTAACATTTGACAAATACGAATATCTGAATAATCATCAATTGAAACTACGTTGTGAGTACCAAATAAAGGTAAATATAACAATAGGCTAATGAACTTATAAGATCATTTCTTTGCCTAAATTTCAAATTCTGTGTTTTTTTGTTTTGTGTTTTGATTACTCCTATCGATTATTTAAGATGGGAAAATATTTAAATGTGTTTTCCAACATGATAGAAACGATATCGTTACTCTGATTTAGATTTTGAAACATTCGATCATTCACGGTCTATGTTTGCTCTTCTTAATATTACTGTTGACGTCATGTCACTGACGTTTTGAGTAGGATTGTTGGAATTCTGAAATACGCTAAAGAATTCCGCATTTTTTATTCGTGGAATTACTACACGAACTTGTTGAGAATGATAGTTGACACAATATTATAATAGAATATAAAGTAGCACATTATAAATAATGCCTGAACTTTAGACTGTTAAACACAACGATTATCTCGTGCTCATTGTTTAAACATCAGCCACAATAAAGCTTTTTTAGCTCAAAACAATCACCAAAAATAAAAAACAACAACAATTATTCTGTAAGAACGAAGTTTTTCTTGGAGTTGAGCATTAATACTATCGTTTACTAGCCGAGTTAACAAGTTTTTCACATAGGATTTTTCATCGATCAAAACTTCTTCCCCATCTTGGGGTTAAACTGGTGACGTATGCAAACATCGTTTTCACTCGGTTAGTTACCAAGAGCGTTACATTAACTAACTATTACTTCTGTTCCACATCTTCATAAAAGTTATTCTAAAAATATGAAATAAATTTCAAACCTAAAACATATTGACTACAGAAGTACACCAACTGAAATTCATAACTCTCCAAAACCTTCATAATTATTGCTGGTGTTATTGTTTTCATAAATAATTGTTGAAAACACATAGACGTAGTCAAAAATATTCAAATAGATCCCAATAACTGAAATAAACGTGTTAAGTATTAAATATTTCAGTCCACTAAAGTTGTTACTTCATAGTACTATCAAGACTTTCGTCCCATCTACAACTGAGCACCATTTGGTGAATGTTTCAAGGACATTTATCTATTCTGTACTTTAAATTAATCCATATCGCTTTGAAGAAACTTTTTCAGTAAGGAATCAAGTCATACTGTTATTATACTTTTTCAGTGGCACAGAGTATAAAGTAGTCCACAAAACTGTTTGATCTTATTTTTTATAAATCTTAATGCGAAAATTCTCTCGAAACTGAGAAGAAAATTTGTTCATACTGTCACAAGAATACAAACATTTAAAAGAATGTTCAAAGTCGAGAAATTATGTTTCTGCATGGAATAGTAAAGCCTCTAAGCGTGGTGCTTCAACGTCATCTGTTACCTTAAGGCTCCTTCGATTTCAAGAGGAGGATACTTTTATTTTACACATTAGTGTATGGCAACAGATGAGTCCTACCGACACGTTGCAACAAGATTAGTCTCTTCTTTGAAGCTTACTTTATCATATGTGGTCACTGATACATATGAACTTCTTCCAGATATCTCAATTTTCTTTGTTCACTGCAGCTTTCAATTAGTTTGCATCAAGAATTTACTTAACAGATGTTTCCTATTATTTTCCGATATTCGAGTACCTCTACGTAATTTAATGATCAATCAATGACTCATTTGTTGAATGCGTTGATTCTCTTCTCATCAAAACAATTTATGAATTGAGTTTTGATTTATTTTGAGTCATGTCACACCGTATTGCACCCATTTTTCTGTTAACTCAAACAACTATCCTTGGCATCTTATCTACGTTATTTGTGTCGTTCTTATTATTTTATTGGTTGGAGATCTGTGTTATTGATATATTAAAGCTACGATCTTTATTCAAATTTCTGAGTATAGTTTGACGAGGGTCTTCTAACGTCCCGAGACATTTCCTACCAACTTATTCGCCCAAGATAGCAGTATTGACTACCTTGTAAAATTACCCTTACTAAACAGCTGTCAAACAGAGGTTCTTAACTATAGACACTCATTACAGCGTTTCTTTGAGTCAAAAAGTACGATGAACGTGGTTAATAGTTTTACTTAAGGCTGCGACACTTGTGGCAGCCAGCCGTTGCCTCTTGCAGCGATCGGCGCACGCAGCCACCGCATACAGCCCGGGCCGCTGTGCAGTCTACTGTATGCCACTGCCGCTCGGTCGCAAGGTAAATGTTTGCAGCGCTATGTGTGCGCCGGGCTGCCGACCCAGTAGGCAGCGGCTACAAAGGGGTCACACACAACAGCATTGTCGGCTTCGAAATGAGGGAACAGTGAAAACGCTCATCCTACAACTGTACTGACACTCAAACATCTACCAAAAAACAATTCGATATTTTCGTTAGAAGTTCTTCACTGAAATGACGAATCAGCACTGTTTTCATTTTTACAATTCTGGAATTATTTCGTTAGCTGATTGTTAAATGATCATAATAACAATCACGTTTCCATTCAACTTGAGAAAGGGTACCTAGATGGAGATTAGAACTTTCTACTCATCGAGTACGACGTAATTAAAACAGATAAATAATCATGTTTAAGAAGCATGTAAGGTAACAAATAGCAGCCATCTTATTTACATATGTAGAATTAGACAAATGATAATAACGAGACAATCGTACGCACGGTCTCTGTTTGTGAGCGAGAGAAAAGAGAAAAGAATCTTTGGTGTCTGATTATTGTTATCGGTGGCTTGGAAGAATTTATGGTGGAGAATTGTGCATTTACAATTGAGAATTAGTCTGGTCTCCACTATATCGAAATAGAGAATATTCTGGATGAACTCACTGTAGGTTATGTTACAACACTAAAAAGAAAATTAGTGGTCTCACAGTTTATATGTTTTATTGTGTTCAAATTGACCGTGAAGGTCACCTCCGACAATTCTAAAAGGTTTAACCGTGTTAAATATCAGACAACGTCTCAATTCATGCGACTGCAGGTAAAAACTCTTCCACGTGGGAACTGTTTACAAGTTTTTTCGCACATACTCGAAGCACGCTGCACACACGAGCCGATTACACCACGTGACGAAGATCACCACGTGACCAGGTTACACCCGCGTGACCAAGATGCACCACTTGACCACAATCTTTCTTCAAAGATATTCCTCCCCATATAACGCCATCATTAGTCCATATATTGATATACGAGGATTACTACGCTACAATTACTATGCTGCAAATTTCACAAAGAAAATAAAGCGTCCGTAAAATAATAATATTAATGGAAAATGTTAGACTAAATGTTTGGAGTAAATTTATTAATTGCTCGGATAGCTTTAGAATTTACGAAAGTATTTATATTTTAAAGATGATAATTTAAGATGAATCAAATGAAATGATATATTTTTAATAATAAGCAGGGAAGTGAATTAGAAATATTGATTCATTTATTAAGACATTATGAAGTATAAAATTGTATTTGTTAAAAGTATGTATTTCTTTTGTGACTGCTTTTAGCTCAGAGGAAAAACAGAAAGCAAGCACTGCAAGAAGACGCAGACAGGAATCACCTAAAGATTAGGGAAATAAAATGAAACTACGAGAACAAAATAAACAAGATGATCACAAATAAAACGGACCCACACAAGGCAATAAAATTGGGCAGGGCGATTCTGAACGAAATGAACCATCATGGCAATTGCAACGAATCACGTAATAAAACCTAACAAAATCGAAAAGCCGATGGACGGACCAGGGATCTAGCTCACCTCCTCCTGAAATAAAAGACCGATACTTTAAGCACTGGTACTCCAGGTTCAATGAGACTTTATTTGATGGCTTCTAAGCAGTGAATCACAGCAAATTTACAAAGACAGCTGTGTGTGGCAAACAGCTGTTTATATCGTCACTCAGAGAAATAATTTTGATTTACAGCGTTGTTCCCTCTGCGTTTCGTGGTGCTCACAGTGCACCACTCACATTTAGGAAAAGTCAGTGACTTCCCGCTTGTTTTCTCTGTACGTAATGCCTCGAATGTAAGAATGTGATGGAATGAGAACACAATACATTACGAACAGAAATATTGGAAAACTTAGTGAGCGATAAGCTGAATCAGTCCAAAAATCCCTTCTCTTTTTTTTTTTTTTTAAATGTGTTTACTGTTTAGCTACTTGAGGTTTGGCAAGTAACCAAGATGTGTGTAGCCGAGAAGAGTCATTGTTCAGGGAGCTGTAATGTGTGAGGTAATAGATTAAATTCGAATCTTGTATTAGAAATACAATCGCTGTGTGCCAGATGCCAGAGAAAATATCCCTATGGGGACTTCCATTATAAAACAAAATTAGGGCGGTACAACAGCTTTTATCATATTAAGCCTTTGTACAAATAAATCTTGAAGAAGCTACCTCAATGAACCGATAGCTGAAGACGGACTAGAAAATTGTGTTTGTTGACTTATGTGTCATAAGCACGTCGTGAAGCTGTAAACTGATTAAGATAGTTTAGTTTCACTGTTAACTTTTTTCGTAGAAGATTTGAAATTACCTCTAATTGAAAATACAAATTCAGTTTGTAGTAAGTCATGATCAGCAGAACATCAGATTTTCCTAATCGGTTGTAATTTTCCTCTTTTAGAGAATTAAAAAAAAATGTAAACAAGATAAAAAATACAAAGCAATAAATTTAATTTAATAATGCAGAGAAATGCATGAAACAATACAGATATTGCTTTCGGCGATTATTTAATACACTGATGGTTTAATGTGTGATATGTTTGTGAGAATAATTACTTTATAACTATTTACCCCTCTGTTAATCAGTATCTTAAACATAGGACAGTTGCCTACAGTCAGAAATTTCTTATGTATGATGGTAAACTACATATAATGTAATCTTAAAGCACCTGAATAGTTATCATTATTCGGTCACTTAACCTAAGATATATTTTTTAGAGTTCTTTTCTACAACATTATGTGAACGAAAAATAAATATCTTTAAGCTCATGGTATTTTCTGTTTCATACGTCGTAATGTGAAATATAATATTTATAGGGATACCAAATATAAGTGCCCTTATCTTCTCATTTCACCTAGAATCTTATTTAATGCGGTTTTTCTTTCTGAATTTTATTAGCAGGACCCAATGAACGAAATTTGCCTTAAATTATGTCTTACTTAAGCAAGTATCCAGACAAGAAACCTAGCAATTTTTCGTTTCCAGACCATATATTTCTAACCTTAGTTACCAGAAAACTGCTTCATAAAGTGTGCTAGAATTTGGGCTGGAAATACGAATATAAATATTGATGACTGTAGCAGTACTATCTATGAGAACGTCATCGGTAATTCATAAATGCTGCCACTAAGCACATTGATACATTTTTCAGGAAGCGATAAAAATTTGGAACCTATGATTGTCATAGACTTTAAACAATTTTTTCCTTACACTTTTCAAATTTTATCAGAAGTATGACTGAATATATTTTAGAAGAAATTAGTCTATTGTAAATAATCTCGTTAAATCTCAGCAATACCAACATCTAATCATATGATGAATTACTGACAGACGTTCATTGCACGAATGTGGATGCATTCAGCTCATTGTTACTCGAATGATTATATCAACAAAAAAATTCTTCATAGATAGACAAAAGTTGTTAAAGAAACTGTAAATAGAAAAAATATGTTTTGCAATCCAGGAACAGAAACTTTTTAACACTAAAATCCTTTTTTATGTATGATTTTGCTTCCATTAATGGAATGTGTTTTCATCAGGACTTTAATCTTGCTTTGTGCTTTTAACAAAACTTTTCTTCAGTATTATGTGTAAGGAAAGTAAAACTAGATGTACAGTACAAGGAAACTATGCGGAACGAGTAATCGAAATGTGTATATGTAAACTAAGATAATAGACTTTGGGAGAGGAAAGTAGGAAAGGCGAAATGGCGCAGGATAAAGCAGGAGTAACGTTGCATGTATCACTACTTCTTTTTCTCTGTCGATAGTAATGTAGACAGTAACAAGCATATTTATGGCGAGTTCTTGTGGGCCGCAAAAGCGAAATTGGCGCTAGAGTAAGCCACCGAAGTTAACAGCTTCCATTACCAGCTGCACGTGTTGGCAGTCGATCACTGCTGCCAGAAGTGCTGGGGCCACTTTGTCAGTGCCAGAGGGACACTGGCGGCGAGAAGGACTTCGCCTGTTAGGTTGGTGAACGTGAAATTAGGTCGATAACTTCAGATATCAGAAATTCGAAATCTGAATTTGATATGGTTGTTGTTGGCATTTTTACAACGCATATAAAATCAATGAAAATTTTAGCTTCAGTTGTTGTTAACACATGTAATTTGTCAGAGACTAATGTTACAGTGATTAAATGATCATTCTGCCTCACGAAAATAGCGTAAGAATCCTTCGTGGCGTTGAGGGATGATGTTGAAGTGTGTTAACACTGTGTTGAGAGATTTGTCCTGTATTGATTTTTTTTCGGTCTGCTTCAGATTCCATTCGCATACGGACTACCAGTTGTCATGTTTTCCCATAGAAGAAAACTAAACATACAGGTGATCGTGGAGAAGAGGAAGCAGATAACAACGCCTATACAGATTTTTTCTACAAGTCTGTCTCGTTACCGTTCAACGAAATCTCAGATATGACTAAGCGTCCCAGTTCACGACTGGTTGGTTGATAACACAGAAAACTGATGCCATATTTTTTATGACTAATAGCTAAGCTTGATATAAATTCCTTTTATTATTATTAACATATAAAGGTGGACCGCTTAACGCAGTTGGTAGTCCATATTGATTTTTTCTGGAAACTGAACGCCAGCCACAGCTTCAATCATCATGCTGCAATTGAGTACCGATGAGGAAATGGACGAATAGAGGCACTACAGACGCTCCATTACTACAAGTCCAGAACGGGATACGGAAAACTATCCCTCAGAACATCACCCTATGGGGATACATGATCTGCAGTGGCAGTGTGCATCCTCCGGTGATGATCGGGACACGTAAACGTGTTAATGAACAACAACGCTTGCGGGTACACATATTTTGATAACTGTTTGATATGTGCATTAGAATAACTCGGTTACTCAAAGAAAACCGAAAAATGATGTTCAAGAATAAACTACAAGCTAATTAGTAGAAGAATAATAGAACTAGAAAGCTGCTACATTATTATTATTATTACAACTAAGGAAATAAGAAATATTATGATAAAGCATGTGATAGGAACAAATATGCACTAACATACCCAAGGATCAAACGGAAAAATATACCTACAAAATTCTTAAGGAATGGAATTGATAGTAAGTGGCGTTTAATTGTGATTTCTCGTGCGATGGATTAAAAAAAATACCAATGGGATAAAAATTGAGCTTTCAGGAGTATGACTGATTTATACTTACTTATTAGCAATTGTTTCTAAAACAACAAGCAAAGAACAACTAATATAACTTGAAGATGTTGACGACAGCAAATACACTTTCAATGGAAATTTGTCAGAGATCCAGGAAATGCTTACGCTGGACTCTGATATGAATAAAACGATGCTTTTCGAAACCACTTATCATCTATAGCCAGGTTTTAGTGGAGGTATATCATGTGATGTGGCTATAAGATAAATAATTAAGTGGAGCTATCACCGAATGAGGATAATTCTGTATGTTACTTACATTAGACGTATCATATTACACGTTTAGTCTCCAGATCGAACCTATAGAATCCCACTAATTATTACTGAAGTTAGTTTCAACAGAATTGTTTGTTTTCGCAATAACGTACTTTTTCTGCAATATTTAAATATAATACCAATTTCACGTATTTTTAAGTCACATCATCTGAAATCACCCATCAATAACAGAAGAATGCCTTCCTCAGGCGCCAATCAATAATTAAACAATATCATTAGACTGTAGATAAATAAGAGCAGCGTAGATGTTAACAGGTTGAAAATTCCTATCTTAGTCCAGAAAAACGAACTTATCTGTGGGCATTATTAACACCACAACCAGTTTTACACAACATATGAAATTCACACGAAAAGTGGACATTAATATCGTGATGTTAGCGCAATAACTCTTTTCGGTCACACAAAAGATTTTTGTCTTTGAAATTAAAATTACGAAAATAATTACATAAATATATTTACTTATTGACGTAATTAAAAAAAATACTGGTTATTTAGTTAA